>WOFM01000349.1:216010-835023 GCA_011428145.1 Ericerus pela
TTGTTTGGGAAATGAACATAAATGTGTAATAATATAGTAATTCAAAATTAATTTTCGTTCTCGCGATAAATCATGTTCGCTCGTTTCGTTGGACTGTGTGGGGGTGTTGTTCCGCACTCCACCTACACTCACTCACTAACACTTAGCACAACTACTCTCGATAATGCGTACTAACAATATTCAGGTTGTGCAAACAAACACAACTTTTTTCATTCTCTCTCCCGAGAACGCTGAAACTCATTTTCCACTCGAACTTTAATCTCGTAATGGAGGGAGATCGTTCATCTTCCTCAAACTTGTAATTTGTACTTTTGATCATTGCATTATAGTATCTCTAACTAACTTGTTTCTTTCCTTGGATTTCAACCTCACTTCAGTTTTGGTTAAAATGTTCCTTTTGGCCTTATTTTCCAACATTAGATCAGTTTTAGAGTTCGATAAAAAAAAATTGTTAAAATCTATATTTTTTTTGAGAAAATTGGTTCATTAAGAACTATCAAAAGTGTTTATTTTTTATCATCGATTAATCGAAAGTAAAAAATTTTTGTTAGTACCAAAATATAATTTCCACTCATCATCATCATCATCATCATCATCATCATCACAATAAATATATATGTCATACATCTCATTCCACTTCCCTAACAAACTCCTATTTGACTTACAATCTACCCTAGTGCTGCGCTTCATCGATACTTATTTTTAGTGCTGTTAAAAATCGATTAAATTTCTTATTATAGAGGATGAGGACCGGAGATGAAACAAGAAAGAAAGATTTACGAAGTTCCGTCCAAGAAGCGAGTGTATTTCGAAGAAGATACATAATTTAAGCAAAGTACATTTAAGATAGATAAACGAATGTTAATGGAAATGAACGAATGAGCGGTGGAAGTGGTATATCAGTGTAGCTGCGAATAGATATAAATAAATTATGTATTTTATGTAATCGTGTGTTCGTATGAGTGAGAGGGGAGAAGGATTGGTGGTCTCAACACCCCCCTACAATCTTTTGAACCAATCATGACTGCGGGTGTTACAAAAATGTTTTAAAGTTTACGAGTTTTTTACATTTAATTACATTATTACATAAACAAAAATTAACATGAATTGGAAAAAAAAGTGTATAAAAAATTGGTGAAATTGTGTATGTAAAAAATAAAAATGGTAACTAAATTGGACGAGTATGGTAAGTACATATTTTGAGTATTTAATATATATATATATAAGGTAGATTAAAAATAGTAACATGCATTTTTTTTTTTGTTTTTAGGTAAATAGCATGCAATAAACAAAGGTAAGTATATATAAGGTAAATTTATTTGAAATGGAACTTTTTAAATTATTAAAGTGAAATGTTTTATTGTATTACAGGTGTGGATCTGAAATTGGATATGACATGTTATGGATCAAGATTTGGGGATTCTAGGATTTTATGGGTTAGAGTAATGTGCTGCTTACTGGATAAGGCTTTTGTGAGTAAGTCAGCCAATTGGTCTTCGGTAGCTATTTGTTTGAAAGTGAAGATTTTATCGTTATAGGCTTGGGCAAGTCCATAACATTTAATCATGAGAGCTCGAAGACATTTTTGACCTCCTCCGGAAATTACATGTATGACAGAAATATTGTCTTCGTAAACAGTTACAGGAGTGTCAATTGAGAAGAATTCACGATTGAGGAGCCAAGCTAGTTCAATATCCTCAAAAGAATCGTGAAGAGCTATTAATTCAGCTGCTGTGGACGATGAAGCATGAATGTTTTGGCAATGAATGCCCCAATTTACAAGGTCACCGTACATGGTAATTAAGTAACCAGTTATAGATTTACCTTTTTCTAATTCTGTTAAATTTATAGGTTGATCATCGATGTCGGGGGCATAGGATGCATCGACATAGGCGGATATGCCTTCAGAATTAGATCTATAACTAGTGCAAGATCAATAGTGGATTTTAGGTATCGGATGATACGACGTACATGGTTCCTTTTGGTATCATCAGAATAATTTTGGAATCTTGACAGGTAATTAACAGAAAAGGATATGTTTGGCCTTGTGCCTCTAGATACATATAATAGTGCGCCAATCATTGATCTATATTCTTTGTTATCGGTTCCGTCAGATTTGCTCAACTTTAAGCCTGTCTCCATAGGCGTTTTGGAAGGGTTGGAATCACATAATTTGAATTTTTGGAGAATCTTTTGGATTTTTTGTTTTTGTGTGAGCTTTATAATTTGTGATTCACAATTTCTTTCTATTTCGAAACCTACAAAGTGAGATGGATTGTTTATGACTTTCATTGTGAAACGTGTTTCAAAGTGGGTGGTTATTTCATCAATCCACTCAGGACGGTTGGTTGCTAGTAGGATGTCATCCACGTAAATTATCATGAAGGCAATGCCATCTGATTCATCTTTACGTATGTAGACACATCTGTCGATTTTGGATTTAGTAAAATTGGATGTTGAAAGATGAGTATCCAGTAACTCAATCCAATTTTTACTTGATGTTTTTAAACCATAGATGGATTTTTCGAGTTTTAATAATTTTGTTTTATCGACATTACAACCTAGGGGAATATTTAGAAAGATGTCATTTTTGATTTTGGAGTTAAGATAAGCCGTTTTGACATCGTATTGAATTAGTTGTAAGTTTAATAGATTGGTTACGGATAAGATCCACCTAATTAACCAGAGTTGCACAACAGGTGCATAGGTTTCTGTCATGGTATATTCGGATCGATCCATAAAACCTTTAGCTACGAGTCTAGCTTTGGGGCCCATTATTCCTCTTTCATTGGCTTTGGCCGTGAATATCCAACGTGTATCAATAGGTTTGATATTGGGTGGGCGATCTACTATTTTCCACACTTTAATATCTGACATTGATTGCAGCTCATCATTGATAGCCTTTAGCCACTCTTTCTTGAAAGGATTTTGATATATATCACTAAAGCTTACTGGCATACAATCTTCTATAAATTGTGAGTCTTCTTGTGAGGCTTGTTTTAGTACATTGACCCTATAGATTGCCTCAATTTCCTCTTCTAGTGGTTTCACTTGTAATTCCTCTGGTCTACAGGTAAAATTGGCTAATGTTTTCGTCTCATCAAATTTCACATCACAGGATTTGTAGGATTTCATTTTTACGGGGTCCAATACCTGATAACCTACATTCGAAAATCCGATTAGAATAGTTTTTATGGCTCGGGTTAGGAACTTTGGGTCAAGATGCTCCTCTTCATTCTTCTTGGCTCTGACTGCTGATTGCTGTCTTTGTTCAATAGGAACATGTTTATAGGCAATAGCACCAAAGACTCGAAGATGGGATATGTCGGGTTTAGTCTCGTATAATTTTTCATAGCGGGTAATATTTTCTAAATTGACGCAGGTCGGACTTCTATTGATGATGTGGGCGGCAGCTAGTACAATTGTGGACCATAATTTGAAATCAATTTTTGCGTCGTATAATATAGCTCTAACTCTTTCGAGTAGGGTTCTATTTTGCCTTTCGGCTATAGCATTTAGTTTGGGGGTATATGCCACACCATCATCTAAAGTTATTCCCTTTTTGGAGCAGAATTGTGTCATCTTAGAATCGGAATATTCCTTTGCTTGATCAGTTCTTAATACGGAGATGGGATCATTTGGGAACTTAGTATGGAATGATAAATAGTACTCTTTAAATTTATCGAAGGCCTGTGATTTTCTTAATATAGGGAAGGCAAGAGTATATTTTGAATAGTGGTCAATGAATGTTATAATAAATTTTTCTCCATTATAAGCTTCTTGAATGGGTCCCATGATGTCTGATGAGATTACTTCCATTCTCCTAGTTGGTCGAGTTCTCACACCATGATGACCAAGTCAGGTAGATTTAGCTTTTATGCATATTTCGCATGTGGCAAAGTCATCATCCTTAAAGACCAAATTTTGGGGCATGCCTACAACTACTTTAGATAAGGCTTTGAGGCTTTTGCCACTTAGATGACCTAATCTTCTATGCCAAAGCGTTTTAGTTTTACTAATATTTTTCTTATGCTTTCTATTTATTCCAACACTCTCTCCATTTAATTCGTCTTCTGATTCGGAATAAATCTCCTGATTGACTGCTTCCACTGCAGTATCTTGTAAATTTTGAGATTGGTCAATGTTTTCCTGCTCTCCTTGTGGATTACTAGTTTCAGCCTCAATTTGTTCTTCAAAATTTTGATTTAGATCATCTATATGATCTTCCTGTTCTACTGTCGTACTAGGGACAGGCATACACACAAGCTTTTGATAGACTTTTTGTTCTTCTTCTTCCACTATCTCATAATCTATGTAGTACATAGAACCTCTCTTTGGAGCAGTTATTGTGACTTCACCAGTTTGTTTATTTATGATGTCTGCGTGATCAGTGTCTGTTATTATTTTGAATATTCCAGACTCCATGATTTTAGCACCTGACCAAATATCAAGGCTTAAATCAGGATAATAACATACTTCTTTTAAGTGAATAGTGGAAAATTCTGCATTAGAATTGCAGACGTTGACGTACATAGATCCAACGTGAGTAGGGTTTACAAATACACCTTTTTTAGCACAAAGTGCTTTACGAGTATTGTCAACTTTGCATATGTTCCTTAATTTTGAAAGATCGTTGACCATGTGGTCGTCTGCTCCATTATCTAATAACATCGTGTGTAGTTGGTTTTTTTAGGGGGCAGATTTTGATACTGTTAGGGGCTTGAGCCATTGAAATTCATCTTCAATGTCATCAAAACTTAAATGGTTAAGATTTGAATGCAACATCATAGAATATTTAACACGAAAATTGGATTTATCATTTGTTTTATTTTGGGAGTTCGTGTTAGTAGAATTTTGGGATTTTGAGCTACTGTTCTGATTAAGGGGTTGAGGAGTATTACCTGTATTAGACATTTCATTAGGGCATGTCCTGGACATGTGTCCTTTTTTGTTACATCTAAAACATGTAACATCCATTTGGGAAATGTTATCTTTAGGAGGATAACTATTTGGCTTTGTTTGATTATTTTTGTGATCGTTGAGATAACTAGTTGTATTATAATTGGTATTTGAATTATTGGTGTTATTATTATTTTGAAAATTTCTAAAGTTTCTTTTATTATTCATTGGTTGGTATGATGATTTGGGCTGATCAAACCCGGGAAACGTTTTACGATCACATTTTTCTAGTATCATTTTTGTAAGCCTGACAGTAGTTCGTTTTTCTATTTCTAATTGACGAAATTCAGAGAAGACAGTATCAAATTTTTCAGTTAATGACATCATTAGTTGATCAATTTCATCTGCTTCCGAAAGGGGGTAATTAGCATCACATAGTTCTTCCACAATAGTCGAAAAATATTCTAAGAATCTACGGATGGTACCTCTCCTAGGATCGAAGCGAAGGGACTGAAATTTTGATTTTAAAACCATGATGTTAGTAGCTGTCTGGTTTCTATATCGAGCATCCAAAATTTCAAAAATTTGAGAAACAACATCGGAAGTTTTGACATGATGAAGAATTCTTTTATCAAGTCTTTCAAAAATGTGGGCTTTGGCCCGTTCCTGAGTTTGGAAGAGTTTAAGCCATTTGGACGTAAGGCGTTCCTCGGATGAGGTGTAGATATAACTAGTTTCATGAGCAGAAATAAAAATTGTGGAGTTGCAGCCTTTACCAATTAGGGTGCTTATGACAGTAACACACCATCCCTCATAGCCATTTCCACGGAAGATGTTCGAGACTCGATCATTGTTTTCAGTATTCATAATTAATGAATTGACTGAACTTTAATTAATTTAAAAAAAAAATTAAAAAAAATATTACGGATATCAATCCCAACAAATGCCGCAAGAAAAGGATTGCCGTCCCTGTGTTAACCAAACAATGTATTTTTAATGACGATAGTACCTATTTAAATTTGTCCTTGTGTGATTCTCGAGTAGGTCCACACTGGGCAAGAGACAACACACGTTAAAGATGAGATTGGACACTTCCCTTTTAAAAAAAATATAAAAAAATAACAAGACTTATACAACCCAAGATGATTCATAATTGAATTCAATATTTGAAGAAATAATTAATAGAAATGAAATAAATGAAAAGGTGAAGGTGAAATGAAGTTAGCTACTTTCAGACTAGGAAATTAGGAAAGAAAAACTAAAGATTTTGGATAACAGGGGAAAGTTTTGATTTAACACTGTATTCCAACAAAACAAATAATTCGAAATGAAAAAAAATTATTAAAGGTGATTTGAAGTAATTATGTACCAGATGTATTGTATGAATGAGGTAAAATAATTCTTTTGGTAACGTGAGAGTAAAAACAATAATTCACAATAGAAAAAAAAATTTGTAAATGGTAGAAAAAAAAATTCAAAATTAAAAAAAATAAAATTGGTTTTCGTATTTGCGTAATAAATTAAACGAAAAATAAAAAATTGTGAGATTGAAATTAATTAAAGTATTCGAATAATAAAAAAAATGTAGAGTATAAATTCAAAAAAAAATTGTTAAAGTATTTTCGACACAATTGTGCAACTGCAAAAATTTACAAGTTGCAACAAAATGGTGGTTTGAAATTGAAAACTGCGCCAACGTATTTATTCAATGGATGAAGATAAGAGTTCGTAGGTTCGTTGCACTTAACAAAAGTTTAATGTACAAGTTCGAACGAAAGAACGAAACGAGCCATGTTTACATCACAAATTGTACACTCCAAGACAAAAGTGGCTGCAAAATTTTGCAATGAACTTGCCAAAATTTGTACTTAGATAAATTTTGAAAAGGCCAAAATTATTTGAAAATAACGGTATTTTCAAATATACAAGTTAAATTTTGATTCCGAAAGGTTAAATAATGCAAAAATACGAAATAATACACGAAAAATACGAGAAAAAATTGCGAAAAATTACGAAAAATATATTTTTTATTACCTGTTTTCAGCGAAAATTTTCATTTAATACCTTTTTAATTGGTGATTTTCTTATTTTCAGGTTCGTTTTCGAGGATTTTTGAGATGATGCTCTGGATTTTGATGGTTGAACTGCGCTTTGGTTGTGGAGGACGTACTTCGTGAGTGTTTAAATTGAATTTTTGAGGTTTATGTTGATGCCAAATGATGAACTTTGATTGAGATGATGAATTTTTGAAGCTTTTACGTTGGTTTCTGATCAATTTCTGATGGCTCAAGGCGATTTATTACCAATATGATGACTTCGACGAATTAGTTCGTACACAAACAGGGCAGACACTAATGATTTTACTAACTTTTGAGCAACACAAGCAGGGCTCTCAAACAGTTAAGTAATCGACGAGTCTTGGAACTTTCGAACACTTGGCTGGATTATACACAAGCAGGGCAAATCCAATTCAGCAAACGACGAAACTCATTGAACGTTTACAGCACTCAAATATTTTTCAAAGACAAAAATTATGATTCGAAAAAAAAATGAAAAAAATAATTTGGAACTATGTTACCCAACACAAAAAAAAATAAATTTACGAAAAATGACTAAAAAACACAATTATTCACGAAAAAAATATTAAAATTTTGACTTAGAAAATTCACAATAAAAATTTTAAATTATTTTAAAATTGTTTCAGGTGCAAGGATTGTTACCAAGCGATGCTACCATATAGAGGATGAGGACCGGAGATGAAACAAGAAAGAAAGATTTAAGCGAAGTTCCGTCCAAGAAGCGAGTGTATTTCGAAGAAGATACATAATTTAAGCAAAGTACATTTAAGATAGATAAACGAATGTTAACGGAAATGAACGAATGAGCGGCGGAAGTGGTATATCAGTGTAGCCGCAAATAGATATAAATAAATTATGTATTTTATGTAATCGTGTGTTCGTATGAGTGAGAGGGGAGAAGGATTGGTGGTCTCAACACTTATCTATTATAATCGATTATTTGTGGCCCATAATCGATTAAAATCGATTACAATCAATTAAGTAAGTATTCCTTAAAAAATTTAAAAAAACAATCAAACATTTTGATTTGTAACGAGTGTCTCGTAGAAGGAGAGACACTCGTTTATAAGTTTTGTTATTTCTGTTGATTTGATTTTGATTACTTTCAGTTTCTTTTACACTTGCCAGTTGCCATGTTTGATAAATATTAAATTGATGAGATAATTCGTATTTTCTATTTTTGTAATTTGTATTTTATATTGTTTGGTAGGGCAAATAGGTAGTGGGCACTAGGTATTTAATACTTTAATAGTTTAATAGTGTAATAGAAAGAGGCAAATCGTTAATAATCGATTACACAATGTTTCTTATCGATAATCGATAAGAGCCCCGCTTATCGATTACTAATCGATCTTTTAACAGCACTACTTATTTTATTCTGAGAATGTTTTTGAGTTGTTTAATAATATAATTCTGCAACTGTTGTCTTGTGTTCATTTTTCGGTCCTCGTATATTCACCTCACATCAATTTTTAACTATCACCATCACTACTTATGACTTATATAGTGGTGTCGATGTTTCAAAATTTTTTGATCAATTTTAATTAATTTAAAGGAAAAGAAAATAATCAAACTGATCGATAATCAACTGTTGAAAAATTGAAAATCAATTTAACGATCTTAAATTTCATTAGATACAAAAAAAAATCAAAAATGGTGTACGCGTCCACTCATTGGCAGATGCGCACTTAAAACCTGAGTTTGAAAGCCAACTGAAAAAGCTATTGCTTTTGGCTTTTAGCTTTCAACCTTAAACATAAAGCTTCCATTTTTGGTTTTCGGATTTTTCATAACTTTTTAAAATTTTTACACAATTAGCTTAGAGAAAATTTATAATTTTGAAAACTGAAATATATTAGTCTGAAAATTTCTACCAGTGAAATGTAAACAAAGAAAGTCTCTATAAACATAAAGCTTTCGCTTTTGACTTTTCTCAGAAAGCTTTCAGATTTCAATTTGGCTGGCTTTCAAACTTTGCTAAGAAGCAAACCATTTTCAGCATAACTTTATTTGGGTATTAATAGATGTCTGAACGCACAGGACTTCCGCCGCTTTTGCCATGGGTGGTTTTTAATTATAAATTCCCACCTTTGGCAGCTCACTTACCTTCATCTTTGGTATGAAATTCTCTTCATACTCCTAACTCCATAATTTAAAAAAAAACTCAGAAGAAAAATTTATTTCATATATCAACAATGGATTCTAAAAATGAAAAACGTAGTTAATGCGTGAACACTCTAGTTGCTCACACCAAATTTCAGATTATTTACATCACATAATTATGCGCACAGCCAATTTCAAACCATACATACACAAAAAACAATCTTTGATACACTAGCTGTGTTTGATTGGACTACACTAACTTACACCAACCTACACCGGTAGGGATATTCCACAAATATTCGTGTAAAACTAGACATAAAGTCATATAACATTTCTACATTTGTGGAATCGCCCTCCCGGTGTAGATTGGTGTAAGTTGGTGTAGTCCTATCAAACAGAGCTACTGTAATTAGTGTGCATCCAAATGCAAATAACTGGAGGTTGATTACAAATGGTATGATTTCAGTGAAATTTTCACATAATCTTTTGTAAACATATATTAACATTTCAGCTTTCTAGTTTCTACAAATAATGGTTCTTTTGCAATTTTATGTATGATGAGGCTGGTTTCTTTGGCTCTTCAATCCATTGGGCGAAAAAACATTTCCAGTGAAACGATGAAAAAGTTCTATAAAATTAATGAAACTATCTAAAACTAATAAATTTAACATTAAGATCAATGAATTCACTTATGATTATGAACTGTAGGATACAAAATGGCATATTGCCGGACTTGTATCTAATAGGGCTTTAGTACAGTGTAGACGTGCATTAGTAGGAGAACATGGGTAAAGTAAGATTGAGAATACGCCGCAAGAAAATTGAGTAAATGATTATTTATTTACGTTTTCAAAAATGTCTAATAAAAAATATCAAAGGTAATATTTCGAAAGAATACAAGGATAATAAAAATAACAAAATTTGGCAAACGAAAAATAATGAAAACATAACAACCGAAACACATGATATAATTATGCAACTGGATCTCCTGCGATGGGGTATATACTAGATAATTTTCGACTTTTTGCGTTTTTTATTCGGCGGCCGCACGCTCGTACCACCGTTTCCTGTTGGACTCGATTTTTTCTCGATTTTACGCTTATTCGCATTACGGTCGGACGATTCACCACTGCGACTGGGCCACAGATCCTTCTCCAACTTGCACGAGCCGAAAATCTTCTGGGTTTTTATCACCGCAAACTTTTTCGATTGCTGCCGTTGCTTTTTCAGCCTAGCGATGGTGTTGGATGACAGGCCACCACCGCATTTGTTCAGCGGATGCAGGACGCTGCTTCCAGCGGCTGTAAGGCCGACCTTTTTGTCCAGCGACTGCGACGCCGCCGTCGTCAAGTCCGGAAAAATATTATTTTTCGATGGCCGTTTGAGTAGCGTTTTGCGTTTAGACACGAAATTCTTACCGACATTTTTATTTCCTCTCTGCAAAATAAAATTCAACGTTCCCTCATAAAAATAATTTTTTATTCGTATCCTTGTCTGTGTGCCGCACACATCATTTCGAGTGCGCACCACGTAGCACCGCAGCGAAAAACTATTTAAGAGCATTGTCGGCAAAATAGTGTGTAGCCGCACTTTGAGGGGAGATTCAAGGACGCCGACTAAGTTACCTGTAGTAAGGCGATTCCTTGTCGTATTTTCATATTTTGCGATTGCGATGGCGTATTTTTGGCCAGAATAGCTTCGCAGCGCAAAGCTTCGCGCAAGCCGTTCACGTTTTTATACGACGACAACGGCAGACGGCTATTCGGATTGGCACCGTTTATATCCAGAATGGAGACACAGAGTGCCCGACCGATCTAGAATGTAGACACGTAAATTACATTCAAGTGAATCATAAAAGAGAACCGGTGATGGGTTACTGATAGCGAATGTAAGAAATTACATACAACGAAGTTTGTTAGTTGAAGTCTTACGTTGGCAAACATATTATAATTGGCATGGCGAGAAAATATCTTCTATCAATAATCATTTTTAAATTAAAATTTAAAAACTATAGGACAATCGAGAATAAAAAACTGAAAATTCTAAAGAAAATTTGATTCACAATGATCCAGAATCGAACAGATAAAATCCGGGCTCAGAGATCAAGTAGCAGTGTTCCGAAAAAATAAAATGTTCGAAAATATTTTCTGTTTGATTAAAATTAGGTGAAAATTACTGACAAAAAGAATGAAGACTAAAAGCATACCAATTGCAAAAATTAACAATTTAAAATTTGCATGCGTTGAAAAGGAAAACATTGACATAGATTTATAAAAAAGAAAGGAACTTTCAAAAGAATGCGTCACTATACCTCTTCATATATTTGAGGAGTGTATTTCGGCGGTACAAGAACCGGCTGCACGAGGTGCTTTCCAAGAGGTCGTTGCGTAGGTGGAATAATATTAACAATGCATCCGGTGTTGTAATTACATTCTAAAGTGTAACTTTTCACCAGCCCTGTGTATTTTAATACAGCTACCCGACCACAACCTTCCTTGCTAAGACCGTCGCGACGATCTCTGAAACAAAAATAGGTTTTCTTGAAATTGAATTGGCTATTTAAACAAAATATGTCGAAGAAAACTTGATAAAAAAATATTCAGAGAAATATAAATTAAGTTTCGTAATATCAACGAATGAATGCACTACACTTATAATTCAAGTATCCCTCAACAATTTTTACACTTTCAAAAAAAGAATGCATGTTTTCTCGATGTAAACAACTTAAAAAAGAGAAAGTAGAAAGCGAGTGAGGAAAAAAAGCATTATATCCTTACAATGTCGGACAAGAGCATAAACACTGAACATATCTTTTTACCAATTTGAAAAAAAAATACTACATTCCATCTTGAATAAAATTCGTCGATATTCTTCAACAGATACTGTAGCAATTCGATAAATTTTATACCTGGTATACATATTCCGCCTCGAAAAATTGCACTGATTAAAATGAAAATGAGGATTATTTAACGATAGTAATTTTGGTAACAGCAAACATTCGACTTTATCACTGATATTATCAAAGTGATTTCCATACATGAAAATACCTGCAAAAAAAAATTTGTCAATAAAAGCATTCTTCCCCTCTCCTACGATTCTTTCAATTAATTCAACAGGGCTCACCTCGTTTGGAAGCATGCCCGTGAAAATCGACATACAAATACAGCCCAGATTCTTGAGATCGTTTCGAATCTTCTACTTTGGTGGTGCGCGATATGCGGTGTACTTTACTCATATTTTTTCGACAACTCGAATCTACGACCACACTTGTTATTTTTGGTAACTGAGTGGGGGGCAAGCCACACATAGTGCAGCGATCACTGCGGCTGCCCTCATCGGAAGACTTTTCATCGACGATTCGCGGCAGACGATCTCCGGTGTCTTCGACTACCGATATTTCTGCCACCTTATCGTTCAGTTTTTCCGTATCAGAGATTGCGTCTCCTTCCATGGTAACTCCAGCTAATTTTGCGTCAACAGCAACAACACCTACTTCTTGAGTGATCGTTGACTGACTTTCGACGTATGAATGTTCGATATTGGTGTTTTCGAGAGAAGGAGGCGGTTGAGGTGGGGTCGAAGACGTCGATGCAACACTACAATCGGGATTAGTACCGACCAAGGTTGATTCGATTTTCTTCTCGCATCCATAGTGATAGTACAGTATTAGAGATCTACAATAAGAATAGAGAAAGGGATAAGTTTTGAATTTCAAAATAAAAATTATGATTTAATTCATTCTTTCATTGATGCATAGTGTTTCAACCTTTCAAGGTCCTAAAGAATGAAGTTTAATGCAGAAAAAAGAATCACGAGAAAGATATATACAATACATTTAAAATATTCTAATTCAGTTTTTCGTTTTTTTTCCAGTTCATAAAAACAATTAAATATTACGAAAAATGAATAATTGCATTTAAGTTTAAAACACTTCAGAAAGAGTTTTGTTTTGTAAGGGTATTTTTTTTGTTTTTATCGTGTTGGGTAAAAATCTGAGATTGGAGGGTGAAGTAAAATGCTTTCACAACTTTACTGAGAACTGATTTGAGTATTCCTAAAGTATCACATAAAAGAATTATTCTTAATGGGCTACAAAGTCAAATACAAAAATTACACTGACACAGCCATAACTTGAAAAAGTACGATAAAATATGATTAATCTAAAACCTATCCTACGGATTTCGTTTCATGCACAGGGTGATTTTTAAAATGACTAAATCTATTTCATTTTCTTGAGAGTACGAAGAAAACATACTATTGTAACAAATCACGGGTCAAAAAGATGTGGCAGGTTACAAATTTCAATGGTGTTCTGATCAAAACAATTTCTGTTCTTTTTAACTTCCGTCTTATTTGGGCAATATTATATTAAGGTTCTTGGTTTTAGGAGTAATAAACCAGGCTGTTCATTTGGTCCACACGAAGTACCCATAGGTGACAGGAAAATTAATGCGGAGAGACTACTGAATGAAACAAATTTTGATGAACAAAGCACCTTTCTTGTAAAACGAGGCCCATGACTCAAAATCTAGGGGAAAAAAAGAAGAGACAAAAACCAACCTGGCTGCAAAAACTGAAGGATGAAACACCTCGGAAGGATTCAAATAGAATCGATTCAAATTCGCCCCCCGTGTATCCGTTCTATAAAATCCGTTTGACACGCCATCCGGGTTCAGCATAGGAATTAATTTGAAAACGAATAATTTTCTAAGAAGAGTTGCAGTAGAATCCGTTTTGCTTAGAAGTAAATGAAGCACACCATTCATTACGAAACTTGAAGGTGTTTCACCCGGATGAACTCGAGCACTTAGAAAAATCACCTATTAAACAAATTAAATTATAAGCTTGAGTAGGTTGATCCATAAAGACAAAAGAAAACACCCACGAAAAAAAAAACAATAATAATACACGATATTTCAACACAACCTTTTTGCCTTTGAATTCATATGATCGAGGGATATTCATATCGGGAAATAAACCTTTGAGGCGTGGTTCACGATTAGACGTGATTCCATGATGAGAGCTAATGGTAATCAAATCAACTGAGCGACCTTCTAATGATTTAACCAAACATTCTCGATGATAATAAATATCATCTGGATTAGCTTCTGAAATAAGAAATATTATTTGTTATAATGAATGTAAACTTTAAAACAAACTTTCCTCGATTATCTCAGAATAATAATGTAAATTATGGGCGCGAAGGAGCCCGTAAACTCGGTATTAATTGTTAAAAATAATGTAAAATACACAGAAAAATAATTTAAAAATTTGAAAAGGAAAAAGGTCGATGATGTCGACCAAGTGATATCGTTGATATTTCATTAAGGTCAACGATCGTGAATAAAATATTATAAAGTAGCCGATATAACTACTTTTTTGAAAAAACTGGTAAAGATGTTGATACATTTTTAGTCTATCAAAAGTTACTCCCAATGCTATTACATGGGCATTTCACGATAGCTACGATGAATAATCAACAAATTTATGAATAGGAATGACTAAATTATTAAAAAGTAACAAGACACTCCATAAAAATTATAATTTTAGTGATCGGAGAGTGAAACTAGCTTAGAAGCACTCATGAAAAAAAATTCAAAAATACTTACCGAGTGGATTGGGGTTGACATTATGCTTTTTTAAATGAGCATCGAAGTACTTCAACGAATTTTGCAAATCAACAAATGAATATGGATAGGTAAAAGCAAAGTATGTCGTTGAGCACAAATTTTCGACTGTTCGATAACCAAAGGTCAGCAAATTATTCTTCAGCTGAAAATTGAAAAAAATAAAAAAGTAATAATCAGTTAAAAATTTACCATTCGAAATAAGTCAGCAAGATTTACATCAAAAGACAGATAATCACGAACTCGTTCCCATCGATTTGGCCCAGGAGAAATCTTATACACAGGAGCCATTCCCTGATTGTATAACTTTCCTTGTTTGTTTAAATTTACAACATTAAGTTTAACATCTGTACATGGTAACCCTCCTATGATATAACAAAACGAATGTTAGCAATTGGTAAGTAATCGGATTACGTAATAAACAGATGGCATCAAAAGGGTAATTTTTAACATTATTTGGAAATACTACCTTTCACTCCGAAGTAGAACCAAGATCTATTGCTATTGGCAAATTCAGTGCCAGTGCAATCTGCTTTCGTCCAAATGTTAAACTCAAGTATTGGTATTTCTTTATCATCTGTAGACTGATTTGCTGAAAAACAATGATGGATGCATTGACAAAATGAAAAAAAAATCATAAACGGTATAAAAATATAACTGGCGAGGAGATACACTAAAATGTACATAGAAAATTCATCAAATCATAATGAGACATATGGAAATAAAATATAATTTAGAGAAAAGAATATCATACCATTTTCTGTTTGAGGAACTAATTCTACACGGTCAATATTGCTGGAATCAAAACTCGAAATAAATGTAAACCCTCCGCATTCAATATCCATAATTCACAGCGTTGAACTGCATTAAATGAACGAAATTCAATTTTTATCAATATTCAATTTATCCTTCATTTCATTATCAATTGAGATCGAGAACTCTGATATTACTGACGTGTTATATCAAATTATCAACCCAAAAACAAAAAAAAAGGATGTCAAAGACGGACGAAAATGTGAAAAGAGAGAAAATATTAGCTAGTTTTATTTGCCAAAAACAAAGCCAAAAACAACGATATAGGGACCATATTCACAAACGTCACTTTAACCTCCCTTCACTTAAATTTCACTATAAAAAATTTTTTGCACAATTTTGTGCTTAAAAATGTGGGAACATTGTATCTTTTATGAAAGTTCCAATGTAAAAATAAAATGTTACCACACTCTTAAATACAAAATTGTGCCAAAAGTCATTTTTAAGTGAAGTTGAAGTAACCGGAGGTTAAAGTGACATTTTTGAATATGAGCTTAGGGTGTGTTCAGAAAGGTTATCAAGGTAAGGTAAAAGTTCCACACCATATGACCTCCCATTTACTCTGCTTTGTAAAGACAATCTGAATGAGCTTGAGGAGATTTCACTTTGTCCAACAAATTATATGAAGTTAATTCTGGGAATTATTTTCCTTATCTCTAGTGGCTTGTTCAGGTAAAAGTTGGACACCATGTGACCTCGCATTTATTCTAATTGGTAAACACCCTCTGAATGAGCTTGAGGAGATATTATTTTAGTACCACAAATTATATGAAGTTACCTCAGGGAATTATTTTCCTTCTGCAGAGTTGGGGAAAAAAGTTACTCTCCCTGAAAAAAAAAGACATTTCTGAACACATTACTCAGGGAAAAAATTACTTTCCCAAGTACATATAAAATTACCTTCGTAACATTTTTCCCTTGGTAAAATTTTTGAACACGCCCAAATTGGGGAAAAAATTACTCTCACCAGTAAAACAAAAAAATGTTTCTGAACAGTTTATTCAGAAAATCAATACAAAATTATTTTTCTAAATG
Organism: Ericerus pela; assembly: GCA_011428145.1. Lineage (NCBI taxonomy): Eukaryota > Metazoa > Arthropoda > Insecta > Hemiptera > Coccidae > Ericerus > Ericerus pela. The sequence continues at coordinate 232,566 of WOFM01000349.1, forward strand.
CACCAGATAACAGTTTTCCCTACCTGATAACTTTTCTGACTGATTCCTTCGGACATCTTCAGAAATGTTACCAGGGAAGTTAAACATTCCACATCATGCGACCTCACATTTAACCTACTCATTAAATATAATCTGAACAAGCTTTAGGAAGTTTCATTGTATCACAACAAATTATATAAAGTTAACTCGGAGAATCATTTTCTATATTTTCTAAGTTGGGGAAAAAATTACTCTCTCAAGGACAAAATTATCTTTCTAGATGCTTGGGGTAACACTTTTCCCTCCCCAGTAACCTTCTGAATGCACCCCTTGGGTGGAACTGAAGGTAGCTACCCACTACTTTCATATCAGTTCTGCTCTTCAATATTGGTGCATTTATATTGTAAAAGTGGAATAGCATCTCTTGGTCTCGACATAAGCTCTGTCTGATAGGATTACACTAACTTACACCAATTTACACCTGTAAGGACATTCCACAAATATTCAAGTAAAACTTGACACAAAGTCATATAACATTCCTGCATTTGTGGAATTACCCTCCTGGTGTAGTCCTATCAAACAGAGCTATTGAGTGCATTCAGAAACCTAACTGTGGTTGTTGGTTGCACAGCCTTGTTGTTGGGTCTTTTCATGATATACGTATGTATGGTGGAGACCAAATACTGCTGTCAGGTTATTGTTAACATCTACACCGAACACATGTACACTGTCAGAAAAATAACCCTATATCAATCAACATTGATCAATTGGAATAATCAGATTCTCCAGAATGGGGTAACTTGTACGCCAGTGTTTATAAACAAATATATGGGGAAATTTTTTCCTCCAATCAGATTTTTAGAAATCAAAACATGTGGCATTGGCAGCATTATTTGTAAGTTTGACACCAAAATTTCTATTACATTGTCTTCATCAAATATATATCCTCGAAGCTTGGGTCAGTGGACCAAAAAGTTCACTCGGTTGCCCATTTAGCCTCTCCTATTTCTGAAAGGTTTAGGGTGACAATTGGTTGTTCTTTAGTTGTGGTTGACAACCATGTTATTTCCAAATGCAAGTAATGGTCAACAATTCACCAAAAATTATTTTTTATCACAGTTTGAATGAAATTCATTAATTTAGTGAAGTTGAATGTTAACATTTATTAAAAGTTTCATTTATTGAATAGTTTAAATAAAAATGACTTATAATATTGTATCAGATACTTGCACCAGAGAACCTTTCTTTTTTAAAGACCGTATTCTCATTCAACATGGTGATGAACCTAAGTGTTTTTGCGTATTAATGATGAAGAAATACAAGACCAGTAGCTGTTAAAATTTTTCATTTTGTTGCATTTAGCGGATAATTTGTTGCAGTGCTGGTATTTGAAAAAATGCTAATGGAGAGTATGTCATCATATACTCAGCCACTTCAGAGTCATTATATATCTAAGTAGTGTCTACTACTGACCATACTGTTGCCCTTTCAGTTGACAGTTTTGACCAAAAACTGGATGGCCTGCGCATACTGATAAAATGTTGAAGGCAACCAAATGAAATGTACATTCCATTCAAAAGTTCCTTCTCTTATTAAACTATACTTTTCACAGAATTCATCTACAAATTCTCTTCGATTCGTTGCCCTTACATTAATCAGGATTCAGTAACAAATCAAAGAGAATTCACCTACAAATATTAAAAAGGAATAAATGATGCTATTTAGTTTTAAAAACACTTTTATTTTGTGAAATGACAATGCAAATCCCTCCAAATTATTTATCAATTGACATATGATATTTGATAAATCCAGAAAAAGGGGAACTTTTGAATGAAATGTACGCATTCATGATGTCTCTATATAAGCCAATGTTAATTTTATCAGTATGCGCAGTCCATTACATATATGGTCGAAGATTGACAGTGTTGATTCACCTGCAGTGGCTGATATCTCTGATAATGTACAAAAATGACAACCAGAAGTAGAGATCCAGAGGCAACTAGAAGTAAAACTGTAAAGACAACTAGAATTGTCAACCAAATCAACTTCTAAGGTAGTTAATACTCTGAAAGTTAAACAAAAGCTTACCTTTAATCAACATAGACTGATGCAAAAAGAAATGTTCAAACTACCAAAGAATTTAAAAAAATTATGTACAGATGGTACATCAAATACAGAAACTAAAATAGTAACTGTTATTTCAGAAGCAGACCAATAGCAACCATTTGAGATACAACTAGATGAAGTGTGATATGAAGAATTTTATTGGCAAAATGAAGAAGAATCAATCACCATTATTGACTCTATCAGAACTACCTGATACTCCATCTTTTTCAGACTTGCATGATGATTTTAGAATGACAACTGGACCACTGTGAAAATAGGATGTATTAGATCTGATTACATTGTACAAAGAAGCTAATCCTCTAATAAAATCCATCTCTTACAAATATAAAAAAGTTTGGGAGAAGACAGCTAGGAAATTGGCCCCATATACCTCAGTTCAATGTGAGAACAAGTTCAAGTACTTAAAAAATTGTATGTCACTAAGGTGGAGAATATGGAGATGGTGACATTGAAAAAAAAGTTTATCATGACTTTTTTAAAAACTGGATGCAATCTTCCACAAACCACACGATATACATAAGCCCAATTTGGCTACCTCTTTTGGCGTTCTAAAAACTTAAAATCAAAATCATCCATTGCCAGTGGTTATGAAACTAGCAAACCCGTATCACCTGAGAGGCGAGACAACCATCAGCCGATAGACGAGCATTAGAGGCGAGACAACTAGAAATACAAAATAAACAATTAGTTGAAAGGTAACTATTTGATATTATCTTTGTTGAAAATAGCCGATTATAATTTATTATTCAAATTATCATTGTTTGTAGTAATATGATTTTCTAAAAATAATATTCAAATGGTTTCTCTGTATTGCTAAGTAGATTAATATTGAATGATGACCAGAATTAATAATTAACAAATCTCATCTTCTTCAATTAACTTCTTTTTTTTTTTTTTAAACTGGCACACAAATGTGGTAATTATTCAATACTAATTGCTTTAGAAACATCGAGAAACTTTTGGAATGATGAAATATAGCAATAATCACATCCATAATTAAGTATTATAATTGTGCTATTTCATGACTTTCATACAATTACTATTTCATTGATTTCATATAATCTTGTTTTTTTTTTTTTTTTTTTTTTTAAATAGTCCACCAGAATCCTCATACAAATGCTGAGAATCCTTACATGTGGCCATGATTGGGCAATGTAACATGTGTTCATTACAGCTTCAAAAGCCAAAGATTATGTATGCGTTGTCTGTTTTGTTGCCACAAGATTGCTTATTGCTTTTGTTTACAATATTGAAAATGTAGCTTAATTATGCTTATTGCTTATAGCCTATAAAGCTAATTGGCTTAAGCTTATGGCTTAAACTTATGTTTATGCTTAAAGCTCAAAAATTTTTTATTCAAGAAATTTCTCAAAACAATTTTGGTTCGATGGTTGCCCTGAATTTTTCCATTTTCAATTGTTTATACTTCACAGTTTGTTCCACTATTACTATATTAATACAAATTTGTTCTCTTTTTTATTTCTGATTGCATGTGCCACTTCACCAATAAGTTAAAGAAGGTATCAGTATGATATATTTATTGAAAGCAAATTTTTTGCAAGAGATGAAAGAACCTAAGTGAAATTTGTCATCGAGAAAGTATATTTTCATTGAATCATATTTGAAAATGACCTCCTTTTCTGATACCTAATATCCTAATATAGCTTATTATGAACATTCCCAATTCAAGCTTAAAGTTATTTAAAAATTATCTTTTTTTTTAAATTTTCTATTGTTTAGATATTTTTTACAATGTAGGCCTTACTTAGGTTCTTATAAGTTATTACCAGAGACATACAGCTAAAGAGATGTCCAATGCTCTATATGCGCTGTGGTTTTGTTTAAAAGTATGTGAAACATAGAAAAGAAGCAATTTAAGTTTATATGTTCTGCACATCTAAAGCTGCATGTATTTAGTTGTGAAAACAGATATCTCCATACCAACGCACACACTATCAAGTTAAAACATATGTGAAGAACAAATGTTAGAATTTGAAATGTTTGGTTAATGTTCTATCTTTGACATGTTTTTGATCAGGCATTGAATACTTTTTTAGCTGGATGTCTCTGGTTGTCACATACCCAGGCATGAAATAAAATTTGAGATGTAAGTTTTTATTATTGCCTGTCTGATATTCATTCAACTATTTTGGCTTGATTTTATTAGAACTTTCTACAGCGTAATTATTAAAGTTCTAATTGGTTTCTTTTTTTGGTTTCACACTCTGAAAACTAAATATTTGATATCAGATGTCAGTGCTGTCACTAAAAATTTTAAGATCCAAAAACCCTTTATTCGTTAATTTACTCTATTCAAAACTAGAAAGCTTCTCCCCATTAAATACTCATGTATAGTTCTCATCACTTTGGAACATTGGGAATTTTAAAACAAAATATAAAAATTATCTTGCAAAAATTTTATAATTTTTTCTTTTGTCAAAAAATTAAATTGATGTTTCTTTCGGGTATGTAAATTGTTTCTGAAGAATTGATGAAATTACTAAATTAGTAGGTGACAGTAATGAGTGGGGCTTGGATTTATATGCATTGAATATAACCAAAATTTGACATAATTATAATAATTATGCATCTTTTTACAACAAAATATGCATAAAATTATGTTCAAAAAGTAATTGAAAGCTCTATTAAAATCTGATATTACTGAAAGTATCTGCTTTCAACATGATAAAATTCTGTACATTTTCTATAAAATAGGGACTTATCCCACATAATTTAAAGTCATAATTTTTCATAAAACTGAATGAATTTTTTTTTGTGTAGGGTTGTTGATCATATAATTTAAAAAATTTATTATTGGTTGAAAAATGACTATTTTACCAAAATACCCACTGAACAGGACAAAAACAGCCAAATATGCTCAACTATGGTGGAAAAATGGCCCAAATATGATAAAAGTATGAGTTTATTATTACCCTAATAATTATGCAAGATATGCAAAATGAAGTTTGGTTCATATTACTGTAAATGATATGAAACAAAAAGTAATGTGCGTCTATTCACTCCTGACTCAGTTTTAAGGGGGGTACTATGCAAACGTGTATTTTCACATCGTCTCTTGAATAGACAGTTGCATGAAATTCAGCCGGGTAACTATGCAAAAGTGTATTCAGAGAGAAAAAGTGAAATCATTGAATACTCTATACTAAAAAAGAAGGGCAACAAAAATAAATGAAATCTCCTAAAAATCCTAGCTCTAGTAATGAGCCTGTCTTCTGTATTTTCGAAGTTACATTTATTCATTTTATGGCTCTTCTTCAATGCATGAAACATGCGTGCAACAGCCACCACTCGCAAGTAGCAACAATGTGATGTGGAACAAATGCAATAAAATCAAAAACTATATCTGTATCTACAATACTTACGACAAAGCTGCAACATTCTCGGCTTTTCGCATTTGTTATCCGACTTTGAAAAAATCAAAATATAATTATGTAGCTCGCAACAAGCAAATTTGAAGTTGTCGCTTGTAGTGAAGCGACTAAGATCTCCAATTGGTTGACTTGTCGCATGATGTTGCTCAGTCTTGCATAGTTGCACGCATGTCGCGTGCATTGTTAAAAGAGAAGAGCCGTTAAAAGTTCTTATATTTATCCAATTTCAATGTCGTTCAACATGATATCGAAATCAAATAGTAACATCAAAAATTAGAATGAAAATTCTTAATTACCTATACCAATCGTGGGCTCCGCCTACGATCTCATGCGCGCCTGACGGGCGAGCTGGGAACTCGTCTACCGAAGAAATGTAGGTAGACGAGTTACTGGGCTGAGGAGGTCGCCAACATTCGTTGTTGCGCGACAGGAGAGAACAGAGGTGTGTGAAAGGAGTGTGACGACGATATTTTTATAGTCCCTTGGACATAAAACAAACATTAATATAAGTACCAAAACCCGTAGTGTCTCTGCCACTACAATACCTACCAAAGTTTTTGGTTTCGTTCAAAGTTCAATGCTTAGAAACCATTCAGAAACCTATTTGCGAATCTGAGCAAAGCCTCTTGCCATTTTCCAATGCTTAAACAGCTGTTGCGAAGTCGCAAGTTCGCCATTTGCGCGATTTTTTAGAAAAAACAATTTTTTGATACATATATTGTAAATTTTTCAAAAAAATTTTCAATTTAGGTCCAATTCAAGTTATTTGTCTGCGGAACAAGAATACTAAATTCTAATTTTTAACTTTTCAACTTTAAAATTATCAAATTTTGATGGGGTATTTTATGGAATTGGAATAATGGTTTAGGTTAAAATGGAAAAGAAAAGGGAAAGTTTTAATCATAAATGTTGGCAATATCATTTGCCGAAATTATCATTTTTTTGTGTTGTTTTCTTGTTGTCTTCTCTTTTCTCGCGTACTTGTACTTGCTTGAAGCTGAACGAGCTGAACGTATTTTATTTACGGTATTTTATTTGAAGAGTGACTTCTTATACTGTCTTCGATGTCGAGTATCATCATGTATTCCGAGTATTAACTATTAATCCGATTTTATTCAAATTTTGTCGATAGTGAAGGTGTACGGGGAAGGTGTACGGGTTGTGCTCAACAACAACATTTAGTTTTTAAATTGGTTCTAATATCGTGAAGAATTGTTTGGCGTGAATGGTGATAGACATGCGTTGATTTCGGCTGAAGGGAAGAATACATGCTGAATATTAGATTATTATGTTCAAAAAACAGAAATTAGTAAGCAGCCTATGTTATGGCAGAGGATCCAAGACCATCCAACCAACTGAAACAGTACGATTACCTCTTGAAATTCCTTTTAGTCGGTGATAGTGATGTTGGAAAGCAGGAAATACTTAGTGGTTTAGAAGATGGCTCCTCTGAGTCACCGTTTTGTGGCAGCTATGGTTTGCATCATTTACTGTATCAATTTCTAAAGGCATAAGTAGTTCATTATTCATCGTCCTCTTTCTTTTCAGCGTTTAAAACTACTACGATCCTCCTTGATGGTAAACGTGTTAAACTGCAATTATGGGATACATCTGGTCAGGGTCGATTCTGCACCATCATTCGATCGTACTCGCGAGGTGCTCAAGGTGTTCTGATCGTGTACGACATTACTAATAAGTGGTCATTTGATGGTGTTGATCGGTGGTTGAAGGAGGTCGAGGACGTAAGTATTGAAGAATTTTTCTGTTTGTAATCAATATTTTAGAACTTTTTCATGTAAACTTTGTTTTTAGCACGCACCGGGTGTACCAAAGGTGTTGATCGGCAACAGATTGCATTTCGCTTTCAAACGTCAAGTTAGCACTCGTGAAGCTGAAACGTATGCCCTGAAAAATCACATGGCTTTTTTTGAAGTTAGCTCATTATGCAATTTTAATGTACGGGAAAGTTTTTGTGAACTTTCTCGCCGAGCTTTGCATCGAAATGGCATGGAAAGGTTATGGAGATCAAATAAAGGTACACTTTGTGATCTTGCTTAGTCGATGGTAATAATACTGGAAACATAGTAATTAGTTTCTTTGTTCGCAGTTCTCAGTCTGCAAGAGATATGTTGTCGGACGATCGTCTCACGAACAACAGGTTATGGAATCGATCAATTACCATTACCCGAAGCGATTAAGTCCCATTTGAAATCATACGCATTGACCAGCGTGTCTTCATTCACGATGACCTTACCTCGTAATAGCAATAATAAAAAAAGTTCTAGACATGGTTCGAGTGGACATATACGAAATACCCACGTTCAGTCTGCAGCAAATCACTCATCTGAAACAAACTGTGCTGGACGTAATTCGTGCCGAATATCTTGACCAAGGAAGATGTCGCTATTCAGGTCGTTTTTAAGGAAAAATATTTTCATTAACTGGTGAGTTATGTCTTTTTCGTATCCCTGTTTTTCATTAACTAACCATAATACGACTCGTTGAAAACTTGTTTTTTGCTGCTGTAATTCTTCTCTAAAAATTAGTCTATCTTTTAATTTTGATTTAAAAATGTTGCGTGTTTCTAAGAGAAACATTGTTTGTAATTTTCTGCTTGCGTTGTGCGTCGCAGGGAAAAGCAACTAAGACAATCAAAATTATGTAAATAATTTGTATTTTTCTTTTTATACGTATATTTTAAGAAATACTGAGAACTCATTTGACAATTTCCGGTATCTCATCTTTATATAAATGTTTAAAAATGTCGTTTTACCACAATTCAAAGAACTTAAAAAGAAAAAAATAATAATATTAATAACAATAATAAAATTAGTAATAAAAAATAATAATAATAATAATAATAATAATAATAATAATAATAATAATAAATGAGAATATTACAAATTTAACCCAGTCAGTTCTGTAAAAAATTTTTTACAGTTGTCATTGGGGTGGGTGTTTTATTTATTAAAATCACTTTTCGTACTGATATTTTGTGTTTGCGATTTGCTTATAGTAACATTAAAGAGATATAATTTTCTGATTTGTGACTTCAGTTTTAGCCAGTTTTTCATTTTGTTTTCAGGATGTTAATTATGTTAAATCAATGTAAAAAAAAAAAAAATTCATTCTTATAATTTTAATTACTTTGAACCCTGACTGAAACTAAACAATTTCCAACCTGTTCTGTCATAACTTTAAAGCCAAAATATCAACTTCATGACTTTCACCTAATGTATTTATTGATAAGCGATTATGAAAACTTAATCTCATATATGTTTTATTATGTTCTAAATGTAATATTTCAATTCATTCATTTTTTGCGCAGTAGCACATCGTAAATTTTTTACCCCACTGAACTATGCTGCCTCTTATCATTTTTTTTTCTCAACTTCAAAACAAAAAATAGTGCATTTGCCAAATTTTATTTGTTCGTTTTGTTTTTCGCGATTAACGTTTCTCTAGCGATACGTTGATTGAGAATTAAATTTTTACTTCGTAATTGTTGTAAATAAGCTCACTAGCGGATACTCGTTGTATCTCTTTTTATTTTTGCTATTTTTTTCTTTTCTATTTTAAACATTTTTCGCGTGTCAAAGCCTTAACGATTTTTATTTCTAGTCTTACAAGAAATGTGATTGTAAATTCTTTTATGATTTATAAATATAATGTACGATAAAAGCATTTTCTTATTGATAATTTTGGACATCAAGCTCTAAGAAATTTCACTGTATGAAATATTACCGTAATCAATGAAAATGATAATTGAGAATTCGTTGTAATTTATTGAATTTAGGATTTTTGAGACAAAATTTGGTGGTCTTCTAGCTGTGGCGTGGTCTAAGGGGACCATGCAATTGTGACTGCACTAAGACTGTTTGTTTTTCTACTTCACTCCTTTTAAATTAGGGTATTATCCATAAATTTCAGTTTAGAGTAATAAAAACAAATAATGTTTATATAAAAGCATGTTTTTCTTTAGGTACCTATTTGTTTCCTTCGAAATGTTTTTAATTTATTTTTGTTTTTTAAATACCTATTTGTTGACAAGATTTTGGCTATCCTTCAAGATACCATTGTCAATCATATCAGTTTGGTAATAGAACAATAATTGTTTATTTATGACGCAACTTTTCAATCTAGAAGGTGAGTGATTGTTTCTATATGTATTTCTAAATATCTACATCGGAGTCTGAATTTTTTGTGAATTTATGTATTCATTGATTATTTAATTCATAAAAGCTTTCTTCTATTTTAATGGAGTGGCCAAATAATCATTATATGTGGATTAAATGTAGTGATGATGCTGAAATATTTCAGTCAGTTCTATTTTTTTTTGATAGATCTCACTTTTCAGAACAATTGTGTCTAAATTGTACCAAGAAAAACGGTAATCTTGCAGGATGATGAAAAATTGAATCCAATTTTCGGTCTAGTGATTGGGTGCTTGGTCTCTCAAATGAAAAATTGTTGACTCAAGATGTACTTTGCTGCTAAACGTTTTCGATCACATGATTTCCAATGATTTATTTGGTAGCTTCTGCGTAAAGATTCGGAATACTCATTAACGTTGGTATTTTGCAAATGATCGAGATAGTAAAACTCAAAGCTTCGGGGAAAATTAGTATATAGGTGACGATCAATTGATTTTTATTAATATTTCGTTTTTTCTTTGTTGTATAATAATATATAATTCGTTTTCTTTATGTATAGTGTCTGTTTCTTTAACTCATCTTCTATCCTCTACACTAGTACCAACTTGTAGAAAATGTTCAAAGACTCTTTAGCCGCTAACACAGATCTGAATTATTTGAAAATGAAATGGCGATTTATGGCCGAATGGGATGAGGATACATAAATATTTCTTAAATTTTTTCCATTATCAATTGTATCTATACATACACATATATAGATATAACTTCGTTGAGATAAGTAATTCGTAATTCACTGTAGATACTTAAACATCGTTCTTGAATTCGACCCTAGTGTCTCATTTTCAACTTTTGAAATAATTCTTAAAATATGGGGTCTGAGAATATGATTCACAGAAAATTCAGACTGATGTAGATATTTAGGAATACATTCAGAAGCTCTCACTTTTTAGATCGAAAAGTAGCATCATAAATAAACAAGGATTGTTCCATTAACAAGTAGAACTGATATGGTTGACAGTGGTATCTTGAAGGAGAGCCAAAATTTTTATGTGGAAGGTCTATGCTGTATAGCGTAAACCAGCTTCTGTTGTATCCCTAATCCAATTCCTGAGGTTCGCTTTGGTCTCTTCCATGCATATGTCGGCTGATCATTGGTTATTGATATGCAATAAACTCATCCTTGCATTGGGTACTGAGTTCTCGATGCTTAAACTCTATTAAACAAAAGGTATTTGTTCAGCTTAATATTTAACTTACGACAACTTGACTTTTCAAATTTCTGTGGACAATAAATTTTTTGGTATAGTTAAGTTATACTTTCTTTTTCATTATGTGGAGTTTTTGTATCATTCATCATTGTCACAGGAAAAATTTTTTGAAAAATTTTTCGTATTATAAACTAATTTTAGTAAAAGCTTTTGATCAAACAAAATTTTTATGAAACTTTGACACTTTTTCAAAATTTTCAATTTGTTTTTTGTCAAGGGTGTGTAGTAGGTAGGTATTTAAAAAAAAAAAAAAATATTTCCCGCTTGGGCCATTAGTTGGTTTTTATTGTTAGTCTTCTCAATGAAGGAGCTAAAGAACTATTTATTGACAATTTAACATTTGCCGGCGCATCATTAATGCAATATAGATTCCAAATTTTTACTTGGAATAGAATGTTATACCTCAAACCTACACTGGAAATTAAATCGTAAAAATCGATGGGAAAATATTTGTTGACGCAAAAAGTAAAAATAAGGATTGTATTAATTCGTATTAGCCATTTCTATTTTAGAAAATTTCATAATTTGAAACCAAATTGAGTTCTGTCGCCCATGCTGTATCTGCGAATGGGTTTCTATCGTGTTTTTGAAAAAGTAAATTATTTTTAAATTAAACTGAGGCAAGTATTTTTAACAAGAATCTATAATTTTCAGTATTTTTTCGAATTTTCTATCAAGCGATAAATTAATGGTCAACTTACGATTATTTTTTGTTTGTTCTATTATGAAGAGGTTACAAAATTTCGAAACATTTTAAAATATTAAAAATAAAAGATAAATAGATTCGTGAATTTTTGTTATATTTTCACCTTCCTGGGTAACCTCAAATTGATTTAAACTTCGGGTATAATAGGTGTAATTAATTTCAAAACGAATTTAACTATGAGAATTAATTAAATAATTTTGTTTTATTTTGGGGTATTGCAGCTGGAACCTCGAGTCTTTTTACTTGTAGGCAACTAAATGTTGATTAAAATATACGTATTTCTTACCTGCGGTATCGAAATGCTAATTATCACAGTTTATTGAAATATCTTTTCTTGGCACCGTTTTGTATCTAAAAAATGGAGGAAAGTGAGCAATTTCTCAACAAGCGCGATGTTTGTAAGCCCGAGTTGTAAGTGAATGAAGTAATTGTACCGGTTCATAAATTTCTCAGTCTGACTGAGTTGCGTGTAATATTTTTTGAAACGAGTGTAAAGAATGCTATATTTGAGCCAGGGGCAATAAAGCCTGAGGATTTATGGGTAGAATCCATATTATGGCAGAGCGACTTTTGAAGAGAAAAAAATGGAATTAATTTTTTAAATAAAAGAAAATAAGACATTTAAGAGGGTGTAGGAAACTGAGGAACCAATTAGGCGTAAGAAAAAAAAATTGGGGCGTGGAAAAAAGAAGAAATTAAGGCATGAGAAAAAAAATTAAGGCATGAGAAAAAGAAATTGAGGAATGAGAAAAGAAAGAGTTCTGAAATTGGCCTTTTTTATCACGCCATACCTGCCTCAATAATATAGCATTCCGTACACATGTTGCAAAAATGAATATTTTCCTAATTTGCACAGTTTTATCACAAACATTCTTCACGTAGACCACATATGTTTTTGGTACTCGGAGTTTAATTTCTCGCAGTTATTTTTTTCTTGAATGAATGAAGATTTTTTTTGTTAGAAAACAAAGTACCTCTTCCTGAAATCAGAGAAATTAATTATAGTTACGGAAATATTTCCTATAATAATAACATGATTCGCACAGAGGTTCCTTCAAAAATTTTCATCATTGATGATTTTGAAAATATTCATGGAACTGTTAGAAATTTTCAATGATATTTCAGTTTTTAAACTTAAAATATATTCGTCGTATGAAGAGAATTTGATATTAGAGTTTAAATTTCCAGTAGGTAATTGTTTTTTTTTAAACGTCGAAATTGAATCTTTTTTTAAGATTTTGAAAGATCATAGATTACTGGTATAACATTTAATCAAGAGGGGATCAGGGTAATGGATTAATTTGTTGTGAAAATTATTTTTAATTTTCAAAAAGAATATAACATTTCTTACCCTATTCTATATTCTCAGCTGCAGATTATCAAATGAAGTTGTAACTGAAAACATAATTCTGCTGAATTTGAATGAAATAGGAAATGGCGAGTCTGCGTGGCGTAGTGATTAGGTGCTCCGTTTTGTAATCGAAAGGTGAGTTCGGACTGGCCGCCGTCACATTTCGAACTCAAAATGGCGTCATATTCGGTTCGGTTGATTTGGTATTCCAATATATGCGATTGAAAAATTTATGCTGGCAGGTAGACGGCCATTTTGCCACCGGATCCCGACTATCTCTCGTCCTCATTCCTACAATAAATAATAGATCTTCCAGACCCAGGGTATAATTACTACAGTATTCAGAGGCCGATGACAAAAAAAAAAAAAAATTGAAGTACCTAATTGAACTTGTGTGGGAACTTACACACATAATAATATAGGTACCTACGTCATACTACAGATAGAAAATATGTAAAAAATGTGGTTACGATGAATAATATACGAGAAAACAGCAATATGTATATAAATTAATTTTTATTGTAATGAAAATACATAAAAATATTAACGATAAAAGCCTTATTACAATTTTAAAAATGTGAAATATAGTAACATAAACATTAACATAAGAGAAGAGAGAAAAAAATTATAAATGTTATGAACGAATACACAATGTATTTCTATTGCAGGAAAAAAAATTCTGGATCAATTATTCTGAATATAAAAAGTTAGCAGCGAAATTACGTTCGGAAGAAAAATAAAGGTAGGTACCGTACATATCCTGTGGGTACCATTGTATATATTCAAAATTCGTCTTTTGAAAAACGGATATTTCAATAATGTATGAACTATATAAAGAGACATAAATAATTATGTTTCGTTTGATTTAAAATATATACACATACAACCGACACTTTACATTTTTTTTCATTCGGCATTGAACGCGTTAATCACAAAAATAATTTATAGCAATCATCGTTTCTTTTTCCTTAAATATATGAGAAAAAAAAAGAACAAAAACAAAAAAAGAAAGAAAAATTTTCTTCTACATAATCAGGCATTTTCCTTTTTCAGCCCATGGATTATTCTTCTTGTCTGGAGCGTGAATTAAGGGATCCGTTTTTTCGTTCTCCTCCACAAACTCTCTCATCCTAAACGAAACAGAAAAAAAAATACAACTACATTAATACAGTGAACAAATAGTTTATTGATATTGTATGTTGAAGATTCTAAAATATTAACATTATTAAACATTGAGAAATAAATAGAACAGGGGGACTCAAAGAAAATTTCTGTTGTTGAGTAAAAACGAGGAGGGGCGAACAAAACCAAGAAAGAAGAAAATCCGATTTTCTTTCCATATTAAATTCCCTACTATGATAAAAAATTTTCAATTGTGGTACAAAAACTGAAGAAATAAAATTCATAATTCATCAGTGAACCAGTAATGCAGGATGGAGGGCTCACCTAAGAAATAATCTTGATTTGTTAAACTTTGATTCTTTGGCTTTAGAAATAATGTCTGGCGTATTCAACTTAAACACAGCAGAAAAAATTTATAATGAATTTTAGCTTTTGGTACCAAAAGTATGGTTAGGTTGTCATGGCTCCGCCCACAGGATCCACCGCATAAGCCTGTGCTCTGGATCCCTACTACACTCCTAACAGAGCTACGTGGGATACTGGTGTTGAGGCAAGGAAGTTGTGAGTTACAAGGCGTGTGATGCAGGTGTGTGACTCCATCCAACTTTATACAGTCTGTTGGACCTTAAATCACTTAATTATAAGCTTCTACTCACTACATAGGTTGCCAAGAAAAAAATATTAGGTCTCAATGCTAGGTATTTCCATGAAATGAATTTTAATAAGATTAAGAAAAAAAATAGTGTAGCAATGTTTCGCTAAAAAACTCAGTTTTCTCGATATTTATGGATATTGTAATGGCCAAAAGAGGTGGTAATGTACCTAATTAGAATCACTTTCAGTGTCACACCATACACGAAATATCACGTACTTTAAAAGCAGTAATACTTCTAGAATAGATTTAAGTTTGTCATCCACAGACTATTGTGGAACTTAACATTTGATAGAGACTCAATAATATTTTAAAACAAACGAGTGAGTTTACACATTTAATAAAATAATAATTCGTACATCACAGTACATAAACATACGTTAATATTTATACATATACAATCACAATTCAACAAGCAAGACTATTTGTTCACTAGAGACTTCTACTAGAGAGGTTCCAGGTACTTAGAAGTAGCTGTCGAGGAACTGTGTCTTATTCCACTGAATCGAGGGATTATATACTCGTTCAGGGTATGAAAACGTACGTGTTGGTTAGGTAAAGTGAGGTAGGGTGTTGTTATTATAGGGTTGTGCTGACTCGTCGAGTACTCAAGGGCAGGCATAATTAGGTCATGAATATACAGAAAGTATATCTATATTCATAAAATCAAACGGGTAATTTAGTGGTTGTTTATAAAGAGGATAGAAATTATTGTTGATAAATATCTACGGTTTTGGTATTCGAAATGTGTGGACGAATATGTTCGTCATTTCTTCAAAATAGATGAAAATATACGTTACAGATATATCGATATTTCATTGTTCGTTTTAGGTTAATAAAAAAATCGATCTACCCTTGTTTATCGATAAAACGCAAACCCTTTATCGAGATTTTTGCTTCCAGTTTTCTTGAGAACTTACTAAACCGATGAGGACCAAATTTCTTTCAGACCTGCTCCCATACAATAGAATCTTTCGTAAAAATTTCAGCCCTATCTGTTTGGTAGTTTCTCAAACTGTGAATTTAAAGTTTTGGGTGACACACAATATGCACACATACACGCACATACAAACACACACCCACACCACACCTCATATATGTATTCGCCAAAAATGTTCTTGCCAGTTGTACGTATGCCTTGTATGCCGGTTTACTTTTTTTTTTCCGCAAATCTGAGGGGTAAGCCTCAAAGCCTTCCTATTAACCTATGATATTATGTATTGAAAAAATCTATCACGATTTTCTAAAGGTAGGTACACATTTTAAGCGGATATGAGTGCCACCAATTTTTCATTCTCGTATATCATCTGTTTTTTCAGATATCTCCAAACAAAATTTACGACGAATATTTGGAATGATAGGGCTTAGCTTTATTGTTATAGAATAAAAGAATAAATGGGTAGTAATTTTGCTCTTATTGATACTTTCGTTGTTTCCGCCTTTTCCCGAATTTTTGATTTTTTTTCGTTTTTCTATAGAAAGAAAAAAAAATCAAAAACTCGTTTCATATTTGGTTAACTTTTTTTTTTAATTTTTTTTTCTCAGTTTCTTTTGCTGAAGTTTAAAAATGAGTGCCTACCTAATAATAAAGAATTGAGGTTGGTGAAAAACTTTTACGATTTCTTGTTCTTATCGCACATACAATCTTTTCACCCTTAGCCATGAGCACAAAATATAGAATTTGACTTTTTTTTTTTTTTTTTACTGTAGAATTTCTAATGCTTTTACAATAATTGAGTAGAGAAAACTTCGTTATGGTTATACCTACCTATCGAATCTGTATTATTTTTATTTATTTATTTTTTCCTTTCATGAAATTTTACTTTTCTAGTTTTTCTCTTTTTCTTTTTTTCACCTTTCTTAATTATGTTTCGAAAAAGTAGATGAATGATCGCTACCTGTATGAAGTTTAAAAAGTTTAAAAAGTTAGATTTTTTTTTTACGGTCCCAGTGTGTTTTACGGAGAGTAGCTGCACCTATCAGGACACCTTAATTATACCTGTAGTTTTGAAAATGGTATAATAAACACTATCAAATTCAAAATTCAAACTAAACACGATAATAGAAAATTATCGACTATTTACCTATGATATGTCCCTACATATAGGATATGTTCGAACGCAAAAATATTACATTATCAATAACAATCCTTCTATTACCTAACCAAAAAATCACCTTACTACCTACCTACCACATTTTAATTTCTTATATTCGTGTTTAAAATTTCATATTTCGAGTAATAGCGCACAGCAGTTGTCTACGAATAATATAATTAATTAAAACCTTTGCGTGCTGTTTGAACAGACCCAACAATCGTTATGTGTTTGTGTACACGAATGCCGCGTACTCTAAAAAGGTTGAGCTAAAATATTCGTTCAGGTTGCTAATAGCGAAATTTAGTGAAAAGGAAACGAGGAAATTGAATATACAATTATGGCAGACCTATAGGTACCTGATTGAATATCGCAGCCATAAACTAAAATGAACGAAATTTTTAATACACGTATTAAATCGTATGTTTTTCATAGCCATTTCACCAATCTGAAATATCTATGAGTGATTTCAGGAATGAGGATTCTATGATTTGCATAAATATAGGTATCTACCTATACTAGGTATATAAGTGCTGAGCTCCTCTCAATTCAACTATACGTAATTATTTGTAAGGTAGGCATCGTACCAGACCAGTGGCGTAGTCAGGATTTTCTTAAAGAGGGGGAATTTATTAGAAAAAATTTTTACCCTTTTCCCTCACTATCGGCGGTGAATTTCAGGAACTTATTTTCATGGAGGCGGAGGGACTACAGGCGGACTTTGGTCAACCATCTGAGTTAACCAAAAAATTTAAACTAAAAAATGTTGACCTTTACCTTCCAAGCCAAGGCCGTATAACGGATTTCTTTCGCAGGGTGGGGGAAGGAGAATCTATAAATTGAAAACTTCGCGAGCGGAGCGAATGAAAAAAAAAATTTTTGCCCAACTTTGTTATATAGGTTTCTGATTTTCATGTCAATCTTCATTATTTATCATTAAATTAAAAACTTTAAAGGTCTCACTCTGTGAAAAAAACGTCCGGATTTCTGTCCCCATTTATTTTTCATTAGAGGGCTGAAAATTAGTATGAGGGTACAACAGTATCACTTCTAGATATGTTTTTTTTTTAATTTCTGAAAATGTAAAAAAGGCAGCAGTTGCATAAAAGATATGCGTTTGATTTTGTAAACAAAGTCAACATTCACCTCTTACCACTCTCCACTCAGAAGCATGGTCGAGGCCTAAGTTTGAGATCAAGTTTGGTTGGAATCCTGAACAAACAGTAGGTACCAAAAGAAAGAAAAGACAAATGTTGACACATTTATTCGATGAGATATATTAGAATAGGAAACTGAGTTAATATACGTTTAGAAAATATGCCAGTATCACAAGAAAAATATACGTCTGTTTAATTATACCTATACCATCAATAAACTCTTATGGAAAATACAAAAAATGCACACATCAAAGAAAGTAAATACTTATTATGACACAAGTGTGTAAAGTCGCAACTACCTACGTCACACGAGTGTAACATACTATATTTTGCAAGATCTCTTCCCTTCATACAAAAAAATTCACCAATGAAAAAATGTATTTGAAAATGTATTTAATAACAATACAATAAAAATACAAGTTCATGTTAGAAACGCATTTTTAAAAGGTAAGCTTTTATTTTAATTTTTTTGGCTTTAGCATCATGCGAAATAAATATTATTTTGTTTCGGATGGTTAGCAGCTGTATTGGTATATTTTAAAATCGCAGTAGTGAGTAGAATAAAAACTTATAAAAAAGGAAAATATTCCTTTTATTTGCGTTTTTTTTGTTCGTCTGTTTTCGAGTAGCGAAGAATGATTTAACCTTTGATGAAATGCAGATTCAGAGTAAATTTTATCTTCTTTTCAACAGTAAGTATCAACCTCAGATTTCTACCTGAAAAAGTTTCTGAGG
Organism: Ericerus pela; assembly: GCA_011428145.1. NCBI lineage: Eukaryota > Metazoa > Arthropoda > Insecta > Hemiptera > Coccidae > Ericerus > Ericerus pela. Next base: position 251,302 of record WOFM01000349.1, read on the forward strand.
AATTATTAACTGGAAGAAAAGAGGTTTCCAGATTCCAAAAATGGAAAACTTTCCAATTATTTGCGGTTTTTTCATTCGTTTATTTTCACTCAGCTGAAGATGATTAAGAAATTAGATGAAAATTAAATTCGAGAAAATTTTCTCTTTTTTCCTGAAATGTTAACTACAGCTCTCCAGCTCTCTATATCAAATAGTGGCTGAGGAATCATTGTGTGAATGAGGAGATGTTTCTAGGTTCCAAAAACCGACCAATTTTATATTACCTAATTATATTTTTTTCGTTTGTTTATTTTCAAACAGCTAAAAATGTAATTAAAAAATTATATGGAAATTTTGTATATTTTCATCCTACACCAACCTTAGCTCGTTAGCTTGAATAGAGGCTGAGGAATCATTTGAAATGTTGTGTTCAGTTGAAGTGGAAACTTGACGATCAGTTTTCCACAAAATCCAGGGGTGCAGCATAATGTTCGATAAGACATAGTGCGCATGCGCATACAAGACTGATTTAATAACCTTCGCAAGTACCAAGCTGCGCATGCGCAAAATTTTACTTTTCGACATTGGGGTAAAATTTCCCACTTTATGTACAGTTAATACGCACGAAATAGTCCGTTTTTGGGTTCGGTGTTGCAAAAAGAAAATTTTTGGAAGTTTCAGGGTGGTGCGTAAATAGTCTTCAAGAATGCGAAAAGTGAGAGAAAAAAGTGAAATAAACAAGCGAGAAAACTAAGTATAAAAAATTGTATAAAAATTGTATACGATTTAATTTTAAAGTTTTTGCCAATAATTTTATTCGTATATTTAAGAACAAAGATGTGTCGGTGTAATATAATGAATAGTCTTATCGTTTATCTCCTCGCACATACAATACACATTACCCACTAGCATAGTTTTTTCGTCATATCAATGTATGTTTAGATATTTTCTTAATATAGTTATCGTTTTGGCGTTTGAAGAGTACATCGGTGTTACATTTTTTACCTCTCATTCATCTCGAATTTAAAACAAAATAGTAGGTATCATAGGCGTGTAAGTTTCAGCATAATACGTATAATACTTTTATTCAGGAAAATTAATATTTTTTATTTTGGAGTTAGAGGAACCTAAAGTAATTTACGATATTTAAATTTTAAGAATTAATATTTTTGGGACTGATTTAATAATATTGTTTTATCATTTGGCGGGGTTTTAGAGACCATAGGTATACGTATCTTATGCATAAGACTCGTCAATTTTTATCGACTTAAATCATTATTGTGATTTTACTAATAATTGTAAAAAGGTATTTTCGATCAGAATTTCGCATCTCAGTACCTATTGCTTTTGATCACCAGCAGCCCGTAATTCTATTAACAAAAAAATATTGAAACTGAGAACTATATATTTAGTCAAAATCAATTAATTTTGTTAAATCAACGTTCATTTTTCAGATCACCTGCAGCAATACGTCTCAAGGATAAGTAGACTTGCTTAATTTCAGGCACATATCTAGAGACTTGTAGGTATTTTTAATCAAAAACCACCGCATTTCCCGTAAGTTCAATATTCTACGTTAAAAATTAGTAACCTATTTTACCCAAAATCTGTAAAATCAATTTTTTTTACTTTTTTATTTTTGGAAAAAACCACACGGATTGTTCGAAAGAAAACTGTCCTATTTTATTAAATCCATTTGACAAGGAAGGTTTCATCGAGTGTAAACAGAAGAAAAAAAGAGAGAAATCTTATCGACTCTTTCACCGAAAAGAAAATATTTGTTTTGATTCCGCCGAAGTTGTTATAGTAGAGTATATTCGTATTTAAGCTGGATTTTTTGTATTTCGATGTTTTCTTATTTTGAAAAAAACAGGCAGAGAGGGTTGCACAAATGGAGAAGACGAAAAAAGGATTAAAAAAACAGGATGACGAGAAATGGAAAGTTTTGCAGGATTTTCAATCGAGAACTGCCAGATGCGGTTTAATTAATTGATTTTTTTTCGTCTTTCTTTCATTTTTTTACTTTTTGTTTCTATTTTACAAGATCTGTGGCTGTATAGACGGGATGCTGCTGAAACCATTCCATGTTTGCTAGTTGGAATAAAAAATTGAATGTTTTTCGTTTCGAATTTAATTTACAAAAGAGTAAAGTAGGGCGCGAGAAGGTTCGTAAATCAATTCACAAAATACCGTTTTATCGTTTTAACTTTTTCCCATTTACTTGAAAGTTATTTTCCATTCCGACATAATTGTTTCACGGTTTCAAAGGCGAATAAATTTATGAACTTAATAACAGATGAAAAGTTGGTAGGTAATAATTTTTCAATTAGATTAAATATAGGTACTTGCTTGAATAATTTACACTTTTATCCTGAAATGTTGAAGGGAAAAACGAGACTATTGAATTTTTTTGCGGGAAAATTATTCGACAATCATCTAATTGTTGAGGAAATCATCGCTTATAGTCGGAAAAATTGTGTTACTATAGGAATTTTAATAATTTGTTGATACTGGTCATTACTGCCTTCGTTTATAGAAAAATTTTTACAAAAATACAATGCAGTTTTATCTTCTGTACCTATTTATCAATAATAATTTATTATTATTAGGTTTTTATTATTAATTGATTCTAATTGCTTTTTTTTTTTATTTTATTCAATTACTTTAAATTTTTATGAGAATTTAAGGCTAAATGATGTTGCAATTAGGTCCTACCGATTTTTCGAATTGTGTGCACTATCAAAGTGTATAAAAAATGAAAATTTGGAGCTAAAAATTCCCGACAGCAGAGTGCTGAAGTATTTTGATTAAATTTTTCGATCTGAACACAAATTGATACAGATGATGGTTATTTTTGCTAAAGAGTTGGTTGGATCAGAATCAAGTGTTTTCAGTTTTAATGACGAATTAAAAAATTTTTTTAATTCATTCAGTGATAGGAGGGAATATACATTAGTTCAATCAAATATTGATAGTTTTTATTTTTTTTTATTTTACTTCAGCTCATCATTGCTATCGAGTTATTTATTGCATTTTTCAGTTTTTAACAATGTTCAACGGACCACTCACTTCGAGAAAATTATCCAACATTTCATTCATTACACTGTGCATAGAATGATTGCATAATTTCCTGCATTAAGTACTTCATTCAAATGATGATCCTTTGGACAAATTCTAATTCATGTTTATTTCTGTTAATAAGCATAAATAATCACTTATTTTATTGAAGAGATACCCTCATAAAATTTATTTGGCATTTCGTATGTTTTGATGTTATATAATATAGGGTGTCCGATGAAATGTGGACAATATTTCGCAGATAAGTTGTAAATGACCAGAGAAATTAAAGAAAAAATCCTTTTGAAAAACAGGTTATGCAACTTTTTTCATATAATTGAATTAATGCAAATGGGAACGTTAAAACGACAATGACAATTTGATTCTCTACTCGGTATGCAATTACTTATACACAAGTGTATAAAATATTGCGTAACTTTCTTTTTGAAGTGATATTTGAAAAAATAGCATTTTGAATCTTCAAAACCTATAACAGGTTGATATACAATGTGGAACAGTTGAAATTTTTTTTTTTAATTGTTTGAAAATAAAAATGTTTACAGCTCCTTCACTATGAAGCTTGGAGAAAAGGATAAATTATCATTTTTCTCACATACTATTTACCAGAAAAATATTGCAGGCATTTCACTATACACATTGTATAGTATGTAGAAAAGTTACGGTTTTTTCAGATCTCACACTTCGCTTCATGTTTTGCTATCAAGTAGCTCTAAACTAGTGGTCTTCAACATTTTTGTAGTCACGGGCCGACATACATTTTTGGAGAAGGCAGATGAGCCACATTATCACAAGCTTTTAATTTGAATTTAGAAACAATGAAGGTTTCAAGTATTCTTGTCCAGTCATGTTTCAGAAACCGATTTTTCTTCTGTTTGTAAATACTTTCATGCAGGGCTGGCAAATCGGGGGGTACAAAGGTGTAACTGCACCCCCTGGAAAAATTGATAAAAGAGGGAAAAAAACATGAAAAGTGCAATTCGATAGTCGATAAAACATTCGTCAATCGTCACCGCTGTAATTTATAGGAGAAGAAAGTTACGATGTTGGAGATTTTTTGTAAAAGTGGGAGGGGTTTCACATTCATCAGAACTTTTGCAGCCTCGAATCCAATTCCTCGCATAACTTTCATTTACATTCACTCAATTCGAACAAAGCTAATCCGATAGAGAAATATTTTCAAATCAAAGAGCGAAGAAAACTTTTTCTTTTTCTCCAAATCTTTTTCTTCCTCTTCTTATGGTCTTTAGTATTTATAAACAATTTTACTTTAGAGTTGCAATAATTTAATTCTCGCAGATGCCACTAAACGGCTGAAAATCAAAATAAACAACCCAACCTCATAAAAAAAAAGCGCAGTGAAATTGTACACAATGTGCGACAAAAAGTAATTAATAAACTTGAGAAAACGTTTTCGTGTAGCCTCGCAATGGTAAAACGAGGACTGAATGCGAAAATCTTTTTATGCGACAGATTTGGTGGTGCAAAATCCTTGGTAAAAGTGTGCAAGGGTAAACAAATTGAAATATGATTTATGAAATTTCGTCGTCTTTTGCCTACTTCTTTTATTATTATTATTATTTTTTTTTTTTTATTTCTTTTCACTTTTCTTTTTTCTTTATCTCTCTTTCTTACTTTCTTTCTTTTTTACATTTTTTTAACATCGACGAAGAGAAAGAAATATTCTTTTCACGAACATTTATAAACTTTTTTCTCTTTATTTCTTTCCCCTCTTTGTTTTGCCTGCGAGAAAAAACTTTTATTCAAACTTACAAGAATTGTTTTGAGGCAACTAAATGGTGGAATGGGTTGAGGTTATAGTTCCGGCCGGGAAGAAAAAAGAATAGAAAAAAAATTCGATATCTTGATTCGATAATGCACTTAAGGCAATTAATTTTTTATATGGAATGAAAAGAAAACATTGTGGGTTAGTCTGCGAAAGGAGTGGAAAAGAAAAAAAGGAATCGGTAATTTGGTTTTTCGTCCCAACCAGGAATGACTTTGTCTGCGTGACGAAGTCGAGGAAATTAATATTTTTCAATTCTTACAATGAAGTCGTTCAAATCGCATTTTTCGTACGAGTGTCTACTATTGTGGGAGAGTGTTGTATTCAAAGAAAGAAGACAGGGGTTACTGGGTAAATGGTTACTCGATCAAGCTAAATAGAAGCTAAATTTGTGAAAAAATTAGTATTTTATTCGAATAGTTAGCAAATCGCGAGTCGATTATCCCGAGTGACTATCTAGTTGAGCTGTTATGATATTTTTTTCAACAAATCCACTAAAAAGAGATTATTATTTATTCGATTAAATATGTTATCTCTTTTAATTAACAAAATTTTGTCGACACGCAATTAAGGAAGGGTGAATTATTTTGTTTGTAGGCATCATCGTGTAAAACAGCATTTTTTCATGCTGACATTGCGTGTCTACGTGTAAACGGTGCCATAAAGAAATTAAAGAAAAAGTTTACACGATTTGCATTTCTTGCTCAGTAGAGGATACATTGGAAATTATTTTTGTACTTAATTGACATAAATTTGTATGTTTAAAAATTTCTTCTAGTATAAAATTTTCGGTAAATGACAAAGTCACCTCCTTCAGGCCATCTGCTTCATTAAATTTAATTTTAGAGGTCAAAATTGAAATCAGAAAATAAACAAACATACATATTTATACATCACACCCCCAATTTCATCCACATATAATATTTACATTGAAACGCCTCGTTTCAGCCCCCATGCCCCTCCACTACATCGAATTCAGATTTTGAGGTCAAAATTGAAATCAGCGTATCAGAAAACACGCATATCGATATCACACCCATTATTTCATCCATATTTACCATTGACCTTGAAACCCTATGTTTCATCCCCCTACACCCCTGCGCTACATCAAACTAAAATTTTGACGTTAAAATCAAAATCAGCAAATCAGAAAACATACATATTCATACATCACAACACTCATTTCTTCCATATTTACCATCAATAGAAACTATATTTTCTGATGCAGTGGTGCTAGAATAGTCAAAAAAAGAAACAAATAATACATACCGCGAATACAGTAAACTATAAACAACCTGGATTTAAATTAGTAAGAAATTTAGCCTAAGTGGTTTTTGGTAGTAACCCAAAATGGTAAAGGAATTATAAGTAACTCATAAAAATTAAAAATTTTTAGCAATGTGCTAGTCATTATTTATAGGATTGGAAGATTCGTTAAAATTTTTGACATATGTAAATTACTATATCCACTTTTTGGTGAATGAATGTCGTTTATTCTTTCTAGAAGAAAATGATAATATGGTTGAAATTGGGTACAACAAATTCCAAGCAAATGTGAAATTAGTTTGTTGTACTTAACAGGAGTTTGTTATATAATGGATGTGGGAATTAGACTACTTGTTAGAGGTTAAAGGCTCCGGCTCTTGACCACAGTTGTCATCATAAGTTGACTAATTTTGTGCACTGCATGTTAAACACATTGTATATTTGTTTGTATGTACTTACAAAACTATGCAAGTATGATGCAACATCCAGACCATGACAAATTGATAGATTACATCTCAGATGATGTCACAATCCAGCTTATCAGTACATGTGCCATATTTTCCCCATAGCTATGGCAACGATAAAATACGTCACAATTAGTTATCAAACACATGCATGTATTCATTACATATGTGTCTATGTGTGGGTGTAAGCCAACATAAAAGCTCACAAAATTGGCTACAAAATTGCCAGTGTTTGCCAAGGTAAGACTCCCCTATATATTGTGTATGATTTGTGGTGAACACGCAAAACTGCAGAAAATCTGTTGTTGGAATTTCTTCCACGATGTTAGGTATTCTGCAATGTATTTATGGGCTTATAAAATAATGCAACAATACATTAAAGGACACAAAGACATAGAGGTGGTTCTAGACAAAAGGCAAAGTGGGCTACTACCTTCACGACAAAATTTATAAGGGTCTTAAAATGGTTCGCATCATCTTTTAAAAGGTACAAAATTTTACATTTGTGCTTATCAGAGGGGTGACATCATGTACTAGTAAACAAAAACTGTGAAGCGCCTATAGGTGGAGTATGAGATATTGAATGTCCTGTTAATTTTTTTTCAATGTTTGGTATTCTGCAAGACTCACTAAAACAAGAAATGGTTTACACAGTATTGCTCTTTGCCTGTTGGAAGAAAGAAGGTGTACTTAAGTGTACTTCAATTATCTTAAAAAATTGGCTAAAATTGCAAGGTTTCTACAATTTATTTAGCTCTACATACAAACTCTTCAATATTGACTTTAAAATTCAAAACTTTACACATAGCTTGCTTCGTTACTGTCTTACCTATACTTACACCTATATTAACAGTTTGTATTTTTTTATGTTCTCATTTTTATTTTTATTAATAAATAAATTTGTTTGAGAGTTGATTTTTCTGTTGCCTATGTTACTGCTAATTTAGAACTTCCTTAAAATATTTTGAAGGATGGGTGCTAAATTTGGTACCTATCTGCAGCCAAAAGTATCGATCACTTCTGTAGCCAGTGTTTGTTGTATTGATTTCTACTGTATTTTAAATTCCTAATCAGGCTCTTATATTATTTTTTTTTTTTCAACTTCGTTTTTGTTCTATCCATGTGATTATTTCTCTGATGTAATAGTAGCGACATGTTCTTTGTGTTCTTTTATGCTACAAACACTGTGTTCAAATCTTTTCCAGGATGGAATTTTTTGGGGTTTTTGGAGTTTTTTTTTTTTTAAATATAAAAGTGTATTTTTTTTAAATTTGCTTTTAACCTAAACTCATTATTCGCTTTTATTCAAGTTGCACTTTGATTTTGTTAGTTTGGTTTCAAATATCTGTAGAGTTTTAGTGGTGCAATTGGGTACTGTTGTGCAATACAAAACACATGTAATTTTGTATGAATATTTTTCTGGGACATACAGCTAAAGAGATGTCCAATGCTCCATATGAGCTGTTGTTTAAAAATATGTCAAAGTTAGAAAAGAAACAATTTAACTTGTACATTCTGCGCATCCAAAGCTGCGCTTACAGACATCTCTATAACAACACACACACACACACCACACACACACACACACACACACACACACACATATATATATATATATATATATATATATGCGCAAGAACAACTATTGGAATTTGAAATAGTTTATAACATTCTATCTCTGATATGTTTTTGATCAGGTGTTGGACATCTTTTTAGTTGTGTCTTTGATATTCTCTCGTAGCTGTATATCAGACAAAGGGGCGTGTGGGTAGGTCGTATGTTTATTATTTGAGAAATGGTTAAATCTCAGTTTAGGTGTAAAATTTGTAAGGGGTTTTCAATTTAAAAAAAAAAATTTCAGACCCATGTTTATGCTTTTAAAAGTACTGTGGGTGGTGTTTTTAATTCTAAAAATGTATCTTTTAAAAATTCATTTTTAATCTAAGCTATTTCACCCTCGTTTGAATATTTTGAGTTTTTTCTTGATCAGTTTCCCCCACATCTTCTTTTAGTAACGATAAGATGTTACTCACATGGTTCATGTGTGGGTGTATCTGATGAGGGATATTGTGAATTTCTTGCTTCGAAAGTTACATTCAAGATTCAATTAATGTTTTTCCAGTAGCATTTCTTCTGCGAGTAAGTGATATTTCTTAAAACTTCCGGTTAAATGCGGCTATCGTTTCATTTTCAGTACAGCAAAAAACAAAAAAACAAAGAAGAAGAAAAGCGTCTAGCAAAGGCTAAGAGAAAGTCAATGTTGAGATTGATGAAAGTCAGGCGGAAATGACAGAAGGAAAAAGAAAGATAAATGAAAGACTAACCCGAAACAATGAAATGCTGTTTTACTATGATATGACACACAAAAGGGAAATAAAAGAAATGAATTGAGAAATGAGAATGAGACGCGCGGGGAGAAAGAGTGAATATTAAAAAAAAAAAAAAATGAAAAACGTGAAAGTTTAACTTTATCTATAGAAATGTGGATAAAATGTTACGTACGTATATAGAATATTATGTTTTATGTTTACACATTAGGATACAGCCAATGTTTTCTACTCGTGTTAATACTTTTTGGCATTTCTGTTCTTTTATCTGCCATCTTGCTTGTCGGAAAACGCGTTTATTCTCGACGTTTTCTCGTCGTTTTGCAAAATCTTAAAAATGAACCGTCCGGCATTTCACACAGACGAAAACGCACGCGGTTCAAAAAAACAAAAAAAAAAACAAAAAAAAAACAAAAAAAAACAAAAAAAAAACAAAAACAAAAATAAGAAGAATTTATACCTTATAATTTCCTCCCTCCCGTCGTTTTCGTATTTTGTGAATTTCGGTCACAGAAAACGGACATGCGCGATAGTTTGCGTGTAACTTTTTTGTTAATGTTTAATCTCCCCTTTTTTTGGCTGCCATCCAACTGAAAATAGAACTGAAACTTTTTTTTTCCCTTACCTATTTGTTGTGGTTATCATTTCGAATGATAAGGTACATGGTTTGAAAACGTAAATTTAATCGATTGTCAGGAACAGTGTTTAGAACGGATCTGTTTCGAAAACTGAAAAAATACAATGACCTTTTGAATATGGTTTGGGTTTTTACGTTGATGGGAGCTGAGAATAGCGGTATTTTCATGTGACACTATTTACAAGCGACAAGCAGTGTTCAAAAAAAGCGAGATTCTAAAAGTTAGACCTTCAGCTTAATGCGGGGTTTTCATTCGGTTTTTTTACGTGCTACAATTTTACTTTTTTTAGATGTTACGTATAAAAAACTTAATGTAAACAAGAAAAAGCTGATTGTTTACAATCGAGATTATACAATCTGAAAGTACGGGTCTGTTCAACTTTTAGATTGTAAAATCTCGCTTTTTCGAAGCTGATTGTGAAGAAACTGTATGTAAACACCTGTAATGACAAGTGAAAATTGTATTTTCGTGATTTCTATGTTGACGCACCTGACCCACCACCAAAATTACCAACAAAATTTTTTGAGATTTTTTCCCAATAATAATAATGTTAATACCATTTTCGTATAAAAACTAAATATATAATTTTTTTAAATAACTGTACGAATTTGTAGCCTAGGTACTTGAAAGAACTTGTCTTTTTATTTCTAATCGTCTATTTCTTTTTCTCTTCTTCTCTTCTAAATTATTCCCAGGTTTCATTATATTTCTTCACTTTTTCTTCACTTTTTCTTCACTTTTTCTTCATTTCACGTTTTCACATAATTGTGTTCATCTTCTTATCTTTTCATGCTCTCTCTTCCTTTCACGCATCTCTTGCATCTCTTCTCTTCATGTCATTTCTTCTCTAGGTATAATTTATTCTTCTTTTTTCCTCTACTTTTTCCTTTCCTTTATGTCACCTCCAATCAAGTACCTACCTTGGTTCTACATTTTCTCTTATATTATACACTACTCTGTATTTTGTTTCCCCTACTCAATAGCGGCCCGAGCTAATTATGCGCCAGTGGCTCCACCATACTTTTGCGCCCCTCGTGCATTGAGACCCACCTTAAAATTTTTTTGAACCATCTCAGAAAAAATATATAATATAATAAATCTAAACTTTTAATCTGGAAGTACCGGATTCAAATCCCATCAGAAATTGAATTTTTTTTTATTGTAAAAGCGTATTTTTAAAAATTCATTTTTAACGTTAATTATTTACGTTGTTTTGGCGCCCATTTTTTAAGTGAGAGTGGCTCTAGCCACAGAAATACACTGTCGGGCACCTCTGCCCATACCATATTTTTCTCATCTCTTATTGCAGTCGTCAGTCAACCAACTTTAATATTTTTTTCTTTCTACACTCACTGTTGTTTTTGCTCTCGATTACCCAGGACATATATTTTTATTTTGTGATTCTTTTGTTTAACATATGGCTCTTTTCATTAATAGGTGCTGAGTTTTTTCACTTAGCATGGGCCATTTTTGTGGTGTTAGCCCTGGTATGCAGATATAATCTGTACAGCACTGTGTAAGCCCTGGAATATGACTAGCCTAGGCTTATAGGTACTTAATTTCACCCAGGTGTGGTCTAAAATTTGAGTTCACAAGGATCTTGGCAGGTTATTCAGGTTGGACAGTGGTATTCCTTAATGCTTCTGTCCAGTGTGGGTGATTTGGCACTAGTTCGTAGACTTATGGTAAATGTTTAACTTAGAATACTGTATGTATTGCTATAGGGAACAGGTTTTACTGCCCTCAGTAGCATACCACAATGTAGGTTTTCGAAGAAAATGTATTTATTAAAATTTATTTTGTATTGAGACCCAGGGGCGAGGGTAGGTTTGTTTTTTGTAATTTGGCTGTAGCCCTTTGTGTAACTATTGCCAGGCCAAAAAAATAACAAAAAAAACTTGAAAAATGCATTATGGTAACTGCTTATTTTTGTGTAATACCTACAACTTACTTTCAGTTTTGTGAGTACAGGCCTAGCACCTACCATAATTTTAGTTGCTGCAATATTTTCTACACTCTTTAGCAGTTGTTAAACATTCTAATAAAAAATAAAAATAAATTTAGAAGCGATCGACATTTATACAAGAGACCTCGGGGTCATCTGGCCAATTTAAAAAAAGAAATTACTTTTTCAGTAACACAGTAAAACATTTGAAATATCTAGACTACGTATGTATGTTGCATAAGCTGACTGAAATCTTTTCCAGAAAGAAATTTTAGGTGACCTTATGGAAGAAAATAAAATAAACGGTGATTTTTGAAAGTTTAGCTACAGCTCATTAGGACTGTTTTAAAGACAAGTAATACCCATAACCAGTGGTGAGCAGAGCAAGACAAGACCAAGATCAAAATTAAGGCGGTTTTTGGTACGGCACTGTGAAGTTTTGGTCTTGGTTGTAAGATTTTTGCTACCGTATTAACGTTGGCCTACTGATGACTCAACTAAATTTCATAATTCTGATTAATATGGTCTTTCAAAAATTATGAAACAAAAATGTAGGTACCTAGGTAGTGAATTATTCAAGTAGGTAGCAAGATTGCCATACATCGTTCATTTTCTTAGTATTCTTCAAGTAAGCCTACTTTTTTGGTCAGGGCGTTGGTTTTGGTCTTGCTCCGTCGGTCCTTGATCTTGGTCTGGTTCTTGAAAAGTTGCCCTTGGTCTTGGTATTTCAAAAATTACAAGACAAAGACCAATTTCGGTCTTCATTAACCCCAACATCGAGAATATGAAAGGATAATGATATTTCAACTTCTACTGAATAATCAGCTAGTCTGGAGTAGGCCTTACTTGACGAAAGATGGGTTCAACCACCACATTCAGTCTCAAAATGAATTTCAGAATGCTTGAATTTGTCACACAAAACGAGTAACTAGGAGATAAGGATTTATTTTATTAATTGACCTTATATAGGTTGCGCGCAAGAGCCTACTCCTTGCTGAAAGCTTTGTTTCATTGAGATCAGAATATATTTTTTTATGTTTCCAATTTTTGGAATATCGGTAAATTAGACGCTGCCCTCTTCACTTCGTTCTGTAATTGACGTAAGTTGTTAAAAACTATGCGTTTCTGGCCCGTTAAATTAATTAATGAGGTCTGATAATTCGAGGTAAAGATTAAGGGGAAGAAGTCTTGGCTAAATTTTTGTAAAATGATAAAAAAAAAAAAAAAAAAAAGGATATCTCAAAATATCCATATCGAAATTTACCTGAACATAAATATGTTTTCAGGAAATAAACGAGACATAAACAAATAGTCAGTGCTGTTTTACCTTTAAGCTGGAAAATGCACCTTCATTCTCAATGAATGATGATGTAATGATATAAGTATTATAGGTGGAAAAAGGTTCGATGTTTACCAACCACGTACGCGTCGTTGAATTAACATAAATCAAAAAAGGTATTGTTGACGATGAAGACAAGTTTTTTTCGAATGTCATCTCGTCGCCGGTATTGTTCGGCGCATGCTAACAACAGGTAGAAAGTGCTGCGTTGAAATTACGTATTCTGTAATGCAAGCACGTTTTTCGATTCGGAAAAACGGTTTCTGCAGTTCGACGAGTACCATCGCATTTGTTACGACTCCTCCATGCAGGCCTATTTCGATTCGGGTTAGAAAACGTCCAGATTAACCGAACACTCGACGACACTTATACAGTACCTAACTAAATACATACGTAGCAAGGGCGTCTTATATAGCTCCGTCTCACGGGAAAAGGGGTCAACACATTTTCAGTGATCTCTTCTAAGTCCCCCTCCCCAATGCGAAAAAATAACCAAAACAGATAAAAATATACAATTTTTAGAGGTCAAGCCTTCTGGTCCATCAGCGCGTATGACGTCACGTCGTTCTTATTTGAGATGGAGTATATAATGCCTATGTTGTCATCTATTTGATTGAGGACGTTCGAAATTTTATCGGTTATATAGAATCTATAGTCATGTACGAGTATAATTTCTTTTCATCCATTTAGAGGTATTAGATTGATACTGGAAATTATCTCCTTTTTTTTCTTTTTTTTTTACGATTCCTAACCTGGTTATGAGGAGTCAGAACTGACCACCACAGATATGGTTGTACTACGTAAGATTTGGGACAAAATGGCAGCTAGGATAAGGTTATTTAACGATTTAGGGTGTAAATCAGTTGTTTTGTACTTTCATGCAAATCGTGTAGGTGCAATTTTGCAGTATTCGTATTCAGGCCCAAAAATTGGCCTGAAACAGAGTTTAATTACTCCAATCGGTTGGAGGGAACAAGAAGATCCTTGAGAAAAAAAAGTATACTTATAGTACATACTTGGATGATCTAGATTTTAGTACCTATTCAAAAATAGTCTGTTTATTGTGGGTTCGTTTTTGTTTTTGTTTTTTTTAGGTATTCATCATCATAAAACGTGAAATCTCTGCCCTGTACTACTAACAAGAATGCAACAAAATTTTGATAAACGTGTTTTAATTGAAAATATGATGAAATAGTGAATAACACCTAAGTTGTATAGGTAGTGTTGGAACTATTTGGTTGTTGTACATGAACTAGTTGGCTACACTGATTTATTGTCAGGTTATATATTACGTTTTTCTATTGGTTTGATCTACCAATTCACTTCTCTGTCGTCTGTATTATAAATAAGACTTGCCTGGGGTGTTGTTATTTCTACCAAGTTGTGTGAGGCGTTCGTTTTCAAATGATTCAGTGAATCATGCAAAGTGGTATAGAAATACAAGTCTGTTATCAGGTTTTTTTATCATTAAAGTTAATAGAGAGACTGGAGAGTTGGAATTTTTCATTTTTCAATTTACATTTACCAAAAAATTAAGTACCCTAATTTATTTTGTAGATTATTGATGTAATGTCAAATTTAAGTTGAATATTTTATGAAAACAATATTAGCTTGTGGTGTCCAAAAAAACTTTGTCATATTTAAAATAGCCTAAGTCTTTGTCCAACTCGTAGCTTAGCTGATGTGTGTGACAGGTCTGAAGTTAATTGAGTAGGTAAGAAGATGCCTTTTCAGAATTCATTGACGTACTTTTAGTATTTGATGAACGAATTGAAAATGAAATGCCGGCTTCTTTCAGCTTTTGTGAAAATTTTTCAAAACTTTCTTCACTTTCAATAACACATTCAATATTTTTATCATCTTCATCAAAACTGATACTATTTTTCTTCAAGTCAAAAATTAAATCTTTGTACGAAAACATTGTGAATATTATAAAGTATTAATATTAAAAAATAAATGAAAAGCCGACTTTTTATTTTGTAGTTTCAGCTTTGCTAAATTTTTGTATATTTTTCCTCACTATAATGATAACATCAAAAAATAAAGAAACACCCAGGGAGTACAAGCAATCTCGTTCATATTCAGTACCGATCCGAACAACTCCTCACCCAAGCTGATAGAAATAACAACACCCACTTGTTTGTAATTGTTCTCTGTTCTCGGAGTTCAATAAATATTCTCATGGTGCGGTAATTATGTTTTGATATTTTGTTGTTTAATAATATAACTTCATTAAATGTACATCAAAACCCCCTTGATGTCCAACAGGTAGTGACCTCAAGGTCGGTTGGAGGGATTTTTTCTCTTTTAGCGTCAAATGAATTAGCCTAATCCTAAACTTTCTTCGAAACAACAGCATATGTGTACTTTGATTTATTTTTCTTTGTTTTCCCTCTTTACATGCTATGTTTGGAGCAGTTACAGCCTTATAGAATGAAACTGACTGTAACACATTTTTCGTGACTAAAATTAGTGTCATATGCTCGGTGTGTCTTTTTAATTCCTTCGAATTTTTTAACAAAAAGTTATTTTAATTGTACGGTTCAAAGGCAGTCGTGTTTTAAGTTTTTGCCGCTTCGCAGAACTTACAAAGAACTTAAACCGACAGATTGATTGAGTCTTAGAACAAAACTTGAGTGCAGCACTTCTTTACTGCACAGAATATAATATATACCGCGTAAATATTGCTTCCGGGAATCTTGATTTATGTGAAATACAGTTATGGTGTCTCGAAAACTTTTGATTTTCTAAAATTGAATTTGGTAGATACTTAGGTACCTAGTTTACATTTGATGTGGAAGCCTGTAGTCATTATTTTGAACTTTGACTGTTAGTTTAATGGTATCGAAAAGGCTATAGATGTGGAAAAAGTTCGGCTGATTAGGTATTCGAGAAAAAAACATCAAATGGCTCGACTGAGCTACAGATGTGAAAAAGTTTGGTTGATTAGGTATTCGAGAGGAAGAAAAAAATTATATGGTTAGTTGGTTGCCGAATGTGCCCAAAAATCAATTGTTATTTTCGTTGAAACTTTTTCATCGTAGAAAATGAAAATAAAAAACTCCTCTTTGGACGCATATTGATATGTTTCGGACAGTCGTATTTTTCTTAGCCGGCAAACGTCAATGAAAAAGTAAGGGAAAAAAAAGGCCGACTCTGTAGTGTTGTTATTTTTCTTCGACCAAGTTTTCCCTGGAGAAAATAAATTCTCTTTAATTAGCATCGTCCACGTATTTTTCGAAAACGGTTTTGGCTCGTGGACTAAAATAGCGAAATGTCGGAGCTTTTCCGATTTTATTGGTTTCGTCGGTCAAATTTAATGTTGTATAGGCTCGAATTTTTATCCCAAAAATATACGTTTAAAGTTTAGCCACTCGATTTCTTTTCTTCTTTATCCGTCGTAGATTTGGTAAAAAAAAAAAAAAGAAAAGAGAAAAAAAAGAGTAAAGTGATCGTTTCGCCAAATAAATAGATCAGTTAGGAATCATGTGGTATTAGTCAGTTGATCATACTGTGTAGAGACGAATTTGGCTTTAATGAGAACAAATTGAAACGAAAAAAGAAAAACAAATGAAAAAAAAAAACAACTTTATTCCGTAGGAAGTCCTCGAATCGGCTTCTCGATTAGAGCTTTAAATCTCGAGCTGTAGGACAGTGTAAGTCAGAGACTTAATTGATGACTGATGCTAGTTTTTAGCTTATAACTTCAGAAAACCACTCTAATTGTGCTTCTTTACAGTAACATGGTAAACCAGTGAATTCTAATCAGTTCACTGTTCATTTAATACAGTTTATTGGTAAAACGAGGTTATTTAATACTGTGTGTAGGCCTACATTACATGTTGGCTATGATATTCTTAAAAAAATGTCCATGATATTTCAAATGTAGTCATGGTGTATAATCGAAATGGCAGTTGAGAGCGATGAAGGCTGTGAGTAGAGTGACGAACAAAATTGATCTTGGTTTTGCCTATTCTGTGTGACCGAGGGTTAACCGTGCAAAAGCAGCAAGGCCATGACTCAAGGCCAAACTTGTGAAAAAATATGAACAAATTGTGAAATGTTCGCAATCTTGTTAGGTAGGTACTAAATTTTAAATAATTAGCAATATGTAACTATTTAGGGTTTAACTGTTTTATTTCTACCCACACTTGATTACTTGCTGGTGTTTCTCGTGAGTTTTCAAAGGACGGCCATGAACTTAGCCGTTGATAATAATAAAAAATGTAAAATTTTTGTAAGCTAGATATAGGTGGATACAAGGAGGAGTGTAACTAAAAGGTTGATCGTCCCCCTTTTCGTAAAAAAAGGATTTAACTAAAGACTTTTTTCCCTCTTCAGCACCGCCTTAGACACGGATCCTCTCATACCAAAATCGTTGTCTCCGTTCCGAGAAACTGTGTTCGCCTCCGAAGCAGGACCAAAAGCCGGAGACTTGACATTACAAAATTGAGACTAAAAAGTTTTGACGCATGACCGAGACTAAGACAATCATGGTATGTTTTTGCTTTTGTTTATTATTTCTAGAGTGAGAAACTCTAACAGTCAGAAAAATATACAGGGTGAATAAAAAAAGCTGGTGGTTTGGAGATACGCCATTACAATATCACAAACGTCATCCATCGATGTCATAATCAATATTAAAAATGGGATGCGTAATCTTACATCACTTTCCCCTACGGATTTACTTAATTTTCAGCTGGCAGCCCTGAGTCTCGCTCTGGTGGCAAAAATGAAAAGTGCTGAAAGGGTGATCATGTATTTTCGGTACATAAGTGTTTGTAAGTACAAAATAGGCATTTATGAAAGGAAATATTTAATGTGAGCAGTTAAATTTTCGATGACTTACACATTATTTCGTTTTATTATTGTTAATGATAAGTCACAAGAAATACAGTTGTGTAAAAAATAACTCTAAGAGGAAGATGAGAATTATATTTTCCTCGTGGGAAATAGTATGTAATTGATGTAAACAATCTCCGTGAACACCTTTTCAGAACTGATAGCACTTGATAAGAATTAGTACTCCACCACCACTGGACTTTTCAATTATATATCCAAACACGCTTGAATTATGTGTAGGTAGAATACCTACACCAGACAGCCAAGACGTGATTTTCCAACAATTATAATTTGGAATAGAGTGTTTCAAATGGCAAGTTATGTTGGCTTAATTTTTGCTAGTAGTTTTGTTTCTGGGGGTTTTCTCCATTTTTGTTGGTTTTTTCAAAAGTTCTCCTTTTTTGAGTTACCCTGTAAAACACCACTATCGCCTATACTTAGGCCCATATCTCATCAGAATAAAAAAAAATTTGTATTTTAAAGTAAGTTGACGGAGACTACGTTAATGAGCCTAAAATGTTTTTTTACATAGTTATCTTTCACAGAATAGCCATTGAATGTTTTGCAGTTAGTGCACAAACTCTGAACTTTTTATCAAACAAAATTAGCCCAGTATATTTCCTTTCATGAATAAAAAATATTATATCGAGTTAAGAAAGTCTCACTCTATTTCTCCTTGAGGAAAATGTAGAAAATGAACTTCTTAAATATTACCAATAGTTTTTCTCCGATATCTCGGTCAATGTTGGTACTATCATCAAAATGTTTCGTAAAAAATTTTCAACATTCAATTTTCTAGAGAATCAACATTAATGTACAATGCCCCAAAAACTATAAAATGCGCATAAATAAAACTTATTTTTGTTCAACATTCTCGTATTACATTTCTGCAACTTGACTGCAATGGAATCAGAGTATGACGAAAAAAAAAAGATTATTTAAATTTATATTGTTTCGAGTGCTTCGTACACAAACTGATAATAGCTTCATTTTTTTTTTTTTGTATAGAAAACTGAACATCGAATATTATATAATTTAAATATTTTTATGATAAAATTTACCTGTACTGATCAATAGTACCCAGGTATACCATATATATGTATATTTGGAAAACAACTTTTAGGAAATTCCATTGCCATATTTACTGCAGTGCCATACTGAAGGGGGAATTGAGACTGTGGGGACTCAACGGTATGAGGTAAGGGGCTCGGACCCCTCGACTACAGTCGCCGCCCCAAAGGGCAGGCTAACTTATTCGTCTATATGACGTTAAACTAAACACAAAATACGTTCGATCGTAGTTACCTGCAAGTACATGCAGGTAATGTACGAGTACCGAATCGTGACATCACCGAACAATGTCACGATCCGTACACGAACCAGCCAGCCATCTCTTATCATGGTAGGGGATGATGCGACCTGGCCGCCCTCACTGACGTACGTATTTTCCTACGTACGTGTGTTTGTGTGCGCGCAAATAAGCCGTATAAAAACCACCCAAACCAGTTCTAAAATCGCCAGTGTTCGGTCTGGTTCTGGCTTACCCATACGCTTGTATGAAGTGGCTGAACACACTTAAATTCTGTTGAATTTCCTTCTGGTGAGAATATCTCTCACAACAAGGTATTCCACAGAGACTTTTTAGCATTTTCAGAAATTATGTACAGTACCAGTTTTCTTGAATATCGTTGGTACTGTAATGCTAGAAAGAGCTTGGGTACTTCTACCTCTTTTTGACGCTGACACTTTTATCTAGAAGGTTATTTGAAGAGAACCACAAATAAATACTTAAGAACAATAAAAGATAGACTTGTATAGATAAAATATAAATCCTAGGGATCCACACTATTATGGTGGACCTTGACTTTCTTTGTTTTGTAAGACATCAATTAAATTCAACACAGTTACGTTTTTTACACATTATAATATTTTCATTTACAGGTAAGCTAAATCTCTAACAGAGTTAATATTTAACATTAAACAATGAATAGTAGGAATTGAACTGAATTGAACAGCACAGTCTGTTCTTTTACCTATTAGTTTTTATATTCTTCATTCTGATATAGTATGGGAAAGAAATGGTAAATAATAATGGGATTTGTTCACTATGATTGGTTGTTACCTGAAGGAAGGAGAATTAACATTTATCTGTTGTGGGCGCATAGTTTTTAGGAAGTTACACGTGTGTGTACTAATGAGATCAAAGAAAATTGTCTCGCATTCGAATGAATTATTTTCATTGAATTCTAACGGTACAGTTTACCATTGGATTTTGTTTCAAAGAAGAAGAAGAGTCAAAGGAAAGGTGTATAATAATTTGGGAAATTAAGAAAATTATTATAACTGTGTAACCTACAGTCGTACATTTAGAAAATGTTTGTCTATATTCATTACAGGTACTAGGTAGACTACCACAATAAATAATTATACACATTCACAGTTTCACACCTACCGTTTCTGAAATACTAGATCACAAATAGCAATGAAAAATAATTTGTCACATCGTTTCAGTGTTTGTGGATGGATGTCGTGTGATAAAGTCTGAATTCTTTTTTTGTCAACGGTGACACATTTCGATTTTAATTTAAACCTAGGTAATCTTTGGCACGAATTCATAAGAAATATTAGAAAGACAGAAATAATCGAAATGCTAGAAAAGGAGAGAGACTTGGAATGATTAATGAAATAATAAGGTTTCCATGTACTTGACGTGGAGGAGAATAATAATAAAAAAAAAAGTGAAAATGTTTACGAGATTGATTTTCCACGTATTAGTTTTTGAAAAACGTACCTAACATTTTACGTGTTTTTTTGAAAACATTCGACATTTGAAGTGTTGTCGTCGTTAAAACTTTTGTCGAACGCCGCACATTTTTCCTCGTTTTCAGTTTTTTTTACTCGATTTAGTTTTTTCTGCTCCGTTATCCATTTTGAAAGACGTGAACGGAAGGGACAAAAAAATCAGTGAGAGCGAAATTAAAAATCTTTCAACGTAAAATTCATCTAGGAAAAGAATATTACGTTTTCACAACGTCAATAATTAAAATGAAAGAGGAAAAAAATTTTTTTTTTTTAAATTATTTATTCTATTTGCGAGGGCGATTTATGTGTACGATTTTTGCCCAATCGTAAACAGTTTTGATGGGAGAGTTTGAAATAAAAATAATTTAATTTTGATCGATGTACGATGACCTTCATTTTTTGAAATTTATAAACCTCGTGTGAAAAGTTTTTATTGTGCTTTTGAAAGAATATACCTCTCGACTAAGTTATACAGTATATGGTGTACGTCGACCATTGAGATTACAAAAGTGCTTCTTTTGACGAACACTTCTACTCTTTTTTTTTTTTTACGACGAAAAATTATAAAGTTTCGTATTTCTCTTCGAAATATGGTCTCGAGTTGTGGTATTTTCATCATGGCATACCTTCTTTCTTCACTGTCGAAAAACTTATTTTCATTTTCTCTAAGCACTTGCTAAACCACTAAAATGAGTTGATATTATGAAGAAAACTCCCTGGTCAGTAAGAAAGGCAAAAAAAAAAAGAAAAAATTACATAGATGTAGAAAATTGAGTTCATCGACTTCTTTTTCTCACGCAAAGGGGAACTTATTCATTCTAAAAAGAGAGGCTTAGGGTCACGAAGGCTTACGCGTACATTTTTTGAATAGTAGGCGGGTAGTAGGTACCTAGTTGATATGTTATACATATTTGTGGAATTTTGATGACTGTTTTTGTTTTTGACAGTATATAATTTTTTCGAAATCGCATTAGTTTTAATTTTTTAAGGAAACCACATCACAATGTTTCTAAGAAGAATGTAATTTGTGGTGTAGATTTAGCTTTACAGTTTATATATGTATGGATTTATGATAAGGCTATAAGTAGGCACGTATAATAAATTAAAAGTGTCCTTGTTACGATGAATAGCGGTTGATTACCACGCTGTATCGATGCTGTTTATGAGAAAAAAAAGCTTATTTATATTTTTCGATAAGATTGTAGGCTATATTTACGTAAAATGTATTCATGATTTCATAATAGCATTTGAAAGAAATATAAATTAATGGTAAAATAATAATATAATGATGATCGTCTCAAGAAATGGTGAAGTGTTACAATAAATATTATGTACGAGTATATCGTCAAAAAATCAGGAAAGTAAGTTTTCTATATTAATTAATATGTAATCAGTACCTCCACATTATTCTTTCCCCCCTTACAAAGGCGTGGAAAATAGGAGTTCCTGGGGTCCAAACCCTCTACTTAAACCAAGAATATATAGCTGTGTCTTTTGTAAGGTTGTAGTTTTTCAGCTGGAGGCAGGGGTTTCAGAAAATATGGCAAAAAAATTGTGTTTTTGGGCACTCCCCCCTCTCCATGATAAATCCATCTTATATTCGTAGTTTGATTTTCTTGTTTATCACTATTGTTTTTAAAAATTACCAAAAAGTTTTGTTTCTGAAAGCTGAAGGTGGATAAAAAATTTTCAAGCCCTATTTATTATACTGGTAATTTGAATCGTGGTTTTATTAATTTATTGATTTATTAATTTTACAAAGAGCCCCTTCAAAAATGTAGGGGGCCTATTACGAAAGGGTTGTTTTAATAATTAATAGGTTTCATAGATGGGAGTAGATTACAATGAATTTCAGGTTTATATCCAGAATCTAGATATTGTACGAAATGGTAGGACGTTTTCATCATTTAGGTCAAATTGAGAGTTTCATAAAATAAAATGACTTAAATTCATAGAGTAACTGTCTATTATCACAGAAATGAATGTTAAGTTATCGTGAACATATAAACTAAAGCTTCGCTCACTTTTGTAAAAAAATTTGATGAACAATTCTACTTAGGGGAGACCGTGTATGGTTGTAACACTGGGATGGTTGTAACAGTCACAATATCTCAAAAAAAGTGTTGATTTTATCACTTCTAATGGCATATATGGGTATTAGGATGTGAAAACAAACCTAAAACGAAGTTTCACATCTACAGATTTCGTATTTGTGGAATTATTATCACAAACGCAAAAGCTTCAGACATTTATATGGGATTTTCTCCACATGATGTAAGGAAGTTTTTCTACAAATTAGCTACTACTAATCGTGAAAAAAATATACCTGAATTCTGGAAAACTTGATCAAAAGCTGGGAAAGACTGGTATTTAGATTTCATGAAGAGGCATGAGGATTTATCTCTTTGTTTGCCGGAAGCAACTAGTTTGGCACATACAACAGCTTTTAATAAGACTACCATTGATGAGTTTTTTCAAAATGTGAAAAATGTTATTGAAAAATGTAATTTTGCACCCCAAGACATATGGAATGTGGATGAAACAGGAGTATCAATAGTTCAGAAAACTAATAAAATCATAGCTCGAAAAGGTTTGAAACAAGTCGGTTATATCACATCAGTGGAGAAAGGAAATTTAGTGCCTTTGCTTAATGTATATGAAACCATATTGCGATAGTCAACCGGGAAGTCAGTGGATTCAGTGCTTAAGTTGCAAGAAGTACACAAATAAAATGTGTCAGTGGTATCTAATGATTTGAAATTTTTTAATTGTAAAAATTGCAATTTGGATGAATCCTCTTTGTCTGAATGAAACTTTCGTATTTTAAATTTTTTAGTAATATCTTGTTGACTTGATATAACTAATTTTAAGACATGTTACAACCAACCCCTTTTATGTTATAACCATCCCTGATGTGTGATACAACCTACCCCATGGGGTGGGATGGTTGTAACAAAAAAAATAAATTTTTCAACTTCCATTTTGAAAAAGTTTAAATTCTTTGATATTTTTGAAACTCACATCATTCATAGAGTATACTATGAAGTTTCATACTCTATTAGTCTCATTCGAAAAAAAAATTGGAATGTGAGAAAATAATCTAAGAGTAAATTTTGTGACAACCTACCCCAGTCTCCCCTACTGTATGCAAGGGCGTAGCCAAGGGGAGTAAAAAAGGGCATTGCCCCATGACCTTTTAAGAAAGTAGGAGGTTCGTACACGAAATTCATACGTGTAGACGTCTTATTTGCTGTTGAATCCCGAAATATTAGGTTACTCGTTTTTTATAAAAGAAAAGGTGGGACTTAAATCGAAAAATGTTGATGAAAACATTTTTTTAATCTTCTTTTTGTTGTTATATTCATTTTGGGCTCTTAAACGGGGACGAAAATTAAAAAGAATTAATTATACTTACCGTCTTACAGTTTCAACAAGCTTCTTCAAAAGTTTTGTAGATGGATTTGTCTTCCCCAATCTCTTTATTTTGATACTAATTTCTCATCCTCCAATTTACATTAAAAGAAAAAAATTTGGATGCTTTCGAAAAAAATAGCGGATCCTATTAAAAATTACTTAAGAGTTTGAATTATTTATTTCAGCGCAGCCAATATAGCTTGATAAACCGCGCAGAATATTTTCTGAAAGGTGATGTTGAAAAAAATAGGTTGCAGTGGTATTTTTGTCTACAATCATCGTTTCAGATGGGCATAATGAGAAATTAAATCACACGTTAATCAATTTTCCTTTTTTTTTTTGTACAGCAGTTACAGATCGCTTTGCTCGATAAAAAATGTGGAAAATGACAAAAGTTACCGTGAAAATTTGGAAAATTTTCTCATTATCGTTACATAATGATTAAAATTTGATGAAGTTGGAAAAATCGATTAAATTGTTTGTTACTTATAACTTTAAAAGCGGAGAAAATTTTACTAGAAACAGCAAAATGAAATATATGCCTACCTATATAATTTAAGATAAGTACACATTTTGCTATTTATTGTCCTCCTAAAACTTATTCAGTTTTTATTTGAGTAATTTTTGTTTTGAGAAAGATTTTTACTTAGTTTTCTTGCAGACGAGGTAATAAAATTGACCTCACTGAAAGGTTAGTGTTGGCGATGATGAAAATTATCCGTTTCATGAGAAAAGAAAACGATTTCATGTATAATTACCTATAATTTGTGTATGAGTGTGTGTGCATGGGGGAGCGTACGTTTATGCGAATCACTCAGATTTTGAATTCACGGTTTAATAAAAAAATCAAAACTGATAAAGCTGAAATTTTCACGAGAAATAGTTCTCATTCTGTAGCAGGTCTGAAAAAAGTAAAATTCCTGAAAATGAATAAACGATGAAAAGTATGAGGCCGAAATTTTCACGAAAGATTGTCCGTATATAAGTGAGAGTTTCACAGAAGTTTGGTGTCTATTAATTCAGTAGTTTCTGAGAAAACTGAAAAGAAAAATTGCTGGAAAAAATTTGTTCTCGGTTTTGAGAAAACTACACAAGGTAGAGAGCTAAAATTTTCACGAAAGGTTTTCCTTATATGGGACTAAGTTTGATAGGAGTTTGATTCCTATTAGTTCGGTAGTTTTCGAACAAATTGAGAAAAAAAATTGCAGAAGAAAATATTTTGTTCAAATTTTAGAGAAAATAATCGAATGAGGTTGAAGTTCTTACAAAAGACAGTCATCGTATAGGAACATGTATGAAAGAAGTTAGGTGCTTATTGGTTAGGTAGTTTTGGAGAAAACTATAAGACAAAAAATTCTGGCAAAAGTGATTTTTCCAAAATTTTGGAAAATGACAAAATGAATAGGGCTAGAATTTTCACAAAAGATTATCTTTACCTACATAGGTGCACGTCTGATAGAAGTTTAGCGTCAATTGGTTCAGTAGTTTTTGAGAAAACTAGAAAAAAAAATGACTATGAAAGGGACAGGCTGAAGTTTTCACGGAAGGTAGTCTTTATAAGGATCATGTCAGATAGGAGTTTGGTAACTATTTGTTCAGCAGATTCAGAGAAAACTATTGTAAGAATATGGTTGAAATTTTAATGGTAGATTTCATACAGGAGCAGGTCTGGTGAAAATTTAATAAATACTACTCCAGTAGTTTTTACCAAAAACGTAAAAAACTATAAAAAAATATGTTAATATGATGCATGTGGCCTATTCAAAAATTCAAAATTAATTAATAATAATAAACATTTTTGAAAAACCCTCTTTCAAAATTATTTTTCCGTGGATTTAGACTTTACCTATTATAAAATTCTCTCATAGCCTAGAATCTTAGGTTTGTGTATATTTCTGCCCATTTTTTTCCCGAAGTTCCACTAAATTATTATTCACTTTCTATATACATCTCTGTGACCTGGCATCTTCATTCTGTTCATATATTTCATGTCCAATCACTTCACTTTTTTCACTCTTTTTCTTGTCACTCACTTCTTTCTGCACTTTTTCATCTCTCTTATCTTTCACATTCATTGCACTCTCATTACTTTGGTTCTTTTCACCTCTCGAAGATGCTGCTGTGGTTCTGCCTACAACAAATATGTACGACTATCTTTTAACTCCCTTCTTCCCATCCTCTGTGGTTGCTGCTTCGGCTGCTGCCATAGTGTTGGAAATCCAACCAATAGCAATTTTCTATATTCCCACACCAATTCTTTTTTCCCTTTTTATTTCCACAGACTATCTTTTTTCTAAATAATTATAATATATATATTTTTTTATCTACTCTCTCAGTCATGTGCTCTGTGCGAACACACATCATATATTTTTGTACTTGTCTGTCTTATACAGACTAAATTTTTGTATGATGATCATTTTATATGTTGTTGAATATGTTTACTGGTTTTTATTCTAATATTATATGTGCCTTTTATTAACGATGTGTTGATTTGTTTTTATTTGGCAATGGGGTAGTTTTTGAGTTTGTATAGTCTGTGGTTTCTGATTTAATGGCATAATGGTTGAGTTTTCTGCTGATTTGGAAATAGTCAAAGTATAGGGAAATTAGAAATTATTCCCAGACATGGTCAAAATTCAAGTCAATGGATACGTGGCAGGCTATTTAAGGTTGGGTGGTGGTAATTCTGTGGCCACCATCCAGTGTAGGTGATTTATCCTGAGGTCCTAACTGTGTCAATGGTAGTAAGAAATACTGTAGGGACTGACAGGAAGTGGTGTCCATTTTAGGCCCTCCTGGCATACCACAAATAAAACATCAATAGTTATGTTTTTCCAATATTACGAGAAAACTACTTAAAGAATACAGCTGAAATTTATATCGGAGATTGACACATAGGAAAATATTTGATAAAAATTTTGTGACTATCACTCAAGTAGTTTTCAAAAAAACTGCTGACACTTAAGCAATAAAATGTCGATAGATCCATATTTTTGTTGAAAATATCAATAGTTATCAATAGTTTTTTATTTTTATTTTTTTTGAAACTCGACAGTGAAATATTGATAAATTGATATGTTTGTCAGATTTCGAAAACCATCGATTTAGAATTCAGATTTGTTTTTTTAATTGTACTAAAATGAAAATTTTCAAATAGGGTTTACCAATAATATATTACTGCGCCAGAAATTTTTGTTTTAACTAACAAAGAAAAATAAGAAAAGAGAATATTAAAATTATTTAATTATTATCTTTTCATTAATATAGTAAGTGAGAAGAACAAAAGAAAATAATGGGAAAAGAGAGAGAGAGGAAGAGAGAGTTATAAAGAGGAAGAGTGGAGGGTAAAGAAAAAAAAATCTAAGCTATTTGTAAAAGTCATTCTGGTGGTTGGAGCGTGTTTGGGGGTAGATTTTTAAAAAGCGATTCGTACATTGTGAATTCGTTATATACAAATATATATATATATATAGGGAAGGTTGAGTTTCGTCGTCGATTTTTATTTTCGATTAACTTGTTTTTCACGCGCGTTTTTCCTCCTTCGAGGATACTTACACCCTGAACCCGCTGATGATTTTCCGGTTCAGAGGAACGGGTCGTGTTTCGTCTAACTTTCAAGTAATTTGGTGGAAATTTTGCGCGCTTTTCCTCACGTTTCCACGTGTCCGTTAAGACACAAGAATTTCAAATATCCTGTCTTTTGGCTGATATATGGGTTTTTTAATCAGGTTCGGAGAGATGGCGTGTTGAGGCTTGAGAGTATAGGTACCGACCCTTCGAACTGAAGAACTTGGTTCGAAAAGTAGAAACGTATCCCACGTAAGATGGGTGAAACGTTTGCGAAATGCGTGTAGGAAAAGAGGTATTGCCATGTGGAGGAGGAACTTATACTTCTTAATTGTGAGAAAGTATTTTTTATCATTAAAATTATCGATATACGTCACACTAAATGCGAAATACGTAGGTATGGAAAATAGCCGAGCGAAGTTTTTATTTATCTGTTTAATATTAGCATTTTTCCTTTTCCCACGCCCCCCAGATTAAAATTCTATAAACGTCTATACGCATATTGGTTTCATTCCTCTATAGTTCTTTTTTGTCCCATTAGAGAGTCTTCAAAGATGATTTGGTAGAAATCATAGGCAAGGAAGTGAGATTCACTTTCATCAGCATTGAACAGTGAAACATTTGCTTACCACCTGAATTTACCTATCAACTAGTGCATCTGAATAATATCCAAAGATCAAAATAATGTAGGCTAATTTCCTTCATAAAAATACATAAGTTTTTTTATCGTATTAAATTAGGTTGGGCATACTGTTGCACAAAAATTTCCTTAATGCGGGGCATACATATCTATTTTGAGGAATTGTCAATGCGGTGATCAAGAATTATTTATCCTTTCATGTGGTAGGCCTACACTATAGTCATGAATTCCTGATGAAACAGAAATTATCATTAGCAAGCTAGTTTCAAAGTAGGAACCTGCGCCTGATGATATTCATTTACTCTAATAGTTTCAATGATTAGATCAGAAAAAACTGAGACAAGGTGAAAACCTCGTAAACGAATCGTTTGTTAATTAGAGTGTTACTATTCATCGAAGGCCCTCTGTAGTTTCGTTCGCGTGTTTTGATCATTAATGTGTATACCTTAACACTTCCTTCATTTTGTTTCTCAAATAAATCAGTTTTTGGAGAAGAATATTACTTATGACGATTTTTCATAAGCAGGAACATAAGGCATGTTCGATATTTTTTATTGTAGCTATTTCACTCATTCACCCTCGTAATAACTATCAAAGGTGACGGCCATAGCTTTCATTTAATTTAATTTTTTAATATTTTACTCATTTTTAGAAAAAGGGAGAAGCCCATTTTTATTAATACCACAACTTCTATGCAAAGTGTTTATGACTTAGACTTAGTGATGAGCTAGACTAGTCGTGGTTTTTCTCTTTTCTAATAAGAAGACCGATTATGTGCGAACATGACCAAGATCGAGTATACGTATGCAAGATGAAAACAAAGACCAAGATCAAACGAAAACTTGAAAAATATAAACAAATTATTAGATTTACGTAATCCTGCAACTCGAAAAATACCTATTCAATAACGAATTTTTTCTTTTATATTTTGGAAAGAAAATGAATGAAATGGTAAGTTTAATATTTGTGCTCTTGGTAATAGTAAAGCGAATATGACCAAGCCATGCTTGACGATTCATGTCGTTCATGATCAAGACTAAAACAAAGATTAGCCTATTGATGCGAGACCAATGGGTGCAAGACCATGAAAAACACAACCTCGGTTTTGGTCTTGCTATTGCTCATCATCAGTTACTCTCAAGCCTAGTGCACTTCAAGTTCCACAGCGTCCATAGTCGTATGGGATACGAAAATGTTGCTCCTTGTAATGTTTGTATTCTCCGAAATTTGTCTATTCTGTTATGGGCTTGCTTCGTAATTCAAGCCGAAAGACATCAGCTATTGTAAATTCAGTTTTGGAAGTCGATGTCGAAAGATTTATCTCTTAAATATTTTATCTCCCGCAAAAAAATCCCAAAAAAAAAACAATTTTTCAAATATTTATGAGGGGATAAGGTACCATCTTGACCCAGCCTAATTAACTAAACAGTCAATAACTTATGCAATTTTTTCCAGGTACTTGAGAGGAAGAAAAACTGCAAAAATGATAAAAATATGACGCAGTATTCAAGAAAGTACAATACAAAAAAATTAAAAAAAAAAAAAAAAAAAAAAAAACAAGTATCCAAAAATGTGTCGTTAAGGATGGAGGTCGGGTATTTGAAAATGTAAAACAATTAAATGTAATTGTATACTGACACTGTAGATAGGAATGCCCTTTGAAGAATATACCCACATCATTTCACACAAATTCGACTTTGGAACGTCATGAACTTTAATAAAGAGGCACTAGTACTCGTAAGAAATTATCGTTGAATGTGGTAAGATCAAAGCAGGCAGGTTACAAAGTTAATGGCGAGATTATCTTTTTCTCGAATTAAATTTTACAGAGACGTCTCTAAACGTCTGAAGAGCGTTCCAAAACCATTTTGAATACCCAAGTACCTACCTATGCTAAATATCTAACCGAGCTGAAAAAAGAGATACTTACCGAAAAGTACGTTAAAGTTTCGGCGTTTCCAAAAATGCAAATAAATTATTATGTTTTATATTCCTGGGATTTCTTGCGAACATGTGGCCTGTTACCCACGATAAAAAGTAAACAGCAACAAGCTGTTCAAGGATCAGCGATGAGTACAACAATGGTTTTTGAGAAAACATATTTAGTTCACAGGTGTTTTTTTTTCTTTGTAAAGTATAGGCATTAAACTACCTATATCTACCAAAAAAACATAAAAAAAGAAGAGAATAGATGGAAAAAATAAAAAATATTTAGAGTTTCAGTCTATTTTCAAATCTGCAGTGTCTTCTAAGTACGAGACCCTACGTCCTGCCTATAACGCATACAACATCCGGAGTAAAATTAAACAACGACGACAAGTTTGTTTGACGGTGGATTAACTGAACATTATACAGTAAATTAAGTGCGACAAAGGCACGATAGGATATCGTTGCTTCATTAAATGGGCGAATTTATGAGGTGGCATTATGTTGAACTTTGTTCAAACACAATGACGTCGCTGAGAAAGATGAATCTTTTAACACAAATTTTGGGGAGAAAAAAATTGTGTATTCTACTGATTTAAATAACAGTGGTGCTGGAGATTTTTGTCGTAGGTATACTATAAGAGAACAACGACAGACAGAAATTACAAAATGGTCATAGTGATGAAAGCTCCAAGCTTTATAGAAAAAAAACAAAAAAACAGTGTTTTAATGGACGAAACAAAAAACTGCAAAAACAACTTTGTTGTAATGATAACCTGATCCATAGACGTCGAAATGGGTCGACTTTCTGGTAGGGGGGAGGAGAAAAATCAACGACAAAAATCGATTTTTTCTCATTATTTATCATAGCAGCCAGTAAAAAAATAAAAAGTGAAAAAACTGTGGGTAATTTCCCCCACCCTGGCCCATTTGTTTACACGCCCCGGCGTTAATCGATACACACATATGCGAAAACCACCTACGAGTTGCTTTAAAAAAATAAAAATAAAAAATTTTCTAGGTAAACACTTTTATTTAATTAATGCGATAAAAAGGAAATAACTCCCTAAAAATGAGAAAAAATATAATTTTTTTTATTTTGTTTGTATCATCTAGAAATGACATTGAATAAAAATACGGGGCGTACGAGCATGCAAGAATTGAATGAACCTATCCAAATTTATCCTTGCCATTCCATGCCAACTCAGTTAAACTTGGGAGTGGGAGGTAATCGAAAATTCTCTGCTACTTTTTCAGAGTAATCACGCTTTTATTTGATTGTATTTCCGGATGATACAAACAAAATTTAAAAAAAAAAATTATTTTCTCTTTTTTGAGGTGTTTATTACCCCTTTAACTACCGTAAATTAAAGCGTTTGCCTAAAAAAAATTTTTACTTATTTTATTTTGTACTTTTTAGTGCTTGATTTTATTCATCTGAAATACCATTTTATATAAGATATAAAAACCATAGATTTCAGTGATATAAACGTGGCAACAAGAACGCGTATAAAAACTGGAGGAAATTACGAATAGCGGATAAGTAAAAATTAGTGTGGAGTGAACCTTTTATTACCAAACTCTTCGCATTGAAAATATGTTCCCAAAATTTGGAAAAGGAAAAAGAAAAATTCCTAAACTTTTGACTTTTTTCTCTCTTTACGAATTGTGGGGAAACCCTCGAGACCCTTCACTTCTCGCCAATCAATATGAAATTAGGAAACCTTGGAAAACACACGTTGTGATTTAGTACACAATGATATATGCAAAGTCAAAATTTGGTTTCCTTTTAAAGCTTCCGAGGGTCGAAGAATAGGTTAAATGAAAAAAACAAGGGTAAATTTGAAATCAGCGCTCTAAAAAACATACTTTTGTGAAGTTAATTTTAACACCCTGTTTGCTAGCAAACTGGATTCTTCATTTAGGCTAGGTATATTTATGACATAATTATTATATGTGAAACTTTTTGCTTTCTCGTCAGAACATGACGTTTCGAGTACGTCGAGTTAAATACTTCATTATGGAATAGCGAGCTATCAATTAATAAGTTCGTCGTTTTCAACCTCAACTTTTGGGCTCGATTTTCATTTTTATTGGCAACGCCAGTGACGGTTTTAATGACAAAAATTTCTTCGTTGTAATTGTAGCGCAGTAAATTTCGCAATTAAATGGTATTAAGTGTAAAATATATTAATACCTACTCGGAGCAAACCAAAAAAAAAAAAAAAAAAAATCATACACCGAAAAGTATAAAAAAGCTCTTTCCAATATTATATCTGCCAGAAAGTTTCTGAATAAATTTCATAACTTTTAAAATATACGAACACTCATTCGGCCTATAGGTGAGGTACCAACTACTTTTGCACATTCGTCGCAATTTCGTTAAATGAAATCCTATGATGTAGGCCTCTGTTAATCCGCGGAGGTGGGGACTGGTGATTAATGAAATGACAAACCATTAAAAATAATATTCTTTCATTTCCCGCATGACATCATAACTCATACGCATTCGATGCTAAAACACTGAAACAGCAGGCAATGAACTTTTGCCGAGAGAAGTCTATTAGTAGTACTTTAGTATTTTTCGCCAGGAGTATTTTATCCCTCTTCCATATTGGCTCCATCACTAATATTTTTCATTTCGATAAAAGCTTTTCGTCGTTCCTGAAAATGAGTTCCAGTATCGAGAATGTATCTACATGCAATATATTGTGATGTTATTTTTTATGAACTGCCTTACAAAAGGAGAAATTGAACCGGTGATTACGTTTCGAATTTTTGTTTACGTATCTACGTTCCTTAAAAATTAATATTAAAAGTTTTAATCTTTCCAGGCTTACATCCTTTGAGGATGGTGTAGCTTTTACGGCGCGTTCGTGAAAAACGGAAAAGATTAACGGTTCGTAAGAACACATTAAAAATGGCTGTAAAAATTGAAAATTTCAAAAGCGTAGGAATATAATATTGCCCTTTATTCAAGTTTCTTTTGTTCGTAGAAAGTTAATAACCTACTTTTCATTTCGTTCCTCAAATTTTGGTTTAAATTGTCGTCACTGTAAATTAGTATTCGATGACAAAGAATTTCTTTTTCTTTTTACTTAGGTAATTATAGTATGGTAAAGGAAAATATTATTAACTTGTAGACGATTTTTTTTTTTAATTTTTTCTCAGTTCAAAAGGAAAAAGTTAGTTGATTTTGAAGACTAATTTTATTTTTGGTTTTCTTCTCTTCTTTATAATGCCCTCTTTCTTTATTTTTTCATCTTTTCGAACAAAACCTATGTTTTACGATAATTTTTCCATTAAAAATGTTGTTATCATCATTTTTTAACATAGTCTTTTGACGCAAAGAACACAAAAAATTTTCTAGTTTAACAAAAATATTTGATTTTTCTTTGTCTTCTGCAGATGTCACGGTCATTATGTGGAGAGGATCGAGGAAGGTTTGTGGGGTTTTAACTCTTGACAACCATTTTCATCATTTTTCTCTTCGTCGTAGCCGCAAATAAAGAAACCATAAGTCGAATTAGATAATACAATAGTTTCAATGGGGTCTTAAAATGACGTAGACAAATCTCTGTCATTAATTCTTGGAGAAATATTATTTTAATTGATTCACTTGAAAGATTTCGGGGCATGGAAAATCCTCTGAAATTAAAATTTCAGCGATAATTGAGAATAAATGTTTGACGAAGGTACACCGGGTTGTTAGGCGGTAGCGATTTACAGGATGTACGCAGGGACTTGAAAATAAGAATGAATTTTGATCATAATCTAGAATTAGCAATTAATAAAGTTCACTTCAGATTGTAATTGGTAGATTAGGCAGCATTTACTACTCCCAATTGAAGATTCGATACGATTAACCAAACTGAAGTAAATTCCATTTGGAAAGTTGTGCTTGCTGAGTTTCTTCAGACAAAGAAATTTTTGCATAGGTGGCTCATTAATTAGAATAAGGGAATACAGATTGAGAAAGAGTATGCATAAATCTATTCAGAACTTCGTTAACTTATCTGGAGTTCACTTTGGTTATATAAATTTTTCTTTGAAATTAATTTTTTTTTTTTTTAAATCATGGTTTTGTGATAGAAGAAAAATTTTTCGAATTTTTCATCTGAAGTTTCTTAGCAGCCGAATATTGAAGATTAAGGAGAATTTAAATTGGTTGCTTTTTCCTCTCAGTGTGCGGAAAAAGGCTCAGTTTCCATAAAAAGATCACTTAAAACTTGAACTCTTTCGAAATATCAAGGGCCTGAAATAATTCGGCAAGAATTAAGGTAAATTTTCTTTTAATTCTATTTAGGCTTTTTTCAGTGTCCCCAAAGAGGTCATCGAAATAGCTCGAGGGAACTGGTGTACCATTTTAAATAAATATATACCTATATACACATTTGTAGGTATAATACCAATCATAAAAATAATTACGTTGTACCTAGGCCCTGTAGGTTCGTGAAAATGAATAAATGTAAACAAATTTGAGGCCAAGGGTGAACGTTTGACTTGGGTTGGATAACTTTTTCTGTGTCCTCACAGTTTTAGAAAATTAAAGCATTCTAAAATAAACAAATTTATACAAGGAAATTTTTGGGGAAATGGTGGACTAGTCGACTCATAAAAATTGATTGATCACCAAGTCTTGCTCTACCATCCTTAAAACGAGCCAATTTCTGTCTGATAACGGTAGAAATCATGTCAAAAATTAAGGTTATCAATAACTTATGTATATTAAGTACCCAACATTCAATAACGATTTTAATATAAGCTTATTATTAATTTTTTTTGACCATTTTACTCCGCATCTGGAAGATATAAATTTTATAAACTTCGGAGTTGGGGAGGGATGGTCGGTATCCGATGGCCAATGGTCTACATAATGAATTTTTCAATCACATACTGAAGCAGAATTAGCACCGATAGAATCGAAACGAACACACCGCCATTTTTGGTGAAGAATGTGACGGCGGCTGGTCTCGAATTCCAATCCAAACCTTTCGATTGTAAAATCGAGCACCCGATTTCCGCGCCACGTAGGCCACATTCAAATTCAATTTATTTGAGTTGCCTAGTTCCACCCACTTTCAATGCATTACCTAAAAGTTCTCCTTTGTCGACAGGCGTATGCTGTTTTATTCGTTTCAGTTTTTTAAATTTCTAGAATTAACATTGCGTCTAGATATTCTTTCAACGTCTTCCAACCAAACAAACAGAAATTATTTATACGTCGCAAAGGATATCAAATATTATTCCCTCTCCTTCATTTACAACGTTGAAGTTGTTCATGAAGAGACATAAAAAGGCGTTTATATATTTAGACTTTTCCAAAGCCTCCATTCCTTACAGTTGGACTTGATTTCACTTGACAAAAAAAAGGCCACCTTCATTGTCATATTCCTTTAACATGCGACCAAAATAAGTTTTAGGATTGTCAATCTTTTTTGTATTTAACTCGCAGCCCATGAAAAAAGCACGGTAGGCATCAGAACTAAGGTAACCCAGTCTTTCCACCTCAAAATCAGTCAAAAAGGTTGAAAAAAGGCTTCATCAATCAAGAAAGAGTTGCCACACTTTTCCTTCGCGTGTAACATTTACCATGAAAATTTTCGTCCTACGATGATTTTCGACCCCCTTCTACCGGACGAAACTCTTCGTTAATCAAACATCCGCCCATATTCTAAGCACGCACTTCTCATTCATTGCTTGCCGGCAGTATTAGAAGGATGGAAGGGTCGCACGTGAACGTATACGAAATGTGATCCTACCAAATTTGTGACTTTCCTATTCCTGCGTTCTCCTCTTTTTTACCTCTGCCCTCTGGAACCGCTAAGCGAAAAATGTGGCTAACTTTTAATTTTCACTTTTTCAACTTTCCACACATACACACATACACACACACACACACACGCACACACGCATACACACATACACATAAAAAAAAATCGAAAAAATGTAGAAAAAAAGATAAAGGTAGGTAGGCTTACACATTTTCTTTTCGTCTTACTGTTAATTTGGTATAATATAATATTATATATATGGTTGGTCGCAAAAATACCCTTCTTTTTTTTTTTCTTTTTTTTTTTGAGTTAATTTTTTTTTTTCTGCGAGCATGCCATTATGTATGGCTTTAATGGAGGTTCCTGAGCTTTGTTTCCAAAAACGTTGTCGTTAGTTTTAATTTGTTTCTTTAATTTTATTTTCCAAGTCATTACCGTTTCAACAAATGGTATACGCTCTGAAATAATTTTTCCACCAACTCAAGTAGGTACCCTATGTTAAAAAAAATGAAGAGTACTAATCATTATAAAGTTTTTGTTTGATAAACCATAGTATGATAACTTATTCATGAAGATAACACGAATATTCGTTGGAAAGTGAATTGTCGAATAGGACAGAACAAATTTTTGATCAAAACTACACGATATCTCTCTCACAATTTTAAGAGAATATGTAGGCTAGCTGAAGGAATTTGTGCCTATAGTTACTTACCAAGTTGGATGATCTTCAATAGAGTCGTTGTAAAGTAATGTCATAAATTTATTCATCAATTTGGAAACTTTTGTTGAGGAATTTTGAGAATAGAAACGATTGTTAGAAATTTCAACATAGTAGCTTATAAATTAAGGTGCCAAAAATATAGATACGTATCGATATTTAAGGTATAGATTTGTAAAAATAAAGGAAAATATCGAAATTCGACTGAATTAATCTCTAGTCTATCCGATAGATGACGATATTTTGTAACTCTACTTAGAGGCAAAAAGCTATCAAAAATTCATGTAACTTGTTGTACATCCATAAACTCCTGTTGATATTTCAACAATTACGAGAAAACTATTGATTTTAGGGTCGTCACCGCTCTATTGGGCTGCTTTCTCCTGCAAGTAACCAACATAACGAGTGATAAGCAAAAGCAAAACCAACACTAGTTCCTTGGTTTCGGTCTAGCAAAATCATGTCTTAGTCTTGGTCCTGTTTGGAAAATTCTTACTTTTATCGATGGCTAAATTAAACTCAGATTAATGTGTTTTCTAAAATATGGAAGATACAAAAATGAAACTTTAAATTACGATAGGTACCTATTGAATTATATTTAAGAAGTAATGATTCAGAACGTTTTTCAATTTTCGCAGTTCTTGTTTGGTTTTGGTCTTGTACAGTCAAATTTTGGTCTTAATCTGGGTCTTGTTCTCGCATCTACTCGGTCTTAATCATGCAAAAACTGCGAAACCAAAATCAAGATACTTTTGCTTATCATCCATGATCCTATAATCAAAATTTTGTTAGGGATGAGAGTTTTCAAGAGTATACATATATTGTCATTAAGTATAAATAGAAAAATGTAGAAGTAAAAGCAGAAGGGGAGAGTTCCCTTATAAATTCTATTTACCTTTCCAAAAATCTTGATCACATTATTTTTAATACCTGATTATAGCCTATCAGACAAAAAGTCTCATCACTTTATTCGGGAGCAAAAAATACACGAAAAGGTAAATTATACCTACTTTATATTTTTTGGGGACTGTATACACCTTTTTTGCAAAAACTCAGCAATTTTCGAAAAAAACACGGATAAATATTAGCATTTAGTTCAAACTGATCTTAAGCTCAGGCAATATTTCGTCTTTTCGTGTACTCAACCACCGGTTATCCATTACCAAGTAGAACATTAGGGAATTTCGAAGCTGAGTGAAAATAAACAACACATATGGGTACTTACCCCCGTGTACAAAAGTTAATATTTGGTCAGATTTTTGATATTTTTCTCCTACTTTGAAGGAGTATAACACGAAAATGAAGCATTTTTGAACATTTTGTAAAAGGAACTTGTTTGTTCTTTTGATCATAAAAATCGATCCTTGAAATTATGCCGTTTAATTTTAAGACACCCTGTATATGGCTTTTAAATGTAACTAGGCTAATGAAATTGTAAAGTCACGTTGTCATTTTGCAGAGCAGAAATTATTTTTAGGACTATTACGTTGTTTCGCTTTTGTCCCAATTTCTTATACCATAATACATTATTCGATTCGTGCTTCTCTAACCAAACATTGCAACTATGTACAGCAGGAACTACACAAATGTGCCGTCTACATTGTTTATGCTGTGCATCGGTTTTAGAATCAACTTCTTTAAAAATAAAATAAATGAAAATGTTACGGTATACACGAGTCAAATATCTTTCACGATTGTAGAGTTTTATTTAAATGCGTTTCTCTTCCTTTTGTCGACTAATTTTTCACAGAGAATCTTATTTTTGAAATTTTTGTGTAATTCATAGAGAAAAATTCGTAAAATTCAGACGACGACGGCATAAAGGCGCAGATCGAATGAACACCCAATTCAGTATTTATGTAAAAACAAAAACTTTGAATTGACATTCATTACGTATAACCTATAAATGAAATTTCATAGTAGGTATCTACGTAATTGGAAAACACACAGTGGAGCCCCGAATATTATATTGGTTTTTTTTTTTATTTTGATTGACATTTTCATGATTTGCAATTTTAATATCTTCTCCTTCCTGTATCCTTCAAGGGCGGCATTAATTGTTAAATTTTTTCATACGGTTTTCTCAACGATTAGGGCGTCGGGTTTTCCCCATATTATACATGCGGTAATTTCGAGATATCGATGAATATTTTACAAAGTAATTAATCTCAATTATGGCCGTTGGGCGTTTGATTGATAATGAGAAAGTTCGACTTACACAACGCAACGACAAAAGTCGAAAACAAATGATTCTCAACAAGTCGGGGAACAAATTTTGAAACTTTACTCGGCGCAAAATCTTTAATTTTCATTTTCATGACAGACGATAATATTTGAAAAATTATCTCGATGAAATCGATACGTTGATGTTAGCTGTCTTTTCCCCACTAATTTTTTATACGCTTTTATTTAACTCACTTTGCTTAGTTCCAGCGCGCCGATTTCCAGGTAGCGCTACTTGACAACGACCTTTATAATTTTGATGTGTGTGATTTTCTTTATCAAATTCTTTGTGAAATAATTTTTTTATCAGATTGTTTTCTATATCATTTGTGAAAAATTTTAAATACCATTAATTGCCATAATTGGTAGAAGTGAGTAAAGATTTCCTGTGTGTCGACAAATTGAAGAGAATTTCTTAATTTGTAGATGAATTCTCTTCGATTCGTCGCAGAATCATAATTAACTTAATGGCGACAAATCCTGAATTTGACGAACAAACCAGCGAAATAATTAAATAGGACAAACTGTGAAACTAGAAAACAACAAATGTACAACTTCACAAAAATATCATGCAATTCTTGAAAATGTTAAGATGGATGGAGAATAAAGGTGATAACTGATAAGAGGACAATGTCAAAGAGTTTTATGTGTGCACGGTTGGTTGCAGTGACATTGGGTCCTAAAATTTTACTGCAGTGAGTTGTCTTTTCAGTATGTCACTAGTCAGTCTGTTTCTGTTATTGTTTAATTGTTATTTTAATATTGATTATAGATTTCTTAAGGTGATGAATC
Source organism: Ericerus pela (assembly GCA_011428145.1). Lineage (NCBI taxonomy): Eukaryota > Metazoa > Arthropoda > Insecta > Hemiptera > Coccidae > Ericerus > Ericerus pela. Next base: position 290,819 of record WOFM01000349.1, read on the forward strand.
TCTCATTTGATTTGAATTGTGAACTGTTGCAAAAGTCGATAGATTAGGGACCATATTCACCAGTGTTGCCAGGTTTTTGGCACAGAAAAGCACTAAAACTGTTTCCAAAAATCGCCTGTATTGCCTAACTGTATTTAATTCTAAAAATAACCGAGCCCACCTATTTTTTCTTTATGATATGATTATAAAGTACAATGAATTTCTTCTTTGCTTGCTTTTTACGCACAGTGAGATATGAAGTTGGTAAATATGAATTAAAAACCTTATCATTATCATGTTCTTCAATATGTTTTACCATCAACTATTGATACTGTGTTAACAAGTACGTGAATTTCCTCATAATTGTTTTATCAATGTTGAATGAAATATCGATATTTCGATGTGTCATGAGAAAGCTATTTAGTTTGTATCAATATATTATCAATAATTGGTGGAAAATTTAACAAGAAAAAATGACATCAAACACTCCGAGTGGTGTCGCTTGAATTGTTCAAAATTGCCCAGGTAAGAACCTACTCACCCGTGGTCATTTTTAGGCACCTGATGGGTTGCCAAAATTGCCTGTTTGGCGATTCATTGTCTAAGCTGGCAACACTGATATTCACAAATGTCACTTTAACCTAACTTCACTTAAATTTCACTTTAAAAAAGTTTTTTGCACAATTTTGTACTTAAAAAATGGGAACATTGTATTTCTTATGAGAGTTCCAATTTAAAAATAAAATGTTACCGCACTCTTCAATACAAAATTGTGTCAAAAGTCATTTTCAAGTGAAGTTTAAGTGATGGGAGGTTAAAGTGACGTTTTTGAATATGGGCCTAGATGTTAAACGTAAATTATATGTAAAATACTATTGAAATTAAGATGTACATCAAATTACCTATACATTTTTTTATTCCTAAAAAATCAAAAATTAAATAATTAAATAAATAAAAAAAATTAAAGGATATGCTTTTATTTAACTTAGCACTCTAAAAAGTAGAAAAATAATTTTTCATGACCTACTTAGCATATTTATTCTTGTAACACAACAACAGCGTGGGGCAAAAGAAAAAAAATATTTCAATTAGAATACAAATCCAGTTGGTAGATGGAGGTTGACAGAACGATCCCCTGAAAAAGGGTCTTAAACAAATAATTTGAAAGTTGTTGATTAGTTGTTTGATAATTTGGATATTGATAATAATGACTGATAATACACATTACTGTAAGAATTAGGTCAGCATGGAGATAAATTTTAATTTATGATAGTTGAGCGAAGTCTGTAGGCTACTCATATTAATATTCAAAGTTTTTCAACAATATCTGTAGGTTTCTTTTTGTACGAAGAAGAAAATATATAATAATGAGTCAAGTTTGCCCCACGCTTTTATTTTGTGTTACAAGAATAAATAAGCTAAGTACCTAGGTCATGTAAAATTATTTTTCTACTTTTTAGAGTGCTAAGTTAAATAAAAGCGTATCCTAAAATTTTATTTATTTATTTATTTTATTCTCTATCCAACAAACAAAAATTGTATTCTATATGCAGGAAAAGGAGGTTTGTGGATTTCTTGAGTATTTTCACAAATCCAGCTGCAGAATTTACCATAATTAAATATAATTTTTTGTTTTTATTTTATAAAATTACCTAGGTACGCAATTTATTGGCAAGAAATTATGAAAATATAATTGAAGAAATCAATAGCTTAATGATGTGAGGAATGATTATAATATTAAAACAAATGACTTATATTTTCCTGCTAAACAGCACCTTGATTTTGTACCTACCTATTTCAACTCCAGACATCCAGTAATAACTCTGTATGTTAAATTTAGATTAGAATTTAGAATTTAAATTTCCACGTTACCTGCCAGCACTCTATTCAAATGAGGAAATATATTTAGCGTATGGTAATTTAAAATAATTTGTTGGTTTATATGAACGAAGAACTCCAAACTTGAAGAGGATACTAACTTGCACTGCAAGGTGAGGAGCATCCAGTGTACAATTTATTTTTCCTTACATTCGAATCCGTATTTTCGACTATAAAGAACACCAAAAGCCAACTATAGGTACTCTTTTTTCCAATTCCTTTGCTTAAAAATTTGATTTCTAAAAAATACGAAAATTCGTGTATGGGAGCAGTTTTTTGATTTATTTCATCTCCACACTTCCTTGCTTTTTTTTTTGCTTTTTTTTTTCTACATCGTTCATATTTTTTAGACTTCTTTCATGTTTTAAACTTCAAACTGATTCAAGTGACGTAAAATACTACTTTCAGTTTTTTCTTCTTCGGACTTTGAAATGTTTTTCTTTAATTTTTTTCTCTCTTTCAATTTAACTTCTGCACAGTTAGTTTTTGAGGTAGGTATTATTTTGAGATTTATTCAATCATAAAATGTGACCCTTTTTCTCAAATATAAGCGAACGAAAGAAATGATTTTTTTCTTTTATATTTTTGTTGCTGTAGCTATCAACAAATCCGTATTTTATTTTTTCATGTTTATAACTTCAATATTATGCTTACCTGCCTAAATTTTAATATTGAATTTTAATTTTCAATAGGAATTATTATTATTTCTCAATGGAATATAGAGTAGTATCTATGTAGTTCTGCAGATTTTCAATGGAAACGGCGGTTTCTCAATTGAAGTATAAAACTCTCTTCTTACTTGCAGCTCACGTCTCAATTCTCATCATAAAACATAGAAAAATGATCTATTTGCAAAAAAAAAAATCAATAGGAAGAATGGCTTTATTTCAAATTAATAGGCCCATATTTCTAAAATATGCAGGAAAAAATGACTGTAGTATAATTAATTTGGCACCGCAAAATGATAAATTTGGAAAATGAACTTGGGAATGTCGTCCATTTGATGAAATTCGGTTGTTTGACAGAATATTCACGAATTTCACTAATTTACATATTTTAAAATAATGTCACGTTTCCGTTGCTTTCATTAGTTGGTATTTACTAACGTGAACCGAGAAACGAAGATGACATTGAGAGTAAAAAAAAAAAAACAAAAACAAAACCAAAAGTAAATATTTTTCAAAATACTTCAGTTTCTTTGATTTTACTGGTTTACTTCATTCAATTTTAGGTGACCAAATTAGTTGAGCTGATGTTCCTCTAAACCCATTTATGCGTTTTGGAACACTCAGTTACAACGCTGACAGTAAAATATTACACATATTTACTTTTGTTTCATTTTCAAGTGTCAATCCATTCTCAGTTTTCCAATAGTATACGTGGAATACTTTGTTGTGAAAAGAATATTCACACAAGAAGGTAATCAACAGATTATTTGCGTGTTCAGCCACTGCATACGTAAACACATATGGGAGAGCCAAAACCTGGGAGAACACTGGCGATTTTAGAGCTGGTTCCGGCAGTTTATATAGGGGCTCTTTTACATGCACACATACACACATATGTAATAGAAACATACATCTGTGTATGAGGAAAGTGCGTTGTTTCTTATAGATATAAGGAATTAAGGACAGGTTCACATACCAAATTGTAACTTCATCATAATTGTCTGATTAGTCACGGTTTAGTTTTCGTACATTACTTGCAAGTAATTGCTAGTAATTATGTTCAAACGTTTTTGTGCAATGTTTTAACATCATTGAGACAAACAATAAGCTAGCCTTTTGAAAGCAACTGTCATTGTAATACCTCATACAACTATTAAGTCCCCACAGTATATATTTACAAGTCATTTATATAGGGTGTCCTGCAAAAATTGTTAAAATTCTTATGCTAAATGCGGGATTTTTGAATGAAATAGTTTATTTTTTTGAGGAAGGGTACATCGAAAAGACAAAAGCATGATTATTTTTTCAAGTATGATCTACTTTAAGCTAAAATATTAAATTTTAATACAGGCTAAGTTTGGGGACCCACCGCACCACCTTGCCCATGTACGAAATATATTTGCCAGTAACATCTAGTGGTGGAATGATTATGTAGTAAAGATCAGTGCTTTTGACTGGAAAATATGTAGAATGGTAGGTCAAATCCTAGAGCCAACACCCGACAGTCCTACATCTGAGTAGGTGTTCTTGAAATTCATAGAATTATGTTACAGTGATATTAAAATTTTGCATGATTTTGGGTGCTCCTCTTTATTAATTGATTTTCTTCAAATTTGGCAGACTCAATCAATTTAACAAATTATACATTTCTGTCAAATTTGAAGAAAATCTATGAACCAAAACAGCACGCAGAATAATGCAGAATTTTAATATCACTGTAACATAATTCTATAAATTTCAAGGACACCTACGATGGTGACTCTCAACGTGTGCTAGACACATACACCCCTTAGTTGTATATGGTGGAACTCATCACTCCCCTTCCTTCTGTAAGTCACTGATAGATGGTGACTTGTATTTGGGACATTGTACCTATCCATACAGGTCATGTTTGTGTGTAGCATGCTGTTCACGTCCAACCATCCACAGCTTCTAACTATGCATTGTATGTGACCTTAGAGAAAATTAAAATCAATAGTTGTTGTTTAATTGAAGTCGTAAAGACAACATACTCAATCCTAAAATAACATAAAAATTGTAATCATCCGACTCGAGTGATGGGGTGTGAATGAAAATATTGCATATTACCAACATGTATATAGTCTGTCATCTATGTATGTTTACACTTATCACTAAATTCGTTAAAACCACTATATTTTATCAAAGATTACATGAACTGGATTAAAATAACTTTTTTAAATGCCTGAAAAATTAGTCGGTATATTTGTTCAAAGATTTATCGAAGTCATAAAAAAAAATATCGCTTCTTATACTAAGCTTGTAATCTATTTTATGGATAAATTTCAAATTTAACAAGAAAATAAATTGTAGGTACTCATTATATTCCGACACGTACTACGTATACTCCATTCAGTTAATTTTAATACGCTCAAAAATGGTTTCATAGCGATCAAGTACCTGTTTTTTAGTACTCTGTATCGATAGTACCAAATTTCTTCGTTAGTGATCATACGAATAGATTATAATTAGGTAGATAGCTGCGAAAGAATAAATACTAGATTCCTCAGGTGCTGTTAATAGGAAATTTATATTTCTCAATAGACCAGCAGAATTCGTTATTGAGTGAGAAACAAAATTAGCTGTATATGTTTAGAATCAGCAGTTTGGGTGGAGAGGCTTCAGAAATTCAATAAATTAAGTTCTTTTAACAGATGGAATAAATGCAGAATACGTCCAAAATCACATATTCATTTTTATTTCACATCTCTATTGTAAAATTGTGCTTCTTTCCTCTGATGTAGAATATGGCAGGTCCAAATAAGAAAAAAATAGACCTAATAAAAATAACGCAAAATTTGCCAGTGATATTACGCTTTAACAGATAAGCTAATTTTTATTTGTGTAAATAAATTCTTACGTAAATAATGCCAATAGGAGTGACTGTATCGTCTTTCTCGTCTCGCTTCCTTCACCATTGAATTATAGAAAAATGAATTCCTCCTTAATGGAAGAATTGGATCTATTTTTAAAGTTAAACTGTAGCATAAAATAATATTCTACGAAAGTCTGCCAGAATGAATGAGAAAAAAAAAATTGTATTTGGTCTGAATCAAAAGATTTTTTCTTCTTCTTTTACAGCCGGCGAAGGAATACATAATAATAAAATCAATGAATAAATTTAGCGAGAAGCTGTTTAAATGAAACGAGAAAATACGAAGAATTCGTCTTTCGTATGGATGCAATATTCGGAAATTTTGTCTATTATTATTTTGTTTTTCGAATACGATTTAGCCATTAGAATTTGTTCACCATTTTTTACGGCGAGGAGAATTTTGATGGTTCGACGAAAAAAGGCTTTAAAACTGCGTTTTCATTTTTATATTCACCTACCATTTTATTGTTACTATATTATTTCAACGATTGGGGATTAAATTAAAGCATCGTCAATAAAATAAATAATTCGAAAATCTTCAAACATTAATCTAGAAAATAAGGCGAAGAATAAGTTATCCAGCGACCATTATAGTATATTACATGCTTATAGAATACTTCTAACATTTTTTATCAACTTATGGCTCCAACTTTAACCGAATAAAGCCAAAGTTTTTTATTAATGCGTTTCCCTCTTTTGTTGATGTTATCAGTTTTATTTTGATCAATGATTTCTTTTTTATAGTTTTGAGTTTTGACATTTAGGGTGGTTTTTTTGATGAGTATGTGTTGAGGACGCGGTAGACCAAAATTTCTGGGTTAATAGACTTCCAATAAGAATTTTTCAATCACATTGAAGAATATCAGATGAATTAAATCAAACACTACGCCATGTTAGGTTGTGAATATAATAATAGCGGGTCATAATCTTCGATCTTTATAGTTGTGAGGTCAAGCACCCTCGCCACTAGACTACACAGACTCCTTAATGTCGTAGAATATGTTTCTATAGATTCCTTTTCAGTCCAATCTACCATTTCAAATTAAAGTTCACCACCGTGGCAAAAGTATCCTACATAATAGTCTAATCACCATTTATTAGGAACAAGTAACTGTATTGTGGTAAAATAAAATACATTCAATTGTTATTATCGCCCTCTGTGGGATTAAATACATTAGATTTTCATGTACCTAAGCTGTGGCCAGTTACTAGCATAGCTTCAATTATGTAACCAGAGGAAATTATAAGTGAAAATAGGGCAGTTTAATTATAAGGATCTTTACTACCGGATATACGCATGATGGTGATAAGATATGAGCTGATATTTTTGAGTTTTTTTGTTTACTTCAAGATTACGGATGAATCCATAGAGTTCTTTGACATCTGAAGAAGAATCGAATCGAAACTTTGGAAGAATTAAAAAACTCAAAATTCCGGCTCATATTTTATCAACATCATGCGTACACCTGGTAATGGAGAGCCTTAACTAAGGTACCAAATTAGTGACGTCATAGATGACAATAATAAAACGAACAACATTCTCTTTGTATCATGCGTGAAATCATCCTTAAGCAATTACTTTCATTGTTTTTATTACACTAGAACTTCAGTGTGGTCGCACAATGATATGTGGGCGCACTTAAATGATGAAGATTTTAGCAAGAAGAGAAATATTGATCTTGATCTTCTATACCGAGACCTGACCAGGCCATAAACTATATCGAACCTAACTGTGCAATACCAAGCCTCAAACTAAAAGCAAGACCAAGATTAAGCGTATTTTATATTATTTATTTATTTCTGATGTCCCCTATGATGGCCCAAAAGGGGTCAATTAAAGGAAGGGACCAACTTTAACAATAGGCTAAGTTAATAATAACAGTAAGCCACAAATTTCAGTACTTAATCAAAAACAAGACCGAAGGTGCCACATCAAAATTGAGTCTACCATGGTATGGGTTTTGGTCTTGCTTTTGTCCATCACTGTTTTTAGGTACCTAGGTACGATAAAACAAGCCGAGTTTTACTCAATTTTACTCTGGCAAATGTGAACCTGAGAAATTAATTCTATATGTTTCATAATTTCGCACCCCAAGTTTTCAGTATTATTTATTTTGATTAAAAGTAAGAGAATTTATTTTGTTTGCTTGTTGAAATCTGTATTTTTAATTCAACTGCGGCAGACATTAATCAAATATTTTTAGGGACACCTTGTATGTTCACAACTTTTGTGCCTGAAATTCGCTTTACACGAGGAAAAAAAAGCGGCCTTCAACTCATCTTGCGTTACAATACTGAATTACGCAAATCAATGATTTGGTGATGTATTCAGCTTCATTCAGGTTGGTACCTATTCTAGAAAGAATGAACGAACAAAAAAAAAGAAAAAGACAACGTTGGAATTTGCATCCACAAAGTATGAATTTTTAACAAGTACAAAAAAATGGATTTGCATAAATGGACATGCCGGTGGAGGCGTCGAAGTAATTTTGTACCGGCTGTTTCCCAGGCTAATTGCGCGTTTCAGATCCTGTCGAGGTATTTGGCACTCGCATTAAAGAGGATTAATAAATTTGAAGGAGGTACCGATGATAGTCAACCCCAAAAAAAGCTTTAGTGTTCCGAGTATTACTAGGCAAGAACGAATAGAAGAAAGTGAAAGATACATAGGAAGAGACCAAAAAAAAAAAAAAAAAAAAAAGACAAAAAAGAAGAAGGGCATAGTTTGCTTGAATAATTTGTCCTAAAGTAGTCCTTTCGCCATTCATTTTGTTCTTTTTGTGGTACAAGAGGAGAAAGATAGATAGAGAGAGACAGTAAGTGAAAGAGTGCGAGAGAAAGAGTGAGAGAGTGAGCGAGTGAGAGAGAGTGAGTGAGTGAGAGAGGAGTGAGAGAGTATGAGAGAGAGAGAGTAGTAAGAAAGAGCGAGAGAGAATGAGCGAGTAAGAAAGAGATGGAGAATGAACATGAAAAAGCGAGTAAGACAGACAGACGGACGAGGGAAAAACGCGTTGGAAACGCAGCTTTGGATCGTAATCGGTTTAAATGGACGAGGATTTTTCTTTCCAGTTTTTGTGAGCGTGATCAACAGGCGCTGCTGGAGTGAAGATTTTCTTTATTATGAGCAGATGCTCATGGGGCATGGGATTTATTGTTTTTGGACTTGTTCGGAAAAGGAACCAAATCGAATACGTCGTAAATTATTTGATCTTTCTTTTTTCTTCCTTGACTAGGCTTACTGCGAACGTGCTCATCCGCACCCCCTCCCTCCGTGTCCAAGGTCTATAAACCCATAAACTTTTTTCATTTCTACACTGGTGCTTGGAGTAATCCGCACGGATACAAGTATTTCAGCGGGAGCTGTCGTAAGAGATTTAATTCTGCTCAATACTCAATATTCAAAAATTTATTCCTTTTTCGAGTAATTACTAGTAATTCAAAAAGGGAGTAGTGACTTTAATTACAAAAAAAATAAAAAAAGAAACTTATTTAACTAAGTTACGATAATTTTCGTCATTTTCTACCCTCCACTACTTCTGAAAAAAAGATTGACTCAACACAACCTCACCCATCGATTACTTTGAGTCAAAGTTACATCATTGAAAAAGTTTTTTCAGTTTTTGTCTCTTTTTCGATGAATAAAATATTGAAAATCAACTTTTTTCATGACTGTTAGATAATATATTCGTTACTGTTGTCTTAGAACCAGCAATCATTGTTTCAAAGCCTAGTTATTTATGGAAAAGAAATTGCGCAAGAGTCAACCGCAGATTTAGAGGGGTGATCATTGCTCAGGTCTTCACCGATTGGAATTTAGAAACATTCAAAAGAAAAACTCAAAAATTGAGTTCCTATGTAGGTATAAATAAACAATCCACGGTAAAAGCGTAACTTGTACTTCTGAGATTACTCACATGATCAAGTAAACAAATGTTCTGAAATACTATTTTCATTCATCGAATTGAGCCACAAATCAAAGCAAAACTGGCGCTTGAATTTTCTAAATTTAACTATTATTTTCCACATTTTTCAGTCAGTTTTCCATGAATGGGCTACAATCTATGTATTTAATAGACGAGCAGTTTTCTTGTAATTTTTAAAATTCTGTAGATAATAACTCAATAATTCTCAACAAATGAATTACATTGAATACTGTGGGGATTATTGACCCTACATGCGGTTAGGGGCTCGGCCACCTCGACGATCGTCACTGCTGAAAGGCTGGCAATTATTAGTGTATGCGACTTTAAATCACATGTTTTGGTTCGTTTGTAATTACCTGTAAATTTAGGCAGGTAATTTACAATGTTTGGTCCATAACTAATTGATAGATAAAGATCTCGGTGATGTCACGGACCAGTACACAAACTCATAGGTTGAAAAGGCGCATTTTCTATGACACATATATACAATTGTGTCTGTGTGCATGTATGGAGCTGACTGTATAATCTCACAAAATGGGCTACAAAATTTTCAGTGTTTGTCAAGATTTTGGCTTCCCTGTACATTATGTATGAAGTGGCAGAACATGCAAATAGCTGTTGGCTACCTTTTTGTTGAAATCCTCTTCACCACAAGGTATACTACAAATATTTTTGACTGATTATCCATATCATGAATTTTAAGGTTTAAAGTTTCAAATCAGTTGTGGGGCATGAACAGAAAAACTGAGGCAAAATAGTTGAAATCTAAAAAAGTAGCTAATACTTTGCATTGATAGCTGCAGATGTCATTAAAAACAGACTTACTAACTGTTTGTTAATTTCAAGCTTGACAAATTAATATAGGGAAATTAATTTAATATTAGTAAAATACTAATGTTTTAAAATAAGAATAGATAGCTACTCTTTAGCTAACAGCCAGTAAATAAAACTAGTGAATGTACCGAATATGGGGTGCATTTAAATTTGTGTTTGGAATGTTAAAAAAAGTCAGTAGAACCTATTTTTGATTTTATGTGAATTATTTTGTCCCACAACTCAAAATGAAGACTCCAAGAAAGATGTTCTTAAAACATGGTACCCTCTGTTCCTAATGTGAGGAATATACTTCATATACTCCTATATGTGGTACATATTCCTAATATGGGTTACCTCCTTTTGCTAATATGTGGTACCTACAAATTTAAGGAAAATGTTAAGATTAGAACTGTAAAATACATTTATTATTCTTTGTTAAAAAAGTCACGAATGTCATTTAGGACGTTTTAATTTTATTCAAACATAGATAATTAGTAGCCCATATCAGTTTCATGTTCTCAATTTCAATGTGTTGGAAATAAAAAAATTCTTAAAACTGAATAAATCATATTAGGAGACTGACAATACTCGGAAATATAACCAGAATGTTTAAACTTTCTGTTGGTCTTGATCTTTCTTCAATATGTCAGTTAGCATTTTCTCCAGAAGGCATGAAAAATTGTAAACAGTTTACTGAGAGTAGTGTCAATAATCAAAAGACAGAAAAAACTTATTTTGGGTTTATTCTTTTGATTTTTTTACTGTGGATAGATATAATAGAACAGTCTTAACAACTCTCCTTAGTTTTTTTCTGGCAAACTACTGTAACAGTTTACCAGAAATATTCGGTGCATACCTCTTTTGTAACATTTATCAGCTATTCAGTGGTCAAAGTTAAGAGTTTTAAATGATTTCATTACAAATAAAGGTAGTATTCACCTTTCTGTATACTTTTTTTGAAAACGTTAATATTTTTGGCAAAGTTGAGAAGTAGAGAACATAATCTAAGCTGATTTGCAACATTCAGAGTATTAGATTTCAATAAACTTTTTCATGAAAGAACCAAAGGTTTGATTAAGTGTTAGCTTACCTACCTATAATTATATTGTAGAAATCTTTTAGTGTGGATATGTAAGCTAATATATATGTACACTTCGAATGGCATGCTTTTCAACATGCATAGGTCACTGGTTCGAATCCCAATGACGGCATACCTTCGTTTCAGCAATTAAGAAAAACTTAAATCTAAGAAGGTGAATGTTGTACCCTCAAGCTGCGGCTATACATATACATACATCATCTTACGCTCAATCTGTTGATTTTGAAAGGCTAAACAAAAAAAGAGCTTTTTCAGTCTACTTTGACAGCAAGACTAGGTCAAATAATTGAATTGAAATTTATAAAATACTTCTACAGACGAACCTATTCCACCGATTTCTCTTCCATTTATCTCATTCTTTGCGACATTTTTAAATACCTATATGTCGAATATAGATGCTCCTATTACTATGCAGTGGAAAATTCGAACGCATGAATTTTTCATGTTCGCGTCTGTATCTCTCAGAATTTTGAAAACTTGTTTCTTGCCTTATCAATAGGTAGATCTTTTTTATATTTTCTTCGAATGTTATTATTATAATTAATTCAGTTGTACGTACGATTTCATTCACAGTGAGCCGACCACGCTAATTTTAGTCAAATGTTAATTTTTTTCTCGCTGCTCAAATGATCTAATATTCTAATTCATGAATATTTCTCAGACGCCGATGATTTTTTTCATACAGCATTACTGCTATGTGTCTCGTCGGAGATTGTAAAAACCGTTTGGGAATACGACAGTATTCGATCGAGTTTTCAGAGATTCTAACCCAGATTAATAAAAATACATATTCGATGCATTCGAAGTAGTAAAGAGCATAATTATCCGATTCTGATTTTGCACTTTTTTCCTTTGCGAGACCAAGACTAAGGTCATAGGTCAACACCATATCTTTAGTAGCATGAACAAGATTATCTTCGACTATGCAAAACTAAGACCAAACGTAGAAGTTTAAAAATATTAACAAAATTGAAAATGTTCGCCGTCTTGCTCATTAAATAATTTCAAATATTTAGCGTGTAATTTTTTCTTCTCACATTTAGTGAATATACATGAGTAGTACGTCTAATCTAGCCATCAGCTCATAAATAATAATTGAAAAAAATCCTATAAATAAGACGAAAACGAAGAAAAACATAATTGTGCAAAATCAAGATAAACATCAATATAGCTTGGTACGTTAGTAATCTTGGTCCTCATCTTGCTTTTGCGTATCACTAATTTGAAATGTAGGTATTCGAAAGGAATGATTCTTCGAAAATCAGTAACTTAGGCACCTATCAAAAAAAACTATTCATCAACAACTGCTTCAACATACGTACCAATAAAAAATTTAGATTATTTTGCTTGACAAAATTGCAGCTTAACTTATAATAAATTTATCCAGACAACAACAATAAATTACTGAAGCCATTTTGTTTTATTTCGTGTAATAAAATTATAGTTTTTGGTGGTTTTGTTTACAGTTATGTAAGCCCTAGTAAATCACTCGCTCATCACAAGGAGCAGGTGTTGAGGATCAGTGATTGAAGCATCCATTCGAGCTTCATTCCATCAGTTAATCAACTTATCCTTACCAAAGCCTATAATTAATTTTAGTAGGTGTTCAAAAAAAAGATCTGCTATTGTATTTTTGTTTTTGTAAACGTAGGCCTCCTTACACCCTCGGATCATCCAGTCACCGTATCCTTTTTGCTTTTTCTTTTCAAATCCTCTTTTAATTTTTATATTTCTGGAAAGAAGTGTCGCAACAATGTAATTCCATTTAATCTGTTTTTTTTTCTTTCTTCTTTTTTTAAGACATTACCAGCTCAGTCTTAACCCACGTATAATAAAAAGAAAGGAAGAAAAAGTATAACAATGAAGTTTTACCCGAGTTGTAAACTTTATATTATCGCCACTTTATTTTTATTCACCCTCGAGTTTTTGCACTTCTTTCCGATAAAGTCCATAATTCAACTTGAAGTTAACTCAATAAATTCTCGTTGTTGAAATTTAACGAACATAAAAACTTTATACTCGTGTCCGGCGAAGCAGTGCTTCGATGTGCTTTGGCGCTCAGTAATGATATTCTCGACGTTTTTCAGTTGAAAATCTTTATAAATTGCAAGAATTTTTGTCTGATGCGGTTCTCTTAAAAAAAACAAAACAAAAAAAAAACGAAACTTCGACCTTATATAACTTTTTACTTCATTCAGTTGGCTGGTATTTCGAAGAGGTTAGAATACGACCATTGCAAAACAAACTTAAAACCAATAACAGCCTATATGTTTTTATCACAGACCTATTAGTAACGTGAAAAAGGACAGGTTCTGAAGGTGGACTTCAGTCAAGTAATAAGAAAAAATCAAAGTTCAGGTTACGCCTTTATGGCAGTTCTTCAGAGTACGTCATTCAAAGTCTTCAAAAAATGAAGGAAGTATGTTCAGTTTGTATAATAAAATTATTTAGTTAAATGTTAAACAGCTGAGAAAGACTTTGCTTTAGTGGTGATGAGCAACATTGATCTTACAGCCTAGTTGTTCCAAAACCAAGATCAAAAACAAGACTCGACTGTGGAAGATCGAGGTCAAAGGCAAAACCTCAAAATTATGAACGAACTGTAAGATATTCAAAATTTTGAAACTTAAATAATTTTCAATACCTACTTAGATTTTAGTTGTTTTGTTTTTTATATTTAGGAAAGGCATGAATGATAAAATTCAATTTAGCTATCAGTAATAGGTACCTACTCGATAATTTTGCGAATTAAGAAAACCGAGACTAAGGCTAATATTAATAATCGACACTTACTGTTTACTAATCTAAGGCCCATATTCACAAACGACACTTTAACCTCTATTCACTTAAACTTCACTTAAAAGTTACTTTTGGCACAATTTTGTATTGAAGAGTGTGGTGACATTTTATTTTTACATTAGAACTCTCATAAGAGATACAATGTTCCCACATTTTTAAGTACAAAATTGTGCAAAAAACTTTTTTAATGTGAAGTTTAAGTGAAGAGAGGTTAAAGTGACGTTTGTGAATATGGGCCTAAGTGTCAGTTTAAAACTTGCATTTATCAGCTGTATTTCACAAAAAAACTAAGTTTTTTTCATAGCTCTGCTAAAGTTTGTCACGAGAAAGCATAAGGAAGCTACATTTTTCAGATAAATTATTTTTTTCCGAGCTTCAATGTTGTTTAGAAACACATCCTTACGGTTAGTGAACACTTAGTGTCGACAATGAATACCGGCCTAAGACTAAAACTTGATGGTGTAATATCAAAACCAAAATCAAACTTTAGTTTATTGATTTAAATCAAGACCAAGAACGGAATCGGTAAAACCAAGACCAAGAATGATTAGGTAAGACTAAGACGAAGACCGATTCTAATTCTATACAAGATCATGAATACGAGTAGTGATGAAAGACCAATACCGTGACGAAAGGAACTCGTAAAGCCGAGCTCACGATCATGATTATCATGGTGTTAGTCTTAGTCTTGATTTTGTTTGTCCATGTATTCCATCAACGGGGGTGGCTTTTTTAAGAGGGTTATTGGACTTAAAATTCATTCAAAATGAAATACATTTGAATATAACATTAAACCTCGTACTGAATTTTATTTCTCCGAGAATAATTATTCAAGTATGTGTACCACTAATAATAAAAAATAAGTTTTTTATTTTTATTTCAATCACAAAGCATGCCACATTTATGAAAATTGATTTGTTAAAACTCGCGCAATAAATACGAAATTTTGAAATGATTAATTAATAAATTGAAACATCCAATTTTCGTATGATTGTAGGCACAGCAAAGAAGAAAATTGCACAAAAAATGAGATCTTTCCATGATACATATGTTTCTAAACGCATCGAACTGATACCTCACTTTGAAACTAGGCTTTGTTGCCAAAATTATTTTCAATGCTAAATACCAACTTATGGGGTAAAACATCGTATTATTTGAAGTACGATTGTGCAAAGTTTCCTCTATTTCGAGCGGTTTTCTACCACACTTTATACTGTAGTTCGACTAATGAAAGATGGCGTTTTACTTTTCGTTAGGGTGCATTCGTTTTTCCCCAAATAGGATGCCTTTGTGCAACTGTCGCCTATAACATAATCTACCATTTGAAAATTATTAAATCCTGGCAGTAAAAATAGTATGGCGGAAACTTGTGGAACCCCTGTATACTTGACGTCATGTCGTTCTAACAAATTTTTGAAGCGCATATTCCTTCAGTTGTCGGCCAGAATTAAAAATTGAAAATCATTTGCGCCATTAAAAGGACTCATTTTTGACAACTCAACGGCTGCGTTTTTCCTTGTTTAAAAAAAAACGTTAAAATATAGACAAGTATTTAAGACAATTCACAAAATTTCTGAAGCTCCAAACATTCTTCCGTATTCTTTTTTATGAACCTGAAACAAGTAAATGGGATCATTCATGCGACTCGAAACGAAGCACAATTTGAGGTAAACGCAACCCGCATTACATAGGAGAACGTGCAGTTAAAAGTCTTCCATTTGATATCATTTTACAAACCTAACCTCACAGAGAACTTCGATTGTTTTTTATCTGCTTTATGTAAACCGTCGCTCACCGTTCACGCATAAACGCGTATAACTTTTTGAAAACTTTTTATTTATTTTTTTTTTCATTTTCATAAAACTTGAGAACTTTTAACGATCGACCTATTATTCGAACTCAAAATTCACCAACTTTCGGAGGCGGTTCGTATAATATTTTCCAGCTAGAGTATTTATTGTTTGTCGGTTCTTCAAAAGTATTTCGCAAGATTCTTACGACCACCTTCTCAATTGTGGTTGGTGTTGCTGCAACCGCAGATGGTGAGCATAGAAGAATGGTGGTTGGTATGAATTGAATGGCGTTTCGAAAACACGATATTACTTCCACGTTGAGAACATTAGATACATTATTAAACCCGAGCCAGTTTACTCAATCGTTCGCGTTTAACATTAAATTAAAATTCGTCAAGTTCTAGTTGGGGGCGGGAAGAGATGCTATTGACTGTTTCGAGTGTTCGAACTTCGTATATGCAATCGACTATAGCCTACTACTCAATACCTATATTTCCTGAAAGTGGGTAGGAATAATCAGTACCCATAGTTGGTAACTGTTGTTGAATGAAAATGTTTTCCCCCTTATGTAATATCTGTTCATTTTTTTTATAATTTTCTTTTTTCTTATTATTATGTTTTGTTATTTTGAAATTTTCCTTTTGACTTCGCCATAAATTAAACTTAACAAAGGTGCCCCACATTTAATCAGGAGAAAAACTTTGCCCTCTTCCATTTCCTTCCGGCTTTTTCTTATTTTTATAAGCTTTTATTCTACTCACTACTGCGATTTTAAAATATACCAATACTGCAGCCAACCTTCCGCAACAAAATAATGTTTATTTCGCATGAAGCTAAAGCCAAAAAAATAAATAAAAGCTTATCTTTTAAAAATTCATTTTTAACCTAAACTTATTCTTTCTTATTTTCACTTTTTTATTAAAATTTCTTGTTTCTGCAGATCTTCATTTATGGTTCATAATGACAATCGTCGAAAGTTTCATCTTTTTTGTATTTTGCGTCTTTTGAAGATACAACTGTTTATTTTATTTTGTGTTTAAGTCTATGATTCCTTTCTTTCACGTTTTTCACATTAATAAAGTTGTTTACAAGTTTTTCCCTCGTTTAAGGCAATACATCAGCACTTTCGATGATTTTACATGTAGGTAGGTACGAAGTTTCACTTTTAGTTCTTTTACTTTTTAATTGTTTTCAACTTTCAAAGTTCATTAATTTTAAATATTCTCCATTAGTGCTATTTATCATGTTGTTCTCGTTATTTTTTCATAATAGGTACATTATATTGTTTATTATGCATATGAATTGAGTTAATTTCGTGGTCTTGGTCTTGGTCTTTCTTTTATTCATCACAAACCTGGCTCAGATAAAAAAAATTTGATTTTAGACATTTACTATTTTTTATTAGACCTAATTTTATTCAAAATTTCAGACAAAAAACGATGAAAATCACAATTTTTAAGCGATAAATTGCGAAAAATATGGACTTTTGGTTGTTCTTGACTAAAATTTTTAGTAAAACTAATGAAAGAATAAACTAGTGGGTAAAACATTTTAAAAAGTCATGAATTATTTGCTGAGAGAGGAGAAGTCATAGATTTTGCATGAATTCGTATCAGTCTTTACTCTGATGTTCAGTAGGCTAATTTGTTTCTTTCTTATTTTTCCACATATAAATTTCATTATACTCTGTTTACGCTTAGAAGTGCGTGGCGTCATAAACCCTACCCACACTTATCTACTTGAAATACGATGTTTATTTACTGTACAAAACGATGCTTATCATTGTATAACAATGTGCATCGATACCTTTTCCTCTCTCTCCAACCAACCACAACGCTTATTGTGATTCTGACGTTAGCGTGAACAGAGTATAGGTACCAGGTACTTATTTTTGAATTCTCGTACACAAACAGTATTAACTTTATACTTAACTCCCCCAAGAGAAAATACATACACATAAATTTTGTTTTTGAAGCATGTGTACGAATTGCTAGGCTACCTAAAATTTGATGAAAATGCCCAATTCCACA
Source organism: Ericerus pela (assembly GCA_011428145.1). Classification (NCBI taxonomy): domain Eukaryota; kingdom Metazoa; phylum Arthropoda; class Insecta; order Hemiptera; family Coccidae; genus Ericerus; species Ericerus pela. The sequence continues at coordinate 308,697 of WOFM01000349.1, forward strand.
ACTTTTACTTGCACCCACTTTTCTCGATTCTTTATTTCTTTTTCTCATTCCTTCATTGCTTTTTCCCGCGCATGAACTTTCTTCTAATGCTTAGTTGGTTCCTTAGTTTCCCAACATCTTTCAATAGCTTACTCCTGCCATTTAATTTAGACAATTAATTAAATTTATTTTTCTTAAAAATTCTCTTCCCAGCGATGGGGATTCGAACCATCAACCTACATGTTGGAAGGTATTTTCTCTACCAACTATAGGCTGTGAGAATTAGTTGCAAGGATGACGAGAGTTTTCGTATATTTGTTTGAATCAGTTAATTGTTTTTCAAAAAACTCTAGCACAGTAAGCCTTGCTAGAAAAAGTGGATTTTTCATTAAAAAAATTATGAATTTAGATGGTCACATTAATTGTTTGTAAGTTTGAATGCATTAATGGTATGTTATGATTGTATGAAATGTGTTAGCTGCTGACGAAATATTAGACAACGTGAAATTTAAAAGCATTATTTATGATAGAGTATGGTAAATAATCATATAATGTACTACATAAAATTCAAAAACGTCCGGATTTCCATCCGCATTTATTTTTTGTACTTCCCATTGAGCCAGAAGGCTGAAAATTAGCATAAGGGTGCATCAGTATCACGTCTACATACGATTTTATCAAAATTCTGAAAGAAGCAGCAGATATGAGCCAAAAATACTTTTGAAGCAGCGTTTTTTCCGCTGTCACTTGGATGGGTGACTGTTCAGAATTATTTTTTCTAACCAAATACATTTTTATTGATAACTTTTAATGGAAATTTTACTGTCTGGTGCCAATGTGCTGATAAGGTAGAATCTTAATTTCTCCAATTGTGATTTAGTTATAATTTTTTCACAACCTGGCGAAGACAGAGCTGATGACTAGTTTCGAATAAAATTAAAGAAATATAATAAAGTTATGAAATAAAAAAAAAGAAAATATGAACATGTGGTTAATTTTTGTAAAAAGAAAAGTTCATGCAAACTAGAAAAAAAGAGGAAAAAAAAGCTTTATCGTCAGATCAATCCCGCACCAAAATTGATACCATGCTACAATAAATTATAATAAATATTCGTTTCAAATTTCGTACATATGGTTCCAAAATTTCGCATCTCATGACCAACATAAAAAAAAAATTAGTGGTACCAGAAGTACTCCAGCCGATCCGTACCTAAAACAATAGGTCTGGTCTTTGGCTTATTTAAATTGTTCGTACCAAATTTCGTGAATATCGGACAAAAATTGCGACCTGTACCATGGGAACAAGAAATTTACTTATATCTATCTATATAATTATATGTATAATACAAATTTGAGTTATTGTGGCCAAAATTTTCCTGAGGTCATAAAACGTAAAACATACCCACCCCTAACCCTAGGGGCTAATACCGCACCAAGCGTATTAAGTAGATTTTCTAAAGAAAAGCTAGGTACTTAAAAATTAAGAGTTGTTCATTTCTCATTTTCTTTTATTTTTGTACTTGTTCCGTAAACAATGAAACAACGTTACCACCTCCACTTTATTTTTCATTATTATCTTCTCCTTTCCCTTTCTTTACCTTTGTCATTTACCCCTTCTCATACAATTCATGCATAAAATATTAGTAAAAATTGGGTAGCGGACACTTTTTTACAACTTGACTCGAGAAGCATTTTCAATGCTTAAAAAATTCTTACCAAAATTCACCTCAGCGCCATAGGTGAAGTGCTGGAGGCTTGTGAATGTTGGTTATACATTAAAACTTCAAAAAGCTGTAATTCAAAAACTAATGACGAGCGAATTTGGCCCATCTTCAAACTCGACTGATACATAGATCTAACGTATACACATTTGAAATTTAAAATTTTGTCCCAATCCGTATAGAACTAAGCCTGTCCCCATTACTTACAAATTTACAATTCAGTTAACCTCCATTTGAAACTAACGGGCGGATTTCACCCATCTTTGAACTTGACTAAGTTAGGGACCCGCGGACGTACACACATTCTAAATTTTGTCTCCATCCATACAGAAATACGTCCTCCTGATTGTTGACAAATATCGTTATATCGCGTTTAATTATGAATTTGGTAGAGTTGTAAAAGTAATATAACCAATTTTTGCAGATCTCCAGCAGCTCACCTATGACGCTGAGACAAATTTTAGTAGGAACTTCTTTAGTAGGAAATTTATTGAAAAACTTTTTTTAGTGAAGTATTTTTCTCGTGAAACCTCTTGCTTTTGAGTAAAATTTAACAAATAGAAAACATCTACGTAACTATGTGGAGTCCTCAGGAGGACGCTCGAGGAGTAGTGATGAGGCATTTTTACAACGTATTCGGGAAAGGCTCATAAACATATTTCAGCAATAAAACTTTTGCTGGAAATTATTTCATTTTCAAAGGCGCAATTTTCCGGGGCTACAATGATACTAATTGATTGAATATAAATTATAAAAATTAATTTTTTTTTTCATATGAATGCTATTCTAAGCAACTTTATTGGACTAAAAATGTACAATAATTTCATACTTGTTTTTCCACGTATCCTGAAAACATCATTCAGACTTTCACAACTATTGGTCTATAACTGTCTGAGTTGAAAAAAAAAAAAAAAAAAAGTTGGAAATTATTCGCACTACAAACATTTTTGTTATTACCTATTTTTATGACCGGGAAAATGTTTCATAATTTTGTGGAGGGACGTTTTTACGCACTAAATGTTTTATAGATCGTTGGAATTTCAATTCAAGAACCAAGCTGTAAAAGTTGTTGAAATGAAACAAAACTGCTCCTTATAATGCCTACATAAATAGGTATATACTCAGCTTTTTGTTTTAGCTGTGTTATTGTTTCACTTTTTATGAAGGTCCAAACAAACTCTTGCTACCACATACACTGTATATGTCCGGTATACGTTGGTGAGGTAAGTTATGTGACAAAATGTAGTTTTAAATAGGCGAATTTTCCGCTACACCTAATAATCATGAAGCTTTTTTACGATATATCGTTTCTCCTTGGTCGTTATGAAATGGCCTATACGAGTGCACACTTTCTTTTTGGTCAAAAGGTAAAAAAAAGGGGCAGTTTTCTCTACAGTAAAAATTTATTGAATGGGTGAGCAGCACGAATGTCTCTTTTTGGGGAAACTGTTTCAGGATTATTTTTATCATTTTATTGAGAAAATAAAGTTCTTGCGAATTTTATTGGCATCGAGTTCGAAAATATATAACTCATTCTTTGAATCGATGTTTCTCAAGGGTAGGTAAGTACTTTCCGTGTCAAACGGAAACACGAACCGTAGGATTTGTCTTCTTCGAGTTTAGTCCATTCAATGGCTATAGGTATTGTACCTTATGTAGATTTTTTTTTTTAAATTATGGAAATAATATTATTCACTCTGAGACGCAGTTATAGGATTATGGGAAAGGAGTCTCTTCACCATCAAATAAAAAAAATAAGGTTCAGATGTGAAAATTATGTTGGTTGTTTGTTACCAAAGTGCGGATTTATATTTAAATTTTTTCTCCAATTCTCCAATTTTCTGTATAAATAATGTATTTTTTAACGAGAAATTCAATAATCAGCTCATTCCTAGAGCTCTAGATCTATTATTTCAGAAGTTATCGAGCTATTTTTGAAAACTTCATTTTTGTTTCAAATTTTGTTCAATTTTCTGTACTCAAATCGCTATAACTTCGCAACAAGAAGGAAATTCAACCATCGGAAAACACTTTTGGATAGTTTGGAAGATCTTCTGTTATTCAATTATAGGATGGATGCCTAACGTAGATTCAGCTCTCTGCAATTTGAGTTTTTCTCTGCTACAGACAATGAAAAAAGCACCTAAAAACTTCAAATTTCAATTTTCTCTCCAATTCTACAGTTTTTCTTGGAAAAAAGGCGTTTTCGGCGATTTTTCGGTAATTACGTCATTTTTGGAATTTATTACATTTTCTGAATTTTTCAGTAAAATATAATTTTTTCCTTATCATTTCCAACATAAGAAACGAGTTTCAATTTGATTTCCAAGCCTTTGTCCTTTAAGGAAATGATTCGACAAATGCCACAAAATCCGCAATCTATTCATTACATTCTGGTCAGCGAGAGATTACCAAATTGTGGTAAGACATTCATGAGCATGGAGAAGCCAAAAAAAAGTATGCTGCGTTGATTGTAAATAATATGCTTTACTTTGTTTCGTAGCGCAAATAACTACCTTTTCAATTCCATTTACATCCAAATACATCGTCATGTCTTGGCAATCTTTCGCTGAATGGAGTATAGTTTGCAAAATATTGTCGTTGGTAATGTTCATGTTGCAGACAATATACCCAGGCCATTTCAAAAGTTTCATTTGAATATTTTCAACTATCCCATTCCTAAACTAATACTTCGCTACGTTCCTGTATTCATTTCAGATAAGCAGTAAATACTGACGAAACTGTTTAGCATGGATTTTCAAAACTTAATTTTAATTTGAATAGATCTGTGGCTGAAAGAGGCTGATAATCCATGATTAGGTTAAAATGATACGCTGAAAACTGCTAATCACACAATAAGGAGTGCGAACTCGTTCATTCTTTTCTAAAAAAGACACATCTTCAATTTACGTTATCAGAATTTAGAGTATTTTATGCTTCCAAATCTCTAAAATCAGTAATCGTTGGAGCCAGGAAAACTGTTTGAATTTTTGAGGCTTTTTTATCTCACCTCTTAACGCTCCAAACGCTGGAGCAGAGGCGCATTTAGGATTCGTTTTGATGGGGGTTCTGAAATTTTGGTACCAAGTAACCAAGAGCATAACATTGGTTTTTCTTTATAAGCAGGAATTTTTAAATTTCAGGAAAATCCCATGAGCGCGCCACTTCCTTTGAGGTCAGTACATTAGCAGAATTATGGATACCATACAAGAAAAAGTTGTGATATTTATGGGTAATATGCGTGTTTCACTAATGAAGATCGAATGAAGGGGGCCAAAAAATGGGCTAAAACGGGGGAAATGTGAGACAAATAATATGCTGATCTATCTTCGTTCAATTATGGTTGAAGCTATCATGAAATATTTTTGTCAAAAACCTACATTTTATTTCGAAAGTGGAAATATAGTATTAATAAAAAAAATAAATAACATTTTCTTTTCATCTTCCCTACTTTCATCTAAACATTTTATGATCTATTTCACTTTTTAAATTTTCAAATCCGTGTCAAAAAATGCGATGAAATGAAATGTTCTTGACCTTTTTATTTTGGCTGGTTCCTGTTATATTTTAAACATTTGAAAATAATTTTCGTAGATGGTACAGCAAAAAAAAAAAAAAAAAAGAAGAAAAACTGAAAATACGTGGGAGAAGATGGAAAACTTTAGCACCTCTCCGATTCTCTTTCGTCAGTACAGGCATCTAAATGAGTTTTTTTCGAAAGCACCACTGGCACAAAAATACGTAAGAATTTCTTATGCGGAGGTTTAAAAATTTTTTAAATAACTTTTGAAATTCGACGGTGGAACGAGTTCGTGTGCAGCAAACCATTTTGAAACAAACCTTTTACAAGTTCTCAGTAATTTATCATTGACAGTTCCTCTTTTTATAATATCGAATTTTACGAGTTTAATTTCTTTTTCAACATGAGCCAATTTGCAAAAAAAAAATCTAAAAAAGTTTTCACTTTGTTTACAATTTGTAAACATTAGCTTACAGATCAATCATGGTGTTTTTTAATTCAAAAGACTTTTTAAGTAGGTAGGTACATATACCTATGACGTATCTAACGTGTGAGGCCTAATTTTGCATTCTACGTGGGACAAAAATTGTTTTTCCTATTTCAACAAAGCAAAAAAAGTAATCCTAAATTGGAGATTGGTGCTGTCGTTTCAGGTGAATGAAAAAAAAGTTTCAGTTTTTGAACATGTGTTGGAAGTATTTGAAAATGTGTATGCAGCTGACTCAAACATGGAGCAATGTGATGGATGAGCATCACTTCAGTTTTTCTAAATATTCAGCATAGAGAGAACGATCATTTAGTGGTAGTCATAATTCGTTGTTGTTGGTATAGTGAAAATTATGGGTAACAACATGTAGTTGATCCTTAAAATTGGACAGTTTAAAAATCAACAGCAAAAATTTTATGGCCAATTTGAGACGATATGAATGGTGGTTAAAGGAATCTATATATAGTGAGGCGTCCAAAATCAAAGGGTTCATAATGTCCGACCTTCACATATGTTAATATTTTAATATTAATGATGTGATAATGCCCGAAGAATAAGACATCATGCAGCCAAAACACTGATATCGAGTTTGTCTTGAAATTCTCTACAAATCAAGATGTTTTATTTTTTAATTTTGATATGTCCTATGGCTGAATTCTTTTTAACTGAATTAAGTCTCTCGAACATGGCAGAACATAGATGACCTTGTTTTCATATTTAGTCAGAAAATTAATATGTCTTGAACAAATCAACAATAAGCATAGAGTGTTGACAGAAGAACTTAATGAAGTTTCAATCCATACAAATGTCAAAACCTACAAAAACAAACAGCAGAATTATTTTGTTAAAGATGTATAATTACAAAAGAATTATAGTGTCGACAAAGCAGATAAAACAAAGTGTAAAGGAAAAATAAAATAAAAAACTATTATAGACAACAAGTAGGGGAAACCATCAAAGAATTCTTTTGTCTTAACCTATTTGTTTGTCTTCATAAGAGATGGTGATTTAGTTGTGTGAAAGACTCCTACAAGAAACTTTGGGCTTTCGAGTTTTCATGTGAAAAAACGAGTGAGTGAGGTGAAAAATATGATCTCACAGATGAAGATGGATCAGAAACAAGATGTCACTGTTTGCTAAGGTAGGTTCTACACAGCCTTTATTGACAGAGTAATGCAATCATCTTGAACAAAGTTTGTCGAAAAAGTTTGTTGGAAACACATCAAATTTCCCTCTTAAATAATGATAAGAATTCCATTCGATCATATTGTCAATGGTTGATCATCAACCATAGGTGTTCTAAAAAAAATTGCCTTGAAGCGCGATATGAATGACATGATAAGGAAACTTCAATCGTCACTACTAATCCTTCATAATATAAAGAATAATCTCTAACAGTCTTTTGTCTTCAACTTAATCTAGCCTAAGTTTAACTACTGTCCTAGTATCGTAATAGGTATATATAAGTTCGAAGTATTCTACATCCATAGATGGTATGATACATAGAATTGTCTATGCGAGGACTTTAATGTACGATTTGAGACTTGGACTTGCTGCTATCTACCTACATAAGAAGGACTACTTGTAAAAACAAACCTAGTACTGGGTATTGCTTAAACAAAAGTGTTTTAAAAGTAGGCTTTGTTTTATGAAGTAGTCTTTCTTGTTGGCAAGGTTTCCCCTCTCATTGTTTTCATTTAGTCGTCATGAATATAAATACAAGCAGATAAAAAAGGATAATAGTCGTCATACAATAAGCGAAGCAAAAAGCGATAAAGAAAAAGACGTTGGCAGCATGCGTGTTATTGGTGGGGTTTTTACCATGCATTCAATTCCACGTTGTGTCATATTTTGTCTTGAATTATCTGTCAACCAAATGAAATCTTGTCATCATACAAGGTGTTGAATTATGTACCTGGTGACTCAATAATATAAATCTGACGAAACGTTAATAGAATTGTATGAAAGAGAATTTCATTGGGTTATTGTCTTCACATATTTTTGTCTTCATATTATATTTGCTTTGGACAGTATATTGTCTTGGTTTGAATTTTACAGTCTGCATGATGTCATCATGTTATGTTGTCATTATGAGTTCAAAATTATTTTTATTTTTACATCATAAAATCTCAAACTTCTCAATAGGTAAGCTACTCAAATTGCTTTTCACCGAGTCTTTTCTACCTGGATATGTGCAAAATATGAAAAATTACAACGTATTAACAACTAAGGCAAGAAATTTTGAAACATTGTATAAGAAAATTCTGGTGTTATGACTGTAGTGTATTCAGAAAATCTGTTCACATTTGCTATTATGAGGCATCTATCCCCGTACTAGGTTTGGGTGGGGATAGTGAAAATTTTCCATTTCACAATAAAAGAAAATTAATGACACCATTTTCTTTTTTTGACATAATTTTTTTTCACATATGTACCTGTATAATTATATACATGTATCGTCTGAATGTTTGGTTCACGGTTTTGAGAAAACCATGAAAAGAACAGGGCTGAATATGTTACAAAAAATAGTTTTTATATATAGGACCAAGCCTGATAAGAGTTTACTGTAAAGTAGGATTTTCATGAAACTACGAAAAGGATTGAGCTGAAATTTTCATAATAAATTGTCCCCATGTGAATGCAAATCTGGCAGAAGTTTGGTGTCTATTCGTTCAGTAGTTTCAGTGCAAACTGAAACAGAAAAAATTTCTGAAGACAATTTTGTGTTCAAGGTTTTGAAAAAGGTACGAAAGGTTAGCTTTGAAATTTTCACGAAAAGTTCCTAGCCCTTATATAGGACCAGGTTTGATGAGAGTTTGGTGCTTATTGGTTTTTTAGTTTCTGAGAAAAATGTAAAACAAAAATAAAAAATTTTTTGAAAAAAGCGAGTCGCCTGTGGTGCTTGAAGTATCTTTTTCGTATTTACGGCACAAGGGGTTAAGAACGTATTTTTTTCCATCCATTAATTTAGATTTTAGGTTTTTCATTATGTTTTTGAATATCGTAGATGAAAAATGGTAACCTTGGTTTACTAGCTAAGTATTGCTACTCGAGAGTTTTCTTTTTTTTTCCATTCGAATTCTCATTTTACGGAAGAAAATTCTTATGGCAGCCGAACGAAAAAGAACAATAGGTATTTATAGATTCAACTTAAATTCAGGGTATTTTTCGAAGTTGAAAAGTTTTTTTATTTTCTTTAGGGTTAATTTCAGATAAAAAGTACCGAAATATGTAATTTTTATGAAACAAATAGGGTTTTGAGCAGTCATTACTTAACTTTTCGCGTAGAAAAACAAAAATAATCGAGTATTAGAAAACTACATAGACTGCATAATTATGCAGTATTTGTATTAAATTTCTGTTCATTTTGAATGTGCCTAGGTATTATCTTTAAGCTTATTCATTAAATTATTTCATATCTGAACTTAAGTAGATGCCTAATTGAATACAATGAACAAAGGAAGACCTGATATTAAAAACATCCTTTTTGTAACATTTGAGAGCTTATTTCGGATAATTTTTAATTTTTTTCATTTGTACTGCCAATTTTTTGACTAGGTACCCAAAAAGAAAGATGTGTCGAGCATCTGGCTGTTTTAGGATGTCCTGAACCTTTTTAAATCTTCAAAATCCTTCTTGTTAGTTCGAATGTGGATGTCACCGACTAGAATAGTGAGATTTTTACCTATCTCGAGGTTTTTTGCATACTTTCTTGATTCTGAAATAGCATTTTATGGTTGTAATAAAAACTTATAGCAAAATGAATTCAAGTTATTTTCATTTTGGGTGTCCTGTTGGACGTGGGTAATTTTCTCGTTTATATTTACAAATAATAATATTATTTCAGCGCATTCTTTCAATGAACCCGTTTCTAGCATTCGAAATTTTAATTTTGATCGAATTTGGTGGGTTTAATGAGAGTTGTAATTAGCATGTTTGACACATTAGATTTAATCCCCTTTTTTTTTCTTCAATTTACCCATTGAAAATTACGAGTATATTTTAACGAGCTAAACTTTGTCAGAAAAAAATTTCAACCATCGTTTTTAAGACAGTGTCATTCAGTTTTTTTCTGTTTCTAAAAAATTCGAAAGAAGAAATAATTAGTAATTCAATTTAGAGGGCGTCCTTAATTATATTATGAACATGAATATAGAATATACTGAGTATATCAGTTTCACTTATATAACTCAAACTTTTGTAAAGGTACCTTATAGGCGGATGCTAAGGGGGCGAAGGAGGAATCATCCCTTTTTCTAAGAAAAAAAGAGGAAAAAAAAAGAAAAAAATTCAACTTGAGACCTTTTTCCTCTTTGGCACCACAACCTACCCACTAAAATCCGGATTTTCTCTAACCAAATTCAAATATGCTCCCCGCCCCCATTCAGAGAGGCTGTATATTCGCCTATGAAGTTTCTGTCTACAATGGCGGGTATAATTAAAGTTTTATAGTGGCCTAAAATCTTCTCCTCAGAAGTTAGTCTTAATTTTTTTACATTCATCTCTCTCGTCCTTGGCATACCTAAACGCGGTTTTACTATCAGCACTCACACTGAGTGTAGAATAATCCGCTGAAAAGTTCACGAAGGGACGTCACTGTAACCTTCAAACAGAATTTATTTGTATACGCGCACTGAGGCTTCGTTTATAAAGTCTGCCGTTTATTTATATAATAAAATTAGACGAGATTTAATTAAATCTCTCTCTACTGCATCAGTTGAATCCTAAATGCTGTAAAAAATTTCCCCAAAGCCGAATATGCAAAAAAAAAAAAAAAAAAAAAAACAAAAAAAACATTTAGATATTCTATTCAGAATGATGCAAATTTCTCAACATTATCTCCAAACCAATTTTACAAACTTCCTACACATTTGCCAACATTCCAAAAGACTCTTTTGAACCAACTGCAGGCTGTAATAATGTACGGTATATGAGAATAACGACGAAAATTCCCATCGAAAATTTTATTATCATTTATTTCTCCAACACATTTTCATTCTCATTTTGGAAGATGTGAAAAAACAAAAACACGATACATTCATCGAAATATCGTTTGTGGAATGAAATTTTACCACTTTTAAATTACGCTTTTTCGGCAACAATTCTCACTCAGATTTTAATGGGTCAAAATCTCAGTAGAAAAAAGAAGAGAGACAAAATAAAAAAAATAAAAACAACTCATCGCGAAAACCATTTAATACATGTTCTGGCATATAAAGAGTGCGAGTAGAAAAGAGAGCAAAACTGCGGAGAGGAAGAAGAAGAGATTGCAGACGAAGAGGAAGAAGAAGAAGTAAGGAAAAAATAAAAGTTTTAAAAGCAGGATTTTCGAAGATTTTCGTCGAAGGCGCTACAATTTTTTCTTCGTTTTGCAATATACACGCAAGAGATAGAGGTTACTGTAAGGCAGTTTTTTTTCTCTCTGTCTCTCTCTTTCCAGACACTTCTATCGCTCTCTGTTTTAAGTCCACTTTGGGAAAGGTTTTTATGGAGGGAGCGTTTTAAATTGGATTTGTCGTCTTGTTAGCCATTATCGTTATTATTCTGACAATGCTTTAACGTATAATTTACGAACAGCTCGACTATAGACCTTTTGCTCTATTTTATAATATGGAAGAAGAAGAAAAATAAAAGTTTTTCGACGCTGTGAATAAATAATCACAGACCAACGATTTTGGGTACGTCAGAGACTCTTTAATGTGTAGATTTTTCCTCGTGATATGGGAGGTTTTCTGCGTTTTTTCCTTTTCCTCGATTTTTTTGTTTTTGCAACTCGATTTCCACTTGCATAAAATCCTCAATCGAAACTCAGGGCCACATAAAAAAGAAAAAGAAAAAGGTAATTCTAAAATAAATATGCGAAACGATTTGAATTTTATACTACGCAGTGATATGGAAATTGGTTTTCTGAATAAGAAAAAAAAAACTGCAGGGGTGCTGGAAAAAATGTAAATAATTTTCTATGGATTAGGTGTGTTTCTCTTGTACTGGCGAGTTTTTATTTATGCCCAAGGAAATTCTGATATAGTATTCAAATGAAGGTGATGGTGAAAATAACGAATTTATTGGTCACTAGACCTACCCGATGAAAAATAATTTTTGGAAAAATGTTGGTTGTAGTTTGAGTTTGAATGGTTTTCATAGAATTTTTAGATGTATGAAGAAAATTTCGATATCATAAATCAATAGTTTTCAGAACATCGACGTGTTTTGATATTTATTAATGCTTGTGAGGTCAAGACGTTGGGGAAATCATGCGAAATTAGAAGAGGATGAGAAAAAAAATATTGATCGTTTTGATTTCACCCAAAAATTTAACATTTTCAATCAGGGGGGTAACTAAGATTTTTTCATATAGTGGGAAGGCTAATATATTATTTTAGTTAAGGCAAAAAAAAAAAAAATAAATAAATAAAAAACAAAAAACAAAAAAAGACAAAAAACAAAAAGTAAAATGCCTTTGCTTTTGAACTTTTTGCCAATTTTTCCAAACTTTCCATGCTTTTTTCTTCGCATCACGTTACTTTCTAAATAACATTCAATTTTGTCAAATATCACATTAAAAAAGCTTATTTTTATTACTGACGAAAAATAGTTTTTGAATTTTGATTAAAAGTTTATCTCAAAAACTGCGCCTATTGTTAATTAGTTTATACATGTAGGATTGCATTATGTTGGAGGGTACTATAGAAAATACTACGTGTATAAGAAGAAATTTCTCTCCAATCTTCATTCGGTATAGTACCTGAATGAAAAAAACAATTAATGATCCAAAATTGACAACAAAAAAAAATAAAAAAAGTTTATACCAAGATAAAAATAATAATTTTTCTGTCAAATATTCCGCACAACCATACATCAATTTCAAAATTTATTGTCTTATGGGTGTAACATAGAAGAAATTTTGAGTGAGACACAAAATAAATTTTCAAAAAAAAATTATCTTGTAGTAAGCTCCACTAGAAAAAAGGGTCTGCAAAAGTCACTAATATTCTAGGGTGTAAATAACGAATAAATCGTGAGGATCTGGACCCTCGTCGAAAAAAAAGAAAGTAGTTTGATGTTTAGTAATTGAGTGTCTTTGTCGTTGATAGTTGTCTTTTTCAATTTTGAAAATAAGTGGTATGTTCATAGAGCTTTTTTTTCTTATCTCATTGAGTACTAGTAGACTACGTTGTTTCAAAAAATTTATAGTTGAATTTTTATGTCTTCAGATGAACATAGCTTAAAAACACAATAAACTCTGAATTTGAACTTTACTCAACGCAGGATAACTTTTTAAATACTCAGAATTGAGAGAAGATGGTGATATACTTTTTTGTTCCTCTAGATACCTACAAAAAATTCACTTAGTTGGAATCCCTCCAAAATTGTTATTTACTCTTCTAATGGTAGGGTAAAAATAGGCCTTTTTTGTGATTTTGTGAAAATTTCAATTTTCCCAAAGTTTAACATTTTCTAGCGCCCTCAATTTTGAGAGTAGGAAATATATGGTAAGGAGAATTTTGTTTCGCCAAAGCCAGTACTACCAGCCCCACTAGTTACATTATTGATTCCATCAATTACAGTGTCTTGTACATCAGCTTGAAAACTGTGCTTTTTTGTAATCTTTAAAACTCTGTAGCCCCTTCAATTTTTTAGTAGGCAACTTTTCATACAGGACTTTTGTTTTTCTTTTTTCGAATACTATACGTACCTGCCGGCTTGCCAAACAAAAACCGGACACCCTGTATATGCTTCAATACGTACTTCATCAGGGACAGAGAGTGAGTATCTACTTATTTGCCATCTTAAACGCAGTCTATATATTAATGTAGCCACTCGCCGTCTGTATGCGTGCATACAAATGATGCAATGTATGTTGTAAGTGCAACGCACTACTAGTTGGGTCACAGAAGTGGTCAGCAACCCCATCTTTCTAGGTGGAGCTGAGCCTCAAGAGGAAGATGTTCAGACGACATCCCCACAACGTGGAAGGGGAAAACCATCTGATTTCTTGTCAAACTTCCAATAACACATTATTTGAGAAACGAGGAAGCCCTAATCCTCCCCCTCTCCGTCGCGCTTTTGGATATGTTACTGATATCGACGGATATGATGCATGGGTATCAGCAACGAATATACATCGATATAAGTAGCTTGTTAGCCTTGAAGCGAAACGGAGCATATCTGAAATTGCTGTATAAGATGAACGTTTATTTTCATGCGAGAATGGTACTGTGAATTTGATGGATTGAAAATTATAACATTTCGTGCACACGGTTACTCCGAAATTAGTCAAAGAATATTCGATTTTTGCTTGGACCGAGTTATTCCTTAAACAGATTTTGATGGACTTCTTTTTTCTCATGACAGCAAAAGTGAAACAAGAGAATTTACCTTGAAAAAACGTGTGCCAAATTTTTGGTTAATAAATTAATTTGTAAAATTTTAGGATTTTTTGTTTTACTAATTTTTTTAAAATTCAATTTTTGTTTTCATTCTTAAAACAGACAACGTCAAACGAAACTGGATTTTCTGCATCTGCATTAAAAATGTAGATGTACCAACTCGTGTGCATGTAGGTAGGTAACTATATACTTCAAATTTTTCTTATCATTTTAAAATATTACAGATGCTTCAATTTTTTAAGTATTGTATAGTCTGTAAGCAAAAATATGTAAATTTTTGTTAACGCAATAATAATTGTACTTTCATCCAACAAAGCTTAAATAATGTGTATATAAATTGATAATACATAATTAAAGACTATAAAATTGGTCTGTCCATGACATTTGATTTTATGGCATTTGTTGTGGTGTCCAACAGGATAGTTTTCTTTCAGTATAAAATTATATTTAGGACATGGAAGAGTTCAATTGTGTTAATAGATTATATATATATATATATATTATTACTATGATTGATTGATTCGTTATTGAGATGCTGGCAATTTAGTTTAATTTTTTTTTTATGTTTCTGATTTCTATGTTTTATTTCCTATCCAATCGATCGTTCGATTGGAATAATAATGGGTACTGCTTTTATTTCGTAAATAATGAATACTCAAAAGTACCTATGGCTCGAATTTCATAAGTTATAACAACACATAGCCGCATAGTGGAATGGAGCAGTCAATATAAAGCTATTATAACCACCACTAAGAAAAAATTACATCACCGTACCTAAATCGCCACTAAATCAAAAACAAATGCTTCATTTTTTTCCAATTCATGGCCTGGATACCTAGTTCGCGTGAATTCCAACTCATTATAAACCATAAAAAGGTATGAAACATTTTGTGACGAATGGCATCCGATAATAATTAAATATTTTGGTAATAGAGTATCCGTACTGCGTATCCAATCCAACTCCTAAGCTCTCCATTTACATTTATGATTTCATCAACTGTCTTGAACTTTCGAAAAATGTTTGGGAATAAATTAAAAAATACATTTGAAAATATTAGGTAATCATTACGTGGAATCTGTCCCTTAAAAAATGATTTGTTCTTTATCGCCACTAATATCTTTCGCAAAAAAAAAATAGGGATCAACTGGTTCAATGGGGAATCGATTCAGTTCTATTACTTTTCACAATCAGTCAAATCAATCGAAAGGCCTTTTTTTCCAGATATTTCTATAAGTTCTCAAAAAAATAAGTGAAAAGTATATTTCGCAGTGATTTAAGGTACCGCAGAGAGCTGATTGGAGCGCTTCTGTAACCATAGAACAAATCTATCCGCTAAAATTTTAAAGTGTATTATAAATCCAATTTTCCTTGAAAAATTCTCTTAAAAAAAAGTTCACTACTGATGTAGACTTTAGGAAGGGTGAGAAGGTAAGCAAACCTTCGATGGTCCCATCTTTGTCCCATGTCATTAAGGGTTGAATGTGAGGACGATCCTTAAGTATTAACCGAGATTTAAGAACTCCTTACCAAAATTCGGTACGTTATGCAAAAACCGCATATGTGTTTAACTTAAAAATATAATAAGCTGCCTTGGGTACTCAGTACTTAGGGTGAAGTGGGGTCAAGTGGACACAAGGTTAAGTGGACCATTACCAGTTCCACAGTACTGAAAAGTTGGTAACACTGAATGGTGATGGAAACATACAGAGAACTAATTTTAATGCCAATTGAGTGTGTTTGCAGCATTCTGTCACATTTTAGTCAGATAATATTTGATAAAATGTGAAATACCCTCATAAAATTTTTTTTCACATAGTTTTGAAATTTGAGTGAAGGATAAAAATAATAGGTATTAAATTTTATTGTTGGAATAACTAAGATATAGGTTAAATCAGATGATAAGATCTTTACCTGCTACTCAAAAGTAGTTCCATACTGACAAGAAAATGAAAAGTGAGAAAATTGTGTGTGGGGTCATGTGGACCCACTGACGTCGGGGTTAAGTGGACCATTTTTCAATCTCTTATATTAATGAACTGTTCGATTTTTTTGTTGGAATAATTAATATACATGTTAAATATGTTAAATCTGTTAAATCGGATAATCGGACCATCAGCTGCTGGTCAAAAAATGTAGTAGTATAATAGCTAGGAAATGAAAAGTAAAAAAAGTGTCTGTGTGGTCATGTGGACGAGTCGTTGTTGCGGTCAAGTAGACGATTTTTCAATTCTCTATTTGATTTGGCATTAGAAAGGAAAGAAAGTGTGTGTGAGGTCATGTGGACCAACCATTGTTCAAGTATAATTTGTAATTGATCATGTGTTATTATTGGGTGAATTAGCATCAAAAATCGAAAATTTTCTATTCAGGTCAAGTGGACCATATGGCTTTTAAAAACTTTTGGTTTGACCGGGCTTCATCTTAAGTATCAGAAATATGAATTTCTTATCAATACCATATTTAGATAGGCACTTATATTTTTTACGCAAAAATCGTCATTTCCTACCACTAAAAATCACTTATGATGAGAAATTTGTATTCTTAAGCAAGACTTTAGGTCTTAAGAATGATTTCACGTATATTTATAGTCTATGTATGTATGGGAAACCACAGATAACATAATTATTACTCGAGTATAGGATTTTACTGAAATATTGTTTTTGCATTTTGTCCCTTAAAGAATAAGTTCATTAGTCAGAATTAAATATGGAACTCGACGTAATAAAAATTTAAAAAAAGTTTAAAAAGTCACAAAAACACGTAACACATCATTATACACCGTATTATCGCACCATATCGCGACCAAAATATTGTTTCGACGAACAAATTCGAATCGGTGTAAAAATAATAATTTCGATTGCGAAACGATATATGCTGTCAGTTTGTAGTGTGTTACGTTATGAGTGTGTATACGTACGCGAGTGTGCGAGTATTTGTAATATGTGTTAGAGGTGCACCTATTTATCGACACAGGTGAAAAACAGGTTCTCTTCGTATTTCTCAGAAGGCTACCGCCAGTATCAGCAAAATTTTGTCCAATTTTTTATTTTTCTTATACCTACCTGTATAAATTTTTACGAATTTTCTCAATTTTACATAGATGACTAGTAAAAATTCAATTTAAAAAAAAAAAAGAAAAAAAAAGAAAAAGAAAATTAAATGAAAACGAAATTATCCACCTGGTGTATTATGTGTATGTACCCAGACATTACATTTTGACACGTCGATCAGTTAGATCAGTCACAGAAAATATGCATAGGTACACCTATATATACAGATGGGAAATGAAGCTTAAAAAAAAAAATAGTTTATAGGTGTGTTTGTTCGTAAGCGAAATGAAGGGAGTACTTATAAGGTACACCGACATAGAGTGAGGGAATGAATGAAACACAAGAGTAGAGAGTAAAACAAAAAATCAAAAAAAAAAAAAACGCGAATAATCGAGCACGTTTCTCTTTAAGTCGTTCAATAAGAGTAGAGACGAGAGCAAAAAAAAAAAAAAAAACAAAAAAAAACAAAACTTGTAGGAAGACACGACGGAGCGCTAGAATATCGACCACAAAATTTTTGGGAAAATACTACGAAAAAGTGGTTCATGAACGAGTATAAACTACACAATGTAATTTAATAAATAAAAAAGTACGAAATTTTTCTTAAAAAAAAAAAAAAAGATAATATTCCAAATATTATATATGAATATTATTTGTATATATATGTGTGTATATATACATATACACACATATATATAATATATATATATAAAAACAAAAAAGAAAGAAAACGAAAGAGTAAATATTATAAAAGACCGACAATATTTGTTTTGAGTATACATTATATACATATATGCTATATACATACTATGTACTTTATAATACTGTATATGGTGTGGTACTACTTACGCTTCTATACTTTTGGAGAGAGGCCATCGCTCCATTGTTGACTGGTATTTCATGTTCTCGATCTGCTTCTTAAGAGCGTCTTTATCCATCGCAGATAACACACTGGCATCCATGGCGCTGGGTAGAGCGCAAGCTTTGACGTCGAGACGCTACACCAACAGCTGGCGCCTGCGCATAAAATATCAAAAATTTTCGTATAACGCCGTATTATAATTTACCGGTACTTTTTTCTTTCTTTTTTTTTTTTTTCTTTTTTCCTTTACTATTCTATTTTTTTATCTTTTTCATTTAGCTTTTGCTTTTGCTTTTTTGCTGTCTTTCTTTTCCCCCTTTTTATTTTTCACCCCCTTTTCTTTTTTACTCTCCTTTCGATTTTTTTTTTCTGTTATGACTATAGAGAGCAACCCTGCTTTAGACTTTCTGGTGTACATTCACTATTGCTTCATCCACCCTAACCCTTCACCCATTTCATTGGGGGTCGTTTCTCTCACCAGGCTGTACGTACATATATATATATATATATATGTATGTAGTGCTGTACAATGTACACCGCGCACCTTTCTCAGCAGATTGCAGCAATCGATCAGTGGCGGCACGGTAGTATCGTATCCCTATATCTTTACGCACTATGTATGGGTAATACTTCCCCCGTCTCAACACTGTGTGCGTATGTGTATATATATCGGCAATGTGTGACGATAAAACTTCGATATGTATGAAGGTAGTTCATATTAGAGTATTTCAAGGGGGTAAAATATAGGAACGTCGCTAATATCGATAGTAGTGCGAACGTCGACAGTATCGATATTGTTTTTATATCGACAGTAATGGAAAAGTTGGTGGAAAACTGTCGTGAAATTTGTCCTAAAATTATTTTATTGGTTTCTTGTCGAGGTACACCCAACGAAAGAAACAAAAAAATAAAATAAACAAATGATTTCTTCAACAGGATTCAGTTGGCTTATGTTTCAGAAAACGGCTATCTTCGATTGGACGAAAAAATTACTGCTAAGACGAATAACTTTTATTCTGCGACAAGATATTTGGTTAAATTTTATTTCTTGCTAAATTTTTCGTCAGTGCCGAGACTAGTCTGATTAAAAAAAATTTCGTGAATGTTTTTACAAAAAAATTTTGCTCAAAAAAGGTCCAGATTTTATGTTTTTAATAATTTTCTAATTACAAATTACGTTACATTATACGTTTCAACTGCAATCTCCGTTGTGGATCCAAGGGAGAGGGTGACTAGAGGAAATACCACGTAGCCCTCTCTTGTCTATTAAAAAACTCAAGTGATCAACGTGATTATATTATTATAGTACATTTTCGTTATTTGGGGGGGGGGAGATATGGGTATAAATGATTTTGAAGGCAAAAAATTAGAATTTGGATTTTCCTCCTCCCATTAGAAAATCCTAAATCTACTAGTGCGCAATCTCACGTAAATGTAATGGGAAAAAAATTATTAAATTACTTAGTAGGAAGTTTTTCAGTATATTTACCTATAAATACACTCGGATATAAACAACTTTAAGTATACTGTATGTCGTCGTAGTGCTAGTATTCTGTACTATTACAACAAATAATCATTCGACTAAGTCTTTTCCTAGAGCATAGCCCTCCATCAGTCGATTATAATTGGCCCTGTATTTATCAATTCTAGAAAACTCATTAGCTTTATTCACACTTGCCTAGTTTTCTAGATACTAGCCAGCTACTTACCACACTATTCTATTCACAATTAAAGTCACTACCTCGTTTTAGCCGTTAATTAAAGTCAACTTTTTAACTCGACAGTTAGTCTTATTAGAATCTCATTAGAGTCTCACATAGCGATCTGCCAAGTTTAAATTGAATTTAAATGGTTAAAACAACGTAGCGACTTCAATTCTTAACAGAATAATACCCTAAGTAGCTGGCTAAGTATAAATCAGGCTATCGTGCATCAGACAGTTTATTAGGTCTCCAGCTTTCCTTATTATTAGTGTTTTACGTTTACTTTTTGTACCTTTTATTCATATGTTCTAATTTTTCTTTCTGGCCAGGAAAGATCTTTACAAGGTTTCTTAGGTTATACTCAAGTTTTCTTTCTTTTTTTTTTATGGTCTAAGTCTAGAAACAATATGTATGGATGGGTAGAACTCAGCATTTAAATATTACGAAACTTTTGTATTTAATTGAGAAACAACATTTAAATATTGCATTTCAAAGGTTCCAGAATTTTATCCAAAATAATACTACTTTTCTGACAATTTCTATAATAAAATAATTACTTAGGTAATAAAAATGAGCCAAATGTTTGAGAATCACATTCAAAGTGCAGGATTTTTCCGTCGAAAGCAGTTAGCTTTACCCTAAAAAAATAATTAATTACCTACCTACTCAAAAAAACGAATTGTTAATTTAAGGAGATTCGTAAAGTTTTAACCGATTGAACCATTATAGTTTTTCTTTATTTCACTTAGAAATAGTAGAAGAAAGGAAAAACACCCTTACCCTTAAGTTTTATGTAAACTAACGCGATTTTTGAGCGTTCAGCTGTTTTTAGCAGGTTTCAATAAAAAAATACCTACAATTACAAATTATTCTATTGTGTAGACTACATACATTATTTTACCTTCAATTTCAAATAAAATTCACAAAAAACTGCTGAATGTCGGTAGAGTACGACGTGAATTCACGTACAGTCTAACAGAGCTTTGTTTTTTCCTTGTCTATTTAAAGAAATTTTAGTGGACGAATATTTTTTTATTTATTTTATGTATTTCCAGCAGGAATTTTATTGTAATCTTTAAAAGGTTTGGACCGTTGGGTGAGGGGGAAAAGTGTGTTAAGTTGTTCGATAGGGGTGAGAGTGAGTGAAAAAGCAAAATTAGCCGCGTATATATACACCTGACATCGCTTTCGTGGCGAAGGGGAGTGGACGTTACAGCGCCACACGATGTTTTCCCCCTGGCCCCCCTGCAAGAGAAGAACCCATTAACGAATATTTTATGTCGACTGTGTTTTAGCTCTTCCGATGACTTACAGAGATGCCGGTTATTATTAATGGCGACACGATGGCGTTCGTAGGGTGTATGTATGATAATTATTCTCTATAGGTACTGCTGCGTTGAGTTTACCTGCAAGTTTTAATTGTATGTAACAGAACTTTACCTATGTATATCTGCGTCTGGTGTGTGTGTGTGTGTGTGTGTGTGTGTGTCTTTTATAATGATAATTTACATTCTCGCGGAAACTTTATTTTCGAATGATGTTGTGACAATTTGTGGGGTTGTTGGGTTGTTTCTTCTGATAGATTGTCTGCGGTTTATTTGCAGGAAGTTAGGGTTATCCGCAGAGACGACCTTCGTTATTATGTCATTTAACCAGAGTAAAACAGACATCGAGTGAGATCTACGACTGTATTGAAAATGAAGGGTGCCTAGGTATGTGAATTCTTTCGAGAAAGTATCGGTACGAATGAAATTAACAATATTATAACCGCTATTACTTATACAAAAATTGGTATTTATTTTACAAAATTATGGTGTGTAAATATAAGTTGCGGTATTCTTCATTCAATCCTAATATAATTGTGAAACTTAATAAAAAAATTTCTGTGTGAAGTCTTTTGAATTTTTCTCCCTCTTTTCTTCAAATTATTATCGTACAAAATTGGGCCTAAGTTCTGATGTAGAACCATTCTAACCAGCCTTCAAGGGTGACGAAAATTGGTGAAGTCGGAAGATGGTACTTGGGTGTCTATTCAATGACATAGGCTTGAGATTGTAAATTTTTTCCACCCCCGCCCACTATTTTGTGGTCAGAAACAAATAATTAGATTCAAAAATTTTTCGACGACATTCTATTGATTTCACGACTCAGATTAGATAAGTTACATCCAAATCCTCAAAATATTTTACCTTGACAGGACCAGCCAGGGCTAGGCTTCAGTCTCAGGCCTGCATACTGATATGAGTGGAATTATGTTTTAGTCTCTTTGTGTGGGCATGGATTAATGAAAACGATTTCACAATTAAATCGTTTCTTTTTACGCATCATGCATCTACTCATTTATAGGTTTTCTTTGATTTTTCGTGTAAGGATTTTTTTTGTACTTCTCTAAGGTTTTCAGTGTCTTTCTTCGCTTTCTTCGGTAAATTTAACTGGATTCAAATAATTCTAACCCTCCCTTGCGAAAAAATCTGTCAAAAGAAAATTTGAAATATTTACTTTCCCAAATCTATGACATCGGGTCTCGCGTGAAGGAATGTCATCTGGGGATTGTGTAATCGATCAGTTTTTACACGTCCCAAAAAAATCTTGACAAAAAAATCCAAAAAAAAGTCTGAGTAATAAAAAAAAAAAAAAAAAAGAAAAAGAAAATTCACCTCTTCTTTTAATTTTTACAACAGGGTTATCATACCCCCACTTCCTTCTCGCGCGGCCTCTGTATGACATAGACTAGCCCTAATGACTGGAAAAATAATTAATTTTTATGTGCACTTTCTCAGTGTTGGAATCGTGACCTATTCGGTGAAAAATGAAAATAAATAAGAACATTTCTTTTAGAAAATTAAGTTCTGATTTTTTTTTAATGTAAAATCATGATTATAGTGAAATTTATATTGATGGATATACGCACGAAAAGTTAATCTGCGGGAACGTTTCTCTGCTAACTTCCGCCAGTTTCTATTAATAGTGTTGATTAAGCGTCCAAAGTGTATGGAACGTCTACAAGTACCTTCTCGAGCTTAATCTAGGAAATCCTCGTTGACTTTCTTATCGTTACAAAAAATCATCTTGCCACTCAGTACAGCCACCACAGCCTCTTCCAATAGAATCAGTCACGTGTGACGTCACAACCTGTCTGAAATGTGTCAATAGCTGCAGGTAGACGATTCTGGGTCCAAACAAACATATATTGTCATCACAAATCTATGTAAATTCCCATATGATTATGAAATATGGAAATAAATTGCGTCAACCTTTGAAAATGTTCTTTCATTTTTTTTTACTGTACTAAATAGATGAGTCAAATTGTTTGTTCGGACACTGCTTCAACTGATAACCACGTGGTGACGTTAACACGTGACTGAAAATTCATTGATATCTCATGGTGGACGTGGTATATGGTTAACAAATTTAATATTTTAAAAATTATATAAGAATAAGGGCAGTGAGGTCAATGAATCTTTTGAATTGGCATTCTTGGAAAATGGACAAAAAAATGACAATGTTTAAAAGGAAAAAAAAAAAAAAAATTCAAGGTTAGTTTTTAACTTAATAACATAGGTCTCCATTTTACGGTACTTATGTCAATATCTTATTAAATTGTATTCACAACGCCACTTGTTTGAGCAGTTTTTCTTTACTTTTATGATTTTTCCTAGATAATTTTTTTTTCCCACACTTTTGCTCAAGCATAAAGACGTGTAAATATAAATAAAAATTCGAAGAGTACAACTGTATTTACAGACAAGTTCAAATTGTAGTGTAATTTCAGTGAAGACGACGACATATGAAAAAGATGAATGAAAACTTTTTTTCCCATTTTTTTTTTAAACTTGTATTTTAGAGTTACAAACCCTATCGCTTTCATTCGCAAGAAATGTCATTTATTAAATCAGTTCATTTTTAGTGTCATATTCGCCACATTTATCATTTCCTTGTTTCTTGGGTTCATTGCTCAGTTTAGTGGAAAGTAAACGCTGAAAAACGACGTTCACACATTAAGAATGTCTACGTAGAAAAAAAGTCTCGTAACTGAGATGAAAATAAAGTCTCTTAGTTTGAATTTCTAAGACGGGGTTAACATATTTTGAGAACATCCCTCTTTTAAATGGTTATATTGTCTAGCCAGCCGCAAATAAAAAGAAGAAAAAAGAGAGACGATAGGCTGGCAAAATGAATACCTACTCGTTGCGTTTGTTGTCTGTCGTCTTTTTGAAGGGATTGATGCGAAAGTAATGTTCGACGTTCTTCAACCTTAGATCGAATTTGACATTATGAAAATGAACAATTTTATGAAAGAATTAGTAAATCTAAATTTTTTTTCTCTACGAGACGGCTGTTCTCTTAAACTTATGTTTCTAATGTATTTGGAAGAAAATTAGCTGCATTTTTGGGCAGAATTTATTGAACGAGTAAGAGTTTCGGATGTGAACTTAAAATGGAGAAAACTTTATCCGATCAATCGGGGAGGTGCTTAGAAAAAATCAAAAATTTTTTTTGCACGCATTATCTTGTCTTTTCTTCGCCAGCGTACCTATTTCTATAAATATTCAGTTCTTGAAATATATAGAAGTGCCTAATCGAATTATACAAAAATATTTTGCGTTTTCACTCATTCTCCACCATTCAAGAATTTATTAATCCATAATCAACGAAATTTTGAACAACGTTTGCAATCAAAAACAAAAAATCGTTGATTTTGATTAATATCCTCGAAAAGTTGCTTAAAGTTGTTAAAAAAATAAAATAAATAAATAAATATATAAAAATCCATCGAATAATAAATAACGTTGTTATTTTAGGTGAACAATTTTTCGAATCATGACAAATGTTCGAAAATGAAAATTTCAAGAACGGCATTCAAAGTGATTTATCATTGAGCTCGAATATCCCATTTTTCATGGTTCAAAATTTACGCTGAAAATGGTGTCCTCGGTTGAATTTATGAACTTTAAATTCGTTTATAATTACGTTTCGTTCGTGAAAGTTTTTCTTTATGGTCTTATTTTCGGGTACTGGGTGGGTTGGTTATCATCGGAATTCTGTAGAACTGAATAAATTACTGCAAAAACATGACATGAATGTAAGGCGCATTCGGCAGCTACAATAAAAAAAAAAATAATACAAAAAATACAAAAAAAAAAATATATATTTTGTAATTTTATGTAAACCTACTCCGAGAAAACAGCTCCCAACTTGTCAACGTACATTTTATCAATATTTATTGTGAAAATATTTCGAGTTGGTGAAAAGCTACATTGGTACGGTTGATGAAAGTTTTACATAATGAATTTTTGCTCTTTTTTCTCCCTATCTTCTACAGGTACCCTTGGTTTGATAACTTGTAAATTTTCTAATACAGAAATTTGGGATGAAGTACGTACCAATCAAAGTCTCTAGTAATGAATGAAAAATTTGCTAAAAATGTAGGTTTGAACGTTTAAATAATTAGTTTTATGAAAATCTTTTCATCGTCCGTATTATGAGAATTACTACAGACAATTTATTAGAGAGCTATAATGAGCGTACATAATTACTGCGTACAGATAGACCGCACAGAATGGCACGAAATCGAAATGAATTATGGTAGAATTTATGTTCTTCCGTCGTTGTGTAGAAAAAAAACACTTAAAAATCAACTCATTAGCGTGGTATAATAATTTTCTTAGCATGCAAAAAACGTAACTTCGAACAATCCTCGATAAAATACGGTAATGTTCCTATAGGTACCGCACACTACAATATTGCATCGTAATAAAATGTCTCATTAGAATTTTGACGAATTAACAAGTAATCGCATTCAGTTTAACTCGACAATGGCGCAAGTATCTATCAAATAATTTCGTGCACCCATTTATTCTGGCCTTTTCATCTTCTATTCCTTCGCTTCAACCCCTCCCCTACCCAAGAGGAGAAATATCGTCCAACAATTGCCTCCCAAATTTCATCGTCAATCAGTACTATCAAAATTTCCACATAAAAAGGTTCGATTACTATTACGAATGAAGAAAATACAAGTATGCTATCTGGTGGGAGGTTGTCCCTGGATGGATGATCAAACATCCGAATTTTTCACCAAAAAACAAAACAAATAAAAACGTCACTTAGTCCTCTCCTAAACATTTTTGGATGTATGGTATTTAAAACGAAAAAGTATAATGTTTAATCATCAGACGCCTTGGAAGTGGGGGATAGAGTGGTAGCCGGTGGCGCTTAAATTTGAGAAAATTAAAAAAATTCTGTAATGAAGTTTTCGTTTGATATATAAAGCTAAAATTCGGTAGAAAGATAGAATATAGGCTACATTTAAAGTGTATCCTGTATAGTTGTATGTCAATTGGACGTACTGTTCAGGCATGACATCCATTTTGTGCTATATTTTGGCTAAGTTCTCGTGATGTGATGCAGGGAGCAATTTTCTTTTAATAGGAATAAAAGTTGGTCTATGGATAGCCACTCTGTAGTGTAGATAAATTCTTAGATATCTATTAAGTAACGTTGTTTCTGATGTTAATTTGTTTTCGAGTTATTTGCGATTTATAGTGTGATACGCTTGCAATTTAATATTGGTTACAGGCCCATGCACCATTCCTCCAGTTTTACCACATTCATTAAAACTGCCTTCAAGTTCTTTTTAGCCTTTCACTAGAATTTTCGGCAAAATAATATGTACTGAAAATCGCAGTATGTGAGTCGATTTCTACTATTTTTCCATTTAGATAGTTACCATTAGGTACTATCCTTTTACCAAATGAGAATCAGGAAGTCATAAAGTTTTGAACAATAACTACTGTCGATGTGGCGAAAAAGCGCTGCACTCAAATTTTGGACTCTTGTTAAGAACCATTAAAAGTGGGTTCTTCATCTAACTTTAAAGTTTTAGTTCTGTGTGAATTCTGCGAAGTGAAAATTGTATCTCCAAATAGAAAAACAGAAGGAACTTTTTCTTAAAAAAAATAATAATAAAGACATATAGAATATGAAATACAAACAAGATCGTCTCTCCTTTAGAAAAAAATTTGTTATCAAAACCTACATACCGAGTTCGAGATGAAGAAGTAGTACACTTTCTGTGAACTATTTTCTACTCTAACAAATAGTATTACCTGCCCTTTCAGAGAATTAGTTTCGTATACGAAAAATCGTGTATTTAAGTTTGATCTCAGCTGACTAATAATTTCCCGGCTACGTCCCCAGCATTATTTTCTCGATTCCATATTATCTTCTTTTATTGCTTACCTTGAGCTATTCGCTCAGTTGAAACTCATTTTTCTTTTAGAATTTCAATCGAGTTCCGCCAGCCAGTCGACAGGATCAATTTTTCAAAATTTTTCCTCAAATCACACTATTTACATTTCCCCTACTCTCTGCCCCGAAAATTCGCGAACAAAACTTACGACTTCCGTCTTCTAAAAAGGAAACGGCAGACTGACAAACAAATCAAATGGAAAAATAAAGAGAAAGTGGAAGCGTGAAATGTTGATTTTTTTAGTTTTTTCACAGGGTATCCTACGAAATCTTGATCCATTAAAGTAAATTGTATGTTTATATGCATAATATGTTATAGGCCTCGACTTGTATGTGAGCGAAAATGAACCAAAACGAAGGTAGATAGGTTTAAGGACGAAAAAATAAAAATGCGAAAGAGGTGAACAAAATTTTTCAAAAATTATTAAAAACGAAAAGAAGAAGAAAAAAAGCGATAAAAAATTACAACTACAAACTTTTTTCAACGAGCTAGAACAGGATTAAAATGATGGAACAAATGCAAGCAGAAAATTTAATACAAAAAAAAAAGAACAACAAAAAGCAACACACCTACAGAGTCTCCGTGCAAACTTCAAATAATATTCAGATCTATAGGTACGTCTTGTACCTACTTGTGTCAGTAATTTAATTTTTTTTCATCTTAGAAACGTTTTTTTTTTCTTTTCTTGTTACTTTCCTTTTTAAATTTTACCGGTGCACAAAATGGAATTTTGAGTACTTCTTAATCGGAAATTGGGAGATGGAAAAAAAGAGAGAAAAGAAATGAAAATGGCTGCCAAAATTGGCAAATGATAATCTTTTTCAAGCAGCTTTTAAAATATCTTTTGAAAATTGGCTCTGATAAGGGTTGTTTCAGTAAGTCAGTATGTAGAATTGTGTTCTATTTGCATTTTTACCATGTTTGCTTGCAAACCGGGTATTAAAACTGACCTCACAAAAGGGTTAAGGTTGGGGATGATGACAATTATCCTTTTTATGTGAAAAAAAAATGATTGAGACTATTTTCCCATTTGACCTAACTTTTTGTATATATATTTATAATATATATAAATAATTGCACGGAAAATAACAGGTAAAGTGGCAGACTTTTTTTATTATTTGTATTCATTCAGCTATGTCAGAATGGGAGTATATTTTGCTATTTTTTCACTGAGAACAGTTTACTTTTTCACTTTTAGGTTGCCATACTACCCATTGCCTCGCAAAAATTTTTGGTGGACATCATCCCCTCAAGTGGTTTGCAAGTCACACACAGTATACAAGTAAAATTAACCTTCAGGCAGGTATAATTAACCAACAGTTGGTAGGTCCAATTGTTATTAATGGTGTATTGACTGGCCAGGGATATCTTGAGCTCTTAAAAAATGAAATAAGTGATCGGATCACTCAACTTGGCATTGGCAGTGAAATGTGGTATCTGCAAGATGGATATCTGGCCCACAATTGCATCTTGCTACCGACTTTTTAAGGGGAGCATTTCCAGGACATGTCATCTGAGCATACGAGCACCCATTAGCATAGCCACCATGCTCATTCGATTTAAATCCCTGCATGTGATTGTTTCCTTAGGGGTCATATTACGTCAACCATTTATAAGTATGCACCTTTTTCTAATGTGGCTGCTTTATAAGGCGCTATTGATGACTGCTTTGCACATATTACCCACCACTAACTTGCTGCTGTGAAAACTGAATTTTTGGACAGATTAGGCTATATTAGTATGGCAGAAGGAAGTTTATTTGAGCATCTGTTGTAATATCAACTTATTATTTCCCTTTTTTGCAATATGCCCTTTCAGTTTTTTGTAATTGTAATTTCAAGTTTTTCTATTATTTTGTAATTTACAATTTTTCTGTTGTTTTGTAATTTCATTATTTGGGGTGAATAAAACGTGACAGGAGTAATGAATTGTTACTTATTTATCCAACTTTTTATTCTTTTTCCGAAAATGCAATGCATTCTACTATTGTTCCTCTTTGCTGCAACACAATTTGTTATACCACCTCTAACGGCATTTTCCTTTGCAATGCTGCATCGAAATATGACTAAGTATAGAAATGTGCACATCGAGTCGTATTTGCATACAGTTAATGGAATTTTTCTATGCTGCGTCAAAACCTGACGAACCCTGTATTTATAATATTTAATTATATGCATGTATATATTACCCAAAATTTTATTTTCACAGTTTTGAGAAAACTATAAAACAAAAAGAGCTGAAATTTTCACGAGAGATAGTTCTCATATGGGAGCAGTTTTGAAAGAAGATAGGTGTCTATCAGTTAATTCGTTTCTGCGAAAGCTGGAAAAAAAATTACTGGAAAAGTTGTTTTCCTAAGATTCTCAAAATTTACAAAAGTATTTGAGCTGAAAATTTCACTATAGGTTATCATTATATTGGTGCTAGTCTGATAAAAGTCCATTGCCTAATAATTTGGTAGTTTCTGATATAACTGGAGAAGAAAATGTTTAGAAAAAACTATAGAGGGGATAAGGCTAAAATTTTCACGGAAATTATTTTTCATGTGGGACTACATCTAACAGATGTTTGATGCTCATTGGTTAAAAGTAGTTTCCAAAAAAACTAGAAAACAAAAAAGTCCTGGAAAATCTGTTTTTAAGAATAAAACATAGATAGATCGATATTTTTCTTTAAAATTTAATAATTTTTTCCTGTAACTAAACAATGAAATATCATTGTATCGATATGTTTGTCAAATATCGACAACTATTGTGGTGTCTAAACAAACCTAACATATAACCAAGATTTTGTTTGTGTAAGAGTTTGATGTCAGTATTACGTCATTCAGAACACCATTTTCAGATACTTGAGTACCGAAATTAATACTCTTAGAATGAGAACTAAGAACTTCAATTACATAAAAAGAACAATAACTTGTGAACTTATTTTGTTTCTACAGTCGATGAAGGCAAATCACGAATTGTAAATTGTTTTCAATTGATTTTTCAAGTTGAAATTTGATGTCTACATCTGTTTACGATCAACATTTTACTTTTTATGAAGAATAAGTATAATCACTTTAATATTCGTAGAATTTATATCTAACTATTAAAATGTAAGCGGAAGCAGAATTTAAGCGAAATGAAAGAAAAGTAAATAGTTACTGTTACATGAAACGTGTATTCTAACAATATACTGTATAAGATACCACTGGATCATGAAACCTAAATAAAAAATAAATAAATAACTATAAAACTAAGGAAAAGATAAATACAGAGCTAGAATAATGTATATAGACAGTTCTCTAAGTAAACTGTTGTCAACTTTGGGTATAATTTGAATGAAAGAAAAGTTTGAAAAGAATTTTATTTAAATTATGAATGGAATAATTAATGGTTTAGATTGTGTCGAATTGTGGATGGTTTAATAAAAAATAAATAAAAGTAATGGAATCGATTACATACTAATAACAGACATCCTTGTCGGTAAGGAACTAAATTCTAAATAAAATGTAGAACTTATCGTCATATTTTCGGAGTATCTGAATTGCAGTAACTTTTCCTCTGTAGATGAGGGGTTTGTTTATCAATTCTGGTTACATTTTTTATAGCAATTAAGACTTTCAAAATTTTACATCGCTGTGATACCTCTCTTGATTTTCAAAATTACCACCCTTACTAGTTCTTGGAAAAAATAAAGTGGTCTTCAAAGTTTTAGAATCAAACAAAATCAAAATTAAATTACTAATCCTTTATTTTCTTTCATAATTGTCGTCATTTCTTTCAAGGTTCCTTATTAAAATAAACTGAAACAGTATTGGTTTGCTTTGTCTAAAGGACTTTAACTACATACAGCCTTTCAAAAACCTTACGGACTTTGGAATAAAGACTACCTAGTATGGGCAGCTCTAAAGAGTAATGTATGAGAAAAATTTAATTCATAAAATAACTGTCCGTTGTCTCTGTATTTTCTCACTTTTCTGTATTTTCTAGATTGGGAAATAGTTGATATGTCTTATAATCTATCTCGACCAATATGAATAATCGTCTCTCAGAGAAGAAGGAAGAGAACAAAGAGAAAAAAAAGGAAAGAAAATATACAGATAAAACAAAATTGTAGTCCAACGGTTCAGTTAACAATAAGTAATTATCTGACAAAGCATAAATCAAGCAAATACAGCAGTGAAGAGATAAAGCAATAGAAACACAAATAAAGTATAATATTTGGGAAAAATCAAGTTTCGATAGCCAATTCAATAATAAAAGGAAATAATTGATAAAACTTCATCAGTTATGGAAAACATCGAGACATTTGGTCACCGAATATCTTTTACAGCGAGAACAGAAATATAGAAACTAAAAAATCTGAACTAAAAATTTATATGTTCTCAGACATCTCACTATTGACAAAAATACCGATTATTATCTATACGTTTCTGCAATTTTTTCAACTTTCTGAAATTTAGCTTTTTTTTTTTTTTTTTTTTAAATTACGGATGAAAATTGACACACTGAGTTTTCTAGTGAAGTATTACTGCGCTAGAGTTTTTTTTATGTATTTGCTTTGTTTACCTATTTTCTTAAATGTAGGTATCTCGTTATTTATGGTAACTGACGCGTGTAAAGGTGTCGGAGCATTTGTAATCATCTATCTTTTGCTCCTCAGTTATTTTATCCTATACCTACATATTTATTCCATGCTTCACTTCTACTTGGAGTGTCTATTCTGCCAATTTATGTCACTCTACTTTGCTGCAAAGTTATTATTCGATGATTAATTTTAGTTTTTGAACGTAGCCAATTACTATTGGCGATATTTTCACTATAATAACGAGAAGATAGCAATTTTTCACAAAGATATTCAAACCGCCCTCCAACTCCTGATTCTTGGCGTTCAAATTCAAAATTCAATTTTGAGGATGCGTGGCCTTGAGTTTCTTAGATTTTGTTTTTCTCTGAATGCAACCAAACCACTGATAGAGTAGAAATAAAACACTCACTGCCCACCAGAAGATAATCTACCAGTTTATCGGTTTTTAAAAGATCGGACCTGAAGAAAGGATAAAGTTTTTCACCATTGTTTGAACCACGAACGATTTAATTTAGCTAAGTTTAATCTTTTTATGTGCTGAAAATCCATGACGTTGGCTACTCAAAAGATCAAAGCCAATCAGATACATTTTATATGATATCATATCACTGGGTCGTTGTACTGTACACAGATTATGGAGATGGAGTGTCGTCACGCACGATTGCGATCTACGGCGTCATTAAAAAATTAATGAGTGAATTCTTATCGCCATTAATAGGATGAGTCAGTTTTTGACACACCGTAGGGAATTAAAACCTTCGGAGAAAAATTTGAATCGCCCAATGTTTTCAATAGATGAGTTTTTTTTGAAGTACCATCCATCGATATTGCCTACTGCATGCTGAAATATGAACTAATAAGTCGCTGATAAATCAAATGAAAATCGTTTTAATGACAAAACTATAAAAAAAATTCTCAAGCTACTGGTATAAACTGGAAATAAGTGTTGGAAAAAATTCAGATTACATGTTCGAACTGCTCTCCATTGTTCATTGGCATGCATAGGTACACTATAACTTGATCAAACATAAAAGGATGCCTGCACGTTGTGCAGTTGAGTATGAGTTATTGTTTCACACCAAAATACTTCCTTCAACGGAACATTGAGTGTGGAAAAAAAGTCACTTGGGTTAAGGTCAGATAAAAATGTGGCCATAAAAGCACTCTACTTTCTTGATCAACGGTTATTTTCCTAGGAAGGGATTTCAAAGGTATTCCTTTGCTGCTTTGAAGGGTGGTAAGTATGGCCAGCTATGCTGGAACTTAATTTTTCACTTATTAGATTTTCCTGATACATATTCACTGTTTCATTATCATGGAAAAACCTTGATAAGTCAATTTTTGGCGCACAAAAGATAGATTTTATTTGATGCGTCGAAAACTGATTCAACAGGTATACGATGGAACAAATTAATCAAGTACGTTATTAAGAATTGGGTGTATAATTGTGCATATATAATTGTACTGATTCTCTTTAAATTGCTTTTCAAACCATATTCTTAACTGAGATTACCTACTAGTAATGAATTAGTGTCCGCACAAAAATCTATAACCCCTAACTAGTAACTATTCTTATGAAATAGACAGTAATTAGACCCTCCAGGTTGGATGAGATCAGCAGATTTCATTTTTCATACATACTCGTATTCATAGTGTAATGAAGAACCAAACAGTGAATGCTCACAAACAAGGAAGCCCAAGGAGATGAAGTGAGGATCCAATAATTGAAAAAGTAACTTGAAATTCAAACTCAGCATTCAAAAGACATCCACACTGGTGTGTGTATTTTGACGAATGAGAAGGCTTCGTTGAAATCTCCAAAATTTGAATTGTACATCACAAAAAATTGTATTATACCTATCGATGCATAAAATTAAATATAGAGGGGAAAATTGACCTCAACTCGATTAGGGGTCGACTATCTTAAGGCTCACTCAGTAAAAGTTCGATGCAAAAATTCATTCTATTGTAATGTACATTATCGAATAACCTGAGTGTAACCCCGGCTAGCAGATTAAAAAAGATGTTTATTGGTTCAGCAGTTTTTGAGAAAAATGTAAAATAAAAAAAAAATTAAGGGAAAAGGAAGTCTCTTGTGTTGCTTGAAATATCGTTTTCGTATTTACGGAGCGGGGGATTACGTTCATATTTTCTGCATTGCAATAATTCATGTTTTTCTTTTAAATTTGTAGATAAAAATTGGCAAACTGGGTTTTCTAGCGAAGTACGGTTACGATAGAGTTTTTTTTTTTTTTTACCAGAGGAAGTGATTTTTCCAGTTGTATAACTATATCTTATGGATTGTGTACTAGTGAAAATGGCATAATCGGGATGTTTCACCAATCTCAGGCCATGTAATACGAATAAAATGAATCTCCAATTATGACTGTAATCCAATTTTCAAATTTAAATCCTATTTAAAATTTAGCCATAAAAAGTCATTTAGGTAAACTTATTTAAAAAATTACGTAAAAATTAAATTTTCTATTTAAATTATCAACAAAAATTAGAAGAAAATAATAAAATTGGAATCACGATGGTTAGATTAATTTTAATCAAAATTTATCTTCCTCCATGAATATTGTAATATTATTCTATTTCATAAATACTCCTTTCAAAATAAGAACTACTTGGCGCAATATTATTTATCCATAAAGAGTTATATTATATTTAGTTTTTGACCCACCTTAGATAAATTACATCAGGTTTCTCAAAAACTGATTTGTCATGCTCCTTCTGAATAAATAAATAGCGAGTCATTTTTCGATGCAACAGGAAAATATAGGGCCAAATTCAACTTTATTTATAAGGTGATGAAGTAGAATGAAAGTCGGTTCCTCATCACAGTTACCAACTTCATTATTTTAGCTGTAATTCAATCATAACGACAGAAAAGTCGCGATTTTCACTTCCCGGCTTGATAAGTATTTATATTATATATATTATACATACATGTATACGTAAATTTACAGGAAATGTGACGGACCTTTTTCTTAACAACAGGTAAAGTAGCGTATTTTTTTCAACGTGGCGAAATTTTTGGTCCACCCCCAAGTTGTTTTAAATCATACTTTACAGTTGTTTTCGTGATTTTCTCGCTTAACGGTCAATCCTACAGAAAATTTTTGGTTGAAAAAAAGTTTTCTTATAAAATTTAATACAAATTAGGTCATATACACATTTTTCACAGGCACAATAGTATTAGAGTTTAAAGCTGTTAAACTTTAGTTTTGTTTTTAGGAGGCTCTAAAAGGGAGTAAATCAACTTGAGGGGCGGAAACGTTTATGTACCATAATGTCCACTACCAAACTAAGTACAAACTCTGCGTAATAGTTTTCCAAATAGTTTTTTTCAAGTCAACATGTAATATAGCGATGTAAAACTGAAAAAGTAAACAGCACTCAATGAAGAAATATGAACATTAGGAAACAAAGGAGCAAGATATCCTTTCATTCTTACATAGGTGGATGAAAAGAGACGATAAAAAAAAAGTTTGCCATTTTACCTGTTATTGTCTATATACCTATAATACAATATATAATATACATGTATATGTCGCAGTCAAAATCAAAAATCAGGAAACTTCCCTAATTTTGAGCTCGAAGAGAAAATTCCTACAAAGAAAATTGTGATCTCCATTTTTTATGCATGTAGTTAATTTTAGTCATAAGTGTGAATTTTTGATTACTCGTCATTTATTGAATTAACGTTTTACCTCCAAATTAATTTAGTCAAAGTCGATAATGATATAATATCGATAATAAGTACCTAAATTTACATGAATTCTTAGGAAAATACATAATAGCTGGTGAATATAATTTTATTAATTCATAAAATTATCATAATTGACTGAAAATATTATTCAGTTGGGTAGGTACGTAAATAATTCATGAAATTGACTGCCTTAGCCCACAGGCAGGGTTTGCTGATTTACGTGTATGGTATCAAATTCTCTGCAGTAGAGAATGAGGAATATTAAGAGAAGGTAGAGAATGTAGATAGTTGTTACAAACGTAGAATTTTTTGTTGTAGAAAACCAAAACAAAATACCGGTACACAATTTGCAAAATTTTAGAAATTCTTTATATTCTCTACACTAATGCAGAGAATTCAAAATTCTCTACTCGTAAATTGTCAATTTGCATAATAATTCATCTAATACTTTTAGGTATTGGGGGAGGTTAAGTGAGGTGGATAATTGTTTTTGAAAAAAAATTTACCTTATACCTTAAAGCTTAGTGATAAGGTTGAAATTTTAAAATAATTGAATTTCACGTCATTTCTGACCAATAGTTGATATTATAAATAGGTACCTAAGGTGCATATCCCTGTTCTCAATTCTCTAGACATTTACGAAAATTACTAAATGTTTTCAGTTATTATTAATCTCTCTATCATTTCCAGACAAAAAGAATAACATCAAGCCGAAAATTTATGCTCGTTTTTTGTCTAGTTATTTATGCAAATTCAACCATTTTCAATAATGACGGATTTACGTTTTTGCCCGAGTCATTTATGTAAATAGATAAACAAAAAACCAGTCAAAAACGTTAATTCTATAATAATTCCTTAAATATCAAAAAAATTTACATTTCTGTCTAAATTTGCTCAGGCATTTACATTAAATTTGTGTCAATAGAGGATATCAAGTCACATTGCCAGCTTTTCCCTTTCCGCCTAAGAAATTTCGTAAAAACCTAATTTACGTTATTGACTGCTACAGTTATTTTCTTTTTTTACGAAACAGATAATTTTCATCATCCCCACCCTTAACACTTTCGCGAAGTCAATTTTAATACCCAGTTCGCAAGCAACTGGGTGTAAAAAGTTGTTTTCTTGTTTCTTTTAAAAACCTGCTAAAAGAAGTCTGACCTGAGAAGTTTCGCTATTGTTACGGGTTGCATTTTTCGTTTAGACAGGCGAAAAAATTCAGGAGTACTACTTGGAAGCATCTCTACGTTTCCCTTTTCACTTTCTCATGGAGAAGAGAAATAACACAAAGGAACATTTCCGAGAAAACTTTTTAAGCTTTTCTTTTCTTTTTTTTTTTTTTTACTTTTCTTAGTAAATCAAACGACGTTTTTCATATTCAAAACGAATAAAACATCATCTGTATGAAGCATTCATCACCTCCGTCGTCTTATGCACGTATCAATGGTGCTGTGAAAAAGACAATAGAAAAAAGTAGGTCTCTAATACATTGTCGGAAAAAAGCATCGTCAAAATCGTCGACGTCGAGAATTTTCGAAGGCCTTTCAGCTTGTCAGCTATAGTCTCTGGAGAAAATTCCTTCCCATGCCGGATGAAATGCTTACTTTAAGTTTAAACTTTATCTTCATTTTCATCCTCTCTTCCACTCTCCCTCACCAGTGAGTCAAGTTTTTACTCTCTTTTTCTTTCGTTTTTTTCACCCTCGTGTTTTAAATTTGTACTTAAATGTCATTCGAAAAATGTAAGCTTAAAGTTAACACGGATGAAATTATTCTGTTATTTTGTCGAAAATCTTCTTACTATAGGCTTTTTCGCCTCTCACTCGGTTAAACACATATTTTAGCGTTCAAATAAATGCGATTTACAAAACAGATTTCCAGACTTCAGACCGTGGGACAACGTTTGTTTCTTTTTTTTCGTTGTTCGTTTTGTTGGTTTGGTATACTTCTCTTGGTTTCTTCTGTTCTATTCACTCTTGGCAAAAGCGGAATCTGAAGATGAAAAATTTCAAGTTCTTTTCCCACTGTAGGTTTTGTCGGCTCTGGGAATCGAACCTGGGACCTACATATTCGCCAGCTAAAAGCGGTGAACTTAACCACACGGCCATCTCACCACCGACTATAACTGGCGAATGTATTTTATATTAGACAGGGTATGGTGGTTCCCACACACTCCCCCCCTAGAGAGACTCAACACGAGTTGAACGACATTAGATGCTGTGGGAGGTTGGGCGGAATAGAAACGCCTCTTATACCTATACACACAGGCTTATACTACCTATACGGGTTCTATTTCCACTATATAGGGCGCCATCTATCGGCGACTCATGTTAGGAAGGAGAGTTGTGAGTTCCACCATGCACCACTAGGGTGCGTGCGTGTCCAGCACACGTCAAGGGTCACCAGATGTAGGTTTTGTCGGCTCTGGGAATCGAACCTGGGACCTACATATTCGCCAGCTAAAAGCGGTGAACTTAACCGCACGGCCATCTCACCACCGACTATAACTGGCGAATGTATTTTATATTAGACAGGGTATGGTGGTTCCCACACCCACTTTCAGTTGTAAGAATTTAGGCTGTAACATAAAATTTCAAAATTTCACGTAGGCTAGTCCGTTTTAAAATTCGTGAAAAAAGAAGTTTTTGCTAATAAGTAATTAAAATTTTCGTTTAAAGAGGTCTGCGTGGCATAGGGTTTGCTATCTGCCCTCACTATTGAAATATTTTTAGGTCAAGCAGTGGGTATCTTGTAGTTTTTGGTGGTGGAAGGGTGTGATATATTGGAGGATAAAAAAAAAATTATAATATAAAGTTAAATATTAAAATTTTTGACGATGCAGTTGTCGGGGTAAGCATGGGAAATATGTCTTCATATCAATTGGGCTGATTTTTTTCTCAGAAGTTGCTTTTTAAGCTGTGAGAAAATTAATTTTTGCTAAATATGAGCTTCCTAAATGGCATATTAGCTGAGAAAAGGAAGATGTTTATATTAAAAAAAACTATTTTCTCAGAAACTGCTACGACAATCAGTTACATGATACTGCAGTGTGTTATGTCTGGAGGTGGAATATAGTTAGGTATGGTACCTACCAAAGATATGAAGGAGAAAATTTTTTTGTGATCTCTACTTTACAGTAAATGAAGAAAATACTGATTAAATTTTCTAAAAATAATTTGAAAAAAAAAAAGTTATATTCATTACCAATTTTCTGTAAAATATTCCTTGTCCTATATGCCAATATGAGCGTAATACCGTTATAAGTGTTGTACATATATGAGTCTCAAAATTGTCTGAGGGGTGTATTACTGCAATTATAAGTTGAAACTTCAAAAAATTCAAGTTCAGCGAGCTCCTCTACAAAGGAAGATCTTCATACTTCATTAAGGATTAAAAATTATAATAGCACAAAAAACTTTGATACATATAAGTTAGGTAATAATTTTTTTCAAAAAATGAAACCGACTTCGATAAAACAATAGAAAATGCGATAAAATGAGAAAAAATCATTTTAAAACTTCTCCAGCAAGATGTAGGCCCAGGGACTGAAATTATTGAAGTCGGCGCTTTTTTTTCCTTCTTATCATATAGGCTGTATACGTTATATCCGTCAAATTTTAAGACAAAACTTTTTAATTAACGTCAACTTCAATAATTCCAGTTCCTAGACCTACATCATGCTAAAGAAGTTTTAAAACGATTATTTTTCTCTTTTTAGCGCATTTTTTATTGTTTTGTTGTAATAGGTTGTATTTTTTGAAAACAAATTATGAACTTAAGATAATGATTTTTTTTTTCATTCTAATTCCAGTAAATTTTACTGGAGGAATTTTAAAAGAATTATTTTTCACTTTTTAGAGCATTTTTATTCGTTTTTTGTTTTTTGAAAATGATTAGATTTTTTTATGAAAAATGTTTTTTCAACGATTTTTTTTTCATTTTTAGTGTTAACCGCAATATTATTTTAAAATGAACAGTTTTTTTTATCTAAAGCTAACTCCAAAACTGCCTCACCGATTCAAAAAAAAATTTAATGGACCACAATGGTATCATTTTCTATCATTCTAAAAAAGTTTATTAAAATCAGTGCCCAGGTTGAGAAATCATGCTGGAAGAAACATAAAAAAATATCACTATAATAAACATACAACCAATTATGTCACAAAATTATTTTCTCAAAATTATTTCCCGATTTTATTTCGCCAGTTATTTCCTCGATATTATTTCGCTAATTATTCTCTTGATGCGCACGCATCATTACTCACAGAGCTACACATAGACACAAAAAAAAGGTTCTAATTGTCTTCTCTTAAACAACAAATTTTACAGTGTTACCAGAAATTCAGGGCTGGCAGGCTTGTATAATATATATACAGATTGAACTGATAACCTCCTCTTTTTTTTAAAGTCAATTAAAAATCCAGTTTTCAATAATGATGAAAATGTTTTGACTTTTTGGTAAAATTACTTACCTACCTATGTTTTTTTTTTTTTTTTTTTTTGGACGTGGAATAAGAAAGTTATCTAGCTCTCATTCAATCTTCTCGTGTAAGGTTAATGTGAATTATAGTTCTTTAAAAAAAAAGAGTCGAAAGGGGTGTTTAAGTACTCGTATCACATAATGATGATGAAAATTTTTACAAAACAGCCTTATCTCAGAAAAATTTAAAGAGGAATGGAAAAAATAAATTCTTTGATTTTGATTGATTAATAGTCTATTACTATCGACTACTATATAAAATTATAATTAACACGGTTTTTCAAATTTAATCTTTGATTAGGCTATATGACAACGATGGTATTTTACCCAGAGTCTAAAGAATATAATGTTTGGTGTTAAAGTAAGGGTAGGGATGATTGAGGTTCGATGACCAATTATCTACTAGCACAAATTTTTCAGTCGAATACTGAAGCACCAATAGAACCAAATCAAACACATGGCCATTTTGGGTCTGGAATATGAAGGTGGCTGGTCTCAAACTAGTAACTTTTCAACTACAAAGCTGAGCACCTATAATCATTACGCCACACAGACCCATTAAATTAGAAACTTGAAACTTTCCACTAGTGAAAGAGACTTCATGAGTATATAATGTTCAAGATAATTTATAACCTGACTGAAATGAGTTAAAATCAATGAAAAATGTTCAAAAGGAGGACACGTGATTCTTTTGTCCACTTAGCTGGTCCAGTGACCTCTGAATACTGAAAACGTTATTTATGTCACAATGTGATGACATTAATGACATTATTGGAATAGAAATTTAAGTTCTTCTTATCAAAATTAATTCTCCATTGTTAATATGAAATTATGAGAACAAGTTTAAGGGTTGAAAATAATTTGTAAATTTAAGTTTAAATGTCAATTGAGGCGGAAATAGTCTACGTATTTAAACTTGGTTTGCTTTCAACATAGGTACTTACTCGTACTTAAGAATGTAGGTATCCAGAAAGGAAAACCAAAAAGTGTTACTCATTTTATAAAAATAATGTAGGCCTATTCGCAAAATTTGCCTCTTTTTGATGTTTCATAAATAAATTTAGCTCACATAGTTTACCAACAAAACAAAAAAGTCACCATGAGATATATTAACGAATAGTTTTAGAAGGATGGAAAAATATATTCAACACAAATTACCAACATAGGTTGACTTCGGGTCAAAGGTACAGTGATGGGGAGTTGGAGAAGAAATAAAAAAAAGTTTATTTTGGCATTCCCGCTGCAAAGAATTAGGAATACGAAAATATTTTACGCATGTTACATTAATTCTTATCAGAATAACAAGATTGAAAATAAATTACGTTCAAGGTTCCTTAAGTTCACTTTTGACCAGGAATTTTTTCTGGGAGGGGCTAATTCAATTTGGGGATAAGCCCCCTATTCACCCTAAGTTCACCTACCTACGAATACTAAAGTTTATTCATAATTAATTTTTAATTGAGTAATTTTATTATATTTTCATTGAAAATATATTCAAAATACTTTGTCAATATGGTTGACAATATTTCTGAGACAACGAATAAAAGACTTACCTAACCAAATTAGTGCAAAAGTAACAATTATAAAAATTTAATATTGTGGTGTACATTGTGGACTCAACTATTTAGCCCCTTAACATAGTGTGGTTACAATAGAAGTGATATGCCTCCTAATTGAGAATGAAAAAATCATTTGTCAAATTAACGAGCGGATGAATACATAAATCAAAGGACTGGCGTGATCTTGTACAAATGTGTAAGGATAAGGTGATCTGCTGATGAAATGTGGAAGCAATGAAAATAATTTTTTCTAAGAATTGAGGCATAAGCGCCGTTTAATAGAAATTTATTGTTTCATTCGGGTGTGGATACGAGCAGGTGATATTGTAGGTGATCTTGAGATGAGTAGAACAATTAGGGTGCGTTGGGTGTTGTATCGACTGATGAAATAGTGATGAAATATGTGAT
Source organism: Ericerus pela (assembly GCA_011428145.1). Lineage (NCBI taxonomy): Eukaryota > Metazoa > Arthropoda > Insecta > Hemiptera > Coccidae > Ericerus > Ericerus pela. The sequence goes on from WOFM01000349.1 coordinate 350,389, forward strand.
GAAATATGTGATGAAATATGTGATGAAATATGTGATGAAAAATGTACCATGACATACGATAGAGAACTGATAGATGACAAAGTGTATTCTTATTATCGATATGCACGGTGTTCGAATATAAGGGGTGTGACGATATATTGACGTGAATTATATGAGAGGAAATTTATTCCTTTTTGTCAACGTATCGGTGTCTCCAATTAATTGGTTTTTATTAATAATAATTTATTCTTACGACGTAAATAAACACATGATTGTAAAAATATATTGCAGTAGTGCCATCTGCAGCAGCTTACCCCATTTCCAAAGGAAAACCTGCGTCTCGTACACCAGCCTCTATTTAAAGGAGTTAACCGCGACTTAAAATTTCATTTGTCTTTTGCCAGCCATAAATAGAAAATGGGCGTTCGTTAAATCCGTCATCCTTAATATTTTATGGTTTGTACTTTTTAACAACAACGAACGACATTAACATAACGCCATCTAATTCGTTCTCTTAATACTCTTTGTTATAGTGCTTATAATGTTTACGATGTACTGTAACTGCACGTTAAAGTGGGCTCCAGAAATTACCTCAATTCCAAACTTTATACCATCGTCTTTACTCGTTGTAAAACTATATATATATATATATATATATATATGACAGTTTGCTCGTTGAAAGTCGCGTTATTTTGCGAAGCTGAAGATTTCAGATTAGAGGAGCCGTTTTAAATTGTGGTATGGTTTCTTCCAGTCGCGCTTCAGCTTTCGAGAACTTTTTAGTTGACTGGAGAATGTAATTATTTTCTCATTCTTTTTATGAGTTTTCGAACGATTTTCGCAAATATTTCAATACCGTTTCTAAATGTCTTGAAAAACACGTACCTTTTAGTCTACGTATAAAGTTACACCTATAGGGGTACCGAATTCATAAATTTTGACGGTGGGATTTTTCGACTCGATCCATACGTTTAAGATGTGTTACCAATTTCTCTTATTTTGCTTCACGTGGTTGGGCGACTTTTGTGGTGAAAACTGCATTCACGGATTGTGGAGTTACTTTTTATGCAGCTTTACGAAGAAAATGTATATATTAAAATTCATCTTGTATTTAGACTCAGGGTCAAGAGTAGCTTTGTTTTTCGTCCCATGAGTCATGATTCCAAGAAACTTTTGGTACTATTAGCTAAAATTCATGTGTATATATATATTTTTTTTTCTGTCAAATACGGAACAGGTCGTAATTTTTATCCGATAGTTGTACAATTTGGTATACTTATTCCTATACATATTGACAAGGATGAACCTTATGGTTTTTAGTCCACATCGGCCAGATGCTAAAAGGTTGTAAGATGCGTAATTTTTAACTAATAATCACGAAATTAGGTACGAACGTATATTATATTTTAACGTTTTGCAAAATTTGGTTTCAATCGGTTCAACGGTTTATCTGTAGAGGTGATTTGAAGAAATCCGAAATTATAGCTAAAAAGAGAAGATAAATTCCAGATAAACTAAAGAAGCTGATAGGAAAGCAAGCTTGTCGTTATTTTATTTGTCAAACAATAATTTATTTATCTGCGTACGTTTTTTACAACTTCACAATACAATTCGTTATGAATTTCATCGACTCTTCATTTTAAACCTTGGTACTTACATAATTTTTAACCAGCATTCGGCCAAATAATTTTGATTTTTATTTTGTATTTATTTACTTATTTTTGTTTTTGTTTAAGAAAACCTACATTTTCTAGCGTAGCTTCCTGCGCTAGTTTTTTTTCTTCGTTCTGTCAATAAAGTGGGTAAACTAAGAAGACGCCTACATAACTAACAGCAAGCACTGAAAGCAGCGACAGCAACAGCAAGTTCAAACCAGTGTAACCAAATGTATGTATGTGCCTAAAAGTTGTTCCACACTAAAATGATTTTATTTTCGCCGTTTGCTGTAGAATATGAAGACAATTAAGTACTACCTTTTGAATTAGGACCACTTTTCGTGTTTTTATAATGATCATAAGCGCAAATAGGGTTTGAAATTCGAGGGGCTATAGCCTCTACCAAAAAAATTTGGTGAGTCCTTTTTTTGCTGGTCAGTATTTAATTTTGACTCTGTGGAACGGGTGTCGCGCGTAATAATCTATTTATTACCACAGAGATCTCAACGGAAAAAAATTCTAAACTTTTTTGTGGAGCCAGGAACCTCCCTAGCCCCTCTACTTGCGCCTATTATAACGAATATATCGGTTTATATCTCCAAAAGTTTATTTATTGAAGCGAATAATAGTCCTATAATTTAAAAGGAAGTAGGTAAGTACCAAAACTACTTACAAATTTGTTGCTGTTTATGAGCAATTTCGTTTGGTTACACTGAATTAAAGTTGCTGTTTCTCGTTGCTGTTAGTTATACAGGGTGATTTATGAGTAGCTTCTAAAACCTGAAATATGGATACGACGGAGTACAATTAAGAAAAAACTTCCTTATAACATAATAAATTATGACCTATCATTAAAATGAAGTAGCCAGAAAGGCGGATTTCTTGACAGTCCCTTCATTTTATGCATATGCAACTTTTCATACTTAAGTGTTTTGAAGTGTTTCACGTGAGTGCATTATTGTCGTTAATAAAAAGTGCAACAATTTTCTACATTTCTCGACAATTTTCCCCAAATTTTCCTCTTGAAAAATTCTATTTATTAATTTTTTTCAGCCGTCTGCCTGCTAAAATTTTTTAAATAAATTTTGAAGGTAGGCCACATAGGTATGTTAAGAGTTAATTTTTGTCGAAGTAAAAGGTGCTCGGTTATATAGATACTTCAGGTTCAGGTTTTAGAAACTACTCATGAAACACCCTGTATAGGCATGGCCTAATGTTTGTTTCATCAATACCAAACGAATTTAATCTGAGAATTTGTTTTTTATAATACATACTTATAACGTTGAGTTTGCAGTTTGACCGATATCCATGTACTGAATATTTAATCCGGCGTCCCGCATGAGTATTAAATTAATAAGAGGAGGTTTTAGAAATTTAAATGGATGTAAGTGTATAACGAAAGAATGAGAAAAGAGCAGATTAAATTTCAGGACAATTATAAGACGAAGGAATTGTAATGTGGAAAGGAAAGAAATTTTTCAGTCTGATGAAGAATTGGTACAGTTTAAGCCTTTAAGAGATTTAATAAATAGAGTGGGGCAAGCAAACAATATGTGATTTCAGTACTCTGTCACAGAAGGGCCATTTAGATGTCGAGGACAGAAAGGTGAGGATACAAGCTATATTTTGTGGAGGTGTGATGGTGTGATGGAGATAGGCTATGATCTGAACGAAGGCGATAAATAATGCGAATACGAATAGGAGAGAAAGAGGAGTGAGAATACCAATGATGGGAGGTACCAATCAGAGCCGGATTTACAGGTCAAGTACTCTGGTACAATAAAATTTTTGCGCCCCCTCATTTTTCTAATTTTAGCAACCCAGCCCATCTCCAAAAAATTTTTTTATTAATTTTTATCAGGAGTTTTTACTACATTAAAAATTTATAAGTTTAATTAAATATGCAGTTAAAAAAAAAAGTTAAAAATGTGCCGCCCGGTACACTTGTATCCTTTGCATCCCCCTAAATCCGGCCCTGGTACCAACTAAGTGAAGGTTGGATAGGAACATAATGAAAGTTGGCGTTTGAGCTTTGCTAGATTATTGACCAGACTGAGGATGTGGATTGTTTAAGGGAAATGAGACAGCTGGAGATTGCGGCAGGAATGACTGATGGATTTAATTTGGCTGCTTTCGTGGCGATGGAGTCGACCATTTCATTATGAGGGATACCTGGGAGTGAGCCGGAAACCTGCGGAGAGTCGTGAAGCAGTTGAAGACACGAAGAATGGGACAAACGTCGATAATCTGCAGTATTAAGTGAGGAGTACAGGGATTGAATCGTGCTTCGAGGTTAGAGGACACTTTATCTGAGAAGAGAATCATATGATTGGGGTAATTGAGAATTAATTATCGCATATTTTTCTTTAATGCGCAGTATATACTCTTATATCGACACGAAAAAAATTCTCAAAAATAATTATGTTTTCACAAATCCACTCCTCTTAACTTAATATACCGCAGTAAGTAGATATATATCAATGTGTGTTTAGAGAATATGAGGTTTGTCCGATAATTTTCTCATTTCCTTGAAGGTATGAGTCATAATCTAACTTTTTTATTCATACTACCCACTAATACATGTAATTGTATCTATGTATAATTTTTGAAGCAAAATTCACCTCAATTATGGAAATTCCTTCTGAATTATTGAATTCCAACTTTGGATCACTTCCTTGTGATAATTTCTTATGAAATTTTAATTCAGCAGCTTATAAAAAAAAAAATTAGACAACAACTTGACATCAAACACGAAATGATGTGTAAATTTGAAACAAATCTTACTTTGAGCTTGGGTGAGGTTAAAACAGAACTTAACAGAACAAAACCTAAAAATTATATCATGTATTTTAAGAATCATAAATAAATGAGCTTATTTCTGATGAAACTGAATAGTGAAACTATACTCCATTTCAAATAAATTTGAAAATTTTTTAACGTTTATCCATCTAATTTTTCATTTATAATAAAGTACCTACTTTTTCTACTTTGACTAACAAATCGAAAAACATATAGGTAGGCTATTTATTTAGGTACTTCATAATTTTGCTTTAGAGAAAGAGTAGGTAAACCTACAGGTCAATATGTATGGCATCTACTTTCGTAAATACCTACCTGCGTTACAGTCTATTCATCGAAGGAACTAATTAGGTATAGCTATTTTAACTCGGTGTCACATTCAATAAGACGATGGAAAAAAAAAGAAAAATTAATAATGAATTTATACTTTTATCCACAGAAGTTGAAACTGTGTTGAGTTTTCAATACTATACGTAGGTATTATATTATTAAAAATTTTCTGACATATAGTGAAGAAACATGGGATAAAAATAATGGATCAATTATTATAGGTCATTACAAACAAACATGAATAATGTTCGATTATCAGTCTTCTTAACCGAATGAGATGGATCAAACGAAATTAATCCATCTTGTTATTTCGTTCAAGGTTGTCAAGGCGTTATTTTTTTTTTAATTGATCCACTGGTTGAGGATCACAGAGTAGGGGTTGTACTTTCTGTTTCCACTTCAGTTAACTAAAAGTACGCAGATACCTACTCGTGATCACAATAATGCACTAAAATGCAAATTGTCATTGCTCTAGTTCAATTCTAAGTAAGTAAATCGAATTAATATTATGTTTTAACGTTATACTTGCTGGAAAGTAAGGACTAAGGGTCGTATGAATTCAAGTTGAAATGAGTTATTTACTGAATAGAATTGATGATACGACGTATTATTAAGTTGAGAACTCATCTGTAATCCGCTACCCTTCACAGAAAACGTACAATATTATTAAGAAGTTGTGAATTGAACTTCCCTTTTATTGTGTGGGCTTTGCATTTGTACAAAGATTATATAACTACATTAAAATTCAGCAGCTACCTACTTGGTTAGAAAAAAACAAAAAAAAAATCCCTTTTACATTAAAACAGGTGCTAAAAATTCATATTTCGATGGTTTTGTGCCCTTACAGTGAACGAACGACACCAATGGTCTGAGTACCTACCTATGTCAAAGAGTAAAGGTTGAAATGAAAAAATAATTATATTACGTCGATGCCAATTCAGATTATACATTCTCTCAGCCAAATTCCATTCACACGTCGTCATAGAAACGAACCTTACGGGCATTCGATAGAAGCCTGCATTCTTTAAAGTTTTTTAGTTTTTAAATTCCAGACTCAAACCATAATCGCATGCGGTTTGGCGAATGAAGCTTTACAAACCAAAAAAGGGGGTATGAAAGGTAGAACGTGTGACTGAAAAATGTTTACCCCGAAGATATTTTTCGTTTAAAATTTCATGACGTTGATTTTTTTTCCCTGCTGTTTTGATGCATGAGAATGAATTTGTTTTACGTCACCGTAAGACGGCAATAGAAAAGTAAACAATCCGTAATTCTCACATACGAAGGAGATTTTCTTATCATTTATATTTTGATTGCAAAATCAAAAAAGGTACGTACGTCCTCTCGTGGTTTTTAAATTCATTTTTTCATTTTTTCATTTTTTCTTTTTTTCATTTTTCTTTTTTTCTTTTTTCTTTTTTCTTTTTTTCTTTTTTTCTTTTTTTTCTTTTTTTCTTTTTCCCATCGAGATTGTAGTTTAATTTGTAAGAATATTTGATTTACATCGATAAGTATGCCAATAAAATAGGCCATCTTTCAGAGAAAAAAAAAAATCAATTTTTTCAATATTGTTTAACAATGTTGATAATGAATTATTTTAGTTGTAGAGTAGTAGCTTTAAAAATTGAGTGTTGATGTATAAAATTTTATTAATTTTGAATTAAGAAATTTGACTTTATTCTAAATAAGAAAGACGTGACGTCATATGAGTTGATGGACCAGGAGGAGAGGAAGAGGTAGAGATTCACCCTATTCAGCAAAGGCTGCGTCTAAAACTGTTTACTTTACACCAATATTTTTAGCTTTACGTAGCTATGAAACGTGATTGTCTTTGTAACGTCACGTCTTTCTCATTTGGAATAGATTACATGGGTAACCGTGCATTGGACTAATTTATATCTTTTTTGTAATGAATACTGAAAAAAATTTTTGTTTCATATTCCAATAATACAGTTAGGGGTTTGTGTGGCGTATTAGTTTGGGGCTTTGCCTCATAATCAGAAAGTTACAACTTCCAGACTAACCACCCTCAAATTCTTAGTCCAGAATGCTAGTGTGTTCACTCTGGTTCAATCAGTGGTGAAAAATTCATTCGGTGAGATCATTGGGAGTTGGATATCGGAATGTGATCACTCTCTTCCCCCATTGACATTTATATTCATTTGTAGCCGAGTGTTCGGTAAAATGAAAATGGTAAAAAAAAGAAGAAGATAATGTTATTGCAAATTTTCAAATATAGCACCTCATCACTCTATTCTGTTGGAATCATTTTCTTTTCTCCTTTTTTTTATCAATAATCTGCTTTATCGATTGAAATTTTATATCGATATATATGTATCGATTCACACATTTATATGTATATATCAATAGCATTTATCTCGATTAAAGGTGATAGTACTTCCCGAAACACACCCTTGCGCTTCAAGCATGCGTAAAGATACTTTCCGCATTACTCGGAAAAGGGAAATTGGTAGCGCTTTTTGGTGCCATCTGCAACTTACGACGGTACCGCATATTTAAAATAGGTACTGGACATTCTTTTGTTTCATGCAGGAAAAGAAATATTTTTTGCGATACAGATGCTAAAAGTAGGACGACTTACTATGACTGCAAAATTTTATACACTAGCTGAAGGCGAGTGTTGCAAATAACGCAAGGAGCAATCATCTACTTGGTACTTTTTATTAATGAATAAAATCGTTTTCTTAGAACTGAAGAATAATTAATAATTCTACTTTCTTTTTATTCAAAACATTACAACACTCGGTCCCAACACCCCTACAACTAATTTTTACAGAATTTTGCGATAATATTTACTTTTTATAACTATCACCCCCACTCTTCTCCCCAAAAGGGTTACATACTGGAAACAAATTAGTTTTACTGGAATGATAGTATAAATAATAATAGGTACATATTATCGTTTTTATTTAAGAAAACAAAAAAATTATTATTCAACAAAGAACTGAAAACTTCGATATCTTTTGATTTTTTTAACCCACTATACTAAAAAATAGAAACCAAACATATTGGCATTTAAAAGAGCAGCAAATGCCACTCAATACCTACTTGACAGAATAGAGTATAGAGAGGCAAGACAACATTAGGGCAAAAACTTTGGCTAAATGATATAAGCTGAAATAAACAACTATTTTTGGCAATATCTGTCGATAAAGTAAGTAAATGATTATGTGCACCTTGAAGGTACACAGAGCAGTGGATTTTAAAACAATGCATAATGTAAATTCTTTATGCATCGTTTTTTACATTATGCACCGGTATGCGTTACTTTGTATATTTGTCTTTATGCACATTTCACACTTTGTTCATCGTTATCAATTTTCCTCTTTTTTTTGTGGGTGGTGTTGTAAAAAATAGTGTGTGACATGCCTGAATATAGTAGGTGATTGATACTGGTATGATTTATATCACTCGTCTTCGGATCGTGCTGTAAAAATCGCACTTGTATCACAATAACTATTGTTTTCTTGCGCTGTTTTTTTAATATCTTATGTGTCTTATGAACGAAAAAAGGATCTTCATGGAAAAACGTCTCGAAATTTGTATTTTTCCTTCAAAATATCTTTCTTTTTTTTTACTGAAGGAAAACGGAAAGGAAAATTTTCATTTATAAATTCAAACTGCTTTGAGCTCCAGAGAATTTAATCAAAAAAAAGATTCATAGTTGCGGAGGAAAGGTACATTAATCCAAAAAAATGAAAATATTCTTTAGATCTTAAAACCTCGAGACCTAAATGAAAACTTGATGAAATCTTACAATGCTTTTTTTATGCAAATTTTAATTTCAGCGTGAATTTTAGGGCGAGAGTTGTATTCTTAAAATGCATTTAGAATAATTATTGTTAACAAATTGAAAAATCCGGATTCTTTTATAATTTCAGAAGAACAATATTTAACAAGGTAGGTACCGTAAATTAAATAAATACAAAACTAATCATGATAGAATTTTAGTATGTAACCAAGTACAAAGGATATAAATTTTTATATAAGGCGGATCACGTTATTTATTCTTCATTGAGTATAAGTATCTATTTTTAGTTATTTGTCATACAGGTGTATAGAGTAGGTGATTATGATCAGAGTGTGATTTTTGCAACACAAGCCAAAGCTGAGTGGTGCATAAATGACACGATTATCAATTACCTACTATATACACGTGTGTCACATACAATTTATTGCAACACCCCCTCCATCTAAAACAAATTCAGATTAATAAATATTTTTGCAATTGGAAAATATATAAGCGAAAATTATCCCCGACCTTTCAACCAAACCTTGTGGCGTAGTTGTAAAGGTACTGGCTCACGAATTTAATTGTTAAAGGTTTAAATCCCCGCAGTGAAGAAATTTTTATGAAAAAAAATTGAAGAAAATGATGATAGGGACCAGTGTATAAAATGATGCATGCGCCCAAGACAATGTATAAAGTAAAAACTTTATATAATGGTCCTAAATGGTTCTAAAATGAGGTTCTAAAATCACCTCCTTTATACATCATCGAGGTGTGTATAAAAATGTAGCTTATCAGCATATGTAGCAAAAAATAACTTGTGAAACTGAAAAATAAAAATTTATTAAAATATTCTGAGGGGGGTTTTGGAGAATCTAATGACCAAACTAAAAACTAAAAATTTTCAGGACTTTTGATGAAAACCAAAATAGTTATTTGTGTTACAAGCGTATACAGTAGGTGATTTTGATCCGAATATGATTTTTTGCAGTATGAGCCAATGGCGAATGATGCAAATCACACACGGGTATCAGTCACCTACACGTGTGTCACGCACTATTTTTTGCAACAGCCCCTCCCCCTAAAAAAAATCGAGATAAATAAATATTTTTACTATTAGAAAACATAAGTACAACGCCTGATTTATACATTGTCAAGGCGCGTATAAAAATGAAGTTTACGAACAGGTGTTGCAAAAATAAGATTTAGTTTCACTCAGATTCTAATACGAGAACGTATGACTTAGGCTACTCTTAATTTTAGATCTAATTGTTTGACATTTGCTTTCGGTACCTGAACTATACTATCCTTTTTTTGTCGACGTTTATTCAAGACTTTTATTTAATAGTTGGTTTCAATCTTCCGTAGCTCATTCGTAGTCATCGCACACGTTTATCACGGCTACTCGTATCCACCTTTTGACCCTCAAGGGTAGCAGAACTGAAAAGACAATTTCTAAACAATAAATTCTGCATCCTAGAACATATTACACGTGTATACGATATTTATACTGCCATATCGTGGCGAAAAAGTTTTCTGTTTTCCTCCTTTTTACCTACAATTTCCTGCGGCCTTTTCTCTGTATTATGTCCTCCAGCCTCCAGCTTCCTATCACCCCCTTCTCACAGTTTCCATTTTTCCACTTATATAACCTGGTTACCCCCCGCTCTTTTTCATCTCCTTCTATTTACAACGAGGGTTCGTTTTTTACTTATACCTTTTCGTAACGACTTCAATGCCTCTGCATCTCGTTAGTTCGGACGTGTGTTTACCCTCTTCTGTTATTTTCTCCAAGTCCAAGTGTTCCCTTTTTCTTTATTTTGACTTTCTGCTTCAATTTTTTCCCCTTCTTATTTTGTCCCCCTTTCATTTTTCTAATGACCTCGGGTCATTTTACATTCTACCAAAACACGTTATATTATTCCCAGTATCTTATATCCAATACCTATCTAAAATGCTGATTGGACAAAATGTGTCGAAAATCTCAAGTGCCGTTTAACGTAGTTATAAATTTTATATTTTATTTTATTTTTTCTTTATTAAATAATTCACAGTTCGATCGGCTTTTATGCCCCAAAACCTGGTTTCTCTCTTGAGTCTTCATTTTTGCCGTAAAAGCTGAAGGCATTTTCAATCGTCTCGCATGGATGAGTTTTTTCCCTCGTTTTTTTTCTTCTTCGTTTGGTAAAAGTTCGACTTTTTTTTTTTTTTTCCACCTCCGGTTACAGTATTATATGCCTCTCAAAAATTGGTTTGCGTTTGAAGTCACAGCGTCGATAACTTTTTCTTTTGTTAAACAGTGCACAAAAAAAAATGAGTGGTGGGGGGATTAGAGAGGGCATTTGAAAACGTTTGAAACGAGATTCGCTTGATTTTATCTGCCACTTGGAACCGTGCTGAAGTGTCACAAAGAAAACGAATAATTTCTTAATATTATGAACTTGATGTGCATTGCACACAGATAAAAATAAATTTAATGGTCGAATGGTCAACCAAAAGGTATGGCCAACTGAATTCGAAGCATACAAAATAAGTCGAAGCTTAAATTAAAAATTGTGATTCAAAGGAGAATGGTGTTGTAACGGCCAAAAGTTGTCCCAATGGTATCTAAATTGGACACCTTCGGGGCTACACCATACAAAGGAATACCAGTAATAATATTCCTTTCAAAGTTAGAGTTTAGAGTTTGATTGTCTACTATCTAGTGTAGACCTTAACTTAGGAGAGACTCAATATAAAAAACACAATTAATATTTCAATAGTTTATAACACTTAAAATTGGGATTCACATAATATTTAAACACATTTAGTTAACTGAACAAAGATTGGTTTGAGCTAGGCTGAATTAGAACTAGACTCAACTAGAAACTAGAGAACTCTTTAGTGAACATCAATTATCAGAGTTTATATATTAGTCCAGGACAGTGTTGCCAGATGTACGGCTTTGGCCGTAAACGTACGGCTATTTTAGGTATAATACGGCCGTATGGCCCGAGGTTGAGCCGTACGCAAAATATACGGCTGTTAAGCCTTCACGTATGGCTTCATTTTAAAAATACGGCTTTTACCAGTTTCACCATTTTTGTAAATTTTTTTCAAAAATTTCAAGCAAATTTTCATCATTTTATTTCATTTTTTGCGGAAGTATCAAAATATTTAATCATGAAGACGTGAATGCTATTATCATTTTTTATTTCACATCAATTTATTGGCTAGTTTAAATCGATATAATCGATATAATACTGAATTTGTGAAAAAAAAATTTATTTAATAGAAAAGAACCAAAAAAAAAAAAAAAAAGGTCATTGATAGATTAGTTTTACGCTTTTACAGGGGAAAACAAAAAATACGGCTCTCTGGAGCAAAATACGGCTCATTGGAGACTTGTATACGGCAATTCTACTTTCAGCATCTGGCAACACTGGTCCAGGGTACATTGTGTATGTGACTGGATGTGGTGAATAGACTATGTGAGGTAGAAGTTTGTTGAATTAGCGAATTGTCAATTAATCATAATATTTAAGGACAGGTATAATTGGTCTCTGTTTTTGGAGACAGTGTTTCAATGTTTATCACGTTTTTAGATGGGAATAATTTAGAAAATAATTTAGATTGTTTATGAAAGTAGAATGAGATGTTTAGGTAAAATTAAAATACCTGATTTTCTGGTATGGAGACACTGTGAACGAATATTGTTCGTATTATTTATTAAATATACGAAAATATACGTTACAGGTGTTACGCGCTAATATGACTTAAAATTACTGAGGATACTGCGATACAGTCAACATCATGTATTCAAGAGACCGTGAAAAGAAGACATGCTCGTAATAAGATCTATAATGGCGGTTAAGAAAAAACTGAATCATCCATCAAAATTTACTGCGAAGAATACGAAGACCGTCGAGATGCACGAGACATGTAAAATTTACCTAGAAAAAATTTCTGTAGGCAAGTTGAAAAACATAAGGAAGGGATAAAGAGACACACTCTGGTCAAGAAATGAAAATACACATGATTTATCAGAGAGTTATAGGATTAGGATAGGTATCAAGAACATGATATAAGTGTGAAAATTAAGTGATTTTGGTACGAGTTTGATGTTTGCAACATGAGTCAAAGCCGAGCGATGGAAACCACACGAATATCAATCACCTACTTCGCATCCATGTTACGCATATTTTCTGCTACATCACTTTCCTTTCCCCCATAAAAATTCACAGGTTTCAAACTTTATAAGAACGAGAGATGGGAGTTGAAAATTAATAAAATATAATAAAATAAAGAGTTCGTTTTTTGTTTTCATTCATTTTTGTATTTGCTCCGTAAACAACGAAAAAACATTACCACCTCCATTTTATCTTTCAACACCATTTTCTCCTTCGACTTTTTTTCTAGCGTTGTTATCTACGCCTTCTTTTACTGTTCATTCATAAAACATTGGTAAAAATTGGATGGGGGATACTTTTTCACAAACTGACTCGAGAAGCATTTGCAATGCTAAACAAATGCTTTGGAAAATAATTTTTTTTCGAACTGAATAATAATATAATAATAATTATCAGTTTTCATCAAGCAAGAAATAAAGACACCAGTTCTCAATCATTAATACAAAAGAATACGTTTGAAACCTGCCTCAACCTCCAAATAAGTTACATACGTACACGAAACAAATTAATTTTACTATAATATGAGATCATATATAAATGATATTACTTAAGTTTTTGTTGTTTTTTTACAAATTAAAAAAAATAGACTTACTGTTCAACAAAAAATTGAACCCTACAAGAAAGTGATCAAGCTATGCAAGAAAGTCAATTTGGAAGTGCAGATGACTGAAATTTTTTTTTCTGGAGATAACATGTGCTTGAAACGCCCAATTTTTGAATCATGTTTAGCATGCTCCGAAAACAAAATCAAGAAAAAATTTTTTTTATCTGAATTGTAATTAACAATTTCATTTTTTTCACCAAAAATTATAACATCCGGTCTCAACCCAATTTAAAAAAAAATCAAGATAAAACATCGTTAGGTACCTTTACCTTCTAATTTTTTTAAAGTTCAATGATAGTTTTACTGTTTCTTTAAATTGTTTTCCCAATTCCAAAAAAAAGTTACTTGAATAGAAAAGATTAAAGCCCATATTAACATATGTCACTTCAACCTCTCTTCACTTAAATTTCTCTTTAAAAAAGTTTTTTGCACAATTTTGTTCTTAAAAATGTAGGAACATTGTATCTTTTATGAAAGTTCCAATGTAAAAATAAAATGTTACCACACTCTTAAATACAAAATTGTGTCAAAAGTCATTTTTAAGTGAAGTTTAAGTGAGGGGAGGTTAAAATGACGTTTGTGAATATGTGCCTAATTTCATTTACTGGAGTGAGATCATAAATTAATAATGTTATCGTTCTGTTTTTTTTTGTGCCAAAAAAAAAATTTACTATTTTTATCAAAAAAGTGAGCAGTACAAGAAACTAATGGAGCTGTACAACAAAGTGATCAAGCCGTGCAAAGAAGTTAATTTACACGTGTGCATGCGCTCAATCATACTTTTCATGTCGTATTAAAATTCCCTACTTTCTTTGTCGTAAAGGCGCACGAAAAACCTTATTTTTTGGTTGGGTATTGCAAAAACATACTTTTTGGGTGCGTGTTGCAAAAAAAAAATATTAGCTAATACTTTGAGTTTTAGAATAAACCTAAAAAATTCCATTTAGATAGGTTCACTGAATGTAGAAATTGGAAAAAAAAACCATTTTAACCCCAAAAATTGTATTCGTTATAATCTCTTTTTTAAGCTTGAACAATTTCTGACTGGAAGAATATTGGTAAAACAATATAGGTGAAAACAAGAACCCATTTCATCATTAATACCTACATGTTCAAGTGGATACAATGTGAATTTCTTCAGAAAAAGAGTTATAATTACAAATTGTAATAAACAATTTTTTTTTTTATGATAAGAGGGCAAGTTTATGTAAATAAATTTACTAAAAAAAATTATATAGTAAATTGTCATGAATTTTAGTTTAAGATCTTCATTTATACACTTAGATATTCCTGGAATGAATTTGGTTATAAATTGGTCAAAAATTCAGATTTTTGACATATTAACCGAAATTTCAGTTAAATTTACAAAAAATTAATAAACTCCAAAGAATCACATAAATTCGTGTAACTTAAGTGAAATGAGTAGCTGTTTTTAACGAATCAGGGTACCTATTCCCAAACAAAAATCAAGAATTTTTCTACACTTTACATATACATCATTGAAATTAACGTATCTAAGTATGGGTACTTAATATAATAAAATTTAGAATTTTTTTAAATACAATATCCATTAGCTTCTACTTCATCAGAGATTTATTCCTCTTTTTTCCGTTGCTATGGTAAGTATTTAATTTTTTATGTCTAAACTGAAATCAATAAAGAAACTTCATATTTTTTCTTTCAAAAAGATTTCATTGAGGAGCTTCTCAACTTCCTAAAAGGAACTATAAGGTTTCTCTACTTTTCTCTCTATATGAAGGCTGTCTCTAATTCCACGAAGTTATTAAATAGGGGTGTAAATTATCGATATTGGTATCGATACTATCAATACTTTGAAGTAGGTATCGAAAGTATCGAGGATAGGTACTTTTAGAAAGCTGTTATACGTCACATTGTCAATGTTATTATTGTGAAATTGTGAAAAGATTTAAAGAAAATTTCTTCACTGTTTTAATAATTAATTCAGTTCAGTCGTTGATTGTGTATTTTCTCTATTTTTGTGTTACCAATGACAATATAATGATCGAATTCTGTGGATAATACTGGATCTGTAAAGAACAATGATTTTAGATTAGACATGCCGGTGCTAAGTAGGTAATCTTCGTACACTACGTGGCATACTTTAAACTACCTTTATGTCCGCCATGCTTGTAAATTTAAGGGATGACCCTCATCAAATATATTCTAAATTGGTGAACTCAAGCAAAACATCGGAAGTTCGTACAAAGTACACATTTGCGGATGCCTACTTTTATGCCATCACGTCTGTACATTACAAATTACATTGTGTTGATGGAGCTTTAGGTACTGGTCCAGTAAGTACTTTACTTGTACAGCTGGAGGTTATAACATATTGTCGGGTCTCGCGTGCCTTCTTAACGAAGTACGATTATTCCTATGTCGATTAATTAGGTTTTCGTGTGAGCTGAAACCAATCGAAAAACTACGTGATCAATTTTTAAGCACCCATCACATAGAATAGTAAGCCTAACAAAAAGTGAAAACAAAATTCACGAAAAAGTCATGATTATGAAATACATTCAAGGGGGCATAATGTTTATTTAACAAAATGAAAATTAAATACAAAAATCATTTTCAATGTATCCTCGATTGTGCGAGAAATGCAAATTGTAAATTTTACTATCTTGAATAAAATCCATTCAAAAATCAAAAATTTTTTTTTCAGAGGAATAAAATGCTTCGTGAAAAATATGATAATTTTTCAAAATTACGTAAGTTCGAAATATTTTTTACACTTTAACAATTGTGTATTAAATCAATATTTCATTTCATAATAGGTAGGTAAGATACACTTCTAAGTTGTTTTTGAGAAAAAATAAATAAAAAATCAATCTTTGAATAAAATAATATTTTATATACACCTTAAAATTGAAAATAAAGCAAAATCAAAATTTTTCAAACAGTATTTACAGATTGAAACGCAATTTAAAATTTTTCAATAGGAAGTCAATTTAGTGAGTAAAAATTGCATATACCTACGAACCGAAATTGAAACAGGAAAGTTTGCAAAGTTTGAAATTTTTCAGTCAGCATGTAAGTTTTGTTGGTTCGAAAAACCAAAACTGGGATTTACAGATTCACCAGCTAAAAGCAGTGAACTTGATCACATGGCCATCTCACTGCCAGCTATAACTGGCGAATGTATTTTATATGGAGCAAGGTATAGCGATTCCCACACAGTATTATTCGGATGGATTTTATTTTTATATTAGTGTTGAAGAAGGGGGCTATGCCTCCTCCTCCCCACCGACTACAGTTATAAATCTTAGATGACCAAGAATAATATACATGTGCGGGTATATCCAATGTTTGATAGTTGGCAAAATATTATGCAGAAAGCTCTTCATATACAGTACATGTATATACATATATACATGCTTATTTTATACTAATTTGAGCAATAATTGTATCTAATATATTTATATATATATGTATATATGTATGAATGTATGTATGTATGTTTGTGTATGTGCGTATGTATATATGTATGTATATATGTATGTATGTACGTAACTGCATTCTGAAGAACTAGACCAACAACGTTATTGTAATTTACTAGAAAGGGGTTTTTGCGTATGAAAAAATTATCTAGATAGGTCTCAATATTGAGAAAATTTGTTGAACAGAAAAATGAACATCTCAGTTTATCCATCAGCGCAGTAAGCGATAACAACGAATGATGAAAAATTCACCTGGCTAAAAGTAACGGATAGGTAAGGTATTATTAGCGAATTTTGGTAGGCCTAGACTGCGTATGATTATTGTAATATGACTAATGAAGTAATTAGTTTGCAGTCTTTAATTTTATTCCCGAGAATCGAGATATGTTATAAAAATATATTTATAAATTTCCCCAGCTTTAATTAGATTAACAAAATTTTTTTTAATTTCCACATTCGAGCTGTAAACCAGGTATTATATAGTAATACGCAGAGCCCCCAATTTTGTTCTCTCGCCGTTATGTCGTGATTAATTCATTTTAGGTGAAATCTGATGGTGGAAATGAATTTGTCGTTAAAAAATAGGAGTCTTGTCGCTGAAAATTTTTTTCTGCCATCATTAGTTTTTGAAATAAATGACAAATTAAAAAACAGCAAATTTCGCATTAATTCGCAGTACTTTTATGGCCAATTTGTGAAAAATTAATGACGATAAAAAGATAAATTTTGGTAAAGAACTCGCGCAAATTTTCTCCTCCTTTCAATAATACGAATCTCAGATTTGTGGCTAAAATAGTAGCTGAGAAATCGTGAAGTAAAAGAAGAGCAGTTTTTTTTTCAAAATAAAAATGTTGCGAATGTTGCGAATGTTGCGAATGTTGCGAAAAACGTGGATAAATATACAAAAGTAGAGATTGAATTTTATTATATAGATTTACTTTGGTTCCTTATTTCTTCTTTGCTGTTTTTTCGAATGTGGTTAATTAATGGAATTTCAACGGTGTAAGTTCGAAAGCTATAAAGTTATATGTAAAGGGAAATGGGGAAAAATACTTTCAGTTTCACTTTTTTTTTCATGCTTTCTCCTCCCCTCGCCTTGATTCTCTGGTGTAAAATTTTTTGCAAAAAGTGGAAACGATAAACTATGTTGTAGCTTTAGAAACCCGAAGAGAATTAGTAATCGTTTTTTTAGCGTAGAAAAGTTACTTTAATAAACTTTTGACGAGTAGCTAAAGTACGTCTACAAAAGCATACAGTATATAAGTCAACCTACATGAATATACATAATATTATGTTACCGTCTAAACTCAAATTTAGTTAAAATTATTTTCGACTAGTTAATACCGTTTATTCCAAGACCCACTTTTCTTTACCAGTTTTGACTAGTCAAAATTAGTATGGACTAATGATTTAAGTATCACTTAGTCAGGAAGTACTAGAATTGTCTGATGTTTTATCATTAAATCGGGCAATACTAAAATTGGCTGACATTCGACCCACACTCTATAGACAATGCACACACACACATGCACATCCGCACACGCACGAGTGTAGTGTACGAATATGTGTGTGTGCGTGCGGGTGTGCGCGCGCGCGCATGTACTTATAAGTGCATGCACAGCAATTTTGTCAATCTATTCTATTATTGATTGATTGAATAATAATTCATTATAGTCCTTCTAATTTTCAGTATGATCAAAACTAGCCAGGACAGATGGGTCGAGGAATAAATAGTTGGTATATTAACCATTAAAAATTAGATTTGCTTAAATTTAGATATTGATACTGTGCCTACACTTTTTAACTGGAAAGATACATTATGTGGACCTCCAAAAATTGTAGGTAAAACAAAATAACATCATAATTTATTTCATTAAGAACCCTATTTTTTTGCCAAAATTAAAAGAGCATTATAATTTATAGGCTTGATGCCTTGATGGTAACATTACTGACTACACTGTTGCCCGATTGAATGTGTGGTATGCCAGGGGGGCCTCTACAGCATTCCCCCTTTAGTCCCTACAAAATTTCACCATTCAAAATCCCACAAAATTACGGACGTTGGTAAACTCACCTGTACAGGACAGTGGCCACAGAATTACCACTGCCCGGTCGGATAGCTCTGCCAGGTATCCTTGGACTTGAATTTATGCCATATGCAGGCGATTTTAATATACCTTTTTCACCGCACTTGTATTTAATTCCATGGTTGCACTTACCGATTCAGCAATTAGCCGCGGACCATTTTATAACATCGCCGAATTTTCCCCATTGCCCATTAGAAGAAAATCAACACATTTTAATGTAAAAACACGTGTCGTATATTAATATTAAAAAGAACAAAAAACACATCACGAGAAACTAAATGGAAGAACATGTTTTCATATCGAGTACAAAATTGAAGAGAAATTAATGTAAGAAAAATTTAAGTCAGCTCAACTGAAAAAAGTTTTTAGAAGGGACAGAGGAAAACGAGATCAAGTACAAAATTATTTGTCTGTCAGTTGAGAAAAAAAAAGAGGTGGTAAAAGATTTACAATACGTACATAATTTTATTATCTAAATCCACGAACGAACTTTTTGTTAAGTATGGGGAAATGAAAAAAGGAGAAGTTCGATAAATAGAATTCGGAACTGGGAAAAACATGTATTATAGAAATTTGTAAAGTATCAAGGAGAAACAAAAGAAATGTTTCGAAAAGGGAATGTACGTGGATGGTTCGTATTCAGGAAATTACAAGATCAAAAAAGTTACAGTTAAATTTGAAAATGTTCACGTATTTTTGTGAACGAAATAAAAATGGAATATGCCAAATGTGTCATTTCCCCTCTCAGACCACACTATCCCTGAAAAAAAGGGGGGAGTGAGGTCTTTAAACAGATCAACATTCGGTTACAAGTACAAAATTTTAAATAATAACATGGAAATTGAATAAATTTTTAAAACAATAGAAATTGAGTTTCATCTAAAATTACATACCAGAAGTAATACATATTTATAAATATAAAGGAACATAAATAGGAACTTCTGGGTTAAAATGAAATTTATGTTACTAGGTTGAAAAAGAAGTATCCATGGAGTGGTTGTAGGGAGAGGTCAGTTAGAGAAATCCCCTATCTATGTGAGGTATAACGCAAAGTGGAAGGGGCCGCAGTCTTCTTCTTTCTATGGTCTATTCTCACATACTGGCAAGGAATACCAATACCATTTATGAAAATAGTCCCGTTTTCCGAAATTGAGTCCATATCCAAATACACGTTATAGAGATTTGCAAAGTCTCTACCCAGATTAATTGATTCAAATAGACTTGAAACAATCTCCATCTCAACCTCTATCCGATATCCTGGTGATATAATAATACCCAGGGGTAAGGTGGTATCAAACCAATATGGGCGGGGTATTGCGCCATGGAAGCACGACATATCCCGTTCTTGACAAATGACGACATCCTGACAATGTTTCATCGGAAAACAAGGAAGTGCCGCAAATCGAGTGATTGGCGTCGGGGTCATAATGTATCTGCCTTCTCCAGTCATTCTCAATCTCACACAGGAAGGACACTGGCCGTGACTCTGGTTTCTGATGTTCGAATTCTCGAACTCCAGACCGTGTCGGATTCCAATAAGGATTTGGCTCAGGTATTGGTCCAAATTCACTTTCAAGGAGGTTTAGCAGATCAGATGTTTGGAGCCGAGGCACGCTCTCCCCCCAGGTTACGGATTTGACTGTTTCCATGGAAGAAGTATTTCCCCTTATTCCACTTCCACTGCCTGATCCCCTGAAGCAAGCGTTCGTCAACCTGGCGCTTAACGGATACAAAAATGAAGGGTGGGGTCCTTTTGAAAAGTCAGGTGATGAGGGGCGTCTGCTTGAGTAATTAAAAGTACTCGAACAGATGCAAATGTTGTGTTCCGTGGTCAACACACAACCATTGTGCTGCAGAATACGATTTAGAGGAAGATCCTGGGATTCTGGAAGCCGCATCAACAGGAGGAGGGGCTAAAGTACTTTTTTGATCTGTTGATGCAGTAGACCTTGTCTTCTTTGGAATAATCGGTAGTTTTGGAAAGGGGGCAGTACCCAGATAAAAAGGATCAAAATTCTTTTTTGCAGAGGGTGGGTCTACCTTTTATGGTGGATCCACTAGTTGATCGTTGACATATGTGCGACTTAGAGATGGATCCATGGTTCCCAAGGCAATTCGAATATCCCTGACTGGAAAATCTCCACCAGTTAGTGTGGTTCTTTTGGATTCTTTCCCAGTCACAGACAATATTTTTTCCATCCTATTTGACTTCTGGGACTTGTCAGGAGGTATCCTTCGACTCACTCGTGGTTTTGTGAAAGCGTTTTGCCAATTCCAAATTGGGCGTCATCATCAGATCATTAAGTGATATATCTGGTTTTTCCATGGTCTCCCGGGTTGACATAGTTCAAATTTTATTTCTAAATGCCTTGGAGGAACTGCGACCAAAAGTAGTTTGGTTGGCGAGAGTCTTCCCTTTAGAAAGGCAGTATCTTTTATAAATTTTGTCTCTGACTGGCTGTTTTTTCGAGCCTAAACCACGGAATTGTTTCGTGTGCATTTTTTCTCTCGACTCGTCTAATGGCGCAACAGTGGTGACGACGGAATCCGACTTGGTATTTGTGGGAGTGAGAGAAGAAATATTTTTCACCACTTCATCAGAAGGTCCATATATTAGTGGCGAATACGAAATTAGGTCGACTGTCGGAGGATTTTTATCAACCGGGGAATTATTTGAGACATTTTCGATAACCACGGAATCGATATTTGCATTGATCTTAACTTTATCCCCAGGAGAATCTGATGTGAGCACACACGGTTGAGGTAAATTGATTGTTAGGTCAATCACCCCATCCTCGGAATTTTTTGCTTTGTCGATCGGAGACGTATTTTCGATTGGAAAAATTGAATTTTCAATTTCCATGGACAGAGTAAGGAGGCTTTCGCTTTTCAATGAGTCGTCTAATGGGTTACCTTTTAATAATTCCGGAAGCATCTCATTCAAATTACCACTTCTCGCTTTCTCACGTATTTTCTCGGACTCTACCACGGACAAAGTAATTTTAGGTGACAGTAGACTTTTCTTAAAGGGTTTGTGTAATTCATCGTTCGAAAAGCCTGTAACCATGGATTTGCTTTTATTTTTTCTGCAGGCATCCCCCTTTATTTCAATATTAAGTTTTTTACTACCTGCTTCACTGCATGTAGTTTTACGACGAGTTACCATACTTCGTCTACGTAGTCCACCTTTTTTATGTGACGTAGCTCATCCACTCGATATTACCACACGTTTTCTTTTCCCAGATTTTGTAGTCGTTGATTTTTTCGTGTCCACGGATACCACCGGAGGTGTGATGTTATCCCCTGAGCCGCTAACAACAGGCGATGTTGAGGGGGGTTGCACGGATTCGTTGAATCTATGATCGTGGGAGCCACATAGTCGATGAGTGAGACTAGGGTTTTGGCTACCTTATCGGTTTTGTCGCTGTTGAACTTTGTGGCCTTGAATAATTTATTTTTTTGCTCAACCAAGGTCGCGTGCGTCTGGAGTCATGTGATTAATGGAATACTAGCAACGGTAGACAGTAAAGCTAGATCACGTAGATGTTCGACGATTTCAGCGACGGAACTTTCCACGGATTCGACCTCGGACACGATAAATTTCACTTTATTTTCAAACAACTCCATTCTGATCTTTCAAAAAATAAAAAAAAATTTACTTTTATTTTATTTTATTATTATTATTATTACTTTTTTTTATTTTTTACTATTATTTCTACGGAACAAATTAAGTGATGCACATAAAAAAAATCACAATATACATTAATTTCTTGTACTAACCTGTTCTCAGAATTTTTATTATTCACGGAAGGAGAGATAGAAGATCGAGTAGGAACGAGAGACGAAGTAAATACGCATGCTGAAAAAGAGGAACAAAAGCGGATTTCACGAATCGTATTACGAACATTTCGAGGAATGGCGGAAGAGACTGAAGATTTAAGTGGAAAAACGAACTTACGATTTTTTTTTTTAGAAATTTTTTCACACTAAACAAAAAAAGGAAAAAAAGAACCTTCTCTTTGTAAAAAATTTTAAAAGAAAAAAAAGAAAGAAAAAAAAAGATGTATCATGTAATTAATTATTATACGGAATCGACGAGCCAAGGACAAGTTAAAAAATTTTGAAGGTTAAGAAAACTGTTGAGTGACTGACATTACGAAAAATTATTGCTTGTCTTGTCCGTGTGGTCACAACGAATTCACGGAAGGTGTGGTGGGGGTTTTATAAACGTGTTTTGGACACAACAGCAAGTTTATTCCTGCTTTCAAGATAACCCGCTGTTTTTGCACTTTCTGCCTATTTTTAAGATGGCGGATGCACTCGATGTTGCGTAATAGTTTTTAGCGCGATGTTGGGTAATGCAATTATTTTACGTGGAGGCGGGGCGTTGTCCGCGTTTGTTTTTTCCACGGAGACGTCTTCATGACGAACGTCCTTGTAAATTCTTGCTTTTTCGGCCTTCGAATTTTCGTCATTATTTTCTAATATATTATTTTTATACTATTATTATTATTATTTATTTATTTATTTATTTTTTTTTATTTTTACGTGTTAATATTTTAAATTATTTAGGTGATGATCTTCTTCTGTTTTGTCTTCCATATTCACGAGACGATATGCGTTTTGTCCCAATTCTTTTATTATTGAAAATGGTCCTCGGAAAAGGGGAGCTAGTTTTTTTGCGAATTTCTTTTCCTTGGAAGACTGAAAATGAGTTTTTACATAAACTATATCACCGGGTTTTAATTTTGTGGGTGGTGGATGTGAATTTTTGAAATATTTTTGTCTCTGAATTAATTTTATTTTTATTTTTTCACGGACTTTTTCTACCATATTTTTATATTTGGTTTCCAGAATTTTTTCCAATTTTTCACTTCCACGGACTGTCAGCCTGAGTTTGAGGTGAAGAGCAACTGGTGTAACACCAGTAACGATATGCTCTGTCGTGTTTATTTTTCTCTCAACTCCTTGGATTAAATCTGGCCATGACGAGTGTTTTGTGTTATTGTCAAGATGCATCCTCATACACTCTGCCAAGGTTTGCATAACCCTTTTGGCTGGGTTTGAGGCAAGGCGGTAGATTGAAGTGAAGCGAACTTCGACCATTTTTCTTTCCAATGGTCTATCCACTTGGTCGAGGCAAATTGAGGACCATTATCCGATAAAATGCACGATGGTTTTCCAAATTCTTCCGTATATTTATCAAGTCTTTTGATTGTGGTGGCGGTATCCATGTTTTTCACTGGGTAGAGTTTCACATGTTTTGTAAAAACATCGAGAATCACCAGTATTTTTTCCACAGAACCTCTTCCGCGGGGGAGAGGGCCAAAGTAATCTACTGATAACAATTCACCTTTTTTTTTGGCAATGATATTTTTCATATTACCATATGGCTTTAATGATGCTCTTTTGCAGGTCATACATTTTTTACAGTTTTTTATGAACTCTATGACATCTGCTTTACAGCCTGGCCAATCAAAATACCTTTGAATGATTGTCATAGTTTTATTTATCCCAGGATGTTGAGCATCAGTATGGTAATACCTAATACATTGCTCTCTTTTCGATAATGGCAAATAAATTCTTTTTTTTCCATCACGTCCTTGGAGATAAAATAGATCATTTTCCAAGGAGACTTTTTGATACTTTTGGAATTGTATTGCTAAAGCAATTTCGTGATCTAATTTTTGTTCATCCGAGATTTCCCTATACCATTGACCAAAGTTTCTAGAATTGACCACGGAATTTTCTGACAAGGGTCTTAGAGCACTTACGACTATTTTGGGGGCTTGTACTGTTGAGGTAGGAACAACAAAATTGTCCAACCCACAGATGTAAGTTTTGTGGTATCTTGAGAGAGTGTCAGCAATTTCATTCTTTTTCCCCGCTACATGATTTACACCTTTAATATTAAATTCCTCTAGTGTTGTGATCCATCGAGCTACTCTAGGAGAACAATATCTTTTTCATTGCGAAGCATGCTGAGGCTCTGATGATCGGTAAATACAACTATAGGGTAACCAAGGAGGAAAAAGTAGCATTTTTTTAGCGTGTATATGATTGCTAACAATTCTCTCTCATACGTCATGTAATTGGTTTTGCCCTTGGAAAGTAGACGACTAACCATTGAGACAATCCTAGGAGTAACTCCGTCATCTTCTATCTGATAGATGAAACCTCCAATCCCATATCCTGAGGCGTCTGCCATAATAAAGAATGGTCTATCAAACCTGGGATAGACTTCCAAAAGCTGTCTCGGAATCTCTTCCTTGAGGCGTTTGAAAGCAGTTTCACACTCACCAGTCCATTCAAATGGAACTTTTCCACAGAGACGGTAGAGTGGTTTGCCTATTTCAGCACACCTAGGAATGAAACCTCTATAGAAATTTTCGATACCAAGGAAGGATTGAACTGCCTTTTGGTTCATCGGAGTAGGAAAGTCTTGGATCACCTTTGCCCTGTCTTCCACTGGCCTAATGCCTTCCCTTCCAATATGATGACCATTGAAAGTCACCAAATCTTGGAGAAATTTGCATTTTTCCTCATTCAGGGTCATGTGGACATCTAACACCCTTTGAAAAATTATTCTAAGGTGTTGCAGGTGTTCTTCCTTGGATTTGGAATGGACTAAGATATCGTCGACATATGCGGCCACAAATTCCTCTGTTTCTTTGAAGACCTGTCGAACTGCAGAAAGAAAGGCTTGCATCGAATCTTTAGTGCCAAATGGTATTCTGGTGAACTCATAGGGAACACCTTCGAACACAAAAGCACAATATTGGGAAGATTCTTCATCCAATAAAATTTTCAAGAAGCCTTCTCGAAAATCCAGGGAGGAGAAATATGTTGATCCTGCGAACTGTGTTTTCAATTCATCTATGTGCGGGACCTCATCACCCTGGGTTTCTAAATATTGATTCAGTTGCCTGAAGTCGCCACAAGGTCTATATGTCCCATCTTTTTTGGGGACAGCTACTAGTGGAATCCTGTAAGAGGATTTAGAAGGTCTTATGATCCCACGGTTATAATATTCCATTATTTTTTCTTGGATTTTATCTTTTTTATGCCTCGGAACAGGGTAGGTCTTGCACATAGTTGGTTCATATTCTTTTTTTACTTTTAAATGGTGCTTATATAGATTGCACGCTCCAGGTTCAGGTCTAAAGATATGATCAAACTCATCTCTGATTTTTTGGAAATCTGGGTCATAGACAGGTTTATTTTTCTGTCTTTCTTTATTTTGTTCCTTTTTGATTTCCACGGAGATATTACCTAGGATGGGGGCAACATTTTTTAGAGTTACATCATCAAGGTCAAATTCTTTGAACCCTGACATATTTTCCTCATTCTTACCATGGAGTATGGCTAAAATAGCCTCGATACAATCATTATTTGTTTCTGTTGTTAGTTCAATTTTTTGCTCCTCGAACTTTTCCATCTCGGGATTGGAGCTTAACTGCCCCAAGATGGGTTTCTGAAAATCCAACTCCTGTGTTTTTAAGCCATAGATAAACGCTAACCCTTCCTTTTCTTTTTGTGCCATTTCGATTTCTTGAGAAAACGCAATAGGGCAATCTCTTAGGTAGTTAAGGGGGTCTTGCACTTTTTTGTCTGACACGAGGGTTTGAACCTTATCATATATATATGTCGATATTTTATGATCGACACCGTCTGGTGTGATAAAGGTTAAACCACCTCTGTTACCAAATCCTATCGCTGCATGGTATGCAACCAGAAACTCTCTGCCAAGGATCCAAGGAATATTAAATCCTGCGACTATACGAATCACAGTCCTGACAGGGATTTTCTCTCCAGTTTCCGCATCATACAGACAAAGGGTAATGAAAATTGATTTTGTGACCTTGGTCACTTTTTTCCCTATGATGGCTTTTACACTTAAATTGGAAGTTGGTATTTCAGTGTATTCTAGATCCGGACAAGCTTTAAGAACTGCTTTGAAAGCATCCTGCTCCGCAAAGTTCCATGGAGATCCACAGTCACCAAGAATTGGAAATATAAGGTCTTTCAATTTCAGCAGGACATAAGGCGCTTTTAGATAGTCCGGAACTGCTGCTCGGAGTATCATCTCGTCTCCATCTATTTCTCCATCTAAAAGATTAGAGAATCCAGCACAGACTAAACGATCGAAAGAATCAGGTTTGCTAGTTATGTCCGGGGAATTCTCAGTGGAAATATTTCCTACTTTGGGTGCCATGGAATTGGGTTTTGCCTCTTCAACCTGTTTTTGCTCGGTTGCAGTTTCTTTAGCGGTTACGGAATTTTTGTCATTGTTAGGTGGTTCAGGATATGCTGTCAGCGGATCTTTTGCACCTCGACTTACCCATCTAAATTTCTCTTCCATCATCTGGAGAGCTTCTGTACTTGGCGTAAAATCCTCTTTAAAAAGACTTATTAAGATCTTAAACCTTAATGAGAAATCCTTGTTGAAATAGTAACTATCAATATCTTAAGTCTGATGCCTATCGAAGAAAAGCAGAACATGGTCAAGATTAACATATTTCAAATCGAAACGTTTTGCTAAATTATGAATATTGGCATTTATGTTATTTAGCGTAGTCCAATATGTTCGATTTTTTGGATTGACCTGACTTGGAGGTACCTTGGACACGACTATTTCCTTGAAGCCAAATTCCTTCAACTTTTTGACCAGTTGTTGATACTCTTTATCAAAGACTTCGATATGAAATCCGCTTTGTTGGTGCTCCTCATACCCTATGATTATCATTGTCTTTTTTATAGATCGAGGGATTTTTGAGAGCCTTTTTACCATGGATTTAAGCCTATTTCCTTGTCTACAGAACAGGTCACTTGTTTTCAAGCATTTCATTGCATTATACTCGCTAAGACTATTTTTGAAAATGTCTAATGCAAGTTTGTCACCTATGATAAGGTAGTCTTTGTACATTAGATATGCCAGTTGGTAATCCTGTGATGTTAGCAACCCTGGTTTCTTTTGCTCCATCCCCCGGTTGCGTTCTGAGGATGGAGTTTTTAGTTTCCTGTTAGAGCTGAAGCCACGGACCCTACTAAAGGATCTTCCAATTCTTCTTTAGACTCGTCTTCCTCAGTACTTGTGTTGTTTTCCGCTATTTCTTTTTCGACTATGGGTGAGACTTGTCCAACCTTTGGTTTTATTTTTTCAAATTTTGTGAATCTTTTTTCGTATTTGTTTTTTGTTTCCGCAGGTTTTTCTGTTTTGGCGGAGGTATTGCCTGTGACTATTTTTTGGGGTTTTACGTACCATTCAAACATCTCTGGGGGTAATTCCTCAATATATTCTTCCAGGGATTTGATTGTTTTTATTTTCTGTTTTTGTACGTCGTGCCTGATGGCACTAGACATCATTGGTAGGAATACACTAATCAGAATCTCGTCCTGGTAACCACAACCTTCCAACCTACGTACCCAATGTTTAAAATAATCTCGGAAGTTATCGAACACGGAATTTTTTTTATCGGTATTTTCAAATTCACGGACTATATTTCTCTTAGCCATGGGTGTCCACTCTCTTTGGAGGAAGAGAGTTTTCATCTCCGTGTAGGTCATGTTAATGTCTTCGGTCCTTAACCACTTGCAATAGCCCTTAATAATTCTACGAAAGCCAGCCGCAATACGTTTTTCTGTAACATTGCTGTTACCTATCAATTTTTTGTATTGCTCCACTATCTGGAGTGGGGTTCTTTCATCTTTTGGGCCTATCCAAGGATCGAGTTCGAACTGTTTTTTCTCCATCTCTTGGAATGCCTTGTTCATCCCAGACCTTTCACCACCCTGGTCATTATTTTGATTTATTATATAGATCGGGGGAAGACCCCCAACCGGTTGTCCATTTTGGGTGATTGGCTGGACTTGCATGAGGGGTTGTGGTTGTTCCATGTTTTCCATGGAATGCACGGAACTTCTCTGATTCGAGTCATTTTGATTAATGTTAGGGTTATTATTGTTACTATCTTTCAAACTGGCAACACTGGCTGTGTCCGAGTTGTTACGTGGCAGCTGGGCACAAGTATGACCTTCCATGGAGTTTGAAGCCTGAGAGCCCGAGCTAACCTGAGTTACTGAAGCAGGAGGGGTTGGCTGAACTTCCACTTCCGAGTCAACCACAGAATTTTGTGTTTGGCTTGTGTTAGATGCAACAGGAGGAGGTATTTGACTGACTAGATCTTGCAAAACCAAGGAAATGTTATCGACAGTAGAGGCTATCTTTTTTATTTCAGCTACTTTGGAAGCTACTGTCTGTATCCTTGCATCGAGATTTTCCACGGAAGCCTTAAGGTTTGAAAGAGTATTTTCTGTATTTACAACCTTCGCTGCCAAACCAGTTAATGTGATTTTGGTTATATTGGCTTTTGCATTCAGCTCTACCACGGAAGTTTCGATCTCCATGGTTTTATTTTTTATTGCCTGAATTTCTGCCATGTTTGCAAGCAGAATTTGCATGTCAGCGTCATGTTGTTCAAGTTTGCGCCTACTAATTCTAATGGTTGTTGCTCGGCAGTGGGTCTAAGGATTTCAATTTCCCATTCTGGTTTGATATCTTGTTGCTGCTGAAGGTTTTGTGGTTGACACAGAGGTCTACCTCGGGGGTTAGGTGTTCTTATTTCACCGGTGTTAGTTGGATCACTTCTGGCTCTCCGACCCCGAGTCATTATCCCTATAGCGTTTGCCACGGACATACAAAATATATGTTTCCCAAGGAAAACAATTTACATATAAATCACGATGTATAAATAAAATAAGGTTGTCGTCAAGTTTTTGGTTTTTCCCTCAGACAGGAGGGGTTACTGTTAACTCAAATAAAAATTGTCAGAAAACACAAAGAAATAATTTTTGTCAAATTATTTTATTTTGAATAAAAGGGTGCGGGTAGTCAACGATGTTTTTCCATGGATGTAGGCTAAGTTTAAGCTACGGCAAGTTTAACGGAAAAAGGATTTTTTATTATTATTGTTTTTTATTAATACGTTTAAGGTGGTATAAACGTCCTTGGAAATATACGATTTTTAAATCAATAATTTTTATTTTGAATTATCAATTTTATTTTTTCCAAGGTAAATTGGTTATTTTTAAATCATGGATGCTGAATAGGCTTAGTGTAATTTCTTTTTTTATCGTTTTTGAACACGAATGCAGACAACTAGGCGACTGTTTGAACCTGCCTCAAAAATACAAAAGGTATACAGATCCAAAACTGCTGTGCCTGCTACAAGTTTGTTTTATATAGTATGAAATTTTGTTTTATCCCAATACCTATATGTTTTTTATAAAAATGTAGCAATCCTCAGATGAGGGTACGATCTAAAAACATTCCAAGGAAAACTGAAAGTTTTACAAACTAACATATCCTCGGAAATTATTTTTCACTTATTTACAAGTGTGGACATATGGTTCAAGTCCCTGTTCGGGCGCCAATTTTTTTTCTTATTATTTTTTTTTATATTTCATCATAGGTATGTTGTTGATACTATAGGTTTCAGACAAGCCTAGACAGAATTTACACGAACATACAATTATGAATAAACCTTGGAACATGACATATGTGGAAAGTGGAAAAAAATATGTGGTATGTCAGGGGAGGCCTCTACAGCGTTCCCCCTTCAGTCCCTACAAACTTTCACCATTCAAAATCCCACAAAATTAAGGACGTCAGTAAACTCACCTGTACAGGACAGTGGCCACAGAATTACCACTGCCCGGTCGGATAGCTCTGCCAGGTATCCTTGGACTTGAATTTATGCCATATGCAGGCGATTTTAATATACCTTTTTCACCGCACTTGTATTTAATTCCATGGTTGCACTTACCGATTTAGCAATTAGCCGCGGACCATTTTATAACATCGCCGAATTTTCCCCATTGCCCATTAAAAGAAAATCAACACATTTTAATGTAAAAACACGTGTCGTATATTAATATTAAAAAGAACAAAAAACACATCACGAGAAACTAAATGGAAGAACATGTTTTCATCTCGAGTACAAAAATTGAAGAGAAATTAATGTAAGAAAAATTTAAGTCAGCTCAACTGAAAAAAGTTTTTAGAAGTGACAGAGGAAAACGAGATCGAGTACAAAATTATTCGTCTGTCAGTTGAGAAAAAAAAAGAGGTGGTAAAAGATTTACAGTACATACATAATTTTATTATCTAAATCTACGGACGAACTTTTTGTTAAGTAAGGGGAAATGAAAAAAGGAGAAGTTCGATAAATAGAATTCGGAACTGGGAAAACGTGTATTATAGGAATTTGTAAAGTATCAAGGAGAAACAAAAGAAATGTTTCGAAAAGGGAATGTCTGTGGATGGTTCGTATTCAGGAAATTACAAGATCAAAAAAGTTACAGTTAAATTTGAAAATGTTCACGTATTTTTGTGAATGAAATAAAAATGGAATAAGCCGAATGTGTCAAATGTTCACTAAAATTTCGCATAACTAAAGAAAAAGAAACAGAAAGAGATCACTGTATAACCTCGTCCAAAATTCTCGATTTGTTAACTGTAAACTATTATTTCCATCCATTCATCCATGTTTCAAACCCCTCCTAAAAAAAAAAAAATTGCGCTTAACTTGTATTAAAATAATAATAAATATAAAGCCATTTCTGTAACGCTATCACGTGATCATAGTTACTGATATACTTATTCGGCTACGCGTATATTTCAGTTTTAGCTTAACTCTAAGTTACTTTTTTCTTCATTTTGCACCCGGTTAAATGATAATCCACATTAATGGTTTATATAGGTCTGTGAATTATTGCTGCGTAGCAGCAATAGGTACTCCCCAGTTGTAATATAATCTCTAATATCTTTAATACTACCTATTAAAATCGAATACCTATACAAAAGTAATACCTACCTATCTACCTACGTATTTACGCCACCACCATCAGTTTCATAGAACATTTTCCCACAGAACCGAATATTTTCACGTCATTTTGAATGTTTCGCGTTATTTTTTCAGAAGAAACGAAAGAACATAAGCTACTGAACTGAAAGAGTTGCTAGGCAACAAAGGGTGAGAGACAGAGAAAGAGTGAGAAAGTAAAAAAGAGACTTTGGGCAGTTAGGCGTATTTTTAATGGGAATATGTCTGTAACACACCAGAGCAGAAAGTGAGCTTCATTGGTGTTGTTGTTTTTAGCACCTTCTTCTTTTAAAAACAAATTACGCTTTTTGGTTCGTTGCCTTACTTTCTTCCTTTTTATCTTCGCGAAAAATC
Organism: Ericerus pela; assembly: GCA_011428145.1. NCBI lineage: Eukaryota > Metazoa > Arthropoda > Insecta > Hemiptera > Coccidae > Ericerus > Ericerus pela. Next base: position 382,462 of record WOFM01000349.1, read on the forward strand.
AAACTGAAATAAAAAAAAGAGAAAAAAAGAGAGAAATATTGAAAGGAAGAAATTTTCCTATTGTTTCTTGTTCTGTAGAAACGTTGGCAAAAGGCTCGAGTATGGGTCTGCTTTCTTCATCAACAGAGCGTATAATTTCATTGAGGGTTGCTCCACGAAGTTTTCTCTGATCATTTGTGCCAAAATGGAACTCACCAGAGCTACTAATGGAGAAGAAATCAAAGAAGTCTTAAAATGTACTTTTTCTACCTTCATCAACACATAGTAGCAGAAAAAAGTGTTGTGAAATTAAGTGAAGAAAATTAATTAGGTATTTGCTGAGTGCGAAACGTCAAGTCGATATTTGAGTCTAAATTTTCCGAATTTTATGGATAGGTCAATGTGTTGTGAACAATTTTCCAAGCTTTTGCATATATTATATGATTTTAAAAATAAATGTATTAAACTTATGGAATTGATTTTTCATATTTTATGGGAATAGCGTTGATGCTTTTTGTGTCCAACATTTGTTATAGTGATTGCAATTTTTATTGAAATTTTACTGACGTATTTGAATTTCTATTTAGGTTCATTTTGCGTTTTCTGTTATGAAAATAAACAAGGAACTGATTAAATCTCCACGATTTCGAAAATAGGTACTATCAATTTGGGATTACATTTTTTATCATAAAATTCTTCAAACAAGGTTAAGCTGGGAGCTGAAAATGCATCTGAAATTTTCATCGATTTACGTGTTTTCAGTTCTTTGAATTTTATTCAGGAAAAACTTAATTGAAATTGAAAAAAGTAGGACTTCATAAAAATTTATGTAAAATTCTGGCATTCAGTTTGACACATCTGGCCTACCACCCAAAATCACAACCCTTAATTCGCGATCTTTTTTCCATTTAACTTTTTTTTCAAATTTATATTTTTATTTTAAAGTCTGATATTAAAAATATATACGTATGTCTAAATTCTCAACCAGGCATTCGATAACTGTAGAAACTTGTCTTTTCCTTATTACCTATTCTTCACCTTTCACGTTTTTCCATTTTTCTACAAAACTATTACCTTGGCTTTGTCCATTCACTTCATCTCTTCACACATCTTCATTTCTACCTTATCTCATTCACTTCTGATCATGTCATTTTAGCTGCTGTAGCTGCTGCTTCATTTCTATTCAGTTCTTCTTAATCTCACCTCTTTTCACTCTCCACTTCACTTTTCTGCCCAGGTATTAGTTTCTTTCTCTCTACCCTGGCTGTTAACCTTTTTTCCCTTCTCATTTTTATCTTCCTATTTCTTCACGTCATCTCTTTGATCAGTGCCTTAGGTTTTCACTCTCTTTTATTTTATTTTATTTAAAATCCATATCTATATAATATTTTATACTATCCAGTTTTTTCTCCTATTTTTCTCCCTCTCTTTTTTATGTAGATGAACAGATTTTTCAACTGAATATTTTCTAACGGCATTAGCTGTTTATCTCTGCTTTTTTAGCTTTCGCTTTGTCCAAGCTGTTTTATATTTTTATGTACAAATTTTTCAATTTTTACTTTTATTAATACATGGCTGTAATTTTTATAATGGGTTGATTTTTTTCTAATTAGCATTGGCCATTTGGTGGTGTTAGTCCTGGTATCGAATTGATATTCACCCAGTAAGTGTGTGCTGAGGAGAAATGTTTAGCCCAGGATTAAATGGTTTTTAATTTCACCAGGCAAGGTCTAAATTTGAGTCCAACAGATACCTAGCAGGCTATTTAGGTTGGGCAGTAATATTTTTTAGTGTTGCTGTTTAGTGTAGATGACTTCTCCAGGTTCGTGGACTTTGATTAGTTGGACTTAGAATTTTGTAGGTATTGCTATTGGGAATGGGTTTTATGACCCTCATTCATATATCATAAGTTGTCTTTTGTATTTTTTTCTTATTTTCTCAAATTCTGAAAAAATTTTAACCAACAGTTGCCTAAATTTAAATTTTTAAAATCATTCATGGGAGAATCATTTTCACTGATGCTTTTTATCTGAAGTCCACATGAACTTCAAAAAAAAAAAAAGAACAAAATGTCTGAAATTTGAATTAATTTTATTTTTGTAGAATCTGCGCTACCTTTTTCACATTGTAGTAGTAGGCATTGTCTTAAGCTGTGTTTATACCCAAACGAACATTCACTGTTTGTCCCATATTTTCCTTCATTCATTGGGCTACAGGATGTTTATTCTCATTTGGTAGTTTATTCGTTAAACGTTTATAGCAAACAAGCAAAAAAAAATGTCATTGTTCACTAATTTGTTTGGTTTAAATGCAGCATTTAGACAAGACAAAATCTTTGGAGCCCTTAACTAGTGATGTACATGACTGAAAATTTTCCCTTGGGGACTGTTTATTTAATATGAAAAAGACAAACCTATTGACCTTTATCTTATAGTGGATTGTAGGATAAGATGGCTCTTTTTTTTCAAATATGTTTTAATAAAATATAGTAACCACCAAAATCAAAGTATTTTATTTCTGTGAAAAGTGGTTTGGTGAAACGTTTTGTAGCAAGTGAGACATACGAGGTGTGGATATTAAATACTCGGACTGATGCTGTAAAAAAATTTATTTCAAATCAATTTACAATTGGGCATGATCCTCTTCAATACACTCCCCTCCTCTATCTCTACACCACTCCATGCGAATTTTCCACTGCTCGAAGCAATGCTGGAAGTCAATATTGGTTAGCCCCTTCAGTACCTCTGCCGCTTTCTCTTTAACCGCTTTCACCAACTCAAATCTTGTGCCTTTCAATGCTGATTTGACCTTGGGGAAGAGATAAAAGTCACACGTGGCTAAGTCTGGTGAATATAGTGCATGGCGTAACACTGGAATGCCATGTTTGGCCAGAAACGTCTGAACAGACAAAGTGGAATGCGCAGGCACATTATCTCGATGAAGCAGCCATGATTTCTACTTCCACGATTCGGGTATTTTTTTCAAATTTGTTCACGTAATTGAGCAAGGACCTGAAAATAGTAATGCTGATTTATAGTTTGACCTGCAGGAACCCAATGGACGTACACAATACCATGAATGTTGTAAAAAACAATCATCATTGCTTTGAATTTCAATTTGCTCATGCGCACTTTTTTTGCTCTTGGTGAGTTTGTGGTTTTCCAGTGCATGGATTGGCGCTTTGTTTCCGGGTCATATGTGAAAAACCACAACTCATCACATGTGATCACTCGTTCCAGAAGCGTCGGGTCACTTTCAATGGCCTCCAACGTGTCCATGCAAACATCGGCGCGAGTTTGTTTTTGTTCTTTGGTGAAATTTTTAGGAACCATTTTGGCACATACTTTTCTCTTGTTGAGATTATCATGTAAAATCTGTCAAACGCATTCTTTATCAATACCAACAGTTTCTGCAATCTCCCGAATGCTCAATCTACAGTCAGATCGCACCAGCTTACCAATTTTTTCGATGTTTTCATCTGTTGAGGATGTGGTTCGGTGACCTGGATGCGCATCATCTTCGACATCTTCTCGGCCATCTTGAAACAGCTTATACCACTCGAACACTGTTGTATGGGATATACAGTCATCACCATACACTCCTTTCAATAAACGATAAGTTTCCATAGCGTTTTTTCCAAGTTTCATGTGAAATTTCAAGACAATTTGTTGCTGAATTATTTTATTCACCATTTTTCTGGCAAACCGTCACAACAGGTCTCACAAAAACAATAGCTACAATCGAACTGCGTAGTGCTTGAGAGCTGTTACATTATTATGGGAACGAGGGGAGTTCAGGATGTACAGCTGATGGTTGTTTGTTGTTGACGCATGCATACAGCGCGCGTAGTCGCATCAGTCCGGGTATTTAATAGCCCAATCTCGTATTTCTATTACTCTTTCTTTTATTCTTTATTTTATTGTTTCGATTTATTTTTATTTTTAGCTTTCCTGCACTCACTTTAGAAAAAATGAAGTATTTACTGTTGGCTGCTTATATACTAACTTGACCACCATCTTTTGTTCTTGCCTTAAGCTCTTGACTTTTAAATTCATCTTTCAGCCTCTTCAACATGTATTTATTTCTTTGATTCAAAATTCAATTTCTATTCTCTATTAACTTCGAAATAAAGTCACTAGGTTCATTTTTATACGCTTTTATCCTACTCACTCAATTTGTTCAAGTACACCGGATGACCAACTTCAGCGCTTTCACACATACACTTATATCCGTTTTTGTCAGTTATTTTTTCAATTTTTATTTCTTTCTGTTTGGGAAAAAAAGTGAGAAATTTTATTTTCCCTTTCGCCGTTATTTCTTCTTCAAATTATAAAAGTGTATTTTTTAAAAACTCGTTTTTAAACTAATTTATTCATATTTTCTTGAAAGTTTCTTTTCTTTTCTTAATTGGGGTCAAATTTGTGATTATTACATCAAAATACTCAGTTTCTCTATGTACCTATTATTGTACACAATTAGAAATTACTTTTTTTTTTTGTTTTTTTAACATAAATTAATATCTTTTTCACTTAATTATTATGATCAACATGTCCAACTCGCACTCAGTTCTTATTCATGTGTATTCTTATAATTGGTGTAATAATTATGAACTTCAAAATGGATTAATTTCCTTTCTGAGTCTCGTCAAGTGTAAGTATGTGTGTGAGGTAATTGATTGATTCAGTTGTGAAGTAAAGTCTGTATCTAGATGAACCCATAATCTTTGATTTTACTTTTGACCTGTTACTCTACTGCATATTCTACACTTCTAGTTAACTTTCACACACTATATAATTTCAGAAAATTAGTATTTGGTAGAACATTCACGCGTTAGATTTTCCATTTGGTATTTTGAATTTAGTAAAATGACCATGAATACCTACTTTGGAGACCTTATCTTTTTTCCTGATATTACAAATTTTCCAAGTTCCTTTTTTGGGTACAGCTAGGACTAAGTTTCAAACATAAGAGGTTATCTTTCAGAGGAAACGTTTATCACAAACTAAAACTGTTAGCATTTCGATTCTGTAGATTTTGACTATACGTTAAATGTCATTGTAGTAGACTCCGCTCAGTAGTTTCACGTGTAGTTAATAGGTTTAACTGCTTTATTGCATCAAAACACTCAGGTACCTAGTTCGGCCGATAAGTTAATACACTGAAACAAATGTGGTTATTGGAATGAACACAGCTCATTTAGATCAAATTAAGATGCACAGATCTTTCGGAAGTATGAGGAAACGTGAAGTTTCCAAGCACTCTCACACGGAGAGACGATCCCTTCCATCTTTAAGAAGAGATGTGCTCCATCCAGTTGGCAATTTTTAACAATACTATGAATAATAAACGTTCATTATATCATAATTTAAAAAAAATCAATAAGGTAGAAAAAAGTGGACAGCTTCTTCAAGTAATCTAATATGTGCTCGTATCATGCTCTGCTCAAGATCGTGCCACAATAACATACGTAATATTGATATTGTTTTGCAAAACAATATTTTCTGTTTCGAACTTTCAGAATTATAAATCTTTCCCTGAATGGAATCAGTGGCTTATCTGTATCATTTTTTTTCGCTTTCGAAGTGATTCTAATAAGCATTATCTGATGAATACATATACTGTATTCTTATCTCAAATAAAGTATGTTGAATGTCAGTAATCAAATTTCTCATGAATGAATTTTCATAAGCTGGCTAAAAATTTGATTGTGCCAAGCTAAAGGAATCGCATTGCAGACTATGAATTATTCTAACGAATACTGTTAAACTTTATCCTTCGGATTTTGGCTATAAAATAAAAAAAAGCTACTCAACAATATACTTTCTAACTTCATTCAGGTCTTGTACACGACTTAATAAACACCATGTAGGTATACAAATAGATGGTAGTGAGCTGCTTAAATTCTCATGGTTGTCCTCATGTAAGAACAAAAACAAAGATTGGAAAGAAAAATTATAAACTCATTAAAAATGGAAATTTTATTACCTTGTTTAAGTCTCAAAGTTTGTCATAAAAATATTGAAAACTTTTTTCTACATTCAAAAGAAACATGATTTTCGTAATTTCATTTAAAACCCTTCTTTTTTGTTTGATTTTAATTTTTTTTTTCGAGTGAAAAAGTTTTTTCGTCCATCTACTGGAAGAACACAAATTTTAACGTCTCTAGGTCGGGTAAAACTTTGATTTTTCGCCATTAAATAATAAGTGAGTAGTTTTTGTTTTTAATAATGCAGGCTAACTTATTACGCTTGGTGCGGTGTTAGCCGCCAGGGTTAGGGGTGGGCACGTTTTTTTGTTTCATTACCTCAGGAAAATTTTGCCGCCAATAACTCAAGTTCGTATTAGGCATAGGTATATAATTATATATATAGATAGATATAAGTCAATTTCTTGTTTCCATTGTACAAGTCGCAATTTTTGTCCGATAATCACGAAAATATGGTACGAACATTTGTATTAAGCCAAGGACTTAACATACTGATTTTGGTGCGGATCGGACGGACGGTACTTTCGGTACCTCTATTTTTGAGTAAATTTAAAAAAAATATCTATACTTATTAAAATTGTCTGCCTGAGTATTTGGATCTAAGGGTAGGAGTGAGTACGTTTTTCATTTCATGATTTCCTAAGCAGTTTGGCCCTATTTTTGTAAATTCATTTTTTTTTTATGTACCCCCTTTTGCGTTGAGTCCATTTCCAGGCGTAATTTTGATCGGATGGTTTCGAAATTTGAAACACATATTTGAATCCATCTAAAGAAGAACCCTATTGTTTTAGGCCCGAATCGGGAGTCCGTCCTAGATCAGTTTATATTAATTTTTTATTGAACAGCGTATAGGTCGCAATTTTCAATTGATAGGATTAAAGTTTGGTATACGTATGTGTTTTAGGTTAACGACAATACATATCAATTTTAGTGCGGATAGACCTTACGGTACGTCTGATAGGGGCTATTTTGTTGCAGTTTTGGCAGATTAATGGCTCTAAAAGGAGTAATTTTCAAGCTATAGTTTCAAAATTTTTTAAAGTATTGACTTAAAGTATATCTAACATGTTTCCATATTTTGTTTCTATTTGTATTATGGTTCATTCCGTGGAGCTGTTGGAGTTGCTAATTTTTCATGTTATCTCAATAAAAGCTGCAATTCTCTTTCAATAGTCACGAAATTTAGTACAAGGAGTACCTCTTATACAAGGACTGGACCGATCAATTTTGGTTCTGATTGGTCAATTTGTTTCTAACTTATTAGCTATTCAGTGTGATTTTCCCTATTTTGCCTTTCTAATAATAGTGCTGAAAAATTAATTTTCTATACTTCATCGAGAAAACCACTCGTTTTAGCCTGAAAACAATCCAAAAACAGAAAAAAGGTCAATGTTTGCCCACCACCCCAGCTGCTGTACATTAGGATTGAACACGGATAGTAAAATCTCCGCTAATATTTTCGTAACCAGCACGTAGACAACTGCATTATACTTTGTTGTGAAATGTAAGATATTTTTTTCTCATATAATGTTTCTGCTTTTTTTATATATATATATAATCCATAGTTCATTAGAACTTTGAATAATTTTTCATTTCACATAAATATAATGATTTTTGACACATTCATAACATATTTTGAAAATACGATACTTAATCAATATATTTTCTCGCATGCATCGTATTTTTGGGATATTGGTAATTTTTTGCAAAAAATATAAATATTTTATACGTTACTTTATTAAAAGAGTGTTGATGATATAGGTGATTTTTAAATAAAGAAAATCTACTTTATCTTACGAAACTTGCTGCGCAAGAGTTTTTTTGTTTTTATATTCGTCATAAAATGCGGAATTTTGGAACCATTTGTAGGAAATTTATATAAATATTGATTATAATTTATTGTAGTATGCTACAAATTTTGGTGCGGATCAATCGCATGGTACTTCGGGTAAAGCTTTTTTTCTTCTTTTCTAATTTGCATGAACTTTTTACAAAAATTAACCACATGTTCATATTTTTTTATTTATTTTATAACTTTATTATATTTATTTATTTTATTTGAAATTCTATGGTTATTTACCATACCTTATCATCTTAATTAATTTTTCAATTTTTCAAGAAATAATGCTTTCAAATTTCACATTTTTTAATATTTTGTCAACACATTTCATACAATCATAACAAACCATTATCGCATGTAAACTTACAGACAATTAATGTAACCATCAAAATTTATAATTCTTTTTCTCAAAAACCTACTTTTTCTAGCGAGGCATGCTGCGATAGAGTCTTTTTTTAATATTAATCTTATGGAATATGATCAGCGACCTAAGCCGAGTATTTTCATTGGAGCTGAGGTAAAAGATCCTTCAAACTTTTCTTCTGATGGGTTAAAATAATGGAAGTTACAATATCACTAATCTCTTTTTTGGATGATTCAAAGCTATTCGATGTCATTAAATATATTATCCCCCCCACAAAAACTGTTCAATTTTCGCCATCCCCCATAAACAAATCACAGTTCGAAATAATATTTACAAAGGAACGAAATAATTTTTGTATAGTTCTCTCGAATGGATTCAATTCCAGGACGAAAAATTAATTTTTCCTTTAGTCTTGAATTTCCTAAACTTGTCTTATTCTGCAAGTTGAAGGGAAAGTTTCCTTTTATGATGTAACGTAGGCTATATAAATAAGTACGAAAATGGTTTTGCATTCTTTACTTGAAAAGTTCAGATTTTTTTCCCTTATTTTCCAAAACTCCATATTATTACTGACTTTTTGACACGTCTTTGATCCATTGTTTTGGAAATTTGAGTCGAGGAAGGCTGTGCACGAAATATTGGAAATCACATTCAGGCTTCTGTCAAAGTGCGGTACACTTTATAAAAAGTATTTATTCTTATTATTTTTATTATTCAACCTTTCGGTACAAATGGATAAAATGGTTTTTTTTTTTGTTTTTTTTTTGTTTGTGAAGCTGGAATAACCTTACCTGCATTTTGTGATCATTCATTATAAGCAACAAAATTTTCTGGTCTTCGTTCTTTTCAAAGTTTTTTTATTTGACTTCGTTAGGTAGGTACCGTTACATTTATGACGCTAAACTTATTTCACTGGAAACCGAATAAAATACATGCTGAGAAGAAGAAATGAAGGTAGCTTATGAAAAAAGGAAAATAAATAAATATTGCTCGTTAAAGTTGGGTAAAGAAAGAAAATAAGTTTTTTTTTTTTTTTTTTTCCATGAATTATCACATCAAAGCAAGGAGTCACTTTTTAATAATTTGCTTAATTTAATTTTCAGCAACGCTGGCAGCTGGGATGTCGTAAAAGTGGCTGCAGAAAAAAGGGTAGGTATTTTAAAATTTTATACCAGCTTGTTATGGTGAAGAAACTCGGTTGAAACGCATTAAGGTAACTTTATATCTCTTTTGGGAATACTGAGAAAATGGGCAGAGTTTCAATTTAAAAACTCTACTGTGAGTAACTTTCACTGTATGAAACGTAGTGGAGAGATAAGGCGAACTTCCGCACATTTAATTTTGCAATTTTGTAATTTTCTCTCCAAAAAATCATCGTACCATAATTTCAAGATATATTCAATTGAAACACCATATTTTTATTATTTTTATTTTTTAAGTTAGGCTTTGGCTACGTAGCTATTTTACCCAAAGTCTGGTTTATATATATTTTATGTCGCAGTAAGAGAGGAGATGGTCGAGATTCGTTGGTCGGTCGTCTACAAGTACAAATTTTTCAATCGAATACAGGATGTGGTATGCCAACCGGGGTAGCAACACGCCAAACAGGTTGCACCCGGCGGACTACACATATTCTCGTAACCACCATACGAGGGCCACCTCAACACCCTGACATATCTCCTAAAACACACTACACCTGTCCCTGGAAACACATTTAAGGGTATAGGACAAGGTGATAGGCCGAAGCCTTGTGCGCCTGGAAAGCTGGTCCAGTGTGATTGATAAAAGAAAGTAACCCCAAGAACGTCGATATTTTGGAATAAAAGCCAAAAAGCACATAAATAACGGAATTGAAATATCGGAAACCCACCCCGAAGAACATGTTACGTGAATATTAACATAAACTGCCCCGCTATTTCACCCACGGATAGAAGAATCAACACATCATAACAAATATAAAAACATTAAGCACATACCTGTATTCGAGTGAAATAAACAGAGTAACCAGATGCATTACATATGTTCGTCCTCATAAGCGGGTATGAATGAGAATGTTTCGATCAAATTAATATAAAGACAAGAAATGCATGGTGTAAAAATTATGAAGACGAAGTATGCCAGTACCGTAGTCGAACATAAATGAAACGAGAGTGATCAGCCAAATATACCGCGAGAACGGACAAGCCGTAATTGCGATAGATAAGGCCGAACCAGGATAACCATTCTTCTACTTTCAAATATACGTATATATTTGAAAGAGAAGAATGGTTATCAAATTTGGGAAAAAACCCGGTTGCCTACGAATAATCAACAGATGTTGATATTTGCAGGTAAGCGGGCGTATTTTATCTAGATACCTCAAGGAGCACCATTCGAACCAAACCAAACACACCGCCATTTTGCGTTAGGAATGCGGGGTTGGTTGGTCTCGAACTCGCAACCTTTTAATCGCAAAGCCGAGCACTTAACCACCACGCCACACAGACCCCAACAATATTTTGGTGAGAATGGTAACACTGGAGATAATCGTGTATCGATGAATAATTCTTGGGGTACTAAAAATGAGGACCTCGTGAGGCTGCACTTTTCAGATTTTTGTGAAAGCTCAATTTATTGAGGCTGGCTTGATCTAGATTTTATTTGTAACTGGTGCTGTAAAATATTCAAAACGTTGGGATTAGACCTCTTGAAACATCATGAAAAAACCATCCGCATTCTACTTTGACCGTATTTAAGTTCATAAAATACAGAAACTGGAATTTAAGAAGTACGTAGACATAAGAAAGAACGAAACAGTGTTCGGTTTTGTATTAGTAGCTGTATAGTTTCAACGAAGTCCTCTTTCCTTAACCAAAAATGTAAATTAATCTTCTTGTATAAGAATCTGACTTCGTAGTTTTAACAATTTTTTTTTTTTCTCAGGAAAATTGACAATCAATTTTATTTAGGATATGTATGGGTTATAGAATACGACAGGAGCAAATAGTGGTATCTAATTATTCTGATAATTAATTTTATCCAAATTATGAAAAACCAAGTCTCATAATCTGGTAATGGAGCACCGGTATGGTAGTGAATATGAAATTTTTCATTCGCCTATTTGATTTTTTGTTATTTTTTATCCGTTGACTTAATGTTATTTAGAAAAAAAATTTATTTTTAGAATCTGAAATCTCCTGCGATCTCTTCAAAAACAAATAAATAAGTACAATCGTCGTGTAGATCACTTTTTCTTTCTTTTATATACCCTTGGACTTTCGAAGAACTGATAACCTGCCTAAAATAGTATAAATATTTTTTTATCTTTTGAAAAAAATTAGCCGATCTCTCATCAAAGGCAAGGATACTGTTCATCGAAAATGACTGAGACAAACAGCCAAAATATTTGTATACAAATTTCCTTATTTTTTACATAAAAGTATTTCAAAAAAATACGGCATCATCGTCGCAGAACGCAGAGAGTAGGTGCCAAAAAGTTCCACCGAATGTACCCCTTCGCTGCGTAATGCGAGTAGTGTTTTTCTGAATATTTGAGGCACAAAGATATAATTATATTATGCCTTTTACCCTGTAATGTGAGAAGTATTATTAGCGCCGGCGCTACAACTCCAGTGAGTCACGAATTGTTAAGATAAAGACGTCTTTTTAATATTCGATCATAAATTTATTCTTCGATGTTCGATAAGTTATATGGAGTATTTTTGAAGCTCTGTCTCGGTGAAAGAATTTATTAAATTTCAGTATCTCCCCTCTCAGTTTATATTAGCCTAATATGGAACTCAAAATTTTATGATTTCAATATTGATATAACATATTCGTAATAGTTGTGCGTTCTAAGTGATGCAGGCTATTCCAGAATGGATTATTCCACTTGCTAAGAGTAGTTAGCTTCTTTATAAGTATGGAATACCTCCCTATTAGAATACATCTCTCTCTGTCACTCCTCTCTCTTTCTCATTCGTCCCAATAATTAATATACATTAGCATACGGCGGAGATATTTTTGGCAAATGTTTTCGGACCAATTTCTTTGTCATCATAGAGGAGATTGGTGTGTGTGTTTTCATAATTTTCAAATTTTTATTTATTGGGAAACCCCATATTTTCTTGTTTTTCTTTTACCTCACCTCACCTGACCACTCATAATACAAAAAAAAGGCGTCCGAGGGTCCCCCCTCACATATTTAATGTGTAAACATTCATGATTTTAACTTTAGCCAGGACAAAAAAATGCTTGTGTGGGTAGGTGTCATGCTGCCATGGGCCATAGAGAATGTGTGTGTATGTGTGCATGCATGTATCGGTCTGCCATCTTGCCACGGAAATCTGCTTGTGAGTGTGTGTGTGTGTGTGTGTGTTATGTGACAAATAAAATTTGAAACTGAACAGTGCGCGGTGCAATTTTTTTATGCAATTTCAACTTTTTCGAATCCAATATTTTTTTACACCTTGGATGAAGCGGACTAGAGAGCAAGAATGTTTACACATTAAACAATTTTATAAAAAATTTTAATAAAATTGTATCTTGCCTGGGAATTAAACCTAACACATCCCACATGGCAAGCGCACATCGAGACTACATGCTGCAGCAGCTTATACAAGATAACAAATTATTTATGATATATGGTTTTGGCTGATCTCTCTCCTGCTCCTTCTCTCTCTTTTTCTAGCTCTTCTTCACTCCATCAGACTATCTCACTCTATATTTCCATTTGTACCTCTAAAAAGTTAAATAACTATTTTTCTATATATAAAATACATATTTAATTTTTCAAACAATACAGTAGGTATAATATGCAGCAAGGTATTTATTTTGAACTTTGTAACTTTTTGCCGCCCCGTATCTTAAGAAAGGGGAAATATGGAGCCATGAAATTTTTTAGGTATACTTGTGTCATTGTGTATGATACATTTTGTGAAAAAAAGTTCTTAAAAACTTTTTTGTAGGTAAGGGGGTTAAAATCGACAACTTCAGCCCTAGAGGAGATACAGACCTCACACTTGACTTAAAATCTTCCTTAGGACAACACAAATAAGTCCTGAAAATTTCAGCTCGATCAGTTGAGGGGTTCTGAAATTATGGGCATAGAGACAGACAAACAAATATTCGCATTTATTAATACAGATTTCAATATAATTAAATTATCTCAATAAAAGGTGATGTAAAATAATTTATAACGATAAAAACTCTTGCGTAGCAACCACTACACTAAACATGTAGGTTTTCAAAAACGCAGCCAATTAAAACTAAAATGGGCGACAAGTTAGCGTAATTAATTAAACATAATAATTGTGCAAATTTTTATGGTACGTATTTTAGGGCCCAAAATCAGAATAAATTGTTTAATGTGATCAAAATTAGATTACATAGATTTTCATCGAGAACCTGCATAAAAATTTGTCGATGGAAAAATCATCACCATGCATATATGTAAGTTACGTAATAAAAGTGAGTAGTGTATTTATGGACGATGAAGTGAATAATGGCCGCATACCCTCCCTTCCAGGCTTTGGGGTCTACTTTGAACTGAATAAATTTCGTCTTGGAATACTTAATTTTTATTTATTTTAGTAGTACTTTCTAGATTACGCGCCTATAGATTGCCCGCAGCTCGAGTAAAATCTTAATCAATCCACAATGTAAATTGATATGGTTTTCGAAAAAAAAAAACTTTTTTGAAATGGCGTGATTCATAAATTTCTAAATATTTTTAATTTATGTTCTCGTTTGAAGGAAGGTAGGTACTTATTTTCAATAACATAGCCTAAAGGAGTAAAAAAAACAGGAACGTGTCGACGTAAACGAGAATTTTAAAATGAGAGAAAATTTTCAACTGTGCTCAATGGTAGAACAAATTTTGTCTGCGATTATCGTTCGTGTTCGGAAAATTGTTTGAAAATTATAAATGCGCCTACTTTTCGGTAATTCCAAACCCAAAATTTTTGAAATCTTCTTAACTGCTTACGCTTTAAATTCTCTCCCCGAAAACGAATTAAAAGTTATTCAGATTCCAACTTTTACCTGGTTTTCACAAAATAAAGAACAAAAACAACAAAAACAACAAAAACATGCTTATTTTGGTTATGTTCGTTGTAGAGATTTTTACAGACTTGTTCGTTATTTTCTGTATAAGAATAAGGTTGTTAATTTATATTTCAAAAATTTTGCTGAGACGCGGTCACAATAATAAATGCAATTTCACTAAAAGTAGAAAATTCAAACTGCAGATTGTTCTAATAAAAAGGGTACGGTAAACTATATTTTTATGATTAAAAGAAAATTTTCAGATCTTACAATGATTTTTTTTTTCAATTGGGAAGAAATAGCTTTTTAAGTTTGAAAAATATTTTTTGCAACATTCATCCCAAAGTCAGACGTTTTCATTCGTATTAACTATACATGGAGTAGAAAATTTTACCTCAATGTTGAGAAGTAAAATTTCGCGCATGCGCAGCTTGGGATTCGATCAAATTATTAAATCACTGTTGTGCACTATACCTTATCCAACATTATGAAATTTCTGCACTTCCGGATTTTGTGAAAAACTTATTGTCAAATTGTCACTTCAATTGAACACAACGTTGTGGCTTTGAAATAAACCTCTCTTATTTCATTGAATAATTTTTCAGGCTCCATATAAGCTAGAAAGCTGGGATTGGTATGGAAAAATGATGAAATTAACCAAATTTTCACATGATTTTTTAATTATCTTTCGATTTTTAAAAATAAACAACCGAGAAAAACACTGATTTATATAAAATTGATCGGTTTTTGGAATTTAGAAACCTCTCCTGATTCATTCAATGATTCCTCTGCCGCAATTTAAGCTTAAGAATTAGAATTAGCAGTTCTGGAAAGAAGAGAAAATTTTCTCGAATTTGCTTTTCACGGAATTTTTTAATCATATTTAGCTCCCTGAAATAAACGAACTAAAAAAAATAGAATATTTCCAATTTTTGGAATCTAGAAACCTCACATCTTTCAATCAATAATTTGTCAGTTGCTATTCAAGATTGAAAGATGGGGTTGGCGTAATCGGAAAGAAGAGAAAATTAACTTAAATCGGTATTCTAACAAAGTTTTTGTTCATCCTTAACTACTTGTAAATAATCGAACAAAAAAACGCAAATTAAAGGAAAATTTGCCATTTTTGAATTGTTTATAATACATTGTTAAAAAAATATTTTCTTTGTGAATTTTTTTGGAGGGGTTGTGACAAAAAATAGTATGTGACCCTCGTGGGAAGTAGGTGATTGATATTTGTGTGATATGCATTGCTCATCTTAGGCTCATGCTGCAAGGATCACACTCGTATTAAAATCACCTACTTTACACACTCGTATCATAAATAACTATTTCTCAACTTACACTTACACCAAAAATAAGTTAACCTATTGTTGAATTAATTTTGGATATCAAAATTTGAGATTTCCAAATCGATTTGGAACAGTCAAAAAATAGTTTAATTTCTTTACTAGTGTAGAAACGATTTTTTTCTTAAGGTAATTTTTTTAAATTTCTTTACGGCACCATTTACACGTACACAAGTCATGCAATGTCAACGTGAAAAGGTGCAATTTTACATAATGATGCACATAAACAAAATATTTCACTTCCAGTTAATTCTTTATTTATTTGGTAAAATTCTGTTTATAAAAGTAGTTGACATACTATTTAAACAAATAAATAATAACCTCTGTTTGGTGGATTTGTGGTTTTTTGGTCATATTTATATACTTTTCTTAACATTTTACAGAATATTATCAATTTAACGTCTTCAAAAAAGTGATAAAAATAACCCACTCTAGGAACACACTTAAATATGAAAAATTTATATTGCTACAGGTCTGTAGGCATAAAATTTTAACTATGGAATAGATAAGTACTTAAACCTAGATCTCTAGGATAGATAGTCGACCAGAAATTAAGTAAAATGTAAAATAAAATGCCTCTTTTAAAAAACAGAATTAAAATTAATGCCCCCATAGAAAATTACAAAAAATTTAACAGTACTTTATTATTTTTTTCAGAAGTTTCAGCATTTTAAATTCTGAATCAGAGAGTGGGATGTAGCTTTAAAAAATATATTTTCTCAATTCATTCACCCAAATGAGGTTATTATTAAACCAAGTTTTGTTAATAAAGTTCAAGATTTCCAAATTGGTTGGGAGCAGTTGAAAAAAAATTTCAATTCTTACTAATGTAGAAATAAGTTTTATCGTAACGGTTTTTTATTTATTTGTTCATTGAAGAAAATTTCATTTGTTCATTAGTGTACAAATTGAGTTTTTTCTTATAATGGATTTTATTGGAGTTACACTGATTGCTTGAGCACTTGTTGGCTACACTGATATGTTTTACTAGGTACTTTAGTTATTCTCTCGATACGTTTATTGTTAATTATTATTACTTTTAGTGTTCTTAGAGTTAACATATCCTCTGTTGCTTTTTGTATAATAAATAGCTATTTGGTGCGGTATTGGAGCGTTTTCATTTAATTACTTTATTTAATTTACTTCTTTATTTTCATCTACTCAACTGCTTAATGCCCCCAATATCAAATAAATTTTTATTTTTTATACATCGTTTACACATACACAAGTGGTGCAAAGTCAGCATAAAAAGAGGCTGTTTTACACAGTGATCCTCATAAATAAAATATTTTACCTCTCCATAATTATTTAAATATTTGATAAAATTCTGTCAATTAAAGGCGTTGATGTATTTAATCAAATAAACAATAACCTCCGTTTGGTGGATTTGTTGAAAACAATATCGTACTCGACTATAGTTAGCCACTCATTAATGTTTGGGGTGCCAGGACCCTTATGTCCGCACCTAAACGCTAAATATCGCAGATGTGTTAAGAATGTACATTTTACAGTTCGTTTATATTTTTCAAGTTTTGCGTTTGCTCTTGGTATAGCTTCTATTGGTCTTGTTCTTTCGCAACCTACAAAATTAAGATGAAAACCACATTCCCACAACCATCGACCAATATTTCTCGTCGCTGTTTACTCACGTTTCAGAAACTCAAATGTTTCGCACGCAGTTTACGAACACGCGAGCGCCATGGATATTTCTCTGTTCAATCCAAAAAGTTGATGAAACTCTCACGACAAAAATTTGTGTCAACAATTTTCCAATTATATGCTTAGGTCTCATTTCGCGTTTTCCTCGCCAACACCCTCCAATTTTCTTAATTCGCCTTTTCATATTTCAAGCGAATATTGCGATTAGCCGAGGGTACAGCAGACTACTGCACATTTAGCAAGATAATTTGAAAATCTACCCGCCCAAGATGAAACACCACAAAAGTTTCTTGTAACGAGATAAAACTCGGCTACAACGACACAGAAACGATTAAAACACCGAACTTAGTCCAAAATAGTTTCTCTGATATTATAATTTACATAAAACGTGTATAATTCAGTTTTTGAAATAGGTATAAAAGACAACTGGGCTGACGAGGTAGAGAATGGGCTGAGCTTTGTCTTTTAACCCTCAAACGTACCCAAAAAACGTACAGTGTTGTAAATCCATTGTAATAATAACAGCCGATCCCCCTTCCCCATCCCTCCACTCGATCCATCCTTTTACTCATCAATTTCCATTTTCATCAAGACGTGACGGTGGTAAATACCGCCAATGTTTTGCGCCCCGTGCTTCGCACAGAAGCTGTGCAATACGAAATGCTCCCTTACTATACGCCCTTATCCATTTCGTGACTAAAATTGACTTTGTGCCGTAAAAAATGGCTATTATGGAGACACTGAGTCACAATTGCTTTAGTAATCGACGATAAAAATAATTTTAGGCAAACTGAACAATACAGGATTTTGAGCTTTTTAGACTCCAAAAAAAGGAGGAGGTTGTAACGGCCAAAAGAGGTAGTAATGTACCTAATTAGAAACACTTTCAGTGTTACACCATACACGAGATATTTAACACTGGACAAGCATTAATACCTCTATAATAATTAAAATATTCAATTTATCATCCACAACTATCGTGGACCTTAACGTATTTGAGAGACTCAATAATATTTTAAACACAAGTTTAAATTAACACTTTTAATAAAATTAGTAATTTGTACGACAACAGGACATAGATTAATACGTTAATTAATATACATATGGGATTACAACCCTTTAGACAAAACTGTCTATAAACTAGTAGCTCTATAAGAGAGGCTCTAGGAACTGAATGTAAAGATTCTTTCAAATCGAGGGTTTATATACACATTTGGGGCATGTAAGTGTACGTGTTGAATAGGCTAAGTGAGGTAGGGTGTTGTTATTATAGGGTTGTGCTGACTTGCGATATACTCGAGGGACAGGTACAATTAGGTCATGAGTATACAGACATTATATCTATATTCATAAAATCAAATACGGGTAATTTAGTGGTTGTTTATAAAGAGTTATTGGATGTTTTATTGTTGATGAATACCTACATTTTTGGTATTTGAAAATGTGTAGATGGGTATGTTCGTCATATCTAAAAATAGATGAAAATATACGTTACAGAGGTTACTAACTGGATCCGTATATGTGGTTTTTTTCTTTATCGACTCCCTAGAGCAAAACTAGCCAAAGTCCAAAAATGCTATTTTTCAGGAAAGTGAAAAGAAAGTTCAGAATATTGATATTTTTCAGTTATTGCAATGGGATGTGGAACCAATTATGGGATATTAATGAGAGAAACAAAGTAATGACCTTCACAAAAAAATAGAATTTCCATTATTTTCTTCAAAATTGAAGGATTTAAAACATACAGTAGATGCCGTTCATTAGAATCATTTCAGGACTAAGGCAAAATGATCCTAATAAACAACTGATTCTATTAGGCCAAATGTAGACTATTGAGAAAAATTCAAAGTCAAAAAATTCTTCACCTTCAAAAAAAATTTAGATTGGCTGGTCATATTTTATTACTGAATAATCATTACTAAAGATTTGTTATGTAAACATGAGTGAGTAGATGACATTACTGAATAAAATTGTTAATTTTTTCTCAGTGTTTCTGATTTTTCTAGGTGAGTGAAAATATGGAGTTGGCGAGAAAACAAGATGAAATAAAATAAAAATTGGACAACAAAAACAAAAAAATCATGTTTTGTTAGGTGTGGGGACCATATGTTCCTCCTTTTTTCTCAAGGCTCAGCTCCAGTTGAAAGGCAGTGAATTCAGTCCATCACCAAAATCCACTTTTTTATCCGTTTATAGACTTTAAAAATACACAGTTTGTAGTATGTAGGCTAAACAGACAAAATACAAAAATGGCCAACGTCGATTCGTCTATGTACATGTACATATGATGATCACTGTTAGCCTAAATGCGTTTACTGTGAATCATGATACTTGCAGGTAAAGTGTGTGTGCAGCCAATCTTATAGACCAGCAATGCCTATTGTTAGTTGCCAGTGAATCAAGTCTTAAAAAGGTTGGCTGCCTAACCAAAACGGATCACAAAAACATGCAAATAAAAATCTAATGCCTGTGGGTTGCGAGGCTCAACCCCCATCATGCTTTTAAGGGGATTTTTAATTGTAATTTGATTCTAGTAAGCCAAAGGTTGATTCTGATAACCAAATTTTTTTCAATGCATTGATCAGTACTTGAGTGTTTTGATGCCATAAAGCGGTTGAGTCCATTAATGATGCTATTAAGCGGGATCTACTGTAGTATTGATCAGAATTATTTTCCAGAGGTATCTCCAACCCCACATAAGCTACTTTTCCACTGAGCTCTGAATAAAAATATTAGTGCAAGAGTAGCTATTTTGGACCTGAGATAGTTTTACACTAACAAATTTATCAAAAAGAGTGGAATTAAGTAACTTTAGCATGAACTAATTCTTTTGTCCTAGAAAATAAAGTAGCCTAACTTGGTCTTGAAACAGTTCTGCACAATTAAATAAATTAGAAAAAAATGAAGTCAAGTTACTTATTCTGCAAGAATAAATTCTTTCACACTCTGACATAAGATAGTATGAATGCATTTAGTCTGTACCTATTTCAATTTCTGAGCAACATGGACTTGAGATAGCTTTACTAAATAACAGAGGGTACCACAAAGAGAATTTTGATATGCATAGCACAAAAATGGAATTTTTGTACTTAGGCTAGTTTCGTTCTAAGATAACAGTTTGTTCTAGCATAACTTCTCAACCTGGGCACCTATTTTGATGAACCCTTTTTTAAATGACAGAGGGTGATCCCATAGTGGTCCAATCAGGTTTTTTTTTGGAATCGATGAAGTAGTTTATGAGTTACCTTGAAATAAAAAACTGTCAGTTTTAAAGTAGGTAATATTTGCCGCCGGCGGTAGAAACAAAAAATCATTGAAAAAAATTTTTTTGTCAAAAAATCTAACCACCTTCCAAAAACAAAAAACGAATAAAAATGCTCAAAAAAGAAAAAATAATTCTTTTAAAATTTCTTCAGTAAAATCTACTTGAATTAAAATGAAACGAAAAAGCGTTATGGGAAGTTGATAATTTTTTTCAAAAAATAGAACCGACTCAAAAAACAACAAAAAGTGGATTAAAGAAAGAAAAATAATAATTTTAAAATTTCTCCAGCAAGATGTAGGTCTAGGGACTGGAATTATTGAAGTCGGCGATAACCAAAAAGTTTTGTCCTAAAATTTGATAGAACTGACGAATGAAGCCTACATAAAAAAAAAAAAAAAAAGCGCCGATTTCAATAATTTCAGTCCCTACCTTTTGCTGGAAAATTTTTAAAAGGATTATTTTTCTCTTTTCAGCTCATTTGTTTATTGTTTTTGTGAAATCGGTTCTATTTTTTGAAAATAATTACTAACTTACTATGATACTTTTTCGTTTCATTTTATTCTTTATTTTGTCGGTTGTACTGCACTACTTAGCTTCATATTCTATCACATAAAAACATTTCCGAAAAGAACAACCTCACTTTTGGCTTCAATTTCACTGCGAACTGCCAAAATTACAATAAACTGTAAATAGCTATTCGACGATTCCTATGGGATGCGTCATTTTTTGCTTTCATAACTGCACGATACGTGTTTTCAAGTAGCGAAAAATATACGTTCATAATCGGAACTTTGAAGAAAAATTTCGCTACTTCCCACATCTTATTATTCTTGGTCTCATTTATAAAAGGCTGAGAACTGATGAATATTTTTCGAATTCTATGTTAACGTCTGCGAGAAACAAATGTGGTTTTTTGCATTTTTTCTCCATGCTCGTTACATTTTCTTACATGGAGAAATAAAATTTGAAGAGAATTAGAGAGAATTAGAGGAAAGAGAGAGAGCGAGAGAGAGAGCGAGAGAGAGTGAGAGAGAGAGAGAGAGAAAGAGAGAGAGATAGAGTGAGAGAGAGAGAGAGTGAGAGAGAGCGAGAGAGAGAGAGAGAGAGAGAGAGAACCGTCTTAAAACGTTAATAATTTTGCGGTCAACGTGGAGTCGTGGTTTTTAGTGTTTGGCCTTTGTAATCGTAGGGTTTCAAGTTTAAAATCATCCTCTGGTACATTCCAAATCTAAAATAATTCTTTATTGGGTTTAGTTCAATTGATGCTTTCAAATTTAATTGCAAAACTTAGGCTGGAAGACCAATTGCCACCTAATACTAGCCCACCTTATCAATACCATTCAAAAATTCCAGACCCTGGGTAAAATGGCTCCGTTGCCAGAGCCTAATAAAACAAATAAAAATAAAATATAGAAATGTTAATAACCATTTAGGTGGGTATCTTAAATTTACGTACGCGAGTATACAATGTTATAGAAAAAATTTACGCAGAAAGTACTTACGTGAGGAGAAATTAATGATAGTCCAAAAATTATTCGCCACAAAAAATTTCAAGGAATTTTTTTTTTTCTTCGAAAGGTTGTTCTACACAATCTTGTTTTCACCAGGTAACCACGTAAACTGAATTGACTACACCTGTTTATCGAATTAACCAGAAACCTTATTGTATTATAAAGGAGCTGGTGAAGCCTTACATGGAATGGATCTATATCGCTTTCGCTCTATGTGTAACCTTTATCATTCTGCTTCTCGTATTTACCTCGAATTTTCATATTCGTTGAAAGAATGGTTGCTTCGATAATTATGTAACTCAATGAAATGTTGTAGGTATTGATAAAATTTAAAAGAAAAAAGACTACAACCACAGAATGACTATGAGGAGATTTGGTACGTTTGTGATTTGGCTTTAGGCTACAAACCCCTTTTAATTGTATTATGTTTTTTTTTTCAATGATCAAGAAAATTAAATTTAATGCGTGACTTATTCACTGGAGACTAACACAGCTATATTTATGAGCTAACTTCGATTCTTGTTTTTAAAATTTCGGAAAAATCGTGCCTTTCGAGTCTTCAAAACAGAAACGTCAATTCCAAATTTAAATTAAGATAAATGTACCGAATATGGGGGATTATAACTTTAAAATTGTATATATATTAAAAAAATCAATCTAAATTAAAATTTATGGAGGAATCAGGATCAATAGACCTTGATGTTATTGTTAGTAACATCAAAAAGTTTATAAAACTAATCTTTTATTTTACATGATTTTTTTTGTCACATAATTCAAAATAATAACTTCAGAAAAGGTTTTCTCAAAATGGGGTACCCTATTTCCTAATATGGGGTAAATATATTCTAAATATACTCCATATACCTGATATGAGATACCATTTTTTCCTGTACGAGGTACATGAAAATTTATACAAAACATCAAAATTAGTGTTAGGTATAAAAATTAATTATTCTTTCTTACAAAAGTTTCAAATGCCATATTCAAATTTTCTGTTGATGTTGTTCATATTTTAAAATATCAATTAGTATTTTATCTAAAAGTTATGAAAAATTTTAAAAATTAAAAAAAAACAAAAATAAAAGCCCAAAAAGAGCGGGAAACACATTTCAGGCGTGTTCTTTCGACTGTTTTTGTAGATTGGCACAATATAACAGTCTTACTATCCTCAATGTATTTTTTTTTTTTTAACAAACTGCGTTAATAGTTTAGGAGAAAAAATGGTACCCCATATTTGGTACGTATCCCATAATCGGCGCATTTACTCTATTATTTTTTAAATGATTTAATAAAAATACAAGGATTATAATATCGCTCTTTCCAGGCATTGGCAGCAGATACACACTGTACTGTATGAGGCATCGATAGTATTCGATCAATTATACTAATATATGCTTATCGAGAAAAATAATTATGCTGTTGATTTTACGCGAATTGTATTCAACATTGAGTTGTTCTACTTTTGTACCAATTTTTCACAACTTTGTGTACCATACCTCGGCTGTTATTCGTTTCTCCAATAATTGCGATAATAAGAAAAAATTTACTTAGTACCAATTTCCCTGTAATATTTTAATCATTCTTAGCTTTTGAAAGTGGATGAACGAAAAAATGAAAAATAATAGAAAATTTGTTATTTTTATGTTATTTAGATATCATTTCCAAAATTTTTTTTCTTTGTGAATTTTTTGGGGGGGAGAAGAAGGACTTGTTGTAATACTTTTGTTTTGTATTAGTTGCAAAAGGTATGGTATACGAAAAATGTTTTCGGGCTATTTCAGGGTTGTAGAGAGGAAATTTGGGTCCAGTAGAGGAAAAATTTATGGGCCCTCTGAAAAACTGAAAATTATACATCTATGTTTGGGTGTAGTATCTAGGAGTTATTTGAAGGAGGGATTTTACAATACTAGAGAAGCTTATTTCCCAACAGTGTTGGGCGCGAGAATTCCTAATTCCTATTCCTGAGAGGAATTCCCAGGAATTTCATGTTTTGTTCCTGTCTCAAAACTTCCCAACAATTCCGGGTTTTGTTTTTTAGCATTTTAGGGTACTAATGAAGGCCCTAGTCTGGCATATGCAGTATATTCAAACATTGGTTGAAATTTGACAAAAATTGCATAATAAGGACAAGTATCGAGGCACAAAATGCATCGAATCTATATCCACATACTCTCTTTTGCAATGCATTGCTGCCAAAATACCATAAAATTATTGCTCAAATGTATAGGGTTGGAAAGATTTTTCGTTTCCTAATTTACTCAAGTTATCAACAATGTTAGTAAAAATACGAAGTACGAAAGTATTGTATCCATTAATCCATTTTTACCAAGAATTCCTAATGGGATTCCCATTTGCCAAATATTTGTTGGAATTCCCAGCTAAAAATGAATTGTTCCCGAGAATCTCCCAACACTGTTCCGCGAGCGGGGCAATCGAAAAAAAGTTTTCAATAGTTTTTCATGGAAAATCTACTTATTCGTCTCTTTTTTGTGAGAATGTCGGGCCCATAAAAATCGAGTCCCCTCTCCCCCTCTCGTCAGGCCTAGGCTATTTTAACTCGTGTGAAGTTAGCTACACTCGCCTTTGGTTCGTCTGCATAACTGTCCGTACTGGTTGAAAAATGGTCCGCAATACACATTTGTCACACAATATAATATACTATTCTTAAAATTTTCGTTAATAACTAATATACAACATTAATATTTGAAAGAAACAACGTTAATTACGAATATAATAATACTAACATTTTTTCATCCTCGCGATAACACGTAACCAAATATTTTTTAAGATCATAAAGTATACAATTCGTTACATAGGTAAGTAGGTACCTACCTTGAAAAATGCTTACAAATTACAAAATAAAATATAACTTTAGATATTATGGGCTGTATAATATTGTCTTCGAAAACAAAAAAAGAAAACAAACAACGTTGGTACGGTGGGTAGGTACGCGTTTATACGCTTTCAAGGTAAGCAATGAGAAAAAAAAAAAAAATTGTTTTCTGAAAAATATGCCCCGTCGTCGTCGTTTATCAAAACCTTCGCGAGTGCCTCGTCCGACATAATTTTTCATTCAAAGTTTAAAATTAAATTTCTGCGGTTTCCGCGTGTTTACCAAAATTACCGTCTATCGTAGGTACCTATATACGTATATATAGGCGCAAAAGAACCGAAAATTTCGACGACATTTTTCACTCATTCGGCGATGGTTGGTAGGGGCGAATGCATTCCAGAAATTGTCGGCATGGAATAATTTTCAGCTTCTTTGGCTAATTGCTTAATATAATATACGTAACGCGAGACGACGTTCGTGTAATTCGGCGCTAATTGGGCGTCAGCCATTACTGCAAATCGCATTTCGTCCCCATAATTAATTAACGTCACCGATAAACCTGCGTAAACAGATATTTTTCATTTTTTTATTTCAGACTTCAGTAACGGCATAGGTTGCATTATAAAAAATAAATAAAAAATACATTAGCAAAATAATGTGTAATAAGACGTGGCCTGCCTGGATTAATGACTAATGGTGCTTGCGAGTATTAAAAAAAAAGTTTGGTTTCAGACCAGCCACCGCTACATGTCCGACCCAAAATGGCCGAATAGTTGGTTTTCGGTAGTTGCTACTCTCTCATGTTAGATTGAAAAATTAGTGGTTGGAGACTTCTACAATGCAGAACTGGACCAGTAAAGAACGATGATTTCTGGTTAGACGTGCCGGCGCTAAACAGGCAACCAATGTGTACCACTTGTCGTACTTTACGTTGATGTGTACGTTATCCTTGTGAATTTAAGGGATGATCCTTATCAATAATGTATTACAAATTTGTGAAATCAAACAAAACATCGAAAGTACTCACCAAGTACACACAAATTGCCTACTTTTATACCGGCGTGTCTTGGCATTATAAATTAAATTAGTCTTATGAAGCTTTGCTGGTCCAGTACTGTATAGTCAAAGGTGGGAGACCATTAGTCGGCGGATGAAATCAATAATCTTCAAACTCTGGATAAAACGGTTACCTTACCATAGTCCTATAAATTAAAATAGAAAATGGCTAGGTAATGAAGTGCATGAAAACATTGATTTTTCCATTTACAAAAAAGCCTTAAATATCCCTGTATCTAATACTTGTATTATGTTTTTCACTATTTCAGTTTCAAGGCTATATTTATCAAGGTCTGTAGGTTATTTGGGAGAAATTCGAGATCTAGTGACCGATATGATTTCCAGTTAGGAATTTTTCAATCATTTTTGGTAAACTACATTTTTCAAAGGACCCAACAACGAAAACAACCTCCACCTTGACCAACATGTTTTGCGAATCGGTGAAAAATGTCAAATTGAAAATCATTACTTTTATTTCTCAAAACCAAAATCAACCACCGATAATGTTCCCTGTCGTTTATGGAAACAATGCAACGCCCTGTTTACATCATTGAAAAATTATTGTGTCTTTTATGGAAAATTCCGCTATAAGGTTGCAATGTCTTACACTGTGTTACCAACTTCACAACTGACCATAAAAAATTTTTCTGATCTCTTTTGAAAACACTGACAATGCCTTATTTAAGTATCTGTAACGTTAAAAAATTATAATACCTCTTACGGAAAGTACTACGATGAGGATGCACTGTCATACTAATCATTAGCTACCATTTTGAAATACAACATAAATGAACATTTTCTATCTGCTGTCAAATTTTAACATTATACGGACTTTATTTTGATCTTAATCGGTTTTCTAGACATCGTATTTGTTGGAGATTTCATGTTGTTAGAGTATTATTGGCTACACTGCTACTGTCCATGTCCAGTTGTTGTGAATGTTCTTCTTTTATAAAATACTTCTTACTCTCTTACTGTTGATGCTCGCAACAAGATGTATTTAATTTAATACATAGGTACTTCTGATTCTGTATTCTGCGTTTTATATGCGTTTATTAGTTTTAATTAATTCTCATTCAATCCTATAAATATTTATTGGTCATCATGCCCCCGATGTCTAATAATATTGCATCGGATTATTACAGTCATGTTCAACATTGGTTTGCCTATAGTCTTGCACTTTCTGCAAGACTAAAGGCAAAATTTGAGAAAAATATGAATAAATTATAAAATGTTTGTAACCTTGCTGCTCTAATAATTTAAAACATTTAGTGCTTTTAATTGAATTCAAAAAAATTAGGAAAATATCAATTCAATTTGCATCTATATACAAGCTGAAGCACGGCTCCATGGTCCTTTGGCTTGTGTATTCCCTGGACTTTTTCTAGCATACCTATAGGTAACACTGAAGAATTCATTGTTTTAGAGTAAGCAACAAACATTTTTTTTCCGTGTCGGTGTGTGGCTGTGTGGTTAGTGGTGCATGTGCATCAAATATGAGGGAATAATTGGCGAAAACTGGAAAATAATATCGGGAAATACTTAATGGCTTGTACGTTTATTATAGTGGTGTGTGTTCCGGTAAAACTTTTTACCTTTGGCATCGATTTTGATGAACTCTTTCTCAAATAATAGAGGATGATTCCGTAGTGGTCTCATGCTATAATTTTTAGAATCAATGAGTTATAAGTATAGGTAATTTTTGTGGAGATATCACTAAAAAACTATTTTTCTTAAAGCAAAATTAACTTTAAAAAACTAATCAAATAAGCTAAAACAATATAAAAATATGTAGGATAAAATGAGGAATATAAAAACCATATAAAAATTTCTCCAACAAAATCTAGTAACAGGAATTATTGCAGTCAGCACTGCTAGGCTACCTAATTAAAAAATTTTGTTATAAAATTAAATGGAATCGACATATAAGCCCAGCTTCATTATAAACAAAGAGAGTGTCAATTTCAATAATTTTAGTCTTTAGATCTTGCTGGAGACATTTTAAAACAATTGCTTTTCCCTTCTATGTTGTTTTATTTTTTTTTTTGAAATTGATTCTGTTTTTTGAAGAAAAAAAAATTCAGCTTACTTAATATTTTGTTATTTCATTATAATTCCAGTAGATATCGCTGGTGACATTTAAAAAGGGTCATTTTTTTCTTTCTTTCCATTTAATGCTTTACTGGTGTTGGTAGTAATTTGAAATTAACTTATGTTTTGGTAAAGCATGAACGGTAAGTTTAATTTAGTTAAATCTTGTAAGCATGATTTAGACTAACACCAGGATCAAGGCTACTAAGGTTTCAGTCTTGTTTTTACTCATCCCTCATTTATTTATCAATCCCATCAAGTTGACTTACAAAATCCTAGAGTTGCAATTATTCAACATTAGTCTACATTATACTTGATCTGTATCTACCTTTGACCACATAGTATTGGATGAGTAAAAAACAATGATTTCTGGTTAGATAAGCCGGCGTTAAATAGGCAACCACAGTGTACCTTTTGACTCAATTTGCACTGCGTTTATGTACGCTACTTTTGTGAATTTAAGGGATGTCTTTATTAGATGTATTATAAATTGATGATTTCAAGCAAAACGTTGAAAGTACGCAGAAGGTACTCTAGGGTTGCCTATTTTAGTGCCAGAATGTCTTGAGATTAAAAATTAAATTGGTCTTATAGAGCTTTATTGGTCCAGTACTATATAGTCTACCTATTGGTGAATTCAAGAATTGCAAATAGGAATAATTTCAGAATTTTAAAAGAAAAAAAAATTGACTTATTAGCTACTTACCTAGTAGGCTATCATTTCCACGAGTTATAACCAAATATTTAAATAAAATAATAATTTTTTCAAAAGAAAAATAATTATTTTAAAAATTTTCCAGCCAGACTGAGATTTAACGATTGGAATTACCGAAGTTTGCGGTGCACTTTTCCTTCACCATGTAGGCTTTATAATCAATTTCTTCACATTTTGTGACAAAACTTTTCAATTAGCGCCGATTTCAATAATTCCAGTCCCTAGACCTGAATCTTGCTGGAGAAATTTTATGAGGATTATTTTTGAATTTTTAGCATGTTTTTTAATTTTAATTTTATTTATTTATTTTTTTTAATTAATGTGGGGACGTTTCCTTCTTTGCCTCCCTCAGGGCATGGCCCTGCGTCGATAGATGGGTCGCAGACCAAAGTCCGCGATCCATACTAATTGTGCATTGCACATTAAACAGAGTACATCGTCTGTATGCACTCATACAGACGATGCGTTTCTGTGTTTACCGTTGAGGCGGTAAACTGAGGCAAGTGAGTATGTAATACTTACATACTCACTGACAGTATACGTGCTGTGGTCCGTATATGGTACCGCATCGCCTTTGGATGATTGCCCCAGTTAGGAAGTACGCTTAGTGTATGGTAAGGCAACTTAAACCAGCTGGCTACTGGTACCGAGAAATAATTTGGTTGCCCCGCATGTAAACCACTGTTTTTGTTCCATGAACCCCATGTAGGTAGCATCTACCTACACCAAACAAGCCACAGTGGTTACCCCAATGTTGCTACAGTGGTTCAGCCGTGAAAACGCTAGACAAGCGAGAAATCGCTCTGCTGATAAGTGCGGCCTGGACGAGACTTTTTCATTGGCTAGAAATAGGTGGTGTGACTTAGGTGACTATTAGTCGACTACGGAGTGAGAAATTTACCCCCTATACCAAATAAACGTTGCCCCATAAACTGGACGGGTCAACGAAATCTCGGTAGAACACGCATATACATCTGCTAGATAGGAAATAGTCCTATAACAATTTCTGCTACAAATTCGGTTAACCTGGATTTCCAAAAATTAAGAAACGGAAAAAAAATACGAAAAATAATGCTGAGAAACGACGAAACTAAAATGATGGAACTTCAAACAAAAATTTAGAGGAAAAAGAACGTAGGTTACTGGCTGAGAAACAGGCTCAGATAGAAAAAGAGCTGTTCGATCAATATATGAAAGAGATCGTAGCCAATTCAATATCGGAATACGACAAAAAGAAGGTCGAAGAAGCCAAAAACACATTCAAAAAACGGATCCAACTACCAGAGTTTCTCCCAAAGGATATAGAAACTTGGTTCATTCAACTGACTGTCTGTTTCCGACTCGAGGAGATTCCTCGAGAGCACAGATATAGACAATTGTGTGGAAATATGCCCGCACAAATCATAAAAGGTTGTCCAGACATCATGGAGTGTCCCGACGAAGCAGAGGATTCATACAGTTGGTTCCAGAATAAAATAAGAACTGCATCTGGCATAACCGCTCGACAGGAAATTTGAGAACTGATGAGAGGCATGTCCATCGGAGACAACAAGCCCACAGTATTCATGGCAAAACTTATGAAAAAAGAGGATAACCATGTATCACCCTTAGTAATAGCTGACCGATTTTGCCAACAACTACCTACATCAGTTGTGCAATCACTTGGAGCTTTAAATCTCACCAATGCTACCAGTGATGAGGCATTGATAAATTTGGCCAAAGCTGCTGAACAGGCACTGGAATACACAGGTAAAACTGCAATCAGTGCCACCTCAGCGGAAAAATCTGAAATAGCGGAGCTTAGAGGCGAAATAGCTGATTTGAAAATGGAACACAAAAACACCAACAGCAGTGGAAATCGTAACAGCCATTCCAAAAACTGAAATTGGCGAGAACGAGACTCTAGATCTCGTGACTGCAGAAATAATAGCAGAAAAAACAGCCCTGGCAGAACACCACCAAGGTCTAAATCTAGACCCAAATACAAAAATCCGAAATGGCGTGAAGACTATTGCTTCCACCATAATAAATGGGGAGAAAATGCCAGGACTTGTAAAATCATCTGCCGATTCTACGCCGAAAGGATGATCAAAGATGAGCAAAAGAAAAAGGAATTGCTTACGGAATTGGACAAGGTTAGAGACAACCAAAAATCTCCCAATAAGTCAAACTAGACAGAGGGGTTGTATCAGCGGCAACCAACCCCTCAGATAACTACTCTTGCCACCTGTTCATACAGGACAGGTCAAAAAGGAGGGAATTTCTTGCTGACTCAGGGGCAGATATAAGCATACTGCCAGCCAAGATCAAGCATAAGAATAACACTTCAAAATCACAATTAAATGCAGTAGACAACCATAGTTTCTCTGCATATGGAATTAAAAAATGCAAAGTAAATATAGGTTTCAACAAACCAATGAAATGGACTTTCACCATAGCTGATGTCAAATACCCTATATTAGGAGCAGATTTCTTAGCCTATTATGGACTATTGATTGATCTTAAAAATAAACAATTAATAGACTCCACAACCGGTGAACACATAAAAGGAAAAACTAAAAATTATCAAATAATTAATATAATTAATGCATGCACGCAATCAAATGATAAATTCGTCAATATATTGACAGATTTTCCTGGTATCACCGAACCAACTTTTAATCCAAATCCTACATATAAACATGACACAGTTCATATAATAGAAACAGCAGGACAACCCTGTGTAGCAAAAGCAAGACGCTTAGCTCCAGATAGATTAAAAGTGGCTAAGGATGCATTCGATAGAATGGTAAAAGAAGGAGTTTGTAGACCCTCAAATAGCTCATGGAGCTCACCCATTCATATCATCCCTAAGCCAGGTGGAAAATGGCGAGTAGTAGGTGACTACAGATGCCTAAATGCTCAAACAAAACCAGATAGATATCCAGTTCCTAATATCATGGATTTTAATATAAACATGAAAGGAGAAGATCTATTTACCAAAATTGATATTAATTGGGCTTTCCACCAGATACCTATGGCTAAAAACCATATTGAAAAAACGGCACTAATATCTCCATTCGGCCTCTTCGAATACCTTCGAATGCCATTTGGATTAAGAAATTCTGCACAGACATTCCAGCGATTTATAAATGGTGTATTGAGAGACATACCATATGCCTATGCATACATAGATGATATCTGCATATGCACTTACCACCCACAATCTAACGGGAAAGTGGAAAGGTGGCATAGGGCTCTAAAAGCCTCAATTATGGCACACGACACCAAAAGATGGATTGATAGGCTACCAACCATCTTATTAGGCCTCCGATCAGCCTTGCAAACAGATACTGGACACTCAGCTGCTCAATTAGCACTCGGTGAGGAATTGAGCTTACCAGGGGATTTTTTCTATGAAACCAAAGAAATTAATCCCAAAACATTAGTACAAAACATAAAAGACGACGCAAGTCAATTTTTAAAACAAGCTGCAACTCATGGCAAACCCAAAACCTATGTTTCGAGACACTTGGCAACAACCACGCACGTGTTCTTACAAGAAGAAGGGATGAAAAAGGCTTTGCAGAAACCCTACACTGGTCCCTATAAAGTAGTGGATAGAACAGAAAAAACGTTCACCCTACTCATAGCCGATAAAGAGAAAAAAGTCTCAATAGATCGTGTAAAACCTGTATTTTTAATAGCAGATGATAAAGTCAATGTCACGAAAAATTGCAAAGAAAATGAAATGGATACTGTCATAAGCATAGTCAAAGATCCACAAGAAATTGTCAAACAAAATACCAACACTCAAAAGCTACTAACACAGCCAAAAATAGTACAAGAAATGCATAGCGATGTACTCAAACCAAATTTGGAAAATACGGCTATAAAAGCCAAATCCAAAAAAGTTGTCAAATTCAATGACAATGTACAAAAATATTACTACGATCCAAAAGCGCCTATAAAGCCCAATAAAAGAGGCAGGCCTAAAGGTAGTTATAAAAAACGAAACCAAATTCCGAGTTGTAGATCAGAAAGGTTAGCTCAACACCAAAAATAGCTAAACCAAAACATGATCACAATTGCAAAATTCACTCATACAAAAACCACCAAATTCCCAAACCATAGAAAAATAGATGGTTACAAAAAGCAAAATAAATTTATTCACCATCAACTCCTGCATCAAAACATAGCAGAAGGTTAAACAAAATTAAAACATCAAAAAATGGTCATAAAAATCAAAAAATAAATCTTCCGCTTCCAGGATTCGAACCTAGACGCAGAGAAGAAAAATGCGAAAATAAATCAGCTCGAAAATAAAACATCTATCGTGAAATTCAAAATAAATTCACGTGCGTTTTTATAAAAACAAAAATCAGCTTACAAACAATGAGAAACGGTGCAACTGCAATGACACACATCCTTATCGCAGAACATACCACAACGTACGTTGTGATAAGGATATCGCACCACCGTTCCTTATCGCATTGACCTATATAAAAGAATAAAAGTTCATTCACTCGAATACGTTGACCCACATAAAAGCACGTGGTAATTTAAATCAACGAATTTTGCACATAGAATCTTCTACGTGGGAATTTCTAAATGGTGGGAAAATACTAAATCTTTTATACTGAAATGAATTATGATAAACTCGACGACAAATTCGTACCAAATGAAACAGCCAAGAGCGATACACAAATCATTCGTTTGTCGATTATGCTCCAAGCAACATCGCATTCTAATTTCATATAATTTGTTCAATTCGAACACCCATTTATTTCTGTGCTAAAATCTCTTTGAAAATTTCTTACTTTGTCTTAATTGACACTTGCATTCCACTATTATGTCTTCCATTAATCCTTCTGAACCTTTGCTCGATTATGAGGAAGCCCTCCTCGCAGAAGAGCAGGAACAGAACAATCGGGAGCATGAAATCATGCTTTCCCAACTTTCCACTTCGGCAAGCAATCTTGCTCTGACTTCCACTCCGAGGCCTGAGGTGTTCAGTCTTGGCTGAAATGACTCAACCTCTTCCTCGCCACCTTCCCATTGGTGAGACCTCGGATGCTTTATGATCCATGATTACCCCATGGACGTGGACCTATCTAGGAGCCTTCAGCCTTCTCGCTCCGAAATCACGGTCCATAGACCGGAAACTTAACTCCAGCTTTTCGTCCAACAACGGAATTCTATCTCAAATATGAATTCCAGAAACTACACCCAGGTGATCCGGCATAAAAATAAGAAAAGAGGAGCACGATCTCATGATAACTACAACCAAAGGAGGATCCTCAATTATCATACAGGGACTTTTACTGGCCATGCCTTAGGCCAGGCCCTCCAAGACATCCTCTTTGGAGGAGCTAGGTCTTACAGAGGACGTAGTCCCACAGGACAATCATCAGTCCAACGTCCCCCCAACTTTTAGAGTATGATGGGACCTAGTCTTTTCGTGCGAAAATACTAGGGGGGAGTGGCTGTGGGGACGTTTCCCTCTTTGCCTCCCTAAGGGCTCAGCCCTGCGTCGATAGACGGGTCGTAGACCAAAGTCCACAACCCATACTAATTGTGCATTGCACATTAAACAGAGTACATCATCTGTATGCACTCATACAGACGATGCGTTTCTGTGTTTACCGATGAGGCGGTAAACTGAGGCAAGTGAGTATGTAATACTTACATACTCACTGACAGTATACGTGCTGCGGTTCGTATATGGTACCACATCGCCTTTGGACAATTGCCCCAGGTAGGAAGTACACTTAGTGTACGGTAAGGCAACTTAAACCGGCTGGCTACCGGTATCGAGAAATAATTTGGTTGCCCTGCATGTAAACCACTGTCTTCCTCCTTAGGTTCCATGAACCCCGTGTAGGTATCATCTACCTACAATTAATAATCATAATATTTATTCGTTTCATTTTATTTCCGATTGCGATACTTACTGGAGAAATTTTGGAATAATAATTTTTCTCCTTCTCGAAAAATTTTTTGAAGTTGATTAGATTTTTTAATTGAAGATACTTTTTCAACTATTTTTTATTTCTAGCGCGGCAATAATACCTACTCTAAAACTAACAGTTTTTCCATTTAAAGATAACCCAAAAACTATTCTTTTGATTCTAAAAACAATTGAATGGAACCACTACCAGATCATCTTCTAACAATTCGATGAAAGTTCATCACAATCGATGCCCAGGCTAAGAAGTTATGCTGGTTCAACCATGCAAAAAAAAAAAAACCACATTTTCTTATACCGATTAAAATATTGATAACCTCTTCCTTTTTTTTGAAATCTGTTAAAAATCGTGAAAAATGTAAAAGGTTACTCCAAGTGTTAAACTGCTGTGGGAGTGTGAGTACAAAGGTCACAATTATTATGTCACTCGTACAGGTTTATCGATACTCACTGACATTGGCCTGCGGCGGTCGCCAGTAGATGAACGACTCGACCTGCTGACCCCAAATTAAATGTCGTTTGCGCATCTCCTTGGTGTGCGCCTCGATCTGCGTCAGCATAATTGAGTACCGCGTGGACAGCACATACAACAAAACACGGGCCACAAACGAGGGCAGCACTGTGGTCAGCAGGCCGTAGTCGTACTGCCACAGCGAGGCCAAATACAGCGCCGTCTGATTGGTCATCGCATCCTGCAGGGCCTGCTGCATCATATGCAGTCCGTACAGCGTGTCGTCAGCTGGCATGTCCATTGGCAGATTCAGGCACAGCAATCCACTTGAAATGTTGTTGGCCGACTTGAGCAGATGCTCCTGTGGTATGAAGCGGGCCGTCGACTCAATCTGCTTGCCCACCTTGAGGCGACTTTTGGCAAAGAACTCGCCGAGAGAGGCAGCTGCTGCAAATAGCTGGATTTCGCAGGACGCCACTCCGGTTTTGTCGCGAATGCGACGGATCAGGTCGATTGGTATCGGATCCGTCCAGCAGACCACTTTGCGGCCGGATAACGAGGCTCGCTGCAGATGGTGGCCAGGACGGCGGAACAGCGGCCAGAACAGCTCATCGAGGATGGTCCTGGGTGCCGTGTACATCAGGTACAGCAGGTAGATAACCTCGCCAATGGCACGTAACACCACAAAAAACCAACGTGTGTAGATGCGCGTGTCATACAGCAGATGCAGCAACGTGATGGGGAAATGCAGCACACCTTTGACGCATATCCACCAGCACCAGGCAACTGTCAGCCGCACCGCCTCAAGTGGGTAGATGGTGTTGAGGCAGCAGCGAACAAACAGTCCGACACTGAGGTGGCGTCGACTTGTCTCGTGGCAGATGATGGCTGGCAGGTTTTTCTGGTGTCGGTAGTACTTGTGCAGTATGGCAAAGACAGTGATGGCACAGATGATGTAGAATTCAAATATGTTGGGAGAGCGCTTCTCAAGGTGCGTATTCTGTAGTGGGTCGTAGGCTGCAATTAGCTCGTGCCACCAGTTGGTGAAGATTTTGCACAGGTGGGTGTAGAGCAGTGGGAAGGATTTGGGCTGGCAAAAGATTTGCTGCAGAATGTCGTGGATGCTGTCAATCTCTTGGGGTGGTGTGGCTGCCCATTCTTCTTCCTGTTTGATCATAAGCAGGTGGCCAAAGCTGATGTTGTCTTCGGAAATGTATAGATGGTGCAGACGTGCCAGCAGGTAGAATCGGTCTGGCTCGGTGGTGATCATCATTATTTGCCAGGGAGGTTGATTGTTCCATGGTGGAATGAATCTGGTGATTTGCTCGCTAATGTACTCCTGTAATGTATTTGAACGTTTTTTTTAGAAGATATTATGTGTAGGAAATGGAAAGGTTTCTTCTTTTAAACACTTTTATTTAACTTCTTTTGGGAACAGAACTTATACCTTACAATGATAACTGGATTGTGCCCTGAAGTTACTTGGTTTTAACTCCATGTGTTTT
Source organism: Ericerus pela (assembly GCA_011428145.1). Lineage (NCBI taxonomy): Eukaryota > Metazoa > Arthropoda > Insecta > Hemiptera > Coccidae > Ericerus > Ericerus pela. The sequence goes on from WOFM01000349.1 coordinate 419,037, forward strand.
AGTTGTGCTAACTGGACAGGTGCCACTGCTACAATCAACTATTTTTGCTAGATGCTAGATACCAAGGTGACGGAGGTTTGGTATTTGGAACACTGATCTAAAATTTAGCATTTAATCTTTCATTTGACCCATTCCTCGACCCTCAGGGGTTTCAAAAAGGGGCCAAATTTTGAATTTACATATTATATTGTGTGATACGTCACCGTGTTTGTTTTTTAGGGTGCTGATTTCAAATTAGGAATTCATTTTTTCATTCAAACCATTCCTCAATCTCTAGGGGCTTTAAAAGGGGAAAAATTCTGGATTCACATATTGAATTGTGTAATACATCATCGGGTAGGTATATTTTTTTGGGCATTGATTTTAAATTTGGCATTCATTTCTTCATTTGACCTATTTCTCAAACATTAGCGGCTTCAAAATGGGGAAAAATTTTGACTTTTATATTTGATTGCGTTTCTACTAAATCACAACATGTGTTTTCTGAGGTTTCCTAATTTCATATTGATTGCCAGTGAGTGCCTGGAGGATTTCCTCACAGTTCACAAAGAAATAAAAAATCGAAAGAGGTTAAGGAATTTTTCTTTTAACAGTTTCAAATTTTGGGAATATTTTTTTATTATGAAGAGCATGGTAACAGAGGTTTTACTTCCACCTCGTGTCCTAAGACACACTAATTTTTTATATCTGCAATTTCCACGAGATTTTCATATGATATTTCTGTAAAATTTTTAGCCAGATTCTTATTGCCATGTTTATATCACTGAACTCAATAGTTTTTATATCTACTATAAAAGTGTTCTTACTGAATAAAATCACACACTAAGAAGTACAAAATAAAATCAATAAAAATTTTTTTAAAGTAAATGCTTTTATTTAATTAATGCGATAAAAAGGAAATAATCTCTGAAAATGATAAAATAAATTAATTTTTTTTATTTTGTTCGTATCATCCAGAAATGGAATCAAATAAAAGTGTGGGGAAGATTACTCTGAAAAAGTAGCAGAGAACTGTAATTACTTCCTAATCCCAAGTTGAATTGAGTTGGAATGGAATGCAAGGATAATTTTGGATACATCCAATTTTTGCATGCTTATCTGCTTCACGTTTTTATTTGATGACATTTCTGGATGATACGAGCAAAATAAAAAAAACTATTTCATTTTCACATTTTTCGGACGTTATCTCGTTTTTATCTTATTAATTAAATAAAAGTGTTTTAAGTAAGAAAAATTATTATTGATTTTATAACTCATTTGTGATTCTGGTTGAAGGGTATAATTTGCCTGAGTTGATAATTTTTCAGGAATTCACAAAAATTAATGACTTCCACTCGAGTAAATCTGCTTAGGGGCATGGGTCGTATTCAAGGGTGTAACCAAGGGAGAGTGGAATGTAAAGAATGTCTCCATGACCTTGTGTGGAAACCGCCATACTTTGTCTAATATAAAATACATTTGTCAGTTATAGTTGACGGTAAGATAGCCCTTTTAGCTGGCAAATATGTAGGTCCCAGGTTTGATTCCCCAATCTGACAAAACCTACATCTGGTGACCCTTGATGTGTGCTGGACACGCACACACCCTAGTGGTGCATGATGGAACTCACAACTCTCCTTCCTAACTTGAGTTGCCAATAGATGTCGCACTATGATTATAGTGGAAATAGAACCTGTATAGGTAGTATAAGCCTGTGTGTGTAGGTATAAAAGGCGTTTCTGATTCCACCCAACCTCCCACAGCATCTAATGTCGTTCAACTCGTGTTGAGTCTCTCTAGGAGGGGAGTGTGTGGGAACCACCATACTTTGTCTAATATAAAATACATTAGCCAGTTATAGTTGGCGGTGAGATGGCTGTGTGGTTAAGTTCACCGCTCTTAGCTGGCAAATATGTAGATCTAAGGTTTTATTCCCCGAGCCGACAAAACCTACACCTTGTTTTTTGTTTGTTTTTCTCATCACTTTCAAAATCTGGATAAAATTTCAGTAGTAAGTGCGTTCCATAGATGCTAAATTCAAATTTTCTATATTTTCAAGTGATGTGCAAAAAAAAGTCATAAAAGTTTTTTTTCCCGCCTTCCCTTCGAAGAAATCCTGGCTACGTCACTGGTCGTATTTCACGCTCCGAAAACAATTAGCCACCCACCCCTTCAACCACCGTGGAAACAGTATTGCCTAATTTCAGCAAATTACAACTAAGTACCAATTTATTTCTTCCATTTTTACGAAATGGCAACTCTTACATGTCCGCAAAAATATTTTCTCGATCCCTATTGGATAAATGTTTTTTTTCTCACTATAATGACATTTTGAAGTGGTTTGTTTGTTGGTAGTATCTATTCAACGATTATATTTTCAGCAACTCAAAAGAGAATACGAACTAAATTCATTTGTATAATGAAAATAGGTAATGTCAATTTGCTCGTAATTTTTCCAGCCGAAATGTCTCTCGAAAGTAGTATTTGTAATAGTCTAACGTGAGTATGCGTCAAGGTAAATACTCGTATTTTGGTGAATATCAAGTTTGTTTAATTGTATTATTTTGTTTTACGAGAGTACTTTCATAGTGGAAACCATAGAAATCTGTCAAATACCTCTCCTTCCTCCCCTCTCCATTATAAAAAAACAGTTGACAAAAAATACGAGTGGAAATGTAATAGCATTCCTTCTTTCATGCAGACAGAATTTAGTTATTTAATTTCCTTTTAATTTTTTCTCTCCTTCGTCTTCATACCTTACTTTTCGATATTGCACTTATTTTCATTTCATTGGGGATTTGCTGTTTTGTTTTTTTCTCCATTTCCATTATAAAAGTGAATGTCATCAAAAAGAAAACAATTTGGGCGAAGAACAAAAAATATTGTCAACTGGAAAATAAAAGTCTCGAGGTGTTACACAAGACAGATTCTTTTAAAAATAGGCTTGACTGCAACGTAGACAGTGAGAAAGGAGTTGAAAGTGTTCATTTTCAACCCACGTTAAGGGTTAACGTAATTTGATTATTTTTTTTGCGTACCCGTTTCCTCATTAATATTCAGTTTTTTGTAGGTCTAAGATTCAGAAAATTAAATCTAAAAAAGAGAATCAGTTTTTAAATGAAAATCTACAAAGCTATAATAGCAGAACTGAAAAGTGAATAGAGTTCTTCAACCTATAATTCCGCAAATAAATCCAACCGAGGCATCTTTTGCGAAGAAAAGAAAGGTTTTATTTAATCAAAACTTTTTATCTCGTCTGCGATAAAAATAAATGAGTACACACTATAAAGAATCAACTATACCCAAATACCTATATTTTAGTTCTTTAGTTTCTTAGCTTCGAATCTATAAATGGACCTAATAATACCAAATTATTTGCATAAAGTGAAAATCACACAGCTGTAGTTGATATATACCTAGGTCTAATAGATAACTTTAATCAAACAAAATCAGTTAAGGCCATTGAGTCTACATATTAAAGCAAAATTCCATTTTTTGACGAAACCAAGAAGTAGACAAAGAATATCTACTGAAAAAATATAAAAATTTTAAAAATTCCAGTGAGGATTATTATAAATTTCATAATCCGTGTATCTTATCTAAGAATTACAGAAAGTAAAGTAAAAAACTTCTCCAGTCTAATTGGATTCTTATTGATTTTTTGGAAACCACACAAATTTCACGGAAATTTCCCTCAGCGTTATCTCATTTTCGAGCGAACCAAAAGAAACAAAAGTGTGGTATAGAGGCTCCAAAATAAGTATGATTTTTATTGAAATTTTATGTTACCTACCTACGTTTTAAATGTCTTTACCCGACCATAAATGACTTTTACTGACCAAAGCAAATATTTTTAGCCATCACATAGCAACCAATCGTCGCTAAAAATTGCACTTCCTAACCAAAGTCAACAACCATCTAATCACAACAATTAAAAATAAGGTAATATTTAACAATGCTTAGTAGCTAGAAACCACAACCTGCAATTATGGCTAATAGTCATAACCACCGACCACATTAAACTAGAACACCATCTAGATATAAGTCCGGCAATACGAAATTTTGTATTTCACAATCTGAATTACACAATCCAAGCAGAATTTCAACGATATCTCGAGAACCAAAACATACAATTTTAGCAACATTTTCACCGAATCTGTAGCTCACATATGTTAATGTTTCAGCAAAATTCTAGCTCTCTAAAAACAATGGTTTTCTCGCAATATTGCATTCAATTATTGTGATTGTATGTGTTGTTTCCACAAGATCGTGTATGATAAGAGGCTTGTTTTTTTTGCTTTTCATTCATGCATGAAGAAATATAGATTAACAGTGTAACTATGAAAAAGCTTTAAAAAATTAATGAAAGCACCTAAAACTATTATCATTTCTGAAATTTAACATCAAAAACAATTAATCGAATTATGAGGTGTGGAATACAAAATGGAGTATTGTCGCATTCGTATCTATCGGGTTTTTAATTAAACGAATCACAAATCATATTACACCTATATTCTAGAATGTTTCTTAATGTTAAGTAAGACTTGAGTACTCATTCAACCAGGTTTATCCTATACTTATACATGGAAGTCATGGGAGTCACAGATAAAATATTATGTAAGTAGCAAATCTTTACTTAAGTAATGTTTCAGAATATAGATGTTAGTCAATGAAAAAGTTTAATAAGTTTACATTAAAAACAAATTTTTAACGTTACAATTCATACCAGCATCGAATATTATGAGAATATGTGACTATTGTCATAATATTTAGTGACTCAAATACCCAGGTTACTCGACTATTTTGCAAGTCAGCATATAACTATAATAACAAGTCCCTACTTCACTTAGTCTATTCACCATGTACATTTACATATCCTGAATGCTGCTAATGAAGTAAATGATGTTCAGTTTAAGACACAGTTTTAATGTACTGTTCTTAATAGACAGTCTTTGTAAAATCTAAGGTTTATCACTAAACTTAACCTGATTACCTATTAGTGTTTAAAATATTATTTAATGTACTGGTGTTGAACAAATTACTATTTTATTAAAAGTGTTTAATTATTCGTTGAGTTTGAAATATTTTATAAAGTCTCTCAAGAGTTAAGGTCCACAATAGTTAGTGGATAATAAATTGATTATTTTAACATATTACAGAGATACTGATACTCTTTCTGGTATTGATATTTGGTGTATGGTATAACATGTAAAATGGTCTAAAATTGTACTATTAGACCACTTTTATGACATTTCAAAGCTTTTATTTTTTTGGCTTTAGCTCCATGCGAAATAAATATTATTTAGTCGCAGAAGGTTGGCTACAGTATTGGAATATTTTAAAATCGCAATAGTGAGTAGAATAAAAGCTCATAAAAAGGCAACATTTTTGGTGTATTGTGACCTCAAAAATGAGCCAATTTCTCAAAAAAAGATTCAAATCACGATCATAAACCATCTTGGACTGCAAAGAAGCATTTGAATCCTGATTTTTCACAAATCCTTTCCACTCTTGCTCTTATTGCTGAATACCTATATCTATACGAAAATAATTATTCCAGTAAATTCTTCTTAAAGGTGATGAATGTCACCTTTGAATTCTTGCGTGTACATACATGAACAAAGAAAGCATGTATTTAGTTACTCTTGATTCCAGTTTCTATGGGATTGCGCAGGAGAATGGGCAGAAGTGGATTTATAAATTTGGCGCCTATAGGCCAGCTAAATTTTACATTCTAATTCAGTGTTGCCAGGTAAAATAATGTAAAAGATCATTGAAAAATACGTCGCCGATTTGAAACATTTAAAAAAAATTAATTTTATATCCTTTTGCTTTTGCACCTGTAGGCTGCAGCCTCATTGGCCTTCTGGTAAATCCATCACTGGGAATAAGGGAGGTATATTGCCTCACTGGAACTTGAGATTCAGCTGAGGGATTACTGTTCTCCTAGATCTTATGACTAGTAATAAGTATGCAAAAATGAAATGTTTAAAAAATCGCAAGAAAGTTTGTCACATTCTTGTATTCATAGCAAAAAAGCAAAGCTGGAAATTCTTACATCGAAAACATTCATTTCCTTATAGGGAAGGGGGTTTATGTAACGAAAAAAAGAAAAAAAAAGATTTATCTTAATTAAATCTATGTTGACTTTTAATCCTTCCAAAACAAAGCTAGCTATGCCACTTCAACAACTGGAATTTCAAGAAATTTATGTCCATCCTAAAAGCTCAATGAGCTACGTGACAGATAGGCCAGTTCCATATGAAAATGTATGTTTGATAATAAAATTGAAATGGTAATGTTATTTAGGGACATAGCAAAGGGGAAATGGACAAGTTCCCCCAAAAAGGTTTTGTAAGTTGGAAAAACTGACTAGTTGTATATATAGTTGGAAAACAGTTGAATTTGATTACTTTTTTTTTAAGGCAATTTCAAAATTTTGTTCCAATTGACAATTATGGAGTTAGAAAAATTGGTAGTTGTAAGAATTATAATAGCTGTAAAATTGAGCCATATGATATTTTTGATGTGTAAACATGTTAGTGGTCAGTCTATGGTAGGGGCTAAATGAGAATTACGATCGTCTGATTTGCGTAACTTCAACTCTTCAACTATAACTCTTGTTTGAGTGTGTTACAACTACACAAAGAGAATTGCATTCAGATAATTTTATGTTTACACATCAATCCTTCATGAGTCCTTAGCGGAAGTCGCGCCTCTTTTTTCTTTGATTATTCGAAATTTTAAAAATTTCAGTGGGAAATTTTCATTTCCTTCCCCTCCAAAAAAAAAAATCCTTTTGCTAAATCTCTGATACGGTTGGTCACAATCACGCTCAACACTCAAGTCGTATCTGCAGCTTTAATTGTGTACAATTAACAGCAAACTTACGTACTTATGATTACAAACAGGTAGGTATGGTGCGAAATGTTTCCTCGAATGAATGAATATTTAAGAATTTATTTTGTGCTTCCACTGATTGATTGGTCGTTCACAGAAGGAAGAAACACTGCGAAAAATCCTTTCTTCTGTGACAAAACGCTTCCTTCAGCTTTAATAATAGTTGTCTTATTCGATTAATGGCTAAATTACGGAGTCCCGTTACGGGCATTTTTCAATTTCATTTCGTATCCTAAAGCCCTAAAGCGATTCACTAAAGTTTGGTTAACTTATATTGCGTTTTAAATCATGCCCAGTCATCAATAATTTTCAACAAATTCATTTCTACGAACCGAATTTTTGTGCCCTCGAATCAGGTTAAAGATCTTAATTAAATTTTTCTCCATCTCCCCCAGCCCACAACTTAATCTTTTCACTGGTAAACTTTCGAAATCCGAATGTTTGCTGACTTTTACAAATTTTACGTCAAACATGCCCTATTTCTCACGTTCAACTGTATAACGTTGCAAAGTAATTTGTTTCCACAACGCGGATTTGAAAGAGAGTAACGTTTCAACCACATTCATTTACAATGCACACTGTATAATTCCTTCATGTGGATGAGGGAGCTGAAAGAAAGAAAAGCAGAGTATATAAACCGTCTGTTGATTTACCACTTTCATCTGAAAATCCATTCTCGTTATTTTTGTCAAAATTTGAGAATTTACATGAGTTTACCTTTGAAAATTGTAAGTTATTCTTACATTGAAGTTAACTTATCATTATACACCGGACCTTAATAATCAACTCAAAAGAAGGTTCTATGTTCGTCGGCTAGGTATATATTTTTTTATGTATCTATGTACATTGATTACTCAGTACCGGCTGAATTTATTTTGATTTATTTACAAGAGGATGGTTCCGAAGTGGTTCCGATAAATTTTCATTAAGATCGGATCACCACCGGATCCGTACCGGATCTGAAATTGTGAACCTTAAATTCAAAATTCAATCAATTTCTGTAAAGACTGCCATCATGGAGTTTTTTTTTTTTTTTTTTTTTTTTGGTTGGTTGCTGATAACGAAACCGATGTCAGATTTTTAAAATTTAAAATAGCAGATTCAATATGATGGATTTGAAATTCTGAATTAAACTAATCCGAGTGAAACGGATTTTATATTTGGTTCGTGTTTTATTCAAATTTAGAAAATTCAAACTAAAAATTGAAAACTGATAAAACTTTTTTTCGGAAATGTAAGACCGAGTTAAAAAAAAGATAAGCCTACTTCAAAAAAAATGAACAAAAACTGCCCTAAAAAGGAAAAAATAATTTCCGAGGATGTTACAAAACCATCTCTTTTTGATTGAAGATGTTAAATATAACACCATTTCCTTCTTTTTTGAACAAAACTGTTCAAGTCGGTGCCAAATTTGAAGCAATGAAGTAAATTAGTTAATTTTTTGCTTGAAATTTAGCGCCGACTCAAAAAGTTTTGTTTAAAAAAGACGAAGTTGGTGTTGTAACATTCTAAGAAATCACTGTTCTCTTATTAGTGCAATTTTTAATTTATTTTTTCACCCATTTCATCAATTAGCATTTTTTATTCCTATTTCAAAAAGTGTATCCGCGAAATTACATTTTGCCTCCTCACCTCTTTTCCTATCTCCCCTTCATGAATGTTATAAATTTTTGTCTCTAGTCCTTCCGGTTGATATGATATCGAAACTCTATACCAATTAGAAAGTATCCTTCTTCATCTTCATCATTCTTTCCCCTCACATCCTCACCGAAAATGTCTATAACACATTTTCTCCACTCTTGCCATATCGTCGTCTGCTTTTCGATGCTTTCTTATCGAAGTTTTAATTATATTTGATATTCAATTTTCGTTACGTCAAAAGTTAAAAGACAAGTGTCAATTTGACCTTTGTTATCGCGTATATATAGGCGTTTACAACGATGTCATAATAGAATCTTGCAATTTTCTTTTTTTTTTTTCTTAATTGAAGAAGGAACAGAAGTATTATAATATTATGAATTTAGGTTGAAATTTTGTTATTTTTCGATTCTGGTTTTTTTGTATTCTCAAAACGACAGTACTTACTGAGTTCGATGCTTTTGTTCCCTCAGTAAGTAATTCTTTTCAGTATTAAGAAAATTTTTAGACACGTTTGACAGGTTTTACTGCCTAAACATTCATACAGTAATGGAATATCATTTTTAGTACCATTATTATAAACTTAAATTTTCGTGCATTTAATTTATAGCGATGTTCGATATGGCAAAAAAATTATTGTTTTTGATAGTTTAGCTAAAAGTTAGTTCTCTTTGTTTAAATTAGTTCCGCGATGTGATAAAAACTCAAAATATTGATAAATACATTAATTCGAAAAATTTGAAGAACTTTTTTGATAAGAAGTAAACGATTATACACACAAATACGATCACATCTTTATGAAAAATAAAACGGTTCATGAGAACCTATACTTAGTACTCACAGGAGTCTGGTTAGGAAATTCGACCCTCTTGAAAAAAAAAATATTTTTACGAGTTTTGAACAGATTCTTTAGAGAGCAAGTTGCATACTCTTATAAGTCGAGCAGTCATATAAAACAATTAAAAAGTTCCGAAGGTTTTCGCTAGATCTATTTTATCTCTTCCATTCTTTCACAAAGTATTTTCTTTAAATATACCTACCAATAGGCTATACTATAAAATTTCATAAGGAATTCGAGAACGACATCATGAACGTCAATAAAATACGATTCAAACGCACAATTTATATGTTTCTACTTTAAGCCAAAAACATTGTAGTTCTCGATAAAATTACAGAAAATTTTCAGGGATAATGTCAGGAGAATGAATTTTTTTTAATTCCATAATTCAATAAACCAGAGATTCAGCAATCCGTCATCTTCTTATGAATGACCTAATTTAAAAAAAAATTGAAAACAAAAACATCCATCAATAATGTAAGCCTTTTTGAAACTACCGGTACTTCAAAGTGTGGGAAGAAAAAAAGTTGAAATATTTCGATAGAAAAAACTTATAATTACTCAGGTAAAAATATCCTTCGAATAATTTTTTAAATTGTATATTCTGCGAGTCAGCGTGTGGCCCATAGTTTCGTCAATCCTATCTTCTGAACACGTGGCTATGGTTATAAAATCACACTATTCTTCTGCTAAAGGTTTTCAAAATTTTTGTTTGTTTTTCATTCTAAATTTAATTTCGCATTAAATTTTTAAAGCGAAATGGACCGATTTTTTCGTCGACGAAAAAAAAAATTTTTCAGTTTTATAACATTTCGTTTTTCGCTAATGGAAACACCATAATTTCTCATTTTTTCCTCGTAAAAATTAATAATTTAATTTTTTTTTGACTGGAATAAAATAGTAGTTACGGAGTTTTTCCACACCGAACGTCGTCACATCCATTTTAATGAACCTCAACGTTGAAAAATTTTTTACATTTTCTTCGACCAACAATAAACGCGTTTCTTTTAGTCATTATTCAAATCGTACGCCTTTTTTTGACTTATTCGAAAATGTGTGCTTTGAAATTTCTATCGTCGCAGTTAGATAAGTGGTATTGAAAAATAATTTTGGAATAAAATAAATTTTATTAAATTTTCAAATCGAATTTCTTCCACGTATTTATTAGAACTTCTTTGTTGAAACGGGAGAATAGTTTTCAATAAAATTCATGTAACACGAAATGTTATCTTTGGATGAGCATATAGGTACCTGTAGTTGTTGAATACAGGGTACTGTGCTTAAATTTCATAAAAATTAAATCCATTTTAAGTAAAAAAGTGGGGTTCAGAAAACCATTTGAAATACGTGAGGTTTTATTTTTTTTTAAACATTTTTCTTTTTGGATAAGAGAAGGTTATAAGATAGAGGGTATTATTGATCAAAATTTTCAACTTTTTTCTTTTTTTTTTTTTTTATTATATTTTTTATTATTTTTATATTTTTTAATTACTTGCAAATTTTGAAAGGTGCAGAGCTTAGAAAAATTAAAGCTGTGGATTTCAAATTCATCTATAAAATGGTGTGTGCATAAATTTTTTTTGCAACACCTGTCAATGAAGTAGACGATTATACGTGCACTTTGCTGGCATATAAAGTAGATGATTTTAGAACAATGTACAATGTAAATTCTTTATGCATCGTCTGTGAATAGTTTATACATCGACTTGGGTGTATGCATTACTTTATAAACCATAAAGAATTTCTAGAGGAAAGAAAAAGTTTCATGACCAAGTATCGAACTCCCATGGCGAGGAGCTGATGGAGAGTAGATAAAAACTGTGTCCTAATTTTTTCCTCATTCAACTATTTTTTTGTTTGTTAGTTAGGGGAGGTGTTGCAAAACGTTTTGTGTGACACACGTGTCTAATTATAGTAGGTGATTGATACCGTATGATTTACATCACTCGCCTTGGGCTCATGCTGCAAAAATAATACTTGAATCAAAATCACTTAATTTGTACACTTGTATCAAAAATAATCTCTAAGTCGTATAGTTCTCTTTAAAAAAATTTCAAACTTATGATTAAAGTTACCCAGTGAGTGGGTTAACATTGATAACTTTTTGATTTTAACACTTTTTACATTGGAAATTAAAAATATACATTTAAGAAGACGCCAAATCGTAAATTTCATCAAAATCTATCAAATTGGCAGAATTACGTACAGTATAATATCAAAGTACCTATATTAAGTATTGGTAAAGTAACTCAAAATAAACATTTTTACCATGAAGGTCATTTGCCATGCAAGTTTCGTCGTAATTAAAAACACAGAGGAAACCACTTGACAGAGACACATTGGGTGGTAACCTTTCTGTCTCATAAAAACGGTGCCTCTTTCAACCTATGCTGAGTATTTAGGATTTGGAAATATGAAAAAAAAAAAGGTTAATCTGTAATTTTTAATGGCAAGTTTGAGCACACATCATTAAAAACTGTCAAATCGTGGATTTACGGGAAAACAAAAAATGTTACTCCAGATTCTTGGTAGAAAATGGTAATTAGCACTTATTCAGTGTATTCTAGGGCATTTTCCTGGTACTGGTCTGATTAACTTGTACAAGAAAACATGAAGACAGCCAGAAAAGACAAAGAATAATTAAAACTATCACTGAACTGAAAAGGGATTATAAGTATCTCATTAAATCAGAAAGTTCAACAGTAATTTTCCAAAGTTTATCAGCTGTCTCATCCCAATAAACCGATGAGCTGTCTCTAATAAGCGATCTGATTTCTTCAAGTTTTAGTGAGTTTATTTTGGGACTTGCAGATTTGTCCCAATTGAGCAATTCTCCCCTTATTACCCTTTGACTGTAGATATATATAACTATATGGACCGAGCTTACTTAGGTAGTGGTACAGTGTGTTTGAAGGCAACATAATAGTATCATCGAAGGAAGGTGATTTTTATTATGAAAAATTTGGCAACTTTACCACTAATTTAATACTGAAAATTTTCCATTTTGTCAAAAATTACTTCATTTCTCACTTGTTATAAAGATCTTTCAAGGATGAACGTTGTCAAAAATCATAATAAATACCAGAATTAGAAGGACCATATTCCTCCCACGATACTTATTTATAGTGGAAGTCCTGCCTTCACATAAAGCCGCATTAAGCTTTTTTTTCATCTTTGGGCTATTAATCCTATTGTGCCTTACCGACATTTGAAAAATCAACTTTATCGGATGTAGGGGGCTACAATATCGAAATTAAAAAAAACAAATCAAATGTTAAGTGATTTATTTTACTTTTTCTAAAATGAAACCAAAAATGAACAAAATTGAACTTATTCTGTAGCAGAGCTGCTGGAAATTGCCACTCCCAGATAAAGAAAGACTATCTATTCAAAGAAAAAATGTTAAAATAATAAATTATGCGAACATAGTAAGTGAAAAAAAATTTTTGGTGCATTTTATCTTTTAGAATATTCATATAAGAGTTGTGTTTAAGAGGTGGCAGAATACAACATTTTTGTACAGAAAAAAAAAGAAAGGAAAAAACAGCGCTTCACAAAAAAAAGGTGAGGTAATGTCCCCAATAAAGTTGCCTGGCAGTAGTCCTGTTTTATAGAGTAAATCTCAAAGGGTGGCTAATGTTTTCAATTTTAATTAATTCAACAAAAAATCAAAACAATTAAGATTTTTTAAATTTTTTTCTCAAAATTTGCTGCTCTTGGCTGAAGCTTGCTCAGCCCATTTGTTAATATGGCACTGATTTCACGTTCTTATCACTATGCTCAATGCATATAGTTATCTGCATATTAGAAGTTGTGACAGCAATTTTGCATATGATTGATTGATAAACTCAAAACAATTGGACTAAGTTCCAATCAACATTTAATAACTTCAATAACAAATCCTAATGTAACAAAGTGCAGATTGTACTGACAGTTGAGGACTTGCCTATTGAGCCCCTTAACAATTATTGGTTATAAGAGACTGTGTAGCTAAAATAGTTACAAGAGATGGTTATATAAGAAGATGACCATTTCAAGGTTCTTCATGAAGTGATTTCACATTTCATTTACAATAATCAGATCAACGACGAATTTGCAACTGGATGAATACATTAGATGATAAAGTAGTGGAGTCAGATGGTCAGAGTAGGATGATGTCATAATTGACTAATGAGATGATTGATTATCTTCCCATTAATTATGTGGCTTGGTCTAAATAGTTCTTATTGGAGATTCTAGAAGGTACTAGGTATATTTTTAAGATGTTAATTATTTCCTCCCTTTAATTGTAATGAGTCAATGAATTCAGCGGACTATTGAAGGTCACAGGTGAATATGATAAGTAAAGAGATGAATGTGTGAGAGAGAGAGCTATATTGACTAATGCAATAACATTCTAGATTGGCATTAGTATTCTTTTTACTACTTTTAATGTCGCATATTTTACAGGCTGGATGACAGTACAAGAATATGAATGTTAGTGAGTAAAAATATATCATTGTAGTAGTCAAAGATGTCACCTCATTTTGCAGTACCAACCCAAAGTTAGACTATAATGAGTCAATTTGTAATTAAGCTCAATAGATTTACCTGAATATTAGCGCTGGTTATGACACGATTTCTTAATACTGGATTGGATACATGGATGACATGATTGACAATATTGAATTTACTGGTATTTCGTACCCATGCATATCGTCCCCAGCAAGAGCTCAAACAATTTTTCATGTGTGGGAATCGTAGCGAACCATCTTTGCGCCGTCGTTGTATGACATCTTGCTGAAAGTAATGAAGGATAAATGAAGGTACCAAGGTAAATAAATTTTTATAATACATGATCAGAAATGTAATGTTTATAATCATATTTTGCCAGTTGAAAGTAGTGTTTATCATTGATGAATGATGTCAACTTCCATGTAGGTAATGTGATTTTCCATTAACTTGGAATTTTTATTTCTGCAAAAAATTCACTGGTCCTACTGGGATTGGAACCTGCAACCTTTGTGTTGTCCAACCAACACCATAGCATCTGAACTACAAATGCTGGATTGTAGAATGATGTTTATATGGCTATATTTTTCGTTTTGATTATTTTTTTCTTTGAAATTGTTGATAAATGATTATGTTACTTTCTCATCATTAATTATAAAAAATATCTTCCTCAACAAGGTTCTAAAATGAGTTTACATGACCCATAAATTTCTAACTCGCTACACTCGTTTCGAAAACTTTCCCTCTCATGTAAATGATCACTTTTGAACCTTGGTATGTAATATACTATTCCATAATTCACTGTTCTCTCCATCCACACCATATATAGAAGAAGTCAACAATATTCTTGTGGGTAAGATATCAAGACTTTTTGAAAACATGTTGTTTACAAACTTCTTACTTACTTCCTTCTCAAAATAAAATATAAAATCAATGAGCTTCGAGAATCAACTCTTATATTTAGGTGAAAAATAAGTTTTTATATTCATTCACCCAATTTTCGAACCCTTTTGTAAAATTATGTCGGTGAGAAAAAATTTGAAGGTATTAACCTAATTATAAATACATATAATTTTCTGATACCTACGCATTTTATTAGGTTTTGATTATGAAAGTTGACTAAATTGACTGTATGCATTATACTTCACTGATCCACCAGTAGGCTACGGCAACTTTGATGTTAAGGGTTGAAAAATAAGTGGTTAGATATATCTACTAGCTATGTACATTGTGCCATCAATATCAAATTATTCTACAACATTTTTTCATAAATAAGTCAAATTCAGAGCTGGACAACAGGGCTTTCAATGAAAAAAATTTCTTCAAAGAACAAACTTTTCAACGGTAGATTTCTAGTAGAGGTTGGTAAATTATATCACTTTTTAACTACGTCAAAAAAAGGTGGAGGTTATCTATTGGATCCATTTATGGTTTTTTTTCTGTTTTTTTTTTTTTGTTTATGTTTGTTTCTACATAACTTTTCATTTTGCCCGCTTATTTTTATGAACCTAATTTCTTAAATGATAGACGGTGATTCAATTTTTAAATCGATGAAATAGTTTTTGAGTTATTATAAAAAAACCGTTTTTGTTTTGAAAAAAAATTTTAGCTAACGATGATGTAGGTAAAAGAAAATTCATTAAAAACATTTTTTATCGAACTAATTTCCAAATAAAAGGGAAAAAAAAACAAACAATAAAAATACTTGAAAAGAAAAAAAAAATCTAATTAAAATTTCTATAGAAATATCTTACTATTATAATCAAATGAAAGGGCATCTGACGAAATTAATAATTTTTTTTCCAAAAATAGAACAGACTTCGAAAAAAAGAACTATAAAAGTGTGCTAAAGAGAGAAAAATAATCCCTTTAAAATTTCTCTGTGCAGGTCTGGGAACTTGAATTATTGAATTTGGCTCTTATTAATAAGTTTTGTCATAAAATTTGACGGAATTCACTATAAGCCTAGATGAGAAAGGACAACAGCACAAAATTCAATAACTCCAGTTCTTAGATCTTACAGGAAAAATTTTAAAATGATTATTTTTCACTTTTTAACAAACTTTTATTATTCTTTTTTCATGAAGTTGGTTCTATTTTTGGAGAAAATTAATAATTTTGCCAGACATGCTTTTTATGATTAAATTCATTACCTGCTGGTGAAGAAAACGTCAATAGAATTAGAAAAAAGGACAGAACTCTTAAAATTCTGTGATCCTTTAAAAAAAATAATAAAAAATTAAAAAATTACTCATCATTATCAAGAAAAAAGTAATTTTCTGCTAATAATTTCGCATTTTGTGATAACGTTCGTTTGATGGAAACTGTTCATAACTATGTTTGCGAAAATAAAGTTATTTTTGTTCGTTTAATTTGAAATTGTTTGTCTTCAATTCCACCCTTTTATTCTACTGCTACTAATGCCTTTTTTTTTCGTCAATAATGAACGTATAATACGAATATATATATACCTAGACCTAACAATAAACGATATTATATCATTGAAAAACTTATTTCTCCTGGAAATTGTTTTTGTTATTATTTAGGCAAAAAATTCGATGAAAATGTGTTCTTTAGGTAATAGGCTTAAGTATCAAATTTAAAAAAAAAAATTTCTGTTCAGTCGGGTTCTAAAGTTGTTACAAAGGTCGAAGAGGACACGACTCCCTCCGACTACGCCCATGTTTAAGAGGGTGAATCATATGAAATTTTTTTTTTGAATTTTTCGTTCTTTCTTCTCATAGTGGATTTCACTATAATTTCCAACTTTCAACATGGTAGCAGTATATTACGCATGTATTATAATGATGAACCCGAAAATTCATATTGTACCATTATTTTTTGCTTGACTAATTCGACGTCGCATATTCCCTTGATTTGCAGCACAATGGTCAGAATACCTTGGCTGCGATACGTGTCCATGGCCGAACGCACTGTCAACCGAGTAACCAACTCCAGCTCCGGATATCTTACGGCTAGTATTTTGTGCCAAATCCATCGTCCAATTCGTACGTCTTATGCATCATAAAAGAAAGAAAACAAAAAAAAAAAAAAAAAAAGAAAATCACCAACATAAATTGGATTTGAACCCAGTATACATATAGGTTTGACAAAAATTGAACTGCACACTTACGTACAAAAATATGAAACTATACACGGTGGTATGAGCAACAGGAATCCAATGAACATGGAAAACGTGTACACGGAATCCCGTAACGACTGCATTAACGTTACTTTATTTTCTTCCATTTCTGAATAACGGGATTTTTTTTTCTTCTTCTACATTATCGATGCTGCAAAAGTAAATATAAAATAAATGTAATTTCATTTGGAACGTGACCTTATACACTGATTTGAATATTCCATGTATGGAAACGTGCACTAACGTATTGGGTTAAAGATTTTTGATATTTCTTATCTGTTGGATAAGGCGAGCATATACCCTACATACACAGAGTGCTCACTTTTGTAATTGCTCCATAGAAAAACACACGCGAATTTGGTTTCGTAACTTGAAAAACAAGGTGAGTAGCTTTACTCGACAAAAATATAATGTAAAATCGAACAGCGAATATTTCACGGTCGTTAAAGCATCAATATTAAGGAAAATAATAAAAAAATTTCTGATGGTATGGCCGCTATTTAAAGCTAGTTCACCTTCTATATGGATTCTTTTATGACGTCCATCAATAATCGAACTAGACTTCTCGCAAAATGTTTTTCAGCACAAAGTACTGTAGAGTAAGTAGGACACTCGGTATTTTGTTGCTACCTAATATCGCAACATATAAAATATGAAACTTATTTACTGACTGTAAAGGCTGACTTTGACTAGCAAATCTCTTCAAATATATATTTGTATTTTCGTTGAAAATCGTGGATAGGTGGCCTAATTAATCAATATTTCATTTCCATCAGACATGAGGTTGTTTCTAGTTCTTCTATCTCCGCGAATAGGTTTTTCTTTTATGAACTTGAAATTTTCACTATTAGATTTATCTCATTTATCTTTCAATTTTGATAATGAAAAGCTGATAACATTAATTTGTAAAACTAATGGAAATTTTTTAAGTTGAAAAAAAAAAAAAAAATTTTACGTGAGACAGTGATAAAGTGAACACCCTGTATGTTAGTGATGAAAAACTTATTAACACAATTGGACTGCGAATTTTGAATTCAAATATTAAGCAGGTTTTCATTTGATTTGAATGTAAACTGAACGAAAGGGGTTGGAATTGGTGGAGCCAGCGTAATAAGAGGGGCTGTAGCTGCGTGTATTAAGTAACTGATGCAAAAGTAACTGAAGACTTGATAATGATATTTATATTTTATGCGCAATACTTGACTGCGTACGAACTGATTCACATTATTTTTAATTTTCTGTTCGAAAGAGGTAAATTGAGTCCACATATGGTCCTTAATTACACGTATCAAAACAGACGTATTGATTGAGTCTCGTGAAATTTTCAGAAAAAAATTGTTAATCAACTTCCGCATTGTTTACCTTGACAAGGCACACGTTGACACGTATTCTTGCTCTGCATTGATCTTTTTTGCATCAAATGCTGTGTGATTGTGTCAAGTTGCCGTTTCACCTAATAGCATATTCGTATTTTCCATTCTCCGTTTCTTCTTGTGGCCATAATACGGCGAGTTGCATGAAATTCATGGCTACTAACCTGCGAAAAGGTTGGAACTACTGGTGATTATCGACCAGTATAAGTTCAGGTTCCCTTGACGTACAAGCTGATACATGTAATAAAACTTCGAAATTCAGGTCATAGGAAATTGACAATCCTAGTACACGTAATTACACATAGGTAGATACCGCTGCTGATGTGCCTATGCACTGAACCGTGAGTCATATATAACAAAAAAATGCCACTGCATTAACCATTTAGCAACGATATTTTTGAACGGCGACTCAGCCAACCTCCCTGAGAATGTGTTACCTGTGTAATGCAAATAGGCTGAATAGAGGGGCTCGATTAATCGGTATGTCTCAAAAAATTTGAAATTGACTAAATTCACACCAAAAAGTGAACTTGGAAGTCAATTCACCAAAACGGCGATACGTGCTCCATTTTGGAGGATCACTGAGAAAAATGAGTGCGAATTTCGAGTATAAAGTGTAGTCCCACACTGAATGATCAAACTGATTCATAAATACTCAATATATGAATGACAAATTAATTGGATATATTGGTTTTTTAACGGGCTTTGGCAACAAAGCCTATTTTACGCAGCACCTGAACGATATATATTTAAACGACGTAATCATAGGGGAATGGTCAGTACCATTCAGTGGTCAAAAGTCTAACGAGTACGAATTTTTCAGTCATATTCCGAAGCACCAATGGTACCGAACCATAACATACCGTTATTTTGGGTCTGGAATGTGATGGAGGCAGCTGGTTTCAAACTCACAACCTGAGCACCTAATCACTACGTCACGCAGATCCTTTTTCATTGCTTGCATATTGAGGATAGAAAGACCAATAATGATTAGCTAGCAGCATCAAAATGCAGATCATGAGATTGTACAAGGATAGGGACGAATCTGTCGGTACCTATTATTGAAACGAACTTTAAAAAATGTAACACTAGTAGTCGAAATCTTCGAATTCGAGTTAATTTCTTAAATGACCATGGATTTTTTTTTCTCTGTTTCGCCACTGATGCGAGTATATTGCCAATAAATCTTTTTTAATTGAAGATATTTGGGTGGTATAACGAATTTATTTTCTGCATAACCTAAGGAGGTATTTTTACAGCGCCAGTATGTAATTTACGAGAAATTTCGCACTCTCCATGTTTCCAAACTGAAGTAAAAATAATTAAACAGGTACCCATATGTACATCTACTTTCTTAACCTCGAAATCATAAAACTGATTAAAGTAAAGGCTTCTAGTGGATGGATGGTGTAACAGCTAGCTATACCTATATAAAATTTCGACGATCGAATGGAAAATTTCTTAATGCGAACTACGTCATAAATTAATTGTTACACTTGCGAAGGGTTACGCATCAAAAGTCTTAGCTTTTTATGGTCTCCCCTCTCGATGAGTATAAAACGAAATAAATAGGGTCACCGAATACTAATTAGGTAAATTCGAATAATAATTCGCATTGATCCACACATGTTTGCTTTGAAATGAGGCAGTTCGTCCTTAAAAAGCGAATTCGACGCTTAATCATTAGGTAAAATAAAATGCTGTCTGAAGGGCAAACACTTTGTTCCAATTCTTCATTTAAATATACCTAGTTATTGAAAATTCTGTAATATTGACTGAGCGTCGGATCTTAATCTAAGAACTGTAAGGTATACAATTTTCGACCCATACTATTTTGATGTTGAATTATGAGCAATTCAAAGTTAGGAAAATAGTTAAGAGGAGGATTAACAAAAGTAAGTATCGAGTCAGCTAGTGGTGCAAATCGAAATGAGTAGCTGAGGAAAAACTATTAAACCACCTAATGTAGGTAACAAACAGATAGGTAGGCTACCTACCTATATTAGACGATATATACCTAATATTATATACGAGTTATCAGAAAAAATAGACCACCTATATTTGGATATGCAGTGACTGATCTATTTGTCAGTTTTAATTCGATAGGTAAGTACCTATTAGTCATTATTCAAAAACTATATTAAACGTAAATCGTAGGTCTCATAATTGTATATTTAGCGGTAAGTTTATACGTTCATTGTATCGTATGAATCTGATTTCTTTAAGTACTTTTAATTTTTATACGATCTGATGATGTTTCGTATCCTATACCTATAACTACACAAATAAAAAAGAAAAATTCATCCAAATTGACTTTCTGGATGAGAAGTTATGGTGGAACGATCTCATAAAAAAAAGTGTAACAGACAGATCGTGTTGATATTAAATTTGATACTTAATCTCTTCCTTTTTTTTTTTTTTGAAATCGGTTCAAAATCGAGGAAGAAAATGAAAAATAATAAATGAAATCGATGAATTATTTACTTATAAAACCTTACGATTATTGCTTTTTCTCCGAGACTTACGTTAGTCGCAAAACCTTTTTAAAGGTTCAGATTATTCCACATAATCAAGCGTCGAGCCCGTTGAAGAAAGTTTTGACAGAAAAATGAAAAAAAGTATCAGAGTATATGCGGGATCTTATTAATAATCAGGTAAGTATATGAAATTGGTTTGTTGTTTTCTACGTGAAAAGTTCCCTGATAGACCATACCGTGTTATATTTTCTTGCGAAGGTGTTGTTAGTCGAAGAGAGGTCAATTTAAGATTATGCTGATTCAGCAACTTCCTACCCAAGAATTCAATGCAAAAATTTAGAGACCTTTAAAAAAAATATAGCCTTAATTTTTCAAGCTATATACCTTCCTACGCCTGGGTTTTTTAATTTTTAAACGATTACAGGCGTCAAATCGTCACCAAAGGCAGACACATAAAAATATTGATCTCGTTATTGATTTTATCAAAGATGAGATCGACAAAAAATTTCACAAAAATGTGACTGTAACAATTTTTGCGAATTGTACATCAACATTGTTATACTGTTTCAAGATTTCGGCTAATCAAAATTACAGAAGATATACCGCAATCTGGAAAATTAGCATTTTTACCGCAGAAAAATTAGTGAAACATAATTATTATTTTCACATCAGTGAAAACTCGCATGGTTACCAACTTGCTTCACCGGGATGCTACTGAAAAAGTTGGGATGTTACACGAATGTTTTGAAAATGATTCGGTAGAAGGTATTTCAGCTGTGAGTTTTCTGTCTCGTCGCTACATAATAAATTTACAATGTTTTTGTTGATGTTTTATAAAAGTTTCAAAAATGTTCCTATGGAAGGTTTTTCTCTGAAACTTTCTCGTCTCATTGTGACATAAATTGGGCCTCTTTTGTCTCTATGTTTCACAAAAGTTTCAGAGGAAAGCTTTTCGCTGCAACTTTCCAGTGTACAGCGACGAAAGCTTGCGTTGGTCATCGATGTTTTACGAAAGTTTCAAGAAATGTTTTAATGGAAGGTTGTTTGCTGCAGTTTCTGTATCTTATTGTAACACGAATTTATTTATAATGTTCCAGTGATGTTTCACGAATTTTTCATTAGACCGATTTGATGTGTTATTGAAGTACACAGTGTGCCATAAAAATTCTCCAGAAGCTGCACCTTGTTTAGAAGAATGGCTTGCTGGAAACAAGTAAGCCTAAATTAAAGCTATAGACCATGGGCATAGCCAGCATGGGGCAGGGGCTCAATTGCCCTCCTTGGATTTTGAAAAAAAAGTGGATGTTCTTCTTTATCCCTAATATCGGTGATGATATGCAGAAATGAAGAAATAATGAGAAAAAGTTAAGATTATCCAACATGATTTCTAAGGTAGTTTTCAAAGAAAATCTACTTATTTTTGGTTAAACAAACTAAATTTTTTATCAAATAAAAGCTAACTGTAGGTAATTTTTTTTTTCTTGAAATTATTATAAATTTTTTTATACGTTAATTTCATTAGACAATTTTCAATGATTGCTTTTTGCACAGCCAGTAAAGTTGACTGCGATTGGACTTTCGAGTTTGCTTGTTACCAGTGGCGCAACTAGGGGGGCAATGGGGTACTCATTCTCAGGTGATTGAGTTTAAAAAGTGAAAAAATTACGAATGGAAATTAATTTTCAAACTATTTATACAACAATTACACTGTGAGCCAAGACCTCATGTATCCACTGGGTTCATTAGAAACTCCCTCACCTACTCAAAAAACAAATACAACCATCTATACATGAATGTTCCAAAACCCAAAAAACATCAAAATATATTTTTTGCGAGCGGAGTAAGCGAAATAATTGTTTTGTCATCCTACAAAACCCCCTCTAGAGGTAAATCCTGTGTACTGCCCTATTGCAGTTGAAGGCGGCATATTAACGCAAATTCCTAATTATATCACAGCTTGTTTACCCCCCTAGCTGGTCTCTACTTTGATAAAACTTGATTTTCCCCTTCCTGAAAAATTTTCTAGCTACGCCCTTGCTGCAGGCAATATTATACTTTAGTAGATATACTTACAAACAGTAGATATATCTGTGAGTTTCAAGTACCAGGTACATATTATTAATCACAATTGTTTTTCAAGTATTGAAACATTATTTTTTTTTAGTGATGTAACAATTAATAAGAATATCCACGACAAGCCGCCATCTAGTGGCGAAACTTGTAATCAATGATATAAGTGATCAGTCTTTTTTCTTCCGTGAAAGCCAATGTATTTTAACGATAATTTTTAAAAATTCGACGAAAATTAAATTTTCGGAATTTTTGAATGCAATTGGAGCTTAATGAAAGATTAAATTCTCTTCTTCAAATAGATGTAATAAAAAAATTGTACATAATTACATAAGCTTATACACATATGGAAAAAATTTATCTTTTCTTATGTACCTAATTTAAAATTGTAATTCAATAAAAAAAAAAAGTCTAAGTTAAAAACAATTTTTTAAAAGATAAAATTTTCATTATTATTTTTTTTGTTTAGCTTCCTGCGAAATAAATATTATTTCGTTGCGGATGGTTGGTTGCAATTTTGGTATATTTTAAAATCACTGTACGTAATGAGTAGAATAAAAGCTTATAATAAGGCGTCTTTTTTTATATCTGTATTGGTTTCAACTCTGAACAATTTTTTTCATTCTGTTATTCATATAGAGAAAAGTCTTATTTTTCATTAAGCTTAAATGTTGCTCAAAAATACCGAAAATTGAATTTTTGGTGAATTTCTGAAAATATAGTCAAGAACACACGAGATATTATGGAAAAAAAACTGATTGAACTCCCATTCGTTTTTTTATCAGCCCAATCAATGCTGGCGCACTGTAAACTTGTACAGTTTCAATTGCAATATTTGTGCGTCCTGGTTATGCCAGGTTTTAGGATTTCTTCTTAGAAGATGATAGAATCACATCTAACTGTTAATAAATTTTTATAGGAGGGATCTGATTTTGCAGTTTCACTCTCGTCGCTGAAGTAAACAAAAAATACTCGTTATTTTGTTTTAAATTGACCTTTGGCGTTGGGAGTATTATGACCCAAATCCCCCCTAAAACCGGCCTTGATCCTGACTGATCGAGTAACCTTAAATGTCAAAAGCTCCTAATTGGTTTATACTAAACATGACAGTCTCAATTTTTATGTTAAATTATTATAAGAAAACACTTAGGCTATGTAAAAAAAACTACTACTCCTAATTTACGACTTCGATAGAAACATTCGATACCTATTTAAAAAGTGTATACCTAATCCTAGACGTTCACAGATAGCCTCGATGCCTATCTTAGATTCATCAGTAGAGCTGAAATATTTTAGACAAATGTTGGGGAGGATAGTTAAAATTTTGTTTGGAAGATTAATTGTGGACTACCAAGTAGAGGATTGTTTAATTAAGTGTACGATGAATGCGAGTAAAATACCCATAACACCCGCGTAATTCGACCGTAATCTTCGTTTTAATCAGTAGAATCAAGAAAATCGTCTTCAAATTGTTGGTAGGTAACGATTTGATCATACGTTCGTATAAATAAACACGAGTAATTGATAATAGGCGCAAATGAAATATATACTCGTCAGACTGATAATAGGACCAGTTTATCAACGTAGGTATTGAAATTTCATTTTTTTTTTTTTGCCACGATTATGAACATTTTTCGAAGAGTGTAGATAAAATAGGTGGAAAAAACCTGCGGTCAACTCCCCCAACGTCAGTACAATGATTTTAATTTAGCTAGATACCTACTTCTGCTAGTGCTATATCATTATAACTACATATACCTCGTTCAGTCATCATGAGAAAATGAATTTTTATCCGTAACGAGTGAAAATACTGGAAACTAAAAGGTATGTTTACTCACCTTGGATGTTCTGCAAAAATTGTTTTACGTAAACGAAAGACCTGCACTGAATATACGTAAGCTACACGTCACCGAGAGGAGCGTCGAATTTTTCCAATTATCAGAATACGAACCAAAGGTTTTCGAACACTCAATTTTGAACACATGATGCCACGATTTACAAAATACATTTAGTTTAAGGAACTGTTTTGGGTACATAAGCGAGTTCATGATAACGATTTCACGTTGTAATGTACTTTGAACTTTGATTACGATTTTTATCGACCATATATATAAAGTAACCTACGAAGTTATACAGACGAACGTTTCTAATTGAAAATTAAATCGTCTTTTCTTTCGTCAGAATGAGAAGAAAAACCCTTAGGTACTGAAAAAAATAATGTACCTACACGAATTTTATACATCTTGCTCTTCGGCATGATTTTTCCAGTTTGTTAATTAAACATTCGGTTAGTGTTATATGTGCAGTATTTTTATGAAAATTATTTCCTATTTTAAAATAATTCTATATTTTATTTTGGAATTTTCGTTTTGGATTCATTGAAAGAGAAGTTTTCTTGGTTAGGGGCTGAAATCTTTGACTATATACATACTGGACTGCTAATACTGATAAGAATAACACAGAGTCTAATGAACAACCGGTGAAGTTGAGTCAGATACCTGTATCCCCGTTCAAAATGTTAGTTTACTGGTTTGCTGTTTAAAAATATAGAGCTACCTGATCCTCATTTAACCGAATTAATTACAAATTTCTATGTAAAAATTAGAATTAGACATATTTGTAAGAATATTTCGCAAGTAAATAAAAACATTCGTCATACAGCAACAAAAAAGATTATTTTTATGCATCAATAAATCAAATTTTAAATTGATTTAACTGAAATTTTTGAACTTCTGAGTTTTATAAAACTACAACATTACCGATTTAACTCGTAATTAAAAGCAATAATTGTGGTAAGACGAGACCTAGTCAAAGGAAAAGACAATAAGTATTAATAAATTTGATAATGAACTAACATTTTGAACAGGGATACGCCTGTTTGTTTTGAAGACAGCTTTTTATCAGTATTAGCAGTCCAGTATGTATATAGTCAAAGGCTGAAATACTGCGACAGCGAAGTATCTAATACATAAGGAGAGCAAGAAAAAGAAAACAATTTCAAGATGTTGCCTATTCTTAAAATGTCTGTGGGTAATAAACTAAATAGCCAGAAATTCGATTCAAATTTGTTTTATAAATGATTCGGCGTCATTCTACATCGGAAAAAATTTGAAAAATTTGTTTTTGAAGCCTACCGCTATGGGCTGTTAGTTTCGTCAATGGCCAAATTAGACTGTGGTGTCATTAGAATTTTTTCTCTCAATTTTCATGGAAATTAATTTTCCTTTCTATTCGTGGAAAGAAAACGGTTCAACTAGGGAGATGGAAAAGGTAGACTATAATATCATGAAAAGATCTATAGTCTGGTTGAAGGAAGTCTTGATGCTTGGCATTGTAATCGAAATGTTGACAATTAGTGACCAGCCGCTGCTGCACATACCTGACCCAAAATTTTTGTTTTACCTAATTGGTGCTCCTTCATGAGACTGGAGAATTCATGCTGGGTTACCGTTGGCTACCGGATTCCAATCACCTGCTTTTCCCACATGGCTATCGATAATCTCCAGACGCTGAATAAGGTAGCTACTTTGCCTAAAATTAATAAAATAAATAAATAATAGATACTCTCCGGCATAATACGAGTACAACGCACGTCAGAAATCAACGTTTATACTCACACAGAGTGAGTTGGCTATCAGAGGTAATTCGAAAATTTTAAAATAAATTCATATCCAGTAAATTGGGCAACATAATATTCGCATTGGGAAATACCTTCTGAGATAACGAGCCGTATTCTATAATCTCCCATTCCCCACCTCAAAGAAAACAACTTCATCCGATGTAAATGGGGAAAAAAATTCTGTTAAAATTATTCGATTAATGAGTAATTAAAATAATTCTTAAACTGAATTTTGCTTTTGAAAATAATTTTTCTGACTGAGTCATAACAGCGAAAACCATGACGTTCATCATCGATTTCGAAGAAAAATTATCAAATGCTAACAAACAGTTATCGTGATAATAGTTAGTTTTGACGAAACAAAGATAACCAACCAAAATGTTAGCTGTGAATTCATTCATATTCAAAAGACCAAATTGCTTGAGAACGGGTAAAAGGTTCAAATGGCGTCTAAACCGATTAAAAAAAATTAAATTTGAAGCTACACGCTGCTATTTCATGAAATATCTTACGTTGTTTTTCCTCATCATTATGATCGTTATGAATCGAGACAGTATTCATCGAGTGCAGATTATCTACATGAGCGATGATTGCGTATATATATATATATATGTGCAAATATAAATGCAGATCTTGACGTCACTGGGAGAGAAACGAGTGTAATAATTGCTGTATATGTGATAATATATAATTTGTTTTGGTAGTCAGATATCACACGTATCGAGCACAATCATTATTCATTATCATACCTGACCCAGTAAATATAAAAATTAGGTTAAAAGTAGGTACTTATATACAAGGTGGTACATTTATTACGCGCCATCAACTTTTTCCCTTGGTTTCTTAAGATAGAAAAAAGACGTACGAACTGGCGCCCCGTATTCCTTCGAGTATTCTGAATTTATCATTAGAAATTATATGCAACCTTCGTAAATATACCAAAAACTGAACTGAACTTTATATTTTTGCATGAGAATCTCTATTTTTTTCTTTACATTTCAAACTAGTAGATAAAATTCCATCAAGATTCGTCTAGTCAAGCATCAAAATCGGTCAAATGTTGATGAAGACGATAATCATGACTGTTGGAAAATAATTAGAATCAGGATATTTGCATTCCTACTAACTGCCGCAGCCGCAGCCGAAATGGAAGCAGTAACATAACGTAATGTAAAAGCTGCTGTTTAAGCTCTATGGAAATTGTACGTATGCTGATTTAAGTGATTTTTCTTACTGTCATATCTTCGCCAGTAAGTTAATTAACTGATTTCGATGTTTAACTCGTCAAATCTGCTTGAAAGTTTCTCTAATTTTAAATATGAGGATTTTCATTTGAAAAAATTAAATCAAGTCCCGGTTTTGGTATTTGCACTTTGCAGGGATTGCAAATAATTTTTAATGATGAATTCGAAATCTAATCCAAAAAGTAAGTGGAGCAATCTTAAACAAATTTAATTTAAAAAAAAAAAAGTAGGTAGGTACATCTTAAAAAATAATATTAAAATTATTTTATTTTATTAATATTCTTTTAAGAGGCATTTCAGAATTTTCGTGAAAAAACTATTTTAACGAAAAATCAAACTTTCACTTACTTTAGAACTGTTTTCATCGAAGTGAAAAAGAATAAATTTCACTGAGTTTGAACTTGGCGCAGTAATTTTGGTCACCAGCAGTCTTTACGCACAGCATGAAAATGCAGTACCCAAAAAAAAAACCTTCGAGCATGTACTTACAGAGAGAAATGCAAACCACCTCCTGGAATACACAGAGGGTGTGGACATCGTGGGTGGAAGAAACGGTAAGGATTCACACTGGACGCGAAGGGAAAGTACGTCTGTTTGTTAAAATTTTTCATTCTGCCTAGAAAGTTAAATTCAATTTCTGTAACCTTTATTTGAAGCCACCTGTCTACGCCGTCAGGGATTCTTGCGTTTCTCTTTTGGAACTCGGTACACCTATTCTGGAGAAATTTCCGTGAAAATAATATTTTACATTGCCTATCTGTTCAACGATTCGACGAACGTCATTTGGAAATGCATAAATGAATTTCAGCGAAACGATCGAAAGTTACCGATATCTTTGACGAACATATCGATATAGGTATCAGTGTTTTATTTTTAAAGTCATAGCATTTATTTATGGTTTTAACCTGACCCTTCAGGTTTTAGCGATGGGTCCCCAGCCAAAAAACGACAGGAAAGAGCGACCCAAAATAGCGCGTATATAAGACCACACATTATAATAAGCGCGTATATAAGACCACACATTATAATAAAGACACTGATTGTATATCGAAAGAGGAAGAGAGAGAGGGGGCTAAAACCTGAAGGGTCAGGTATTTTACATTTTAGCCGTCAGGCTCAAAGTAATAACATCCCGGGGGTGGAGGGGGCGGAGCCCCTCCCGAGGCGCGAAGCGCCGAGTTTTTTTTTTTCGAAAACTACGTCCTGAAATTCTTACCAGACGTGGTTCATTAGGAATACGATCTCCAACCAAAATTTCAGCCCAATTTCTTTAGTAGTTTTCTCATAATACTGGAAAAACCTTGCAATTAATATTTTATTGACATAATTTTTGCTATTTCTTAGGTTTTTTGTGGGAACTACTTGAACAATAGTTGCAAAGTTCTCGATAGACACGCTCCTATATGAAAATTATATTCCACCAAAATTTCAACCCGATGATCCCTTTCTTAGTTTTCTCAGAATTTTGGAAATACTAATTTTTTGAGAAATTTTTTTTTGCATTTTTGTCAAAAACTAGTGAACGAATAGGAAATAAATTCCTTTCAGACATGTTTCTGTATGAGGACTATCTCCCATGAAAATTTCAGCCTTATCCGTCGGATAGTTTTCTCAAAACCGTGAACTAGGCTATATAATTATATTGTTTAAGTAAATTAAAAAATAATTATAAATCAAAATGGGAAAATGGTTCCAATCTTTTTATTTTCTCTTGAAACGTATAACTTTCATCATCCCCTTCCATGAGGTCAATTTTAATAGGTACCCCGTTTTTAAGCAAACTGGATAAAAGGATCATACTGTATACTAAAAGTTTTACGCTAAAAATATGGAGAAGGTTGGCTCTTGAATGAGTGATAAAAAGCTCCATAGATATATTATCTATACACACGTGAGGTCCTCAGAGCAAAGGAATCTTTGGAAAAATAATGAAAAAAAAAGAATCGTTGTTCTATTGGGACTCGACACCCATGTAGCGCGCTGGTGTCGTTTGGTGATAAGAAGGTTTGAAAACGGGATAAACATGTAATTTTAGTTTTTTTTCTCATGGGTTTTTTCAGTGATTCATGCATTTTTATACCCCGTTTTCAGAGCTTCAAAAAATAATTACCAGATGACAGCCACTTTAAAATCGAGTTCCAATTATACCAATAAGTAAGTGAGCTTATTCATTTACAGTCATAAGGTGATTACTCTGTGGTTAATTTCAGTTAATAAGGACACCATGTATGTATAGACATGGAATA
Source organism: Ericerus pela (assembly GCA_011428145.1). Lineage (NCBI taxonomy): Eukaryota > Metazoa > Arthropoda > Insecta > Hemiptera > Coccidae > Ericerus > Ericerus pela. The sequence continues at coordinate 449,054 of WOFM01000349.1, forward strand.
TGATGTATAGACTTTAGTATAGATTTAGCAGGTAGCTATCATTAATAATTCAGTTGAATTATAAGTAGATCAGTCACATGTGACGTCACAACCCGTCTGGAATGTATTAATTGTTGCAGGTAGATGATTTTTGGTCTAAACAAATTTATATACTTATCACAAACCTGTGTAAATTCTAAAGAACAATGAAGTAAAAAGTAAATCATACTCTTCAGAGTATCACAGACTATCTGTACAACAATTTTTATAATTTCTATATAATCCTTAGTCTTTGAAAATGTTCTTTCACTTTTCTTAAGTACTATACAAAATAGGTGGGTCAAATTTTTGTTTGGACCCGGAGTTTCAACTGATAATAATGTGATGACATCAACCCTGTGACTGATCTATTATTACGAATTATGAATGTCCAAGTTGTTTGATTTTGAATACAAATTTGAATATCACATATTGCTTGAAAGTTATTGTGTTAACTTTAAAGGAATAACAAAACATAGACTACACATTGATGGGAGATCCTACAATCTCAATATGCTAATTTTATTTCATTTATTATATTTATTTCTATATTTATTTTCAGTTTCCTCACTCAAAATCTTACAAAAATAATTTCAAAGGTATTAAGAATTATTATGATTTTGAAAAAATACCTTTCCTAACCTTTCTGTATTTCAGCCTCTATGATACATATGAAAAAAAAAAGCTGTGAGTTCTTCTAGGGCTAAACTCATGAAGGATTGATGGGTAAACACAATAGTGTGTTTGTAGGCGTGTTTGTTGCATGCGCACAAAACCACACACCTACATGTCATATAACACACAAAAATGAGCGTTACAATTGTAAGAGTTATGCAAATCTGACAATCGTAATTCCCATTTAGCTCCTACCATTGACTGCATTCGAGCGCTAAGATGTTTACACATAAAAATGTGAAAAACCTTTCTTGTTCCAAATTTTATATTCATTACTTTTATAGGTTTAGGTACTATAATGTTTTCATTGTATTATACCAACATCTCTTACAGTTATTGAGGAAAATTAAAAAAATGATTTAAAATAATTTTATGTTCGAGCTCCCTCTGGGAGAAACACTTGATATGGGGTAATAAAATGTTTATCACGTATTCAAGAGCCTTCTATCACCATTTGTATTTCAAATTCAAAACCTTTTGTTCGAACATATATTAACTCTGTGGTATGCAATCCTGGGTGGCAGAATCTAACCCAAAACAGACCAACATAAATTCCCCAAAAAACAACACTCAATTAGTAAATCTCCAGCAACAGAATTTGGTGAAGATGCGAGTTAAGGTCCAGAACCTGTTCAGCTAGCCAGGTGATTGTGTATACTGCTTTATACCATGCAACAAAAATATGGAGAATAATATTTACCAAAATAGCTGATGTCTGAGAAGGCGTCTTTAGAAAGGATCCTGCCTGAGTATACTTTATTTTATTTCCTCGAGCGGGCCTATTGCCCACGAGTAAAAATTAAACCATTTTAAAAAAATACATCGTGTAATAAAAATTATTCAAAACAGCAGGCAAAAATAAATCAACCATCACTTGTCAGTGAAAAGACAATGGATGAAAAAATGAAGCAGCGAAAAAATATACAGAAAAGTGTTTCAGGTTACGGCTTTTTGAATAAAAAAGAGTGGGGAAAGCCAACAACCGGTGTTGTTAAACTGTACCTAATACAGTGCCACAACTACCACCACCAATGGGGAGTGACACATGCTGGTGGTGTAGGAAATAAAAATAAAAATAAAATTGACCGGAAGAGGGAGAAATTAAATTACGTTGGAGATATGTACCTAGGCTATGTGGTTAGCCTAGCTGAGGACACTCGGGTCGTTTATTATTAAAATGGAATTTTATTTTATTTCGAAAATTTTTAATTTATTTTGTATTTTTTATTATTGGGGGCAGCCGTATCCCACAACTCCATTTCAAACCATCATTTTTCTATGCATACAATTTCCCAATTATAAGTCCAAAAGTCCACTTAACCTTACATCTTGAATTATATGTATAATCGAAGCTACTAATCATATTAATATACCTAAGCGTCGTGACATTTTAAACTTCAGTCACAGGCCTGAAAATGTTGTATGAATTAGGCAAATTTAATAATTTCAAAATAGAAAAAATTTAAACCCTAACCCCCTCTTTCATAAATTTCCTTTGATAATGAGCCAGCTAGCCATTACCAGACCAGCAGCAACCATAATTTTTCAATTTTTTAGACCTACTCGACATTAAAATAAATAAAATAAATTGTTTCAGGTATTTCGACAAATGAAAAACATGTACACAGTAGGTATTACATTATTTAATTGCTTTTCTTTATTGCTTCTCTTCATCGTAATAACTTTTCGCCTTCAAGTTTACATGTAATATATCACTTACATTATAATAAACAACTAAAAAATAAATATTAAATATTACTTTTTTTTTCTTTTTTTTTTTCACAAAGTTAAACAAAAATGGACGGAGTAGTTATATTTTGTTGTAGATAACAACACTTATCACCGTTAACGAAACTTACTGGAGAATCTTCGAGAATGCATTTTGCTGTAAAGTTTCATCACAACATCGTCGCCATTCATTATCGACGAGAAAGTTTAAATTAACGAAAAATGCGACTCCTCGTTTGTTGTATTTTTATATATTGTGCATCCAAAATTGGGAAATTTTGCTGTCGTTAACGTGGAGAAACTATATTATAATACGACAGCGCGACAGAGGAGAAAAAAAGAAAACATAACAAAATATCTTTGTTAAAAGGGTCGAATGGTACGTTGAAGATTCTCGAGTAATTAACATAAAGCTATAATTAATAATACGTAACGTATAATTGAGTCCACAAAAATATTGGAATTAATGAGCGTAGGCCTGCTTATACATAATTTTTATAATTCTCACGCGGAATTAAATGAGACTAGATTTTATACAAAAAAACAGGATACAATTTATCTTCATAAGATCGATTAATGTAGGCTCGAGTTTATTTCTATTAAAAATGCGGAATAGTTATAACGCTGATTGTACGCATTTGTTATTTTATACGGAAAAACAAAAACTTTAAAATTAATATCGCTAAAATGGGGTTGAAATCGTTGGTACGTATACGCTGGTCAAAAAAAAAAAAAAAAAAAAAAAGGATAGTCACCCTGCTGCGACAAAAATTGAAAGAAAAATTTTCACCAACTGTACCAATTACTGGGCATCTTTGCGATGTAAAAATAGTAATTATTGTCAAAATAAATACAAATACCCGGTCAACGAACTTCAAGCTGGTTTTATTCGACAAAATTAACCTTAAATTTTTCTTCTCATAAATGGGTCAGGATGAGCTTCTACAGAATAACATATACAAATTACTGAATGTTTCATCCGCAGTTAACCCACTAGCCACTACCACGGTTGTGGAAAATGTATCATAAAATTAACTTTCCGCTTTTTTATCATCATCGATATTAATTTTATCGCCAAAACAGTTCAATAAATAAATAATCGGCACAGTAGGTACTTATGTAAGTACCGATTTTTTTTTTTCCATTTGAAAAAATAAAATGAAAAATAAAATTCATTATAAATTTTCTGATACGTTAATGCATCAAACACTAAAGGTAAATGCTAAATAAATCATTCCTTGTATTAAATGTAAACCTTTGACTTCGTAACTGCATCAATATTGGAAAATTGAATAGGTATATCCCACAATAAGCTACGACAAATTTTTTTGATTGGAACTGTCAATAGTATTCGAGTTCGGTAAAATTTTGTTGATGAGACTAATAACTGTGATTGACAACTTTTGAGAATGGGTAGAAAAGGTGTAGCAATTTGAAGAAGTTAAGGAAAAACGACTAAAGAAATACTTGTTGGCCAAACGCTTTTAACTTTTATTCGACAAAAATGGCACAAAAATTTTCTATTTGCAAATGAATGGAAGATGAACTTTTAAAATAGTATATACCTATACCTACACGAAAAGATTCATTTCTATATTCTCGCTTACCACTGTGACCTACTTATATAAAAAATGGGTCACTTTAGTTGGTATTTGTGGACCAGATAAAATTTTCATTCATTCATAAATTGGTTTTTCGCAAATATCTCTGCCTACGGTTACTCTATTAGGTAGGCATAGGTATCGAAAAATATTGATAAAAAAAACACACTTTGTCTTCCTCTCCTAACTAAAAGAAAAATACTCATTTTGTGTTCTTTTCACAATGGTATCATTTCTTGTATGAGTCAATTAGACAGCTAAAAATTACTTTTCAACAGACTTCCAAAAAAAGGAGGTTTTATTTGATCCGTTGTTATGTCTCTAGCCCGGATTATAGTAGAGACCTACAAAATAAGTAGACTTGTTTCTATCTACTTTATTGAAAGAAGCACTTTACAAATTATCACACTTGTTGTATCTGATACTTAATATCTTTGTATATAATATTCCTACGTCTAATTGTATCTCGCCTCCACTAGGGCGGATCTCTAACTTGTGACGTCTTGGCATGTCTTCAGAATTAACGAGTAAGTACAGAATAGTTCTATACCGAAGCTTGTAAGAAAGGCAAGTGAAGTTCTGGTGTAATTCTAATTACCAGGTCACTTCTTTTAGTGCCTAAATGTTTATGTTAGCAAAAAATGTACTTATGGTACATACCTGAATAGTGCTGACAGATATGCTGACTAGTTGTTTGTCTGCATATTCGTTAGCGCCAATAATTAGGTTAGTGAACGGAGATAACGGTGAATATTTAGTAGAAATATTTACTATTATTTGTTACGGAATATTTAGGTCAGCGAATGTGTTCATCTGCCTAAATATGACGGAACATCCGTGCACATGTTTTGTTTTTCATGTTTGTTCCAGCATATCTTCTCAACCTGGACATCCATTTTGATTAACTTTTTTTTAAAATCATAGAAGATAATCCCACGGTGGTCTTATTTTATTTTTTTCATTTTTAGAATTGATAAGGTAGTTTTCAAGTTATTTTTAAATAAAAAACTGTCAGTCTTATTGATACTTTGCCAGTCCTGTCTTCAAATGGTGGGCATTCTGTTTCCAGTAAAGAAAATTATTAATTAACTGGGTAGGTACCTATGTGATATTTACCCATCATTTTATTAATGTACATTTGGTACTTTATGAGAATGGCTATTAAATGTTGATAAATAATGCTGCTTTTGGGTTCAAGTTTTTGTAACTTTGCTTTTATGCAAATATATAGAATAATTATACTGGTTTAACTTCTTTGTTTCTTTTTTTTATGGGCTTTGGCTACGTAGTCATGTTACCATTTACTGGAGAATGTATTTTGATCAATAGTCTACTAAGCATGAACTTTTTCAATGGCATACTGGAGCTCTAATGGAACCGAATCTATTGCACCGCCATTTTGGGTCTCAAACTCGCAACCTTTCGGTTGCAAAGTCGAGTATCAGACCTATTCGCTATACAGGCCCCTCTTTAGGAAGATTGAGGGCAACAACAAGACGAAAGTCTTATCGGAATTTTTATTTTGTTAAACGGGTTGTATCTGAAATTAAGTTAATATTGATAATGATCACGTTATTTACAAAAAATTAGATAATGAATATTTTCTTATAGAGCTACAGAATCGCGATAAACGCAATAATGAATTAAGTTAAAGATTCAGTATACACGAAATATTGATTAGCCGGCACACTTTATATATTTTCCATGATGCAACATGGGGAGAAGTCAGATGTGAGACTTTTGTAATATTTTAGAAGTTTATAAAGAAGAAACAAGGGCGCCTAAGTTTCTAAATCCAGTATGGAACGAGACAAAATTTTTAACTGTTGGTATCCTACTCATTTTTGGACCTCTCCACCTCACCCTTTCGACTGGTTTTGTAAAATTTTATTCATGTAGAGCGTTGCTCCACATGACAGCTCCTATCTACCCCTCGCTCCATATGGCTTAGGCACCAATAAGAGGAAACTCAGAGGCTAACATTGTCACATTATATTTTCATGGAAGAGAAGGTGTGAACGCTGTTTGCTCATCAATTTAGGGCGGATTCAAAGCGGGATTTATTTGAAGGGATATTATTTAGACGAGGAATTCGATAGACCTTGATAATCCAGGCTATAAAGCTTGGAAAAAGACCCTGTTTTAAATTTTATGCAAAGATGCTGTAGGTAATTATAGGTAACGAGCTGTTACCCTCAGTTTCACTTGCGTGATGTCTAATAATATTGTTTTAACCACTTTTTTTTTTTTGTAGACCCGAATGAAACTCCATCGAAATAAAAAAACGAAATAGAATGATAAACAGGGAATCATATCCACCTCACCAACTAGTAGACGTCGGATAATGAAAAAGGTTCTCAGGAGGAGTTTTTTTCAATTCTCTTTCACCCCTTTTCGTTGTTTCAAGAAATGTTTTGTCCGATTTCTGTTTTCACAAATGGTAAAAATTGGTAACTTTTACCTCAGGGAGGCTACGGATTTCCTCGATGGCTATAAACCTTCCTTGGAATGACACAATTTTTTCTGGAAAATCTCATGCAAATCTGTCGAGCGGTTCTTGAGTGCTAGTGTTTCCAACAGTTTTCAGACTGTAGTATTTTATGATAATATGTAGAAATTAAATTTTCCTCAGGATGAACTCGGAATAGACAAAAATTTCTTTGTGAAATAATATACTCACATTCAAACAAAATATGGTTGGATTCGGTAGGTAAACTGTACAGGGATTATGTGGATAGAAGTGACAACTATTGGATACAGGCTATGTCCTCAAAACTAAATATTTCCGAAATATTATTTCTAAAACCGTGAACAACATTGTAATGATCGTCTTCAAAATTATTGGGTCTGCGATAAAATTTTTCAAACGTTCACATTTGTTTTACCACTTATCATTGCTTGAGGTTTCTAACATTTGCCCAAGAATCATGATTAAATTAATCGAGATCAATATTCCGACATTTTTATAACGACTCTAATCAAGGAGATTATGGAAAAATTATTCCCTGAATTTGTAATTTGCTCATTCGACCCTCGCTCCCAACATTATTTTTTAGTCTGAACGCACAAGGAGAGTTAGTGAAACGCAGAAAATTTTGCTGAAATTCTGAGTAGATGATAATACTTTTTCATACATATAATTGAACTCTACATATCACTTTTAATCGCGTTTGTATTTATTCATTTCCCACTGTGTATGTTAATCGAATAAATATTTTAACACCATTATCATCTATAGGCTGGGCTGTTGCTGTTGTAAATGTGGATTTCTGTCATGATCTGCAATTGCGAAAGCATTATTTATCCTTTTTTTATTTATTCAATCCTTTTATCAAACTTAAAAAAGAAGATACCTAGCTACTTTATTAATACAAATTCTCAGCAACGATTCAAGCAAATTTTCACAATTAAACATAATATACAAACTACTCCAATTTGTTCTCGAGTACTAAGAGGCTGCGAAAAGAAAAAAAATGAAGTATCTTTAATTTCAGTTTTCAGTTTTGTTTGTTATTTTGATTGTACCTACAGTGAAAAAAGATTGAATTTGAAGCCAGTGACTAGATTTTACCAACTAAAATCGTACCAGGGTGTGAAACGCCCATTCTCATATCCCCTTTTCGAAAAGCCCTTTGTTTGAGACACGAAACCATTCTTGTTTAATTGGCGTGCCATGGATCAGTTTTGAAATAATCTCGAAATTAATTTCGAAAAAATCAACAAACCTCGTGGCTCTTCATTTTTTAAGCTGCTTGACTCTTAGAACTTAGTGTAGTATTTATGACGACAAAACTCAATTTAATTTCCATCCAACTGTATAACTTGAAGAAACAAAAGTAATAAGATGAAAGAAAAGATTGAATATTGTAATCTGCGCCAGCTTTTACTCGTTTTGAAATAAATTTCATCTTTTAGCAAATGAAAAAAGCTTTCCTTGAATGATCGACGTTAGCCAAGCTCTCTTATCTTCTGTGTTGGCGAGCAAAACAGTTGAAGGGTGAAAGTGAAATCAAATAATTGTGTTTTTCGAATTCATTCTACTCACGTTTTGGCGTCTTCGTAAAAATCAAATAATGTAGAACAAAAAAAGTTGGTCAATATGAACGTGTATACAGCATTAGAGACGTTGACCCTATAGCCGAAATATGTGCAAAGCCTCATTATAGGTTTTTCAATTTTCGTCATATAAGTTTTCAAAAGTTTGAAATGCCTTTTCCTAAAGTAAGGAAGAAGTATTATCTCAGAAACTTCAGTCACAGACAAAAACTACCTAGGTGCAGTGAGGTTTGTTTTCAAATTTCATGAGTGAATGGTTTTTGAAGGCTCTTAAACCCCTCTACGGAGCCTCCACCTAATTTTAAGGTTAATTAGTTTAGCAAATGGTGGAAAAAAGACTTGTGCGAAACTGCGAGAAAACGAAGAACAAAAAGGGAACATTAAAACCAGAATTGAGCCATTTTTAATAATAAATTACATTAATATGTAGGTACGCAGCCTATATTTGTTTCAAGTCAAAATTAGTGGAATAAACAGAACAAACAGTAGGTACTCAGTTTCACTACGAACCAAATTAGGCTTATTCAATACTGGCAAGCAAAAAACCATAAATTCAAGTAATGCTCATGTATTTTTTTGGTCGACTTATTTCAGGAAAAAAAATCGAAAGTCAAATTAGTACGATCATTTATTTAAAGCTGAACTTTCGGATAGTTTTTGGCAAATCTGAACGAATTTTACACTGGTAGGTAGGTATGTATGTACCTATAAGTATTTTTTACTTGTTCTTAAAAGACAAAGATTGATAACGAAACTTCGAGTTTTGAGAAAACTATATTTTTCTCTCGTTATAAAATAAGAAAAATTTTCAAATTATAATAAAGCATAGGTACTTGTAGTTATTACAGCTTGAGAAATAAATTTTCCATATTTTATGAATTTTGATACTCGAGTTTTGTACTCGAATATTAAATAACTAGCTGTAACTGTAGGTAGGTATGCCAACGAATTTTCTTGTTTAAGTCAGAGGAAAGAAAATAGTTTGCGAATAAATGGAATTTTACTACAGAGCAGAAGTTTCTAGTCGTTGGCCTAATTTATTGAGTAGCCTAGCCTAAAAACCAACAAATTATGAGCTTGCGTTCCTTCAATTAGAAAAAATTAGAATTCACTTTTCTTTGTTTTTTTGTTTTTTTTTGTTTTTTTTTTGTTTTTTTTATATACATTACTTGGCTCTTCTATCTTTTTTAAATTAGCTCTTCGAAGGCCAAAGGATGGAAAGGATCGACGAATACCAGAATTACCAGACCATTAACAACCAAAAGGCAACTTATCAATATCTCAAAGAAAGAAACCTAGATTGCGCGAACTCGTCCAATTTTCCAACGTTCAGCCATATGTTCAACGATTTTTTTCGATTTTTCAAACGGAAAGTATTAAAAGAAAATGTAATTTTCACTGTAGAGACAATTCGCACGAATTTATGCCAAATTTATGCTATTTTCTTGCCGAAATCACTGACGACCACAGTCACCCTTTTGGCTATATAATATTGCTTATACTGTTAGAACCTACATGTATCCATTGTGTAAGTCAGATTGATGGTAGCCTAATTATAATTCATATTGCGAGCACTTATCAAAATACCTACCAACAGTACTTTTTCAATTTTTCATCAAAATTAATGTCTACAAATTAACATAAATATCGCCCATTTCATATTTTTGTGGACATTTTCATTAATTAACGTGAAAACGAAATACAAAATAAAAATGCTTCAAAAAGCTCGCAGATAGTATTTCGAACTTGTTTCCAAAAATAATTAAGTAGAATAGGGCAATAGAAAAAAAATTAAAAGGAAAAGAAGAGAAAAGAAAGAAAAAGAAAGAAAAAGAAAGGAAAAGAAAGGAAAAGAAAGGAAAAGAAAGGAAAAGAAAGGAAAAGAAAACATAATGAGGGAATACAATATATACAGGTAGGTATACATATTACATAAGTATAATGTAAAAGACTAGTATAGAAGTAAATAGCAACACTTAAGGCACTTGATTTGAACGAAGCTCGTTATATTAAAATTAGTTTAAATGTTAGGAGTACAGACTAAATTATCGTCGTTTTAATATATATTAGCTGTATTTGATCGATTTGTCTTATCGTAGTTAAAAACCATTAACGTAGTCGCAAATATTGTATTTGCTGTCAGGAACTCGATTGAATACAGGTAGAAAAAAAAGTGTACTTCGTAGGTACTCAAATTTTCTGATTTTTTTTTTATTTTTATTATAATTTCTGGTAACACCGACTAGCATGAGCGAAGGAGAAAATAAAAGAGTATTAAGTAGGTACCTATAGATATTGTAGAAAAGAACAACCAAAATTTTTTTTCTTCTTTGTATTTTTTTTTTCACTATACCTAACTCCCACATTATAACGACTCGAGTAATGAATCCAGAATATCGAATTGACTGTCGTCCCAACCGATATTCGAGAGAATGTAATTGGATATATCGTCCTCTGGCAATGGTATACTTATCTGCGAGTACGTTGAATTTGTTAGTGGAGATGAAAAATCCGTGTATATCGTCGAGTCTGGTTCGATGACTGGTAAATCTGCGATTATATTGAAATTCTTGTCGTCGATGATTTCGATTTGTGTCGAGTCCATATACGTGGTCAGATCTGGAGCTTGGTAGACCTCTTCCGGAGATGGTTTCATCGGTTCGACGACCTCTTTGCGTCGGTTTCGACTTCGTTTGTTGTTTACATTATGGTGTCCTGAAAAAAAAAAAAATTGTAATTTAAAAAAAGAGTGTGGACTAGGACACATGGTGGAAGTGAAACTTGTTACGCTGAAATTCGTATTTTGAAGAATAAATGTTTTGTTGGCAGCTTGATTTTTCATTTTTTGTTTTATGTAAACATTAAAATTCAGAAAAAGTCGTATAAATTAGAAAAATTGTTTTCATCAGTTGATGAACACGTCAACATCTAAATTAAATCACGCAACCTTCATTCCACTGATAAGAAAGCAATGAATAAAAATGTATAGAGAAGGCAAAGAGGAAAATGAATCAGATAGAGTTGAATTGGCCTAGCTTTTGTAAAGAGGGTCAGCGGTAACATTTTTTGTTTCATGAGCTTTGTTGCACGACCGTTTTTTAACCAGCGTAAGTAAGTATCACTTCATGAAAGTTAGCTATTTTTCGTCACACATTTCACATCGTAAATGAAAAATATATTTCCTAATTTATAAGTAGAGACTCAAATGTACTTTGGGGAAAGTGACCCCACAGTGTGACGTAATTCTAGCGATTCGGATGAGGGAAAATTATTTTTCACAATTATGTCGTTGGCACTTAGTTATTCATGTCCCTCAAGTGCCATTTTTTACATTTGCAAAATGTTGACACCTTCATGTTAGTGTTAATACTGCATTCTGTTTGACCCTGCTGTAGCATTTGTGAAGTATAATAATGACACATTTTTGTGGTAATACTCAAAATAAAACTGTCACATATGAGTACAGGTCTAGGTCATTTCACCGATTGTCTTTTCATCAATGGACATTTTACCGCAGGGAATTTACCTAACGGACAATTCACCGATTAGCACCTATTCACTATTCCATCGACTACACATTCATCAACCGGTTTTTTCACCAATTATCTTATCTTTTGTATAATACGGTCCGCAGTATATTCGATAAAACATAAATTCTCTCTCAATTTTTAAACTTTAATTACTTTTTATTTATTATTTAATTATATTTAATATAAAATTTTATTAATTATAAATAAAATCAAAATTAAACCTAAATACATACACTTTCAAGTATTATCACTTTTTCATTTTAAAATTTTCATTTTTTTTTGTATTCCCTTTTTTTTCACTCTTATAATTTATATATTAAATTTTATGCTTTTTTTTTATATCCTAAAAAATAAAATTTTACAAAAAGAAACCAAATTGATATAATTTAAGTTTTTAAGCCGAGATTTCAAAGACAAAATTTTTACTTTTTCATTTCAATGTTTTCATATTTTCATTAGTTAAATAAAACTATTATAAAAGCTTTTGTTCAACATACTATATAGTGAAATGGTTGACTACAATCAAAACAATTAATCGAATTGGTGAAAGGACCCTTAGGTGAAATTTTGTAACAGGTGAATTTCATAGGTTAAATGTCCGTCGGTGAAAAGACAGTCAGTGAAAATGTCGGTTTCCTCTTCATGAAATAATTTATCATCAGTTTCATTGTCATGCATGTTTATGGGTAAAATATAACTAAATTGCGATACTGTTTCTAAGTTGAGTTGCAGGAAGCTCTGAGGTCTACATCATATCAAAGCATTATCTATAGGATTATTTATGTGGCTGAGAAAATAACAAGAACAGATACCAAAAAATTCACGAGAGTACGACTTTCTATGGGTCACGAGTAAGATTTTTAGTTACTTAATTTGGTGAAAAACTTTCGTAAATGGAAATTTGCCCTATCCGTTGGTGTAATTAAATAATAAGAAAATTTACGAACAGAGGTGTATCTAATTTAATTAACAGAAGTCAGTCTAAGGTAATCTCGAAGGGAAACCTTCTTCATGGAGGTACTTAGAAAAAGATTATTTTGAGTAACTCTGATAGTTGAATGAGAATACCTTAGTTAGAAAAGTCCCCTGTGAGTCTTAGTCTTTCGTTATTTTTTATTTGGTAATTTAGAGGTCTTATTTTAAAATTTTAACTCAACTTGTCACTACGTTACTCTGACTTTTCAGTTTTACAAAATTCATGTACCTACCTATAGGTACTTAAAATAATTATTAATTCATATGAACGCGACCCTTTTTCAGAATTTTTAATTATTGACTTCAATAAGTATGTTTAAAATATTTTTTTAATATTTATATTATTTAATTTTCATTGCATAAAAGAGGTTGTGTCGTTAACAGATAATTCTTCGAAAATTCGAAATATTGGGGACCTGAAAGATAGGTTATATTTATTAAGATAAAATTCTCTTTAATTTAAAGTGCTCTAATAAAGCTTTTTTTATCTTGACATACCGTAATCATTTTTACTGAAATTACTAGTTCAAAAATTTCAAGTCCGTATATGGAGAAGACACTGTTGAAATTTATTCAAGGATGAAGCACCATAACTTACAAAAAAATCAGAGGGATTGACAAAAATATGGTTTGTGACTTTGAGCACGATAGAAATTCAGTTCTTTTTGGCCATGGAAATAATAGTTAGGTATTTGACCTCCTTCTTCAAATCAATGCTTTATAGAATACTAGAATCAAATAGATTAAAATATTTAATGCTCAACAATGACGAACTACTCATTGATTTCATGAAATTTGAGTCCTTTAAAGTGACTTTGGAATGATTTTGACCAGTCTTTAGGGCCGCATTTATGAAATAATTGTTTAATTCTTATCATGTTTTTGACATATTTACACAGACTTTCAGGCAAAAAGAGTGTTTCATGGAAATAATTAACTTTTCCAGGAATACCTTTAACATGATGGTTTATAATTTTTGTCCAGGTCTCATTAATTTCGTAGTGGTTACTCCGCAATAGTCAGATTATGAGATTAACGCAGCAGCAGTTGCATGAAATACCGAACTTAGAATAGCAGCCTGTTCTGTTACGTTCCCCGAAGTTCCTTCGTTTGATTGAGAAAATAATTCCTCCCGAACTACCTCCTCTAACCCTCAAATCCATAATGGTAGCTATGTCCCAAGTTCTGGTGGGGCTAAATTTCTGTAGTACATAATTCCATCATTTTCTGAAAAATTCTTACGTTTCATCGATGAAGTCGCACTTGAAGTGGAAGCACAGAAGCTGATGAACATGAAGTTAGAGAACTGTCATCTTTATCACTGTTTTTCTTATTTCCTTTCTTTTTGGTTTAAAAAAGGATAAAATGGCACTCATTTTTTATCTGCTTGAGAACCACAACTTCAGGCAAAAAAAGGGCCAAAGTAAATAAATGAAGTAAACACCAATACGAGCACCTACAATCTTTGAGAGTATTGTATAAAATAGTCGATTATCAAAAAACAATAACACGAAGCAGAGTGCGTAGAAAGTTACTAGACTTTTATTTACTGCCCACTCGTAATGCTTTCAGAGTTTATTGAAAATCTTGTCAGAAGTGTTATTTATTCTTACATGCGATACACCTTTGTACAGTTATCAAAAGGGTAAATTTTTTTCACATGAATACAGATTTTATCGAGTGGGGCTAATTTGAGATCTTTCGGACTAGAGCCCCATTAGCCCCCCAGTAGCCACGCCTATGCCCAAATCTAAGCAATATAGCTAGATTCGAAACCACACAAAATGTATTTTTTAAATTAAGTTTATTCTCACCTAAACGTCGCCTAGTTCTTTGTCCATCGTCCAACCGGTCCAAGTCTAGCTTCCAAAATCCTCCTTTGCCTGGTTCGTCTTTCGATCTTGGTATTTTAACGAAACATTTGTTCAATGATAAATTATGCCGAATGGAATTCTGCACAAACAACGAAGAGAAGAAAACAAAAATTAATGTCATAATAAAACGTTTACTTGGATAGTGAAAAATATAGAAATTCATTTAAAACCATATTAAAAGCGAACTGTGAAAAAGAATGTGAGAAGATTGTGCATGTTTCTATAGTAGACTAGAATTGCAAGACATCGGTGCAAAATTGTACTTAAATTTATAAAGCAGATTCGTTATTAATTTAGTCGCAGTAGCACAAAAAATTCCACGTGAATCTAGGTGACTAGTGCTGGAAATTCAAGCTTGAAAAATATTTTTAAGTTTCTCAGTTGGTTTCCTTGAAAACCTGCTTTTGATTAAGTTAAACATTTAAATACGAACGAAAAATTATATTAAGAATATTTAATAAAAGCTTGAGGTGCTTCAAAAATTACAGAATAGACCTAATAATATTATTCCCCAATTTTGATAGAATTTTCAGCGCTTAAATTTACCAAATTATAAAGTTCGATCATTCTTTTTGTTATTTTTCTGTTTTTCTTTTCATGCGAAGTAAAGAATTCTAGAATGTTTCTAGCTATTTGCATTCTGCACAAAAATTTTCCAATGTTCATGGTGGTCACTGGTGGTAGAGGACTGCTTCGCTCTGATCTCCATCAAATCTGCATGACTAAAAGTTTAACAAATTACGCTAAACTATTATTAAACCTCTAGTTCACACAGATCTGAACAGGGATATACGTTGCTGTTGAAGAATACTACAGTCGAAAACTTAAAAATAATATTTACAAGCATGCGTGTATTCGTTAGGTATACCTTTTGTTATACACAGCAGTAATAAGCATAATTCATAAGTTCTATAAGTTCTAGTTTTTTGTTTAACAAAAAAAAAAAAAAAAAAAAAAGGAAAAATTTAATTTTATATTTGCGAAGAAAATTGTTGTAAATTTAAAATTACACATTTTTCCACCTACATACGTCACTCAAGCAAATGCTTGTAGAGACTGTCTTGGATGACCTAAATTATTGTGAAACAAAGTTAGGTACCTAGTGAATTAACAAATAATTTTTTCTAAGATAAAAATTTCAAAACAATTTCATCATCGTAGCTTATTTGACCATTTATTTACCTGAAAAATATAAAAATAAAATTTTATTTTACCGAAAGTTTTATTATAGAAAGCTAAAAGGTAAACACTTCTTATTGTGACTGTGTGTTATGCGTTATATAATCTATAAATATCGGATAAGTAAGTACGAATAACGACGCCCACTTGATTTGATGTGTTTAAAAATAATGATTCTATTTAGTAAAAAATATTTGTCCAAAACCGAAGGAAACTGCGACAGTTGGATATTGTGGAAAACAAGCATAAATTTTACACGAGCACATATGATTTTCTGAGGTTCTGTTATATTTTATTAAAGTTACCTCAAATCACCAAGTGGAAAACGTTGAAAATCAATTTTTTTCCCATTGTTCTCGAATATTATATATTCATTGCAGTTTTCATTATAAATTTACAGAAAATATGGATAAGTTATTCAGAAAAGTCAGAAAATCATACACGTTCGTAGATTCTCTTTGGTAGGTACACTTTATAAATACGACAAATAATCGATACTGCTGTCTGCTGCCCATAAATAACGGATAAATATTAAGGTAGGTATCTACATATATCTGAATTCACTAGTCTCGGTACCAAATCTCACTAATATGTGGAAAGTTTGAAATATCTGGGTTTCCAGTGAAACTCTGTTTTGAAAAACTGCCGCAAAAAAGAGAAAATACTTGAAGTACCAACGAAAACAAATTATTATTCTATAGTTAATAGAGACCCGCGATAAAAATTTTACAGAATCATGCATCAAGTATATCATTCCCAACATGTCAGTTTGTAGCTCTTATTATTGCTACATCATGTCAAATAATACGTTTTCTACTTGGTTAACTTTTTTTTCTACATCCCTAAAAAGATTTCTCCTCGTTCCTGATCAATCTTTATTTTTTGTTTGTCAAATTGATCACTTACAAGTCTTTAAGTCTTTTACTATGAGCTAAAAGTTAGATATTTTGAGAAGTTCTTAAATTATTTTGTATTAAGTTTTTTTTTTTTTTTTTTTTTTTTTTTTTTTTTTTTTTTTTTACATGTAGCCATATTAAAATTATGTATTTTACAACACAACTCGCCGATAATAGATAATATCTGTGACTTGGCGCACGTTTTTGTGGGAATAGATACAGAGAGGCTACAAATACGTAACATAAAAATGAAATGTCTGTAGCTTTCAACCAGTTTGGCGAAAAATAATGGAAAAACAAATAATGAAAAGAGGTAGTGGACCTATGTAAATCTCAAAAAAATTATTGTAATTAGGTACCTATCGATCGTAATCTTGTAAAACAGACTAAAGTCCCTGATCAAAAATTAAAACAAACAATCGTACAACGTAGGATAAATGAAAAAAAGTGTACTATTTCTAAGTACCTCCCCAAATAAACTCAACTTTCATGAGGGGTTGCTATGAAAAATTATGATCCATTATCTTTTGGAAAAGATTTCCTAAGTTCTAATTAACGGATCCAGATGAAACAAAAGGCTATTGGCAAGTAAATTATGGAAGAATTTATTTTCGTGCAGCCCACAGTTTCGTGAAGAATTATTAGGTTTAACCATATTCGAGTCAAATTAGGGTAAAAGAAGAAAAAAACAGCTATAAGGACAGATCAAGTTTCTAAAATTGATAGATACGCCATCTCAGCATTGTGTCTAAAAAACGAATAAATATGCGGAAAGACATTTGCTCTCACTTTACCCTTTTGAAACGACTACATTTATTTTCGGAATTCATAGCAAAATAAATTTTTTACGGTTTTTACCTTCTACGTGGACTTCAAGCTTCATAACATATTTTTAAGAACGGAATTATGTAATGGTTACGACAAAGAGAATGTTGCAAAAGAAAGTTATCTAACCGACTTTATCAATTTTAAAGCAAGTTTTTAGTCGTAACTACTTATGCTGTAAGTACAGTTTTTATATATTTTATGGAAAAATGTTTCTACGTTTCAAAAATTTCAAAAATAGGTGAAAATGTATTTATATTATATTTACATGAGTCTATACATAATTCGCAGTGAGTAGAAAATGACTGACAGCAAATTACAACACTTAATAACAATAATGGTGACAGTAGAGTTTAAAATTGATGGAACACGTTTATAATCGATTTCTAATAATGAATATTAGGTGCGTTCGATTTGGCAAAAAGAGCAGAACTATTGCTGCTTTTTAATAACATGCTGTTGAATGTGGAAAAGTGTGGCACTAGGTCTGTGAAGAGGCTGTTCGTATTGGGACCACCAATCGTTCTCTCCTCACACTTTTCCATGTTCCATTAAACAACATTACTTACTCGCAGTCACACTATATTCTATTAATTAAACCTATGAGTGAAGTACTTCGCGCCTGATGTCCACTTCGTTGATGATAAAATTCTCTATTCACATTCGAATTTGCTCTTGTTGTTTAATGCACACTTTCGACTAGATTGGGACTTGTCCTACATTTTTCTCTTCAATATACTCTCGTACTTCTAATATGTTCGATTTTCTGGGGTGGAACTCGAAAATACCTTTTTTTTATTTAAGTATAAAATTTTGTGACCCAACTGACCGGGTAAGTGTATAGGTTCTAATAAAAAGTTACCTGCTAAAGATATAATCTTTTTAGTATCATATGGCCTTCTTTTAAAAAAATTATTTGAATGTCCAATTTGAAATATTGTGTTTTCCACCCCATAGAACTGACATAAAACTAAAAAACCTTTGGACAGAAATGTGAACTTAACTTTTCACAGAACTTGAAGCCGTCCGGAAGAAAATAGTCTAAACGCCATTTTACAAATTTGATAGGAGAAGGTTTGTTTTTTAATAATTTTTGAATGTGGTTGAAGATGAAGGATGAATAGCCTAAGATAGTTAAGAAACATATACACGAATAATATTATGAAATTTTGCTGCAAGAAAATTGATTAATACCTATCGTACAGAACAAAAAAATAAAATATAATTTTTTAAAAAGTACAAAAACAGACAAATTTTTACTTTTTTTTATTAACGATTCAATAAATTTTAATAAAAATGTTAACATTTTTCTTTCAAAGAAGTTATAGGTAACATAATATTTAAATGATCATTCCTTTTTGTCTCCGGTATAAATTATTTAATTTTAAAAGGAGGTAAATTCTTTGAAAGATCTTTTATTTCATTTTTTTTTTTCAGAACATCGATTGTTTCGTCAAGTCTGTATTAATACGTTTACGAGTAATTTGCATTTATTTGGACATCGACATTTTTCCATTTCTCCAGCTTCAAAATAAGTACAATTTGCAAAATGTTAACATCCAAATTAAACTGCCATACAAAAACCACTCAAAAGACTGGTTATCATATACATATCATTAATAAGATTAAAATGTTAAAGGGTATTGAGGGGATTTGGACTACTCTCAATAATTAAAATATATGGCGCTTACAGAAACATCATCTTTTGTACTATGTTAGAATCAATTAGGTGGGGAAATTGGAACTTAGACTGTTCTCATAGTATTGGCATGAGGTTGTACTATTTTTCATGAGAATCATAAATCGAAATTTCGTACTTGGAATATTTTCTTCCGCAAGGCTTCACTTATTCAGGACCAAAACATTGAATTTTTTTTTCCCATATCGAACACGCAGCTATTGGTTGTGTTCAATCAAATATCCTTGACATGGGTTCGGGTTGATGTGTTTCAAACTGAACATCAACTTTTCAGTTATATTTTTCAGTATTTTTTTAATCATAATTATTTATTATTTTCGATTCATCAAAACATCAAAAGTGTTGATAAACGTAACGAAGGAGAGTAGGTTCGAAATCAACCCTCCTCCTCTCAAGATAAAAAAAAAAAAAAATTGTGTTACATAATTTCACGTATTTTTTTCTAAAGAATTATTTTTTCTTTTTGTGGCTTACATATTCGAAACTTTAAAACTCCTTTTTTACTTTTCTATCCACCTTTACAATAAAATAGGTACTGTAAATAAAAAACATCCAGAGCTTTCAGAACCAATAATAATAACAACAACGAGCTTACGATTTTCATTGAAATCTTATGCATTCATTAGTTATTCAATATTTATTTTCATATTAAAAAAAAAAAATAATGCTCATTAACAAATTAAATAAAATAGAAAGCAATTTTTATGCAGTACCATATTTTAAAAAATATATATTAATTGGGTGTTTTTTTTTTGTTTTTTTTGGTGTACGGAATTGTAAATAAATACGTAAGTATATTAATTATTAAGGCAACCAAAAACATGCTAATGCATATTAGTTCAATAAATTCTAAAACTAGAAGTGATAAAAAAGTTTTCCGTTTCGCAAAATTTCTTGTAAAATGAGCCTTAGTTTATTTTACATATTTTGCATATTTCACACAAATTCGCATATTTTTTGCATATTTTACATTTTTCAGGACATATTGGCACACGGTTCAATAATTTTGAATTTTCTATAAGATTTTATCCATTCTGATCAATTTTAGATTTTTTTTTTTTTAATACAAAATTACAAAATTGAAACATTTAAGGAACACGATACAGGCATTGATTTTTATCACTTTATCATTTGTTTTCACAATATTGAAGAAAACATCTGATCTAATTTAAAAATTACTGTTATATTAAACTCATAAAATGACACCCACATTGATTTTATAAATTATTTCACATACAAATGAATATTTATGGCATATTTTGTCAAAAAAAATTTCATATTATCATTATTTTGCCCGCCAATTATCTATATACGTATTTTTGGTTGTGTTGAATATTGTGGATCGATTAAATTATGTGGACGAGAACTTTATCATTCAACAATTTATTCGTAATTGTCAGTTGGTACATTGAAACGTAAGGATGAAACCTACACACGAATACATTAGATAAAGAGGGAAAATATCACAGACGATCAGTGTGACCAAAACGAGATTCTCAACACCCTCACATAGGTTTCATCATCTTATAACCTAATAAACATATAATACAAACAATAAAATTCACAACACATTGAGTAGAGTCCTTAATTTAACGAATACAGCTTTTCCGAGTGACTTTGTAAAAATATCTGCAATATTGTCAACCGTTTTAACCTTAACAACTTGCACGTTGCCTCTCTGAACTGCTTCATTAACAAAATGGTAATGCACTTCGATGTGCTTCGACTTTTTAGTAAAATTACCTAAGTTTGCAATACAAACAGCACCTAAGTTATCTTCAAAAATACGAACAGGTGTCATAGATTCCAACGGCATAAGTGCCTGACAAACACCTATCAGGTATAAAACTTCTGTAACGACTTCAGATAATGCGACATACTCCGCATGGGTAGACAATTTAGTTACGTTCCCCTGTTTTTGCGTTTTCCACAATATCGGGTTGCCGAACAAATGAACAACAAAACCCGAAGTGGACCTCCTATCTTCATTATCACCAGCCCAGTTGGAATCTACATACGCGTCGAGACACCTCAATTCATTAGAACAATACGGTGAACGAGTCTTAAATAAATACTTTAGGATCCTTAACGCATATGAAAAATGCGTTTTATCATACGCGGATTGAAAACAACTCAAATAGTTGACACTGTACGTTATGTCAGGCCTAGTGCCTGCACTAATATATAAAAGAGCTCCTATCAAATTTCGAAATTTGATGCTAAAACCTTGCTCTGCTACCAGGTTAAATATTGTGGATCGATTATATTATGTGGACAAGAACTTTATCATTCAACGATTTATTTGTAACTGTCAGTTGGTACATTGAAACGTAAGGATGAAACCTACACACGAATACATTAGATAAAGAGGGAAAATATCACAGCCGATCAGTGTGACCAAAACGAGATTCTCAACAGGTTGCCTTACTAATTATAGTGCAACAGTGTTTATAGGTACTTAAATTACGTGAAAAAAATAGGCTAACCACGAACACAAAAGTGAATTTTACTTTTGATACAGTATCACCGATAAATCTGCCATTAAGGTGTGGTATTTTAAATTTACATCATTACAATCATTAGCTAACCTGCCAACTTGGATCTGCATTTCGATAAAACATAAAATTATCTTTAATCCAATTGTAGATGGCATTCAAAGTCATTTTGTTATTATTGGCTCTCATAGCCATGCATATTAATGTGGAATAGGAAAAAGGAGGTTTCTTATCGCCATTTATTTTATATTCTTCGGCCGCCGAAGGTGCTGTAAGGTAAAGTTTATTTTATTTAGCACAAACCAATCAAGTGTAGGTAATAATATCGAGCAATATTTTGAACAGTGTGTAAGTACACGGTATATACGAACAAAAGAAATTAAACTTCAATGGTGGGTAGGTATCAGCTAGGTATGTGAATAGGAATACTTACAAAGTTGAAATCGTAGCATGGGAAGCGTTTTTTTAATCGATTTATTGTGATGAGGGGGTGGAGTCGTATTGCGGGGTGAATTAGGAGGGGTGGGCAACGACGGAACGCTCATGATGTTGAGATTTTGCAACCAGTTCAAACTGGTTAGGTCCACGTCTACGGAGGGCGAATTGTTCATCTTTTTCGGCTGCTTTATGTCCAGCATCTTTCGTCAATCGTTTGTACAATGAAATCGAATTCGACCAGTCGTCATAGGAATCTAAAAACGCAAGAAAACAATATTAGTTGGTGGTGAAGTGTACGGAAAGAACGATTTTCTTATGGATTATCTCAAACAGCACGTGCAGCCGTAACTCTGAAACATTTAGGCAGATATAACATTTTTGTACAGGGAGACGAATTTGATAAGAAAAAATCCTGAACCGAGGGGCTACGTGCTCAAGAGAAAATAGAAGGCCTTTAGCTGAATTTTTATATTTTTTCTAATTTGTATCTGCCAACGAGGGGAGGCAATCGTCCCTTTCGCCCTTATCATTGTATCCACTTTTGATTGGAAAGTTAACGTGACATGTGCAGTCCAATATTGAGAGCATAAGTCAGAAATTCTTTAAGGATGGTAATATATCAGATACTTGAAGGTGTTTTTCCCCTTTCGAATGAGATTTACTTTTTATGACTTTCCATAGAATTTCATTTCATTGAAACACAGTTCGTTTTTTGAAATATTGAAAAAAATCCATGAAAAAAATCCATGAAAAAAATCCATGAAAAAAATCCATGAAAAAAATAGGTACGTAAAAATTCTTAAAATTTTAATTCTTCACTTTAGAACGATATTTAGGGCCCAAAATTTCCTTTTTTATTGCTCAGTGTAACGATGTATTCCCTTCACATAATTCATGTCAATATATGCCACCTTGTATGTATATCATCACCATCTGTGCACGCGAACACCTCATACAGTTCACAGCATAAGTTCAGAAAATGTCACACCATAAATCTCTATCTCACCCACCAGACATTCGATCTATCTCTCTCACTCATCAAACAATTCCACCTAAATATCTCTATCTCTTTCTAATTAAGACAAGCGCAATATATTCCTAAATATCTGTTAAATTCAGTGGCGCATGCACACATCTACAAATTTACCTCATATGTGTGAGCCTAGCTCAGTAATAAAATTAGATTAGTAGTGGTGAACTGCTAGTCCATGAACCAAAAGTGTGTTCGCTGTACATGATGTAGAGGTAGGCCACACAACCTACCAGCAAGTACAGTAGTTCACTCATCACCACTGGTAGAAAGTTCCCACAGTAACCATACAACATCAAGGGGCTCAATAACTGAGTCTACAATGTACTTTGAATTAATATTGTTATTGTTACTCGAAGTCAAATATAAACTTACAGTAATTTTGGTCAAGTTATTTTGCAAGTTTATCAAATTAATTTATTAATCAACCAAATTGTTGTCACACTTGGATTCAATCAGATATTGACCGATTTGCTTGAACTAATTTATGTAGAGCATGGGTAACTGTTATAATTTATCATATGGTGCAAATTATCACGACTTAATGATCTTGAGATCTACTACAGTTCTCTTTATGTATAATTCAACAGAATATGTATCGATATGTATGATGATTATTGACCAACAAAAAATCAACATTACTCGCGTTCTCTTATTATTATAAAAAAAAAAAAAAAACTTGAATTGAAAATGTGCTCCTGTTATAATATGTCATATAGTTGCTGTTGTAAAATGTTACATTTGAAATATCAAAACAATGAATTTATTATTATAAATTTTTAACTAGGATGATTTCCAAAATTAAATCTATATTCGAGAAAAGAAAATGGAATGCCAGAGGAAGACAGACCTATATACCAATAAAACCAAAAATAATGCAATAGATGAAGTTTTGAAAAAAATTTCACTATTTCTCAAGGTGCCATAGCTTATAGTCAAGGTAGGTAATAAAACTTTGGTGAGGTAAGTAATAATTATTTTTCAGCCTGATATTGTGATCTAAAGTTAGAGTAGTCGCTCTTTGGTGGCCCATTCATCAAACATCTTGATTTTAGGATTATGTAGGTACTGTTTTTTAGCATTGAGAACATACAGAATCAAAGCTTTTGAAAGTGATTGCACAAAAACCATTAGTGGTAGAAAGTTGAAATTTTTAGGAATTCGAAGGGAGTAAATTATGGGAAAAGTATAAGCACACCATTTAGGAACAAATTTTCGACGAAATACAGCTTACAGATTTTTTAACGCAGTTGATTTGTATTTGAATATGTATTAAGATACCCATCTAGGTACAAGTAATAATGTTAAAGTCATACATTAAAATGTAGCAAAAATTTTTTTTTTCATATTTTTTCAATTATGTGACATTTTACAACAGGGGTGTGACTTTTTACAGAACTATGTTGTAAAAAGTCGCACAAATTTGAAGTATCTCGGCTTCTACATAATTTAAATTAACTAATCTAAAGGTATTTTGTGCACCTTTTACAGTTCTATCGAATGGTAATAGAGTAAACCATTTCCATAAAACCCATAGAAAATGAAAGAAAAAACTTTTCATGTGACAAATTATAATAGCAACCCCTAAATATATTTTACCCCTACTCTTTTCATTTCAAACTTACAGACCAATCTTTGAAAAGCCATAAATTTTAGATACCTACGAAAATATTTATTCAATAAAAATACATAAATATAATATTACGTAGAATATAGAAGGTTTATTCAATTATAGTACACTAATATAATGTTTAGGACGAGAAAATTTTTTCCCTTCAGAACGTGGGATAGGCGAATAATGGCACTTATCCGCATACCTTTGTTGTTATTTGGGCACTGCACTTTTCTTCTTTTTTCTTATTCAATTCTGCATAATTTAATCATCGATAATTTCTTTTTTTGCATAGACTCACTGATGAAGTGGTTAGGTGTTCGCCTTTGTTATCGAAAGGTTGCGAGTTCAAGACAGGCCGCTGTCATATTCCCAACTCAAAATGGCGGTGTGTTAGGTTCGTTTCGACTGATGCTCCAGCATGTGACGGAAAAATTCATTCTTGCGGATCATCGGCCACTGGACCTCGACCATTCCCCTCCCCAACTTCGTTATCAAAAATATCACACAGACAGAGGGTGAAAATAGCCACGCAACCAAAACCCAATTTAAAAAAATACGTAACTTCACGAAAATACATTTTTTTCTTGTTCCTATTCTTTTGTATTTCAGTTACAAAATATTTTTTAAACTTCCAAAAAAAACATTTTTTCACTGAACGTGTTGTAATTTTCTTGAGCATAGAATTCGTAACTCAAACTAAATTGTAGGTATTATTCGAACATAGATACAAAATTTTATGAAATTTGTCTTTTGAATTACCTATTTCATTCCACCTTCCACGGGTTAGCCTATTTTCTGTGAGCAAAAGGTTCGTTTGCTCACATTTTCAAAGGTAAAAGATATAGGCATAGAAAAATGTTTAAACGATATTTGCTAAGCTGTTACCAATTTTTCAGCGCAACTTATTTGTCGTGAGAATTTAAACATTTGGCCGAAACGATACGGCCTACATAAGCTTTTCAAATCCTCTTCTACCCTGTCGAACCTTTAGAGGTGATCTAGAACCCATTTTTTTGAAAACGATTCGAATATCATTATATTAGAATAACAGGACGATTAAAGTCTACTTTACGATCAAGGTACTCCACAAAAGTACGAACCCTATTCTACTCACAGAGTATTAAAATATATATAATAGAGGACGTACGTCATCTAAACGCTGCTATGAAAAACGGCACCGCTTTTGAAGCTATTTGTCCCCACCCATTCAGTAACGAAATCGAATTTCCTTGCTCCTCATTTAGATCTATAGGCAATAATCGGAATTTATTTATTTTTTTTCAAATAATTTAATTAAGTAAACGAATAAACGTAATTATTGATTTAGAAATTACAACTAACACGAATTTCGTAGATAAAAATGAGATTGAAAAATTTCGGTACCTTAGCAATGGCGAATATTTTGATGGTAATGCGTCCTCTATTATAGGTATTTAAGAGTCTGTGGTCTAACCATCGTCTCTCCCACCCCGAAAAGTAACACTGTTATTTTCTTACAGAGAAGTTTTTTTTATCTTGTTTTTGCTCGTCACTTCTTTTTCAACATAACTTCTCAATCAAAATTTCCTTCGATTCCATATTTTACTCGACAGCTCATTTTTGGCTACAAATCTTACAATCAAGTTAGAAAAATTTACAAGTCACTCCCACTAATTGATTTTAACGCAGTTTTCCAAATTATTTAACGAGAAAGAAGATAGCGAATTTTCATAAAGCAACTAATTATGAAATCGAACCATCAATTTCTCTGTTTTCAAACTGAGAAAAAAACAACTAAAGATTGACGTAATTTTTTATGGAAACAATAGCTCTTTTTTTAATTTTTTTTAAAGATGTTATGAGCCAGGTATCTGATTTTATGAAATTCTTTAGATTTTGCTATTTAAGGCTTTACTCGACGATGAATGATGAATAATTAGTTATAGCGTTGATTATGGATATCTCTATACTAATACTATTAAATGTAAATTGAAAATTACCTACTAATAATTTGGAACTTTCCAATTGGAAAATTTGGTAATCTATTCGGAAAGTGGGAAATTACTTGACTCGTTATTTATGACAAAAAAGCTTTCGTGAAACAACATTGCAAAGCACAAAAGTATGAATAGTTGCCTACGCACTATGTAAAGGCGCTACACCAAGAATATAGCCCTGCTGGTTATTTCAATTTTTGAAGATAGGTCATATGTCTACAGAAGAAAATTGTTTTCTAGTCACGCTTATAGTTGTATCCACATTTAAGGTTTTGTGGAACCACTCGTAAATCACCCTACATATAAAGTTTTTTCTTGTCGTAGGTACTTAATTATATCCATATTTCGAGATTGGGGAACAACTCATGAAACACCCTGAATATTTAAGACCTGGTGAATATTTATATGATAACCAAACAATATGTAATAAATGAAAATTGAGCAATGCAATACACAAATTATATCGATGGTTTTTAATCATACGAAATGGAAACCTACACTGAATATGTTGATCTTTGACCTCTTCGTGCTCTTAGAAAAATTAGTACCTACCTATTTTCATGAAAAACTTTTTCTTTTTTACTAATAAAATTTAATGAAAAACGCAAGTTTAGTTTTCAATACGTTTTTTCTCAAAAAGTCATATTTTTCAATGTAATATGAAAATATCGAACGCCTTATAGACGATATTATTTTCCTTGGACTGATCGAGAAATATTATAATATAAAAGTTTCCAAAAAGATATTTTATGAATTTTTTTCGTCCGATTTTGTTGAACAGTTAATTTTAACAATTTTTCATACAAAGGTACTTGAGCCTTGTTCACACTTGGCTAGTTTTATAGCTACCAGCCAATGAGCCAGCTATTTGGGGTAGTATTCTGTTAACAGTTGTTGAAATCACTACAAGGTTTCAGTTGTTACAGTTAACTTTAACTTGGCGAGTAGTCCATAAAAATCTTATTAGAATCTTATAAGACGATCTGCTAAGTTAAAGGTGACGTTAAACAATGAAATCATAGTGACTCCAACTGTCAACGGAATAGTAGGTACTTCAAGTAGCTGTCTAGTAGCATGAAAACTAACCAAGTGTGAACAAGGCTTTATATTAAAATTATTATTTCCCACAATATTTCAAGTACCTATGTACCTGTGCAGCTAGTTTAAAAATTCACTCGTACATTGCATACAGCTACAAATTGAATTGAGTCATAAATTTTTGACCAATTTCAAGAGGCTCTAAACGTTGGTGTAGTAAAAGAATTCGTCCATCGAAACAACGTGAGAGCTTTTTGGCTCGATTAACAAAAATCGATTGAAATAAAATATGAATTTCACTGTGAGCCCAACTTTCGCATTTGCTTTTAAAGAAGAAAAAGAAAATTGAAAAAAAAAAGGTTGATAAATGGTCGTCGTAAAAAAGTAAGTACGATTCTTGTTTTTTATGCAATATCTATCAAGCTATCTAATCTACGTTGAACTTTTCTCAGCTTTAGTCCCTCACCGCTTTAAAAAGTAGGTACGCTGAAGTGGTCGATAAAATTTTTCTTTTCGACAGATTCAATAAAATTAATGGGGAATCCTAAACCTACCAGTGACCTATTTTAGGAATTCGATGTTTTAAATTCAAGCCAAAATTTTAAGCTACGGTGCCTACGAAAAAGTAATTTCGTACATTTTCGCAGTGTATATTTTTAAGATCTCTTTATTCAAAGCATATTTTCAGCTTACGACATGATTTGTCGAAAATTTTATATTTTAAAGCAACCATCATCAAATTCTTGACCCATGGTCGGGCTGGGTTCGGTTTGATTAAATTCGAGCTCCAACGTATGATTACAAAATTAATACAGGGAGGTCATAATATGCCACAGATCCCAGCCTTCCCTACCCTGCACTATCGATGTCCAAAGTAATCTTCTGGTTTTGAGTAAAATGGTTATGTTCCCAAAACCAATTAAAAATAAATAAGTTAAACAAATAATAAATGTACCTACTTGTGAAAATTATTACTCATTTGCATTATTTACTATGACCGTTAAATCCATTTAACAATGTACATTGTTTTTTTTTTAATAATATCAAAATATCACTTCTTTGTATAACAAATTGTAACAAACGAAACGAATCTCCCTTTGAAATTTTATTAACAATTCAGATTACTATTTTGTAGTATTCCATCAATAAAAATAAGCTAGCCATTAATTTTTAGACATCGTTCTGTTTAGTTCACTCTTCAGATAAAGAAAAGTCCAGAACTTCTATCATTTCTTGATGACAGGCCGTTCTGAATAAATAGTTTTCTGAAGAGACATATTTCTAAAACGTTAGTATTGAAGTAAATTGTCCCGAATTTAAAACCGAAATGCAGTACTCTCCTGTCAAAAATCAATTGTTTATATAGGTAGTGACTTTTGATTCAAGGAGGTGGGTTGGTAGATGGTATTGCTTGCGTCATTTGATAGATAGGATCATTATCAATACACAAAAAATTTGGAGCCGTTCGGTTAAAATTAGAATTTTTGAGAATGTTTAGTGTTAAAATTTTTGAAAATTTACTAAATTTTTCAGTATTTTTAAAGATTTTGGAAAAAAGTCCAGAGGTGAAGTACCATTTTCATTACCTTATTCGATTTCTCCATCAATTCCATAAAAAAATATCATTTAACCCATCTGCCTATTTTCCACAGATTTTGAGAAAAAAATTTTCAAATACATATTTACTGTTTTTCAGGGCCTCGGTGAATGAAATAAGTTAGCTTCTGAAGTTTTTATTTACGCAACTTTTTAAATACCAGTGCTACCAAAGGAAATTAAATAAGCGTGTATAAACTTGCAGAAACTCAGCTGTCACAGTTTTTTGGAGTTCTGAGTTCTTTTCGTTGATTTTATTTTTAATTTTATTTTTGGGTCCCTGAAATGATTTTAGTTGGTATAATTATGTACAGCAAATATTTGAAAGTTTTTCTCTCAAAATCTAAAGGAGATAGGCAGGTGGGTATAACGAATTTTTTTTAAGGAATAAATGGAGCAATTTAGTAAAGTAGTGAAATTGGTACTTCACTTCCAACATTTTTTATAATCTTTGAAAATTACTGAAAAATTGCATAAATTTAAATAATTTTAACGTTCTACAATTTCAAAAATACGAATACCGAACGAACGTCACAAAATTTTTTGTATATGGTGGCAGTGAGCCTACTTATCAAACATGGCCCAAGTAAAGCTGTTTTATCTGTGTAAATAAGCTGAGGAAAAAACCATTTTGAAAATTGAAAAAATGACTATTTAATATTTTTTCAAATACCATGGTATTGCCCCTTCAGTCATCACGGCCTGCAACACATCATACATCGTCATTACGTTGCTATACGTACCATGAACCGTTAACCCACCTTGAGCGAGTTGCTGTGCAGCAAAAATGTGCTTCACTGCAGTTCTGCACGATTGGTTTTGATGAGCGTGAGAACTCAGTTCAACCATAAAGTTGGAGTTTGGGGTGAGTTTGATGAAATGGGTAAGTAATAAAAATTCTAAAAACTTGTTTCTCCAAATAGGCTAATTAAAAGAACATTTTTGATGCATAAAAAGGAAAATGTAAGACACGATAAAGATGTGATACAAACACGATCATAGATTTGAAAAATAACTTTTCATTAGCGCCCAGACAATCACCGATTCTGGTCAAAGAGTTTCAAACTTTTCGAAAATTAAAATTATTTTCGAGCTCTTCCCTAATGAATAAAACAGCCTCTTCACCCAAATAGTGTATCGCATTTTCTTCAAATAGAATACACATTGTGGAAAAAAGAAAAAAAAAACTACCACAAAAACGACCTTTTTTACGATTACAAAATAAAACATTTTGTTTAAAAATGCTAAAAATTATTATGAAAAAAAAAAAAAATTACTCTTGCGCACTTGCCCCTCCTCGAATTGTTAATGTTTATGATTCCTCACATCCAAAAGGGACTGAAACGGGAGAAAAAAGAGAGAGAGTGAAAAAGTAACCCTCTCGCAACTGAGGACTTTCGGCTTAGCTGGAGCCTTGATTCTGAAAAATGATTAAAAAAAAAGTTAGAAAAATTAGGGGATGAAAGGGAGGTGGAGGTTTAGGGTTTCCGATTACGTATATTTTACTCGAACTGGCGTGACTAGACGGAGTGTGCAAATGTACATTGCGCAGAAACGTGCACAGTATACGATGAATAAGCTATAAGAGGTTGTTCGCTCCTCAGCCTTTCGTCATTAATTATTCAAAAAGAAAAACATAGATCTGTTTGCTGGTCCACGTCATTCGACCTACGTCCCTTCTTTTATTCTTTTTTTTTTTTTTTTTTTTTTTTTGTTTCCATTTTCACCGCTCTTATCGATTGTTTACCGGCTATTCGTACTCCGTTGCGTAATACTGCTGTATATACCAATTTTCGACCACAAAATGACGGTACTTTTCAATGAAATTCGACGAATTTTCTTCTTTTTCCATTTTCCCATTCGTTATAAATTGATGTCTTCAGAGATCTTTGTAAATATTGCGGGTCATTTGTCAATTTTAAAGTTCCTTTCTTCATTACAATCTCTTCTAACTCCATTATAAGCGGGAGAAATACAGCATAGTAATCCAGGTCAGTCAAATAATACAAATTGAACCGAGTATAGATGAGATCAGTAGTGCAGTGAGGGAGGAGGCTGGAGTTCAAACTCACCAGAGATAAGAAAAAGAAATTAAAAAAAAAAGAGAGACCCAAGAAAATGAGAGGTGCGACAAAAATTAATTTAATTGTGCCCACTTATAAAATTCACAACTCCTATTCAGAAGAAAATTCTCACTGCGCAGCTGGTTGAGGCAAAGCGAACTTCTACAAAATGCAATAAAAACAACCGAAAAATGTTAAACCATTTGTAAATTGAAATGACCTTAAGTAAACACAGCTTGGGGGAAGAAGAAAAGATTTGTTGGCCTCTTCCCAACGAAAACATTGTTTTTCTTCGCTGTTCTATCGTTCCCTTTACAGTAAATTTAACTTCCATTAGTATTATAAGCATGCATTTTCGCCCACAAATGAAATTATTTTTTCAATTTTTCATCGACTATGAGGAAATGGACTCGAGAATTTTGAAAATATTGCTAGTGAGCGTTGGAATTGGAATATGAAGAATATTCAACACTCTAAAAAGCACTTCAACCCGCACAGGTAATTATCATCAAGGACCACTACTGTATGTTTCTCAAATAAAATAATAGAACGCAAAATAAGCGTTACAGGTTTCATGTAATTGTACCTATTGAACTTTCTTGGCTATTTTAATTACTATTACTAAGCCTTTATTCAGATTCAGAAATTAGGTAAGGACGAAGTCAAGAGGAAGAATCATTGCGGCTGATATCTACCTCAAAATTTTCTTCAATGACAAATTAATGGCTGTGCGTAGATAACACTTGTATTTTTAAGTACATAGCCTACCATATAGAAAATAAAAATTATTCTCTCTGCTTTAGAAATCTAAATATTCAACTTTAGTTTAAAAAAAAATCTACCTATAATCAGAGACAATGAAAATTTAGTTAAAGCTGGAATTATTTAAAAAAAAATAGGATCTGCTTCTAAGAGTGTTACGCAGTAACAAAGATGATCAATTCTGGAGGTCCGATAATTTCTCCCACCAATTATAATTTTGAAGCTTGATTGTGACGAGAAATTATTCTTCATTTTGACTTTGTCCTCTGATATGTTCAAAGTTGTTCAAGTAAAAAGTTTGTTTGTGTCAGTTGGTATTCCAATGTTCAAGAAATTTTCTGATCAATTAATTTGTATATTTCCATTAGTATTCAATTTGGTAAGTCCAAATGTATTTATATGTCTTCCGGCTAATTCGGAAAATGGAAATAAGATACTTTCTGAATGAGGTTATAATTGTGTGGAGATGGATTCTGTATAAATAAATATTTGGATGTCAATTATAATATCTAATGTCAAATAAGGGATTATAGTGAATACTTCTAAACTACAGGCTGGCCATCCTGGCATTGCATTACCTATACTGAATTGAACGCAGGTTTAAGGCTGGTTCACAATTAATGGGAACTAGAATGTGAATGAGAATGAGAGCTAGAATTAAATCAGGAGCAAGAATTTCAAGGGTCCCTTCATAATAATTTCTCAATGGAAATGGTAAATGATGAATAAACAACGTGAAAATAATATGTTTTGCGCATACACTTTTCAGAAAGCCGAGAACTAGAATGGGAAAGATGAACTTTAACCAACTTTTCCGTTCACGTTTTTTGACAATTTTTGTTTTTGGCTAGATGTGAATGCCTCCATCAACATTTTATATTTTCGTGTTTCTCATTCTCTTTGCCATTATCGGTAATTGTGAATCGGGCTTTAGTGATTGTAAATTCAAACTAAATGTCGAGTCAAGGTAAGTTCGAGAGTGTTAGGATTTTGTGCTATTGAGGAGATTGTGTTATGGTGGCGTGTGCCCGCCCCTTGTGCATTCCATAACTGGTTCCACACTTTTTTAAGTAGCATCACAGGCTAATATAAGACGGTTAATGAGGTAATATCACACTTTTTCTTCTTTAAAAAAAAAGGGAAGCAGAAAAAGGCGTGCGAGGGTCCCCCTCACATATTTAATGTGTAAACATTCAGCTGAAACATGATAAATATGTATCTAGCTTGTATGTGTGCATGCATGTAACACACCCCCAGTTTGCCACGGATGTCTGCTTGTGAGTGTGTGTATGTGTGTTATGTGATAAACAGAATTTGAAACTGGACAGTGCGCGGTGCAGTTTTTTTATGCAATCTCAACTTTTTTGTATCTAATATTTTTTTAAACCCAGGAGGAAGCAGACTAGAGAGCAAGAATGTTTACACATTAAAAAATTGTAACTCTGATCGAGACCTTTCTAACTTAGTTTGCCTTTGAAATATTTTATCAAATACAAACGTTTACGACAGCAATGTAACTAATCTTTTATTTAAATAATATTCTGGTAGACTTTCGATAAACTCGATAAACTCGTCCATAATTTCGTCGTACAAACACACTCCATCTCAAAATAACGTTTTGTGGAAGGTTATTTGGTAACACATTTGATAATCGCGAACCCTTTTATTTGAAATAAAGAAAATTTTAATAAAATATTCTCCTACCTATCAGTTAGACAAATATAATTATTTCCTCCTACAAAATAATACATATAAAGCTATAGGTACATATAATACCTAACAAGCCCCTCGATCCGTCCTACTGCAAAAAAAGAGACTTCCATCATGACTCATAGAAAATGATTCATGGACTACCTACTAAATATTCTTTGTAAACACTTTCAAATGTCTTACAACAATTAGGTCGAAAATGTGAAGTCAAGAGATTAGTACTTAATGAACAAATGCACCAGGTTTTTGTTTTTTGGGTTTATTTTTTATTAACAAAAATATTTAAATTTCCGTTGTACCTCCTGATGCAATATTTTTGTAACCTATTTCATCATTCGGTCCGCAAACATGGTATCAGTTATTTGGATTTAAAATCTCATTTTATTCGTACAAAGTACTTACCTATATTTTGTTGGTAAACAACATTGATGGAAATTGGGGAAAAATTATCACAGAAAAAACGCACATCTATCGGTGGCGAAGAATGGTTTCAGGGGGTTAGCAGAAGACAAATAAGTAACATTAATGGCACTGACTAAAAATTTGACGCGATAACATCACATATTTATCGGTCGTCCCTGTTTCGAATGAATAATGACGTCACCAATTATAGGACACTGATATGCACGCAAACACTGCGACAAAACACTCGAAAGTATGTTGTGGCTTTACTCGAAAATGGTGCGAAATATTTAATTCAGTTCTTTTGATTTATTAGTTATTTTCATCTTTCTCCTGTTTTTTCCTGTCCCTACAATGATAATCCGAAGATTTAAATGCTTGAATATTTCTTTTGATAAACAGATGATCTGAATGTTCAAACTTTAGTAGAAACTTCAAGCATGGGACTTGCGAGAAGCAGCACCCACTTATTTACTGATTATGCTCATTTTCAACAGGTTTTCAAAACAAACACCTAACCTCTACCTGCTATTTCTTACCAATTCTTTATTGCTCGAAATATTATTTTCATCTGTAGCATTCATAAAAAGGAAACAAAAAGTTTTATTTATCTTCAACACTCTCGTTTTTTCTTCTTTTTCTGTCTTATTTGTAGATAAAACTGTGGCAATAATTGAAATACTACCTAATTTTTCCAACGATTTTTAATCCCAACGTAAATATCAGTGGTGTGAAAAGAGAGGGGAGCTTTGGAACTAAAATAATTTGTGATATGCACAATTTTAGGATTGCCTTATAATGATTTTCAACCTCTATAATATATAAAGTCATAGTCTTTTTCGCAGTACAACAATCAGATTTGAACATGTTGGGTCACAATTGTAAACTTATATTTAACGTTTCAAAGATGCAAGAAAAACTAAAAGTAACCAAGGTCAAAGCCAAGGGGGCACAGGGGGCGATTTCCCGTCCATAAACATATTTTTATTACTTTTATTTTATACTTGTTACTTTTAAAATCCGAAAAAAATTTATTAATAAATACACGATAGCGAGTTTCATAGATGCTAAATTTCTCAAGTGACCCCATAAATTAAATGCAAAATTTGTCTAACTAACCATCTATGTGTTTTAAAAAAAAAAAAAAAAGAAACTCGAAAACCAATTTATCAATTTTAATAAAATTCTCGCATTACATTCCTTAGAGTCTTGGAAAGGGCAGCATAGACCATACATAGGCCCGAATGCTAGAACGATACTTAAGTAATTATTAGATTTTTTCCATAATCAATTATATCTATACCTACACGTAAACATAATATACGAACGTAACTTTGTTAAGATATATAATTCTTAAGTCACTGTTGATACTTTAGTACAGAAGGACTTATTGTTTTTTCCTACCGTCCTGAGAGTCAGAGCATAAATCCAAAATATGAGAGTAATTTGGAAACTTCCCATGCATATTCTTTGCTGGCTTTTTCCAACTTTCTCATTATTTACGGTATAGGTACCTATATTGTATGATGTTTGCATATTTTTAATTTATGAAATGTTAAAATAGAATTTCGATTTATTTTTCTAACTGTAGCCTTTCGCCATCCCAACAGATTCCAAATTGATGACTATTAGCAATGTTCAACCTCCTCGTTTGTTACTTAGGTCATAACGTATCGATTTGTTTGTCGAACTGTTGAGTACAGATTTCAACTTATTTTTACCATCGGACTTATTTTTGGTTTTTCATTCGTTTCATACGTACACACATGAGATGTAGCAATCACTGATTTTGAACTTCAAATTTTTTTCATCAATGGGAGAGGACCATATTTTTTCTTTTGTTACTGCCGTGGGTTTTAAATAATGAAATGATTGAAAATTTTCTCTTTTTCAAAGTTGTTTTGTGAAATACGAAAGTCGGTTTTATGCGGCTAGTGTTTTCAAACATCTCTTTTTGTAGCACCTACCCCAAAAACATATGTTTTCATGCTTATTAAGTATTAAAGATACAGCGTGAAGTATAGGAGATTTTTCCCCAATGTTAAAAATTAAAATTTCGCGCTTGCGCAGCTCGAGACTTGCTAAGATTACGGTAAATATTAAATCACTGTCTCGCTTGCGCATGCGTACTATATGTCTTATCCAACATTATGGAATTTTTGCATTTCCAGATCATTTGAAAAAACTGATGGTCAAGTTGCCACTTCAATTGAACACAACATTTCAGCTTTGAAACAGACATCTCTTATTTCAGTTAATGATTCGTCAGTCTTTATTTAAGCTAGAGAGCTGAGATTGATGTTGCTGGAAAGGGGATAAAGTTTACAAAATTTCAATATAACGTTTTAATTATCTTTAGCTGTTTGAAAATAATCAAATAAAAAAATCGCTGATTATTATAAAATTAGCTGGCTTTTGGAATGTAAAAACCTCTCCTCATTCACTTAATGATTCCTCAGTCATTATTTAAGACAGAGATAACTGGAGTTGGAATTTCTCGAAAGAAGAGAAAATTTTCTCGAATTCGCTTTTCATGTAATTTATTAATTATCTTTGGAGCTAGTTGTATAGTGCTTATAGATAACCACTGGTTTACTAAATACCAGTCAAAATTTTAACCATGGTTACAAGGGCTAGTTTTACAAAAGCAGTTTAAACCAAGTTCATATTTAAACTGGGTTTATAGGTAAAAACATGGTTTTACAATCCGTTAAACAAAGCGCTAATTTTACAATAGCAGTTTAAAATAAGTTCAGAGTTTAAACTGTGTTAAGAGGTAAAACATCATTTTACAATCCGTTAAACAAAGTTCAACCATCGTGAACCACAATTTAACTTTACAGCTGGATTTTCGTGAGTTAACTAATGGTTCAAGTTTTTCATTGCCTGGTTTATCACTAACTTTTTTTATTGATTACCTGCAAATTTATATGGTTGCTAAACACTATCCAATTTTCAAGTATTGTTAAAATATTATCAAGTTATCAGTTATTTATTTATTTTATTTTGTCTGGCTGTGTCACGAATTAAATTTCCACCTATGAAAGGATAATATTTCGTGAAACATCGTAAAAGTTGAAAAAAACATTGATTAAGTTGCACCACAGCTGATATGTAATTGTGAAACCAAAACAATTTTGAACCATGGATCAATGTTCAGTTGAACCACAGCTTAAAACTCTATTGTAAAACTAGCCCTTAGCTGCATGAAAATAAACAAATCAAAAAACGTAAGTTAATGGAAAATTTACAGTTTTTAAAATCTAGAAATCCCTCATTTTTCAATCAACCATTTCTCAGCTGCTATTTAAGCTAGAAAGCTGAGGATGGTACCACAGGAAATTAGATAAAATTTACTTAAATCTGTATTTCATCAAAGTTTTTATTCATCCTTAGTTACTTGAAAATAAATTAAGAAATAAACTAAAATCAAAGGAAAATTTGCTATTTTTATGTTGTTTAAATTGGTACACTAAAAAAACATTTTTCTTGGTGAAATTTTTTTCTTGAGGAGGCTGTTACAAAAAATAGTATGTGACACTCGTGTGGATTGCATCAAACTCGTATCAAAATTACCTACTTTGCGCACTAATTGTCATCACAAATAATTATTTTGGGTCTTGCAGTAGGTAGTTAAAAGTTGAAACATTTTCCGCTTTCATATGGAGGACAAGTGGTGTGAATGTGAGAATTTTGACGAAGAAAACGTCTAAAGTTCCTGAACGACCTATACATGGGTGGCAAGCAGTTAAATGCTAAACTGGTGCTTCATGCAAGTAAAAGCATCAAAAAAATACACGCAGAAAGGTAAATGAGATAATTAAGACTAAAACGAAGAAGAGCAATCAACAGCCTTAAGAATTTCAGTTTTACTCCAGGTCGAAGGTGGCTCTTATAGAATAAAATAAATGAACAAACAAACAAAATTTATACCAGGTACCACATATATACTATCTTTCTCGCCTTCAAACTGGGTTATGAATGTAAGCGTGACAAACCGTTTTGGCACTTCCGGCTCTTGCTAAACGTATAGGTACACATCAAGCAGCTTGTCATGAAAAGAGAGTGAAAGCGAAAAAGA
Source organism: Ericerus pela (assembly GCA_011428145.1). Classification (NCBI taxonomy): domain Eukaryota; kingdom Metazoa; phylum Arthropoda; class Insecta; order Hemiptera; family Coccidae; genus Ericerus; species Ericerus pela. The sequence continues at coordinate 487,316 of WOFM01000349.1, forward strand.
CAAGAACAGGATGCATATTTACATCTGTAATTTCAGTTACTGATATTGAAACCCGTTTGAAACATCTGTCAAAAAATACAGTATATTACTCCCTTTTCCTATAATAATGTAGCTATTCTGCATTGATAATAATCACACATCACCAGGCGGGTAGGTATCAAAAAACCACGAGGATAGACAGAAAGGGAAAAACTAAAAAGTTAGCAGAAAAAACCTCAGCCTTCTCTTACGGTTCAGATGCTATTACGAGAAAGAAAAAAAATGCATTTACACATACGTATTAATACACGTGTATAATCAACACCAGGTGGACTTGTAGAAAACACAAAGTATAGCTGGTATACATAATATATATATATATATATATTCGGTACCGGACATCGCAGATGAAGGAAGGAATCGAGCACAGCTATTCGAGCGGACCTTTGTCCATGGTATTTGAACTTCACTGATTATGCAAGCAAATTCGTTTGAGTGGTTTTGAAATTAATGGGTATTGTGAGTTTCACTTAAATGCTAGCGTAGTTGTTTTCGATGTTATCCTTCAAATAAGTATATTGTATCATTTTAAGGTCGATACGGTACAATCGATATTAAGACTAAAATCTAATGGTATCCTCTGTAATGAAGAGAACGTACAGGTACCGTATACTTACATAAATTAAATTATTAATCAAAAACCCAACCATGCAGACTTCACTTTACCATCCCAATTATGGTTTTCATTTAAATTTAGATAGGCATGCGAAAAAAATTTTACCAAAAGTCAGTAATTGTGGGCAAACAAAATCACTATACCTAGGTACGTAGATGGCTTACTGTATAATGGGCATAGGCTAAAAGGTGCGGTAGTATCAAATATTTGAACTGCCGATAAGCAGGGTTTAATTTTAGCCCTAGTCTTATCAGTTAAACCGTTATAGTTTATCCCACAGTTCACAGGTGGTAAAATCGGGCGTGATATTTTCGAAAATAATCATCAAGAAGTTTGTTTTGCTTGGCAAGTGATTTATATTATGTTTTAATTTTTAGCTTAACGAAAATCATTTCATGTAAGCGGCTATTATTAGTTAGCCTAATTACTACAGAAAGGGCACGAATTGACCTATTTTTTCTTCTTTTCTTTATTTTTCATAGAATTTATTTTTTATTTGAGCAAGTCGGCACCCTTTTACTCTACCATGTAGGCTTTATAATATCTACGTCAACTCGTCCCGATTTTATGACAAAACTTTTTAATTAGCGCCGACTTCGATAATTCCAATTCCTGGACCTAGATCTTGCTGGAGAAGTTTTAAAACGATTATTTTTCTCTTTTTAGCGCATTTTTTATTGTTCTTTTTTAAGTCAGTTGTATTTTTTGAAAAATAAATTTTTTAATATTTTTTCTTTTCTTGCTCATATTTTTTCATAATTAGTGATTTTTGGATGGCTTTGTTATAGTCTACACAAACGGGTATCAAAATGAAAGAAAAAAATTAGCACAAAAACATTACCTGTACAGGATTGTTTGGTGAGTCTCCTAGCATAACATACTAAATGTTGCACACTCTAGGCTTCTTGTAATTTGGAAGAGGGGGTATTTAATCCCCAAAATTCGGTTCTTAGCATTTTTCTCCCTAAATTGAAATTTTTTTATAAAAAATAGTTCAATAAAAAATTGTACTATATAAAATTTCCTAAAAAAAAAGGTTCCATGTATTTTTTTTGTCCAACACCCCTCTTCCCCTACAGGGAGTCTTGAAAATAACTCTTCTTCGGTGAATATGTTCAATAGCATTATACATATTATTATGTGAAATATAACTCGTAATAAAATTATCATACTATTGAGATAATTAGTAAATACGATATATACTGTTTCCCCTCCAGCCGCCTTATTATCCCTTCCGCCTTCACAACACGCCTCTTCTCATGAAGTAATGCTACACATCACCCCCTTCCATAATCCATTATCATCTTCTCTATCTTTACAACCCAGCTGTTCTCATAAAGCTAAACTTTGAAAGCGGAGGGGATGATAAGGGGTTATGGAAGAGAGGTAGATGTATATTAAATATATATTCGGTTTAATAATTATTTAAATAGTAGGTATGATAGAGTTATATTTCACATTATAATGCTATTGAACATATTCATTGAAGATTGGTGTGTTCGAGCTATATACTCTCTGCGTGAGAGAAAAGGGCAACAGACAAAAAAAATACATGGTATCATTTTTGTAGTAAATTTTTTGCTGAATAATTTTTTATCGAGTCATTTTTATCACAAAAATAGAAATTTGAAGAGAAAAACGCGAATAACCAGATTTTGAGGGTTTAATCACCCACTCTCAAAACTGCAAGATGTCTAGAAAATGAAAATTTTAGTATGTTACTCTAGGGTATCCACCCAGTAACCCTATAATTATAATTATATTTTGTGTGCTATGTTTTGTTTGTGAGATTTGACTATGGACTATGGTAAATTAAATAATTTACAAATTAATTAGATAAGGATGATTCACTAACCAATCAAATCAAACACACAAATTTCCTTTACAACCTAATCATATCTCTAACTCATTTTACGTGATTACACTGTACCATATCTGCTGAAAAATCAAGTTTAATTCCCATGTTCCTCTTTAAACTTCTTATTTCGCATTACAAATATTATCTCAACTGATGATGCGTTAATGCAATTTATTGTTACTTTCAATAAACGTTGGCGCAGTTTTATTTATTTACACTCGGATAGTGATAATACAATTCGTTAAACAAATTATGAATTCGTTACTAGCTAAAGTTCGCTATAGATACGTATTAGGTCTGTACAGATTCTGTAAAGTGCAATTCCATAAATAAACAATATTTATGGCATTAGCTCCATTAGTAATTTGAATTGTATCGGAATAGCTCCTCGATTTTATGAAAACTGTACAGCATTCCATAATATAGTATAAAACTTTTATTTTAAGATATGTTCCTCTTCTTGCATTTAATATTATCAAGATAAATTCATTGGCTGAAGAGGGGACTCCTGTTGGGTAAATACGTAGCATCCTACACATAGTTAGTAAAATTGTTCTCGTATGGTGGTCTGATCCACCATCAATTTATTGGAGAATGTGAGTAAGCTAAATTCGTAAAATGTACCTTGCCATTTGGCCAGGTGAAATGATTTATTCATCGGTCACAATTAGACAGAGTATATTGTAATCTTGCCTCACCACATGTTTGTAGGCTTTGCCATTGTAAGGGGTTTAACTCTCAAGTGTTTAGGGAGGCTTCTAATTGAGCAGAAGATACACTCTTCCTCGTGCATAATCGATGGTCTTCCCCTTATCCATTAGTACAATTTAATAAATTCTACGTGTGTTTTAAATGGTGGCCAGCTTACACCCTGACCCAGTACCATCTTTCGGTTGTCATGAAAATAAAAATTCCAACAAATTTCAACTGTGAAATGGTGAAGAGTATTTACATGAGCAGAAAAATAAATAAAAATTTTCCAATTATGATAAAAAAAGGTCTAAACTGGAGTTTAACAAAAATGTAAGATGATTAAAAAATAAATTCATAAAAACCGAGTTAATTTCTAGCAAAATTTAAATTTCAAAATTCAAACTTAATTTCTACGCTGTGACATGTCGAGACAAAATGTTGAGCGTTCGTGACAGTTCTATATGATTTTACTAGCATACCATTCTTTGGAGAAAAAATTTTTTTTTGAAAATTATAAATTTGGAATATGCAAATTAATACGAAAAAAATGTTTCATCAATTTCAGACGGTGTTGCAGCATCCCAGCACCCCTCTTCGATACGCTACAATTTTATACCTTTTTCCTCCCTAATAATAAATATATGTCTTATTTGTTTCGATTTAGAGAGAAAACTTACTCAACTACCATCCTCCCTCCTACGCTTATAAATATATACAGGAAAGTACACGTTCTGATTGTACTACAGTGTTGCATCAACTAAAATTATCAATATTTCTGTTTAGAAATAAAGAAAAAAAAAGAGGAAGTTGGGAACGAAGTAAACTACCTACGTTCTTTACTAATTAATCGTATACTTATACAAAAGCTACAGGTATACCTAAATTGTCTGAGAGTTGCGGCTTAAAAGTGTTAACAACCAACCAAAGAGCGACTCACTCATTTTCCGACGTCGTTATTTCAACAAAACAGATTCAATTTCCCCCCCCTCTTTTACACTCACCCACGTCAGTCACTCCCTGTAGCTTATTTAACACTTTAAACCATAATTCCTTCCGTTAATATCACCATTTTTACATCCTTATCGGAAGCAACCCTCACACACGACGATCCTCTGTGCCTTTTTCAAAACGTCCATCAAACTTCCCTCTTAAAAACAACCCCAACACAATGCACCTCATTCATCAAACTATCTGATCGATGTATTGTAACATCGCGGAAATCCCCTTCCACCCTCTCCAGCACTTTATACATCTACAGTAGATATATAATAAGTGTGTATATATATATATATATATAAAAGTATATATATCTCGTTGTCGTACTACTCAACTCAAGTACCACACGTACACAACTAATTTCTGTAATCTATTCCCCAAACAAAAAAAAAAAAAAAAAAAAGAAAAGGAGAAATGAATACCTAACAAAAATAAAACGAAAACGCGTGTCTGAGAAAAACTTGACTTTCACTGTACAAATACGTGCACACGTTTTTACCGAACACAATAACTTCACTCTAAATAATATAAGAAAAAAAGCAGTTCGAAACCATCACGAGTTTAACATCGCGAAAACTACCCTTAATAGAAGGAAAATTAAGAAAAATAAAATGCAGAAGAGAAAAAAAAAAAAAGAAGAAAAAAAATTTTTTTCGCCATCAAAGCGCAACAACCCCGTAACGCTGCCGTTGAAAAATGATTTTTCTTTGTGCACTTTCTAAGAAACCGAAATAAAGGAGCGCATAGCATATTTATTTGCAAAGGCACCTATTCAAATGATGAATTTCTTTGCTACACACAAACACACAAACATAAGCACATTTACGCTGACAGAACCACCCTTACATTCCCTTTACCATTCGTGTTAGTATTATAATAGTTTATGCTGGGTGTTACTGGAGTTTATGTGAAAGTTTCTTTACCTATATCTGATAGAACGAAACAGAGGCAACTAGAAATACGACAGACCGATTTTTGCATAAGTTTACTTGTATTATTTAATCAATAATTAAATTTTTGACAAAAAAAAATGAAACATAATAGAACTAAACTGTTGAAAACAAGTTTTGTAGGTTTTGTAATAGTAATTTTTTATAAAATTGATTTACAACTAACGCAGTCGCTGGCACAAATAGCTTTTAATATTAATATGAAGATCAATACAGGATTGAAATCAATAGGTGAGTGGAGAGTTTTCAACACATTAGGTATATAAGTAATTTAAACGTTCTTAACGATTGGTACTCCAATGTTTTAAATAGATGTAATAATGCTGTGTATTAGAATATTGTCAAATCTATGTTAAATTTACCACAAATTGCATCAGAGAAATATGTAATAAAATGAAATTTAATTGCTTCATTTAAAAATTTTGCATTTTATATATATACACACATATACATGTGTGTATGTATGTATGTATGTTACTTGAAAGATATTTGTGCCAGCGACTGGGTTAGTTGTAAATCAATTTTATAAAAAATTACTGTTACAAAACCTAGAAAACTTGTTTTCAACATTTTAGTTCTATTATGTTTTATGTTCCTAAACGCAGTTGGTTTTTTTTTTTTTTTTTTTTCCAAAAATTTAATTATTTCTTGATTTTTTTACTGCAAATATTTTTCAGTGCGAATCTTGAATATCTGCCCATGTTTCTCTCGTCGCTTCAATCCTCCACAATTCTTCTTTACCTTCATAGTTTCTGATAATGATGAAGTACCTAATACAAAAAATTCAAGTGACAGCTGTTGGGTCATGGTGAAATATTTATGTAACAGTAAATTTCATTTCCAGCCTATTGTTTTTTCTTAATTAATATCTATTTTATTATTGGTCAATAGGGAACTTTGAATTTTTTTTTTAAATTTGGAATTGGTCAATTAGTAAATTTCAATCTTTTAATCAAATAATAAGAAAACTAATTAGATCTTTAAAATTGATTTTAACTGTAAAATGTTAATAAAGAGAATTTGAAAAAAGGGGTACATACATTTTTTTTTTCAGTTATTTTCATACCTATCTGATATTCTCTAAATTAATAATTCTTGTTGAAAGCAAAAGTTAGACCTCGCTTCAGTTTTTCTTGTATTTTTGTGTATTTATTCAGCACTTTTGCATCAATTTGGTAAGTATAATACCTCCTCACATAGTCCATCATAATATAGATCTTGGACACAGAGAAATAAAAAGCTGACTGATACCTTTGATGGGATATGAAATATAATTATATATAAGTGAACAATTAACAACCATAAGTGAGCCAATCACAGTTCATTTTTCAGTACATCTTCCTGATTGGACAGTTTGAGGAATTCCAGAAACATGGTATTTTCATTTTTTTTATAATTATTATTTTGAAGCAGATATATCAATGGACTTTAAATGAGCCAATCACAGTTTGTTTTCCAACATATGCATTCCTGATATTATTTTTCATTATATCTATTATTAAGCAGATATCAGCAGACTTTAAATGAGCCAATCCTACATAATACATCTACTGGTGCTAATATATAACTGGGAGAAGTGGTGACATTTGAAATAGTTATATAACTTTAAGAACTTTTAGGAGACCCAATCAGCACGCATTATTTCCTTATATGTTGAATCTTGGATTATGATTGGTTACGTTGCTTATTGTGTTGAAAAAATCCCCAAATTTTGAATGAAAATTGTGGGTCTGGTATGGGGAATTTTTCAATTTTTTTTTTTTTGCCAGTGTTACTCACCTTGAAAATACAAATTTTTTGAGACCTATTTAATATTTGTAGGATGAATATTGAATACTGTAGAGTGGCACAAAATTTCGTTAGATTACCAGGAACAGAGTCAAACACAATACCTCCTTCTGACGCAGTCGGTAATAAAAATAGTTAGAATCGCTACCCCACACTTTCTATTTCTACTGCAAATTTTGATCAAACAATTAAATCAAAAATTGACCATTAAAATATTCAGAAAATTATTAAATTTTCAAAGTGACAGCTTCTCTCTCTTCAATTTGAAAAAAATAGGTCACAAATTCATCCAATAGAATATTTTCAGTCTGCTTCTACAGTAAAGAATTAGTACAGAAACACCTTATATATACATATATATATATATAGGTATAAGTACGCGATTTTATTTTCCTCTTTTCTCCATTCTATATTTCGTCAACTATATCGTGTTTTTCATTTGACTAAACAGAATAAGAAAACCAACCCAAAATTTTTCTACCCCTTCGGTTTCGTACACATAACCGCGCACCATAAGTAAGGACCTTTCTGGTTTTCTTCCTCCTTCATTTTTTCGTTTACAATATTTTTTTTCCTCTTTTCATTCGCTTTCAATCGAGTTTTCTGGCTCTTCAATACATATTTTATTAAGAGCCAAACCCCTTTCGCTTGGCGAGAAGAGTTAACGAATACTTCATCCCTCCGTACCCTCGACTATCATTCGATGACAGCCGTTTTTTCTTCTGTTTTTTTTTTTTTGTTGTTTTTTTTTTCTTCTTCCTTCTTTCCTTCTTTTTCCTTTCTTCCTTTTTCCAAAACCCAAGTTCTAATAACGACGGTTTGCGGTCGCGTGTGAATTATTCGGCGCTCTTTTTCACCATCTCACTTTTTCCCACCTCTGACCCTATATTCTGCTCCCTCTCGCTCTCACATTTTTGTTGACCGCCGATTTCGAAGTTCGTCCGGTTTTCTGAGGGGACGCAGGACGAGATAAGTGGACGAGAGTAAAAAAATGAGAACCGACAGCACCGAGTATTACGGTCGTGGCCGAAAAGTTGCGTTTAAAATTCGAACAAACAGCTGATTGTTGGAGGTTGTTTTTTTTTTTTTTTTTTTTTTTTTTTTTGGTTGGCTTGAATGCTTTAGAATTATACGTGGAAATTAATATAAATGCTACTAGGTACGTACAGGGTCATTGGTGCGAAAAGAAACTAGAATTTATCTCTCTTTTTTTCTTCACGTAATTGTAATTTTTAATAGATTTAGTTCTAAAATCACCCGCAATTATGTTATATATTTTTGTTTCTTTGTACAACATTTGTACTTCGCACACAAGCAAACCGGTTCTTCATTACTAAAATTCTGTAGTCTTTTGAATTTTGAATACCGAATCAATAACGAAACCATATGGCAAGGGCCTGATGGGTCTATGACTTAAAAAATATTCTTCATCCCTTTGAAAATTCTCGTTGGTATAGTTCAGCTTCAGAGTGATTTTTTTTTTGCAACACCAAACCGAAAAATATGTTTTATAATGTTTACGCTGGTAATTTTCGAGTGAAAAGTAGCTAATATCGTTGATTAATATAATTTCGATATAAAGTGAACACACCTTACGTAAAAACGTGAAGTGTCTTCTTACATGGAAGCATGTTCAGTTTACATTGAGGTGGAGGTTACATTTTCTGAATGACTAAATGAAATGTTAAATCTGCCATCGTGAGAGGTTGATATTTCGTTTTGTATAATTTTAAAGAAATACTCATCATTACGAAAGAATTTTAACGTTTCGTTGCTTTCTGATAATTAATTATACAAAATATTTTTCTCAACAACGTTCAAAGGTGAGTTTACATGACTCTGGTTACTCACATGCTGTGCCTGTTTTGTACACTCCCTCGCGTGTAATCGCTCACTTTTGAACCTTGGTGTGTAATATATATACTATTTTTATGCGCGCCTTTGTCGAATAAAAAGTAAGTAACATCAATACAATGTGGAAAAAACAAGAAAAATGTTTTTAGCATTTAGAATTGGAATTTCTGCCAATGTTTACTTGATTATTTGCTGAACCTAATCATTCATAAATCATACATTACTGTTCACCTGTTTCGCTTAAATGCAATGAAAGTAGGTCAACTGCTCACAAAACAAAATGAAGTTAATGATGAACTAACCATTCATATGGACAAAAGTCATCTCGATTAGTGCTATAAATGGTTAACAATGAGATAACTATATGGAATTACTTATAAATACATAGAAATATAAGGATCAGATATTTTGAAAATTCTTGCTCAAATTCCCTTTTTTTTTTTTCAAAAAATTTTTTTGAAAAAATAATATTAGTTGACAACTTCTACTCATGGGTATAGGTATGCCAAGATTCTTTTTATTTAGCTGATCATGTGCATTGTACGAGTTTTATGGGCATGCGTGAAAATATATTTTAGTATCTCTATGGCATACCGATAATCTTGGCATGGTCATTATTATTTTTGATGTTTCATATGTCAACTGAATTTTTTAGCAATGAAAATGTTTCTTCAGTTGGTTCGTGAGAAAGTGTCCGCCACCATGAAAAGTAAGCGAAGGGGTAGACAATGATGGTTAAAAAAAGTGGAAATAGAAAATGGTAAAGAAAAATTAAGTGGAGGTGGTAACGTTTCGTTGTTTATTGAGTAAATATGAAAATGAACGCTTTATTTTTTTTTAAATTTTTATTTATTTTCAGTGTCATTGTTACAAAGTATGAAACCTGTGAATTTTTTTTTGAAGAGGTTCCATGGCTCCCAGATGCTTAGGTTGAACTAAGGATGTAAATAGCTCAATCTTAGGTAAATTCTACATCTTATCTGCTCTCTCTTCTGACCCACTTCTCCACTTCCATTGACTAGGACACAGTACTCCTGAATGTTGAGATTTTTTTCCAGTAAGAACTCATATCATTGAGCTTTATAGCTGATCCCACCCACAGTAGGCACTGTAACTAGTTATCAGTATGAACATTTAAACGTCATTATAATATAGGTAGCTTGTATTTTCTTCTAAGAGAGTAGAAAACTGAACCCCGCGTGATGAATTTTACAAGCAATTTGATATTTTGATGGAGGGTAGCATCCACATACATATTTAATCTATATATGTATTAAATACACGAAGGTTTTTTTTTGGAAAGAACCTTTCAAAAATGGGTGGATAGATTTTTACAAATTAGGTCTCAAATTAGAGATGGTGACCTGAAGATATGCTATGACCCATTAGAGGTTCTAAAACTAATTAGAATTAGAATCAAAAGATTCCTGGTCATTTCACCAAATCCAAAACATCGAATGGAAAATTACAGAATTACTATTTGACCGAATTCCAATTTACCAAAATTATTTTACTGAAATATATTTTTCGCAAATTTTAATTACCATTTTGAATTTTGATAAAAAGAAGGAATTGAAAAATGCAGTTTCTTCGTCTCAAATGCCCATTTTCAAGTATTTGAAAAATCAAAAAATAAATCTTGAAATTTTTGGTTTTTCCACAGAAGCGTCTTTCGGTAAGATGGATTCAGTAAAATGGATTCGGTATAATTGATTTCGGAATAATATGGCCATTCCGTGAAATGGTCATTCAGTAAAACAGATTCGGTAATACATTCGGATACCGCATTAGAAATCTTTTCAATATGTATTCTAAGGTATCGGTCAAAAATGGGTGAATATATCTTTATGAATGTGGTTTTAAATTAAAAAGGTTGACCTTAAGATGTGCTAAGACCCATCTGTATAATAATGATATAAATAAACTTGCATTTTCAAGTTTGTTAGAATTGCTCGATTTTTGAGCAACCAGTTAGCTAGTGGTTCTGATTATACGAATTAACATTCATCATATATTAAATTTCTAAATTCTACCACGGAGTTGAACTATAGTTTCTCACTAAATACAACCAAACGTGGTAATCAAAAAGTAAGAAACCTTCTATGTCCTGTTGCTTTTGATTTTCCACTTCTCACCATAAATAAACAAGTTTCCTTTTTAAAACCTACTAAAGTAATCAAATCAAAATCAAAATTTTTGTAAGACATTAGATAATTTAATAGCCATTCTATGTTTATCGAACATGTAATCAGGCCACCGGTAAAATCAACACTAATTTAATGAACGAATCTCAAATTTAATATACCCATCCGTACTAATAAAACAAATTTTTCAGTTTATGAATATACGTATATTTTTGTGCAAAAGTAGTTGTACAGCCATAATGAGGGTTAAAGAAGGAGGGGAAAAAAAAAAAAAGGTGAAAATATCGAATTCGATTTGAAATTAAAATTTGACGATAATCCAGTCAATTTGATCGACTCCTTCCACTGATCCACTCATCTGACAGGTTAAGTGCGTGAAAGAAGCTACCGGACGGCTAAGAGGAGCGAAGGAGAGAGAAAAAGAAAACAAGAAAAAAACAGGAGCAAGGCACAGGCGGCGTAATCGACATCGCCTTGATGAAACCATTAATATTAAATGAATCTGCGTTCTTCCTCTTTTTTTTGTCCCTTATTTTTTTCTTCTTTCGTTCTTTTTTAATAAGTATCACACTTGTACACACGCACAGCCACACAGACAGACATAAAAAAAGTGTAAAGAGAGAAAGACAACCACGACGACAGCGAAGAAAGAAAAGAAATGGAAAAAGACACAGAGAATGAAAGAGAGAGAGAGAGAGAGAGAGAGACAGAGAGAGACAGAGAGAGACAGAAAGAGAGTGAGAGAGAGAGAGAGAGAGAGAGAATAGAAAGAGTTAATGCAAATCATCTCTTTCAGAAGAATATTTACGGTGCTGAAGGTGATCAGGGTTGGGAAAAGTGTGTAAGAACAGGCGGAAAATCGATATAATGTAGCTGGCAACGTTAGAGGATGGGGGAAAAATGGGAATAAAAAAGTTTCGACGCAAGAAAAGTGAGACAGAGTGAGAGCACCCCTCAAGGGCTGTATTCATAAACGACGTAATGGGGCTATGAACACGTTGAAATCCATTTGACGTGTTAAAGGAGTGTGGAGGACCATTTTTTTTTCCGCTATATTTACGTGTAGGTCATCGGATTTCTGTTGGTTGCAGGCTTATTATGAAGTAAATTAAAAAAAAAAAAATTCTTATCATATTCGTACAGCTGTGAAGAACTTGGAAAATTTGCCAAATTTGATAAATAACAATTTTTTTTTTTTTTTTACTTTTGTCGAGTGAATAATCAATGTATCAGCGATGGTAACGGTGATTCTGCTTTCACTCCTTGCCACAGTTACCTGCTAGAAGGACGACGTGATTAGTAATCTTTAATTTTGTATTAATTTTCCACTTTTAGTGGTTTTGACAAACGAAAGAATGTCTCATTTACGGTGTCTGGGAAATGGAAAAAAATGGAACTCATATTTGTGAAATTTCGAAGGATTTTCAACGAGCAAACAATAGGGACCAGCCTTTTAATTTTTTTTATTATTTTATTCAAATTGAGAAGTTGAGAAGGTGTAAAAGGTTGTAAGTGATAAAAAGAAATTTGACGTTAGGTTTGTTTTGTGCAAAACGAAAATAATTTTAATTTTAATTGAATCTTTTAACTCAGGTATGTAATCCGCATTCTGTTGCCTATACAACCAGTTTAATGATCAGTCTAACAATTACTCAGTCAAATGAGGTTCGAGAAAGACGTCGAAAAGGAATTAATTTCTGACGAAAATTTGACGCTTGGAATACGGTGAAGGTGGTGTCCGGAGCAAGTGATGAAAATTCTTAACCTCAATACCCTGTGCTTCCACCAAGGAAGGGTTTAAACATGTGACTAATTTTAGTTATAAATTTTTCAGTAACTAAGCGATTTATAACAAAAATATTTCTGTATTTACCTACCTGTATAAATGATGTTAATAAAATTTAAAATGAAAATATGTTTCAATACTTTTTTCTCATGATTATTATTGATACAGGGTGGTAAAAATAGTATATTGTGTGACAAGTACGTAATATGTGCTATTTTTTTACCGAGTGTGAAAAATTTTCAAACGAGCTGAAGGTGAGTGCTGCAAACCTGACACGAGTTAAAATAGCGCACAAGCACTTGTCGCACACTATACTTTTTGTAACTAATGAAAAAAAAAAGTATAGCAACAACTCCCACTTCAAATAAAAAAAAACTCATAAAGGATATAAATTTTGGAAATTATAGCTGAAAAAACACAAAAATGGCAAGTTTTACATTATTTTGCGTTTTTTTGTTCGTTTATTTTCAAACAGCTAAGAACAATTAACAAATTATAAGGAAAGTAAATTCAAGTAAATTTTTTCTTCTTTCTAGCAGTACTAATCCCAGATTTCTAGCTTAAACAGGAGCTAAGGAATCATTGAAAGAAAGAAGAGAGGTTTCTGGATTTAAAAAAAAAAAATTGTTTTCTATCAATTTGCATTTTTTTCATTTGTTTATTTTCAAATTGTTAAAGACGATTAAAAAATTAAACGAAAACTAAATTCAAGTAAATTTTCTCCTCTTTTCAGAGATATCATTTTCAGCTCTCTAGCTTAAATAGCAACTGAGGAATAACTGAGAGAAAGAGGAGAAGTTTCTAGATTCCAAAATATGTCAAATCTCCCACTAATTTACATTTTCTTCGAATATTTGTTGTCAAATAACTAAAAATAATTAAAAAATGATATGGAAATTTTTAAAATTTTGTCCGCTTTTGATCATTATAAACCCCAGCTCTAACTTAACAAGATTTTGAGAAACCATTTGAGACTTTTTTTTTTTAAATTTAAATATTGGGTTTGATTGGTTGGGCAACTTGACGAATAGTTTTTCACAAAATAACTTAATAATAATATCAAAATGATTATGTGTTCGAATATTTTACATCCTGTTGCACGGGATTTGGATGTACGAGAGATTATAAAATTATCGTCTACTTCACAGGCTAAAAATTAGTTTATTTTCATTCCTGTACATGGATGTAAAACATGTTCTTTTGTGCATGTGTTGCAAAAAAGGTGTTTTTTTTTTAAATTGTAATAATCGGTATTATGTATTTTCTCCTAAGGTTCCTTGTGGAGAGCAGAAAATGAGCAAAGACAAGACTGCAAAAGAAATTAGCATAGGTCTACTAAGATTTCCTATCCATGTAATATACATAGTCCATACTTTGTGACATCCAAAACCAAACATACATCCCGAGTATAGGGGTTTGATATCACAATTTGAAGTACATCAGCGAGTCTCGAGAAATCGTAGAGTCGAGACCACAAGTCAGCTCAAACAGTTAGGCCACCAGCCTACCAGTGAAAGCTCCCAAGGCCTACAAAGTGTGTCGGGCAATTTCGAGTAAACGGAATAAATAAGTTGGCCGACCCATTAGTACAATTCACATTTTTATTACAATAGAAAAGTTACTTACAATAAGATGTAAAAATATCTGGTTGTGAAGGTATAACAAAGATCGTATTGCCTCGTGGTCATCGATGTCTGGTGAACCAACAGATTCCAACCAAGTATATTCGTTATTGGAATCAAAAATGGTGTGCAGACTAATACAGTTTCTGCTAACTGTGTTCACATTTTATATAGTTTTAGTAAAGACAACTTGAAAAAGGGTGACTTGATTTCGAAACAAAAGCTGTAGTATGTTGTGAATAATATGTCGTTTTCACGACAAATGGATTTCATCACGTACAAAATGAGACTGACTGTTCATAGTCAACCAAATTTGTGAATGTGTTGGTTCACCGATAATCAAGATTTGAAGATACACGTTACCACATAGTATAAAAGTAATCGATTGACGTGTCTTATTATCTCGTAGAATGGGAATTTATTTCCAAGTTGAATCCGATGTATTTTTCTGTGACTTACCAATAGTATAATCTTAAGACTCGTGAGCTGTTCCCTATTGTAAATATATTAACAGTTTAAAGTTGGTGGTGACATGCAGGGAAGGCCATGGGTGATCAGATGTCACAGCTCCCCCTCAAATTTTGAAGCAAGGGACCACCCACAGCCTTCAAACATTTGGTAACTAAAAAGTTGAAAAAATATGGTAAAAATGGTCCAATGATTAAAAAAAGGAAAGGAATAAAACAGTATATTCTAATAATGAAAACAAACAAAAGATAAGTAGGAACAATATGATACATCAAAACAAAACACAACACACGAAAATTGAAATGAGTAGGCAAGTGGAAACATAAAAAAAAGATTAATATTAATACTATAAATGAAAACAATCGATCGAATAAGAAAGGTAAAATAAGTGAAACAACCGAAATAATCGGGATCGATAGAGGTAGGAAGAAAGGAAAGTAAAAGGAACTTTTCCCAACTCGTGAGGATGTGGTAGTTTATTATTAACCATTAAAAAAAGGAAAATGGAGTATTTGATAATCGAACAAAGAAGGAAGAAAAAAACCGCCTTGGTTTACTAGTACTAATAATAAAGGACAACCATCGATAAAAATTTTAGAAGACTCTTCACGGGAGTTCGTATCGATGTCTGTATGTTTGATTTTCCTTGACTAGGAAAATCTCACCTTTTATGGGTTCTCCCCTGACAGCTCGAAGATACTTCCTAGCAAACAGGGCACCTAGGACCACTCTATTTATGTCAAGGTTTGGATCCTTGACTATGTAGAAAGTTTCTTCAAAATCGACAACTGATCTCCCGAAGAGTTTCATTGTTATCGTCTCATTCGACTACAATGTTTTTGGGGTGGACCATTCGCAGTTCCAGGTGATTTGACTGGTAAGTGTTAGGCGCTGGCTCACTGATATCACCTTGACATTCAATAAGATACTTCGGAACTCGTGTCGAAGCACATCATCTTCTCTTTTCCCACAAAGATTGTTTTTTGGGAATGAATGCTACACAGAACACTTTTGGGATTACCTGCTTCATCTCCTTTACCAACATTACTTCCACGCTTGTTCCAAGACAATACTTAACTTCCTGGAGTAACTCCTTTTGAAGTTCGTTGATCGGAACTGCTAGCTCTGGTTCGCTTTCAATGGTGTGCTCTTCGATCTCGATAGCTCGGTCTATTGGGAATACCGTCAGTTCCTTAGACTCTTTGAGTAGTTTTGAAGGTGGTCTCAACAATATTTCAGTGAAAATATCGATACGTATCACTTGTATCGATATTTTTCCCATACCTAATTTTCCACTAATCAATGATTGATATAATGAGAATTCGACTATGTATCCATTGTTAAATGATAAAATCTTCAATGTCCATAGAAATAAAACTTACAAACGCTGAAAAAGTTGTGTTGAAATATTTCAATCTTATTAAAACCTCGAAATTCTGGTGTTAAAATGTACGAAAAATACAGACAGAATGTATCAATACAACTGTGCAAAATATCGATACTGGAAATATTAATATTTTAAGAAGAATATACGCACTTAGACATATCAATACATATCGATACTTTTTGCCCCGTAACAATCGGGTCTCACTTCCGACTAATTATATCCTCAAAACATTGTTTATATTTCTTCAGATATTCAATGATGTTCTCCCACATTAAAATTTCCTTCATAAATTACTTCAATATTAGATTTGTCAGTTGTGTTTTACAATAATACAGGATTTTCTCATACATATATGCCTTCTACAGATATGGTATGACATATGAATGACGCATACAGTAAAACCCCGTTAATATATTTTTCAAGAGACCACAAGGAAGAAACATATCATGCGGGAAAATGCAATAGACAGGAAGTAGAAAAAATCAAAATTTAATTTAAAAAATTTAGATACCATTTTTTCAATGTTTTACTAAAAAAAATTGGAGGGGAAAAAATTATGTTGGAATAAGACTTGTTCAATGCGGCTATAAGTGTGGAGCTTTCAGTACTTGATAAAAACTTAATGTTGAAATTGGAATAGTGTGACACTAATTCCCGCTACTTGATTTTCAAGGGCAGAACTCGAAAAAACTTTTTTTTTTAAATTCCAAATTTCCAAATATAACCCTGGCTAGACCTGTTTGAAGAATATATAATGTGGGAAAACGTTTTACTCAGCAACGTCTTACTTAGGAAATTTTACATAGTTTTAGTAGGGCAAATCAAGGGACCACAAAAAACAGTGTAATATAAATGGGAAAACGTCTTATGTGAGAAGGTATTAATGAGAGTTTATACTGTACTTCATTAATTTTCATCGAATTATGGACCATTTTCAAAGTTTTGTAATGGTACGAGTGTAACTCTAATACCATATTGGGGTCTTTGTGGAGTATTGATTAGGTTCTCAGCTTTACAATCGAAATATTGCAAGTTCGGAACCAACTGTCGTCATATTCCTGACCCCAAATGCAGGGCTGTCGCGTGGGGGTGATATAGGTGCAGTTGCACCAGGCCTCGCGCAAAAGGAGAAAAAAAAAACTGACAAATTTTCACTACATCATACATTGTACATAAAAAAATTAATGAAAGGAAATCTATACGTATGATTGTTTATTGCTTCGCAAATATACAAAAAAAAAAAGAACAATTTCTTGGAAAAATAAAAACAGCCGGAAGTAAAATTGATAAAATGCATGAAACTACGGTAGCATCTGGTCTGTATATTTTACTGTATACTACCAGCTAGGAACTGGAAGAAGTTGCTGAAAAAACAACAGACCTTTTTGCCCGTTTTGAGTCTTTGTCATTGGTAAACCAAGGAATTAATTCTTATGAATTTGGGTTGAGTTTGGTTTTTTGGTATGACTTGTTGCATGCCATCAATGCAGTTAGTAAAGTGCTGCAATCTAGGGATATGCAATTGGGTGTTGCAATCAAAGAAATTAAGGGTCTAAAAAATTTCTTTCAGAGCTATTGAGAGACTGGCCTCACATCTTCCATTATTGCAGTAAAATAAATGATGATAGAATTGGGTAAGGACCCAAAATTTTCTACTCGCTGTTAAAAATAACGTAAACATTTTTTTGATGAAATAAATAACGATGATGAAAATCAGGATGAATCCCTAGTTGATATGGAAAAATTAGAAGATCAAAGCCAAGCTAAAGCAGTAAAAGATTTTTGAATTAATTATTTCTTACCAATCACTGATGGAGCTCTTAGTTATATGATAACTAAATTTTGTGAGTTTCAAGAGTATTCTGATTGCTTTGGATTTCTTTTTGACATACTATTTCTTTGTAAAATGGAAGAAGAACTGCAGAAGTGTTGCACAAATTTTGCTACAATGCTTCAAGATGGTGAATTACTAGACGTAGATGGAGTTGATTTATTTTTAGAGCTGAGATTATTTAAACACACGGTTTCTCCAGATGTGAAAACAGTATTGGATGCCCTTCAATTTTTAAAATACCATGAAACAAAATTTACTTAATGGTTTAGCAGTTGTGTCAATTGAAAGTGAGGTAACTCGCAACTTTGAATTAAAAAATTTGATAGATCGTTTTGCTTCACAAAAGGCAAGGAAAATAAATTTTGTTTAAATAGGCTACTTTTATTTTATATAATACATTTTTTATTTTGTAATATACTTTCTGTTTTGTAATTCATACATTTTTCCCTCAAAAACTGAATAAATTTGAGTAACTTCTATATTAGGGAGAGTGGATGGAGTGAATTTTGTTAGAATTATAGAACTTGTAAGCATTGGAATAATTACAAAGACACATTTTTTGGTGAATCCCTTTATCCCTCCTCAATAATAATAATAATAATAATAACAACACTTAACCACAGTCCACAGGCCTCATTTGAGCTCTTCAAGCAGGGAGTGTGGAGGTGTCTCACCCTCCTGGCTCGATGTTAGTGGGAAAAATTGTGATGAATTTAGCAAACTTAGATGACTTGTTTTTTCTTGAATGTAATTTTATAATTAAAAAAAGTTGGCTGAATTAGGAATTTCCTCCCTCCCTGGAAAAACTAATTTGGAGAGCCTTTAAGGCCTCGCTAATTTTATCTTGCACCCGGCCTCGCAAAGTCACGGGACGGCCCTGCCCAAATGGTGGTATGGGTATTCGAGTTTGGTTTTATTGGAGATGCAGTATGTGATTGAAAAAATAATGTTGGTTGACCACTGGTCACCGGACCCCAACAATCACCCTGTTTCCTCACCTCGACATAAAATATATTTTTTGGACACTATCAAGGTGAAATAAAATAGGTAACTACATCGCCAAAGCCCAATAAACAAATTAATAAATAAAACATTTCTCGCGGGTGAAATGCAACGTGAGTTTTATTTTTTTCTTCCAACCGATTAAATTGATTTTCAGTGCTTTCCATTTGAAGTGTTGACTCACTTAAATTTCAAATCAAGGGTTCATAATATTGTCCAACAAGTGTCTTAAAGTCCAGCAGATTTGCGAAGTATATAGGCCTGGTTTACATAGACATGAATCGGAGTATCCAAAAAATTTGCTTCAGTTCAGCAAATAATTTTCTTCACAGAAGAGACCAATGAAAGAAAAAGCTAAAGAAAATCAAAATGGAAACTCATATAACTACAAGCCCTAATTAACTTGAAATAAATTAACAATTTAAGTTGAATAAAAAGCCAAAAAGTCGAGAATAAATATTTCAATAAATTCTTTCAGAAAAAAGAGAGAAAAAATTAGGTTTTTCCTTTTAAATAAAAATTTTACATTATTTAGTCTAAGTAATTTCCTCTGTTCAACTTTGGTGAGAGTCGACAATTTTTTTTTTCGCAATCAATGATTGTTGTTAAAAACTTTATATGGCATTTGGCCAACCAGATCTCACATCTTATTCACCTGTTACCGTTGCATTTTAGGTGGAAGTTCAATAAAAAGTACCAAAAAAAGTCATTTTTATGGAGGAAATCACAGGAAAATCACATTTTGTATCTGTTTATCAAAACTTGAGATAAAATAAAGGATAGGTACCGATACCTATATCTACACTGGAATTAAGAAAACAGATAAAATATAAATTTTTGTGAATTTTACTTATAGATTTTTTTTGTTTTATTTATTAACTGGAGAATTTTGTTCATTGGTAAAGATAGAAACAGACAGGGACAGAGAATAAGCCTTCTTAACTATGGTATAATTTATTTTTACTTAAATCATTGCGATAACTTGAGTAGGTATGTATTTAGTTTCAGATTCCGGATTATGGACAATACAGAAGTCCTTTTGTCTTAAAATTTCAAATTTATGATGATATTCCAAAAATTAGACAATTTTGCTTCTGCAACACCAAAGCCTGAAAACCGATCTTTCATGAAAGGCGGCATAGTGTGTAGAAGCCGAAAGATTTTTTGCCACACACCCCCCACCCTTACACGAACAAAATTGAAATTTTATCAAAAATTTTGCGCCTATCGCAATTTTTTTCTATAAATATAACGATCATAGTCTGTCAAACAATTTCTAAAAACTAGATTGACAGACGGTTGAAAAACATAATTTCAATTCTTCAAGCTAAGTAAATTCGTTATTTTGGTTGCAAGTAGTCAACTTTTTGCTACCATAAAAGTTTCAATTTTTTCATCTGCACGATCAACGTGGAGTAGTCACAATAAACGGTCGCAAAAATCTTACCTAATATCCACGTTTTGATTCTTCATCCACAAAACGAAGTCGTAAATAAAAAATTGTCGTCAATTCTTCGATATTTTCGTGCTCCCCACAGCAACGCAGTGCGGTCAAAAGAAACGTAAAAACAATTTTTCCAATTTTTTTTCTTCAAAATTCAACATCGAAGTTTATCGACCAAAAAAAAAAAAAAAAAAAAATGCATACGACAAAAATAAAATCACGTTTCGAAATCCAAAAACTGATTAAAAAATGAATAGAAATCGTCTAAGAAGAATAAAAAAAAAACAACAAAATCACCTTTAAACGTGAGTAAAGTGTTATGAAAAATTGATGGTGAGCCGGCAAATGCTCACATAGACGTTCTAATTAACGTATTACGATAATGAAAAATAATTGAAAATAAAAAATCTTTTTTTTTTTTTTTTTTTTTTTTTTTTCGTTTTGTTTTAAAAGTATACTTATTCGAAGTAACTCTCGTATAAGGGAGAAGAAAAGCCAAAAAAAAAAAAAAAAAAAAAACCACTTAAGTTTCGAGAATGTGAATAATACAAATCGACGACCACACAGCAGAGCAAAACTAACATGAGCAACTCACAGAGATGCTCGCTCACGAGTGGAAGTCGATCGATCTTTTCTCTGTGTTTCTTGTTTGTGTGCGTGCGTACGTACATGTGTGCCTGTGTGCGTGCGCGCAAATGTTCCGACGCTTGTGTGTACTACGTGTATTTGTGTATACGTGTGCGAGTGTACGTGCAAACGTCGTTGTGTCCGTATTGGTATAAGAGAGCTAGTAGACGGGAAAAAGTGGAAAACTGGCGGTAGTCCGACTTGGACAGGTGAAAATTACTCAGCATCACATAAGCCGGTTCGCGCATCCAATATAGGGTATATTTTCGAACCCTTCTCCAACCCCCTTTTACGTCTATAACGTGTGCACATAAAGTCGTAACGAGTTGGAAAAAAAAAAAAAAAAAGAAAAAAGAAAAAAAAAAGGGAATAAAAGGGGGTAAAGGGCCGTACGCCGCAGACCATTTTCTATCTGGCGTACCGTAGATGGATATATAGTATGTACCTATAGCGTTCACCTTCGTATTTTCCTTTTTTATTTTTTTTATTTTTTTTCTCTGCCAAACTCTCTTCGTCCACTACCCTCTCAATTTGAAAAAATGACGACGCCACTACCACCGCCACCACCACCACCACCACCACCATCTTCATCTTCACCGCAACCACCCCGTTTGCACAACTGAACGAAGCGAAGGTGAACGTTTGTAAATTTTTTATTAGCCACTATAAAGCAACAACGACACCAGTAGCAGCGACAGCAGCGGCAGCAGCAGCAGCTTTATACCCAATACCTACGAATGCAGCGAGTAGGGTTTTTCTTCTTGTTGTGGAAATGCGAATATCATGTGGCAAGACGCAGATTGAATTTTGTTTTTTGTATTATTTTGCTTTTTATTTTTCGCCGAAGTATGTAGTTACGAAAAAAAAATTTTTTTTTATGAAAATGATTTGAAAAAAATTTTATTAGAAAGTATCGGTACAGCCAATAGGCCAGTCAAATTGGATCAAAAGAGGGTCTTCCACTCAGTAAAATCAGGGAAAGATTTTTGTTCGGAACCCGGTAGTTTCATGTGCCTTTTTGAACATATTGAAAATCCCATAAAATGTGAGCCGGTTTCTACCATAAAAATCCACTTTTTGTGTCCCCCAACAGGTTTTAAGTGATTTACTCACTTCTTAATAGCGATACCAAAAAATTGTTCGAACAATCAATATCTATGTAAATAAAAATGTAAATGTTCGTTCGTAGTGTGTAAAATTTTCAACAACAATCGTGTCTTGACATTTTTTTGTAAATGCCATAGAAAACTCAGAAAATAACTAGAAAGTTTGCACTTACCACTAATGAATGGTACTTTACTGGATGAGGCCCAGTCTGCCCTGCACATAATACACCAACATACCCAGTCAATTTAATAGACTTACCATACATCTAATACATAAATAAATAAACTTTCTTTTGTGTGTGTGTGTGTACGTGTGTATATTTATTAGCAATACCATAAATTCAGAACTACTCCATAAAACAAGCATTAAAATTTTCTGTGCATATAATTATATGTATTTATTTTATTCAGAGGAAGGTTTTAAGATAACATGGAAATCCGTAACTCCCTTAGGGACTAAGTTGTGGATAAAAATAATAAACTTTACAATATGTCTCTTAATACACATTCTGACTAAAAAACATGAATAAAAATATTTCATTTTTATCTAAAACTTAGCCCCCAAGGAAGCTACGGATTTCCAACTTATTTTAAAACCTTCCTTGGAATAAAACTAATATGCCCAGAAAGTTAATGCTTGTTTTATGAAGTGGTTCTGAAGTTATAGTGTTGCAAATAAACATACACACATACATATGCGCGCGCACACCCACACAAAAGAAACAGACAAAAAAAATTATTTTTCCATTTATTTATATGTATTAGTTATAAGTATGGTCAATCAGTTGTTGAAAATTTGGAAGGAATATTTACGATGATCTATTTTAACATGCTACCAATTTTGATGCTGATCTGCAGATGGTATTAAAAGACTGTTGTGTTTAAAGAAAAAAATTTTTCAAATATTGTGTAGTTCTACAAATTTCTGTAGTTGGAAGAAAAATTAATGCTCATACTGGTGTTTGAACTTGTGCGGAGCTCGTCTTTCTAATTCATATTTGTCCAATTCGGCTTCATTTCACGCATATGCTACTTTTCTTATGTCAGTTTAAATGTATGAAAAGTGGTCTACTTGCGAATCGTAGGGGTTACTGAAAAATGGGGAACTGAAGTGTGAAAAGTTGCATATGTGTAAAGTGAAGGCGCAGCGAACAAATAAGAATCAGAAAGACGAGTTTGCGGCGTTGATAAAAACTTCAGTACGGTCATTTTATTTTTCAATATACTGAAATTTGTAGGACGTCTCAGTATTTTAACCATTTTTTTTTTTAACATGGTTATGTTTTTGGGCTGGTGATCAGTTGAAAATTTGCATAGGTCACGTTTTAGTGTGACGCGATGACGTCATCGCGCGCTGTTACTTTTGAATAGTACGATTTTTTTGGTTTTAATATATGGCTATATTTTTCTTCTTGATAGTTACTCCGGCGTGGGACAGTAATGGGGGCGCGTTGTGGGGGTAATGACGTCATAATTATGAACTGAGAAATTTTAGGGCCATGGTGAGGGGTTCTCGAACTCAGATACCTTTCGATTACGAAGCCGAGCACTCAGCCACCACGCCACGCTGATCCCTATGTAGCAACTTACAAATCGACGCACAGCTTACTTCGACATCGACTTTCGATTACTTACATACGTTTAATTCAGTCGGTACCTGTTAACGTATATCATGTTGGTATTTTCAAGAAATTGTTTGAAAAATTTTACCTATTTGTAGAAATAAATTTGACGAACTTAAAATCTGAGAAGAACATAAGGCCTATGTTAATTCTGAGCTGTGAGTCAGAATGATTGATCAAAATATTTAAAAAAAAAGAAAAATACAGAGCCCGTGTATTTTGGCTCTTTGTAACAACACATTTTCGAAGCCTCGTGAGCTAAAATTAACAAAATTTCAGACCTGTTTTATCAAGGTATAGACTTATTTATTATTTACTTATTTTGAACGACAGCATACTATTTCAATTTCTGAAGAAAATATTATAAAGGAAAAACTCTCAAGCTGGGTTTAGGTATTAGGGTATTAATCATAATTCATAGGTACTCAATCATTATAGTCAGCACTCATAAGCAAACAATAAATCATTAGGTTAATCATCACTCACAAAACATTGCGTGTTACTCTTACAGTTTTACTGAGGGGATAATAACAGTAAATAAATTAAGTACGGAAAAAAGTTCTTCTGTAGTACTTACAAGTTTTACTAGGTTTTTGTTATTGGAGTTATCATCTAAAGGCGTAAGCCTGGCATAAATAAAATTTTACTCTAAGAGTGATCATAAGGAAATAGAACTGAGTGAATATTAATCCACTTCTCTCATTTCTACGAACTCGATAATTAATTAAGGGAAACAGGAAAAAATTCTCCCCGATCAGATTTTACATTCACTTGTGAGTGATGAATAGATAATACACCTGAATTAATTAGCATTCATTAGGATGAGTAATGATTATTCATAACTCATGACTCATCACATTGATTTGTTCGAGCGACTAGTGCTCAACACCCACTCTCAAGTTGACATAAAAATTTCTTTATTATACTCGTTGAGTAGAGCCAACTTTCTCAAGAAGTAAAAATATCAACATAGGTAGCAAAAATTGATATTCGGGAGACCAATTTTAAAAAAACCTGAGTTTTAGAGTTAATTTTCAAATTCCTACTTTTTTAAAGTGTAATTCATTTTAAATTTTTAATCTTTTTCGATATTTTTTCTCTATAGTTATGACCACTGGCGCCTTACCCACAAGGAGCGAAGGACAGTTTCTCCATATGAAAAAAATTCTACAAAACCAATCAAAAGGTGTAGTGAAAGGGTGAGGTGGGGGGGCAAAAAGCAATGCTTATTCTAAGGCTCTTTTAGGAGCTGCACAAATTGATAATTTTTGAAGTTAGAAGATACATTAAAAGAAAAATTGTAATTTTTTGGGATGTAAAATATTTATAATTTAATTATGAAAAATTATTCGAAAATTATGTATACCTATACCGCACCTATTAGTTTTGTTCGTTTGAAAAAAAAAAAAAAATTTTAATAACAAATTTTCTCTCAAGAACTTGGCGAAAAAACGTTCTGAAATTCAAAAAAAGTTGTACTTTATCAAAAACAATACCTACTTATTCTTCTGAAATTTGTGAAAAATCGATTTTGAGCTGGGGGATATTTTCTCTAAATTTTTAATAGGCTGTGGCTTCTTACCGCAAAATGAAGTGACCTAGTGAATTCCTATAGGGTCAACATTGAAAAAAAAATTTGATTTTTACTAGTCAATTTTTTTCACGCTATTTGACTATTCTACCCAGTGTCTGGACTATATAATGATGTCGGAATGAAGGAAGGGGATAGTTGGGGGTCATTAATGTACACCACCATGAATTTTTCAAACACAAAATAGGAGGCCTGGAGTACCAACAGAACCGAACTGAACATACCGCCATTTTCGGTTTGAAATGTGACGGAGACCCGTCCTCCGAGGATAAATATCACAGAGTTGTACTGCTAATGGTTCACCCTTGCTGATATAGTTGCGGTTCTTGCAGAGTGAATGTACTTTTTATCATACAATATATATCTAGCATAACGTATATGTGGTTCCACTTATATATAATATATAGATACCCATACCATCGTGTGAGAAATGAACATTCGCTCACTGTAAAGAGCAACTACCTATAATGGCAAGGATAAACCTCATGGTGAATTACGAGAAATACCACTTCATGATACATTAATTATGCTCAAAGGGACCGTCTCGAAACTGCAACCTTTCGATTACAAAGTCGGACATTTAATCACGATGTCACGAAGACCTCAAGAAAGAAAGTAAAAAACGACTGTTTAAATTCAATTAAAATTAGTAAACTTCGCGTTTACTTTTTGTTGAAAAGTGATTTTTGCTACTTTATTCTCTGAACTTTTGAACAGCGTTTCATAGCATGAAGCGCTTATTTTTCATTCAACTATGTTCAATCGTTGAATAAATAAAATTGTAAGAATTGTTCTCCAATTAACAGAATGAAAAGGGGGTTAAATATTCATGATTAATTATAAATCGCGAGCATCGAAAGTAACAGTAGGTTATTAAAAATCCAACAATTTAAAAAATGAAAACAATTTATTAAAAACACAACATTCAAAACGATGACATATCGATAAATGAATTTACCCTGCATGGGGCTCCATCAATTTCGCCGTGTAGGGAACTAATTGAACATCTTCTAAGAGGGTAGCCAACCGGTTATAATGTCGGTTAGTGTACGCAATTAGTCCTTCCAGGGTCTCATTCGAGAGTTTGAGCTCATTGTTTATGATTTCCGGCATGAGAAATGATAATACCAACTGAAACAGAAAAATCAAATTTAAATTTTTTAATCTTATATTCTCCGAACAAATTATTTTTTAGTTAGAAGTGCGCACATCGTGAGTGGTTTATTGAAAAAACGACAATAAATACAAATTTTTCAGAATTGATTTCAAAATAAAAAGTCAGAAAAAACCTTCGTCAATGGTCAAGTCTAGAAGACAGAATTTGATAACTGAACTGAATTTTCAAAAACATGTGAAAATTTTTTCATTTCATTTTCAACTGCTCAATAAGGAAATTTTTTTGGGATAAAGACTGGGCTCTTGAGCTAAATCCATTCTTAGACCAGAGCACTTAGGGGACGAACCGCCGAGAAAAAAACAACTAATACGACAAATTATGAGTGGAAATAAGCATATCCGTGCACCGAGTGCGAAATTCAAAATAAAATGACCACAGTCATAAAATATTTTTACCTAGCACTCATGTACAGGTTGCTACGAATGTTTTGCAACGACTTCATTCGTGAAACTATACGGTACATTACGAGTATTTTGAGCGTATAAACACTATGTATTCGCAACAATTTCTTTTTACTCGAAAAATTTGTTCCAATAGGGTGCAACATTTTTTACATCAACCTCTTCGATTTCAACATACCTGAGCAATATAACTGCTTTTGCTGTTCTTATTCCACTCAGAAACGAATTTCACAATTGTTTCTTTTTGATCGACACTTAATTGACCGACCACTGTTTCCAGCTGTTTCGTCTGTTTCCCAGATATACCTAAAAGTAAAAACGAAATTTTTGAACAATAAAATTACATAAAAATCACTACCTTAAAATTTAAAGAACACGTACTTTCAATGATCTTGAACACTTTGAAAGGACGATTTAATAAAATTGCAAACTGTAACGCCTCTAATAACTGATCGGATTGCAGTAAATTCGATAAATGTTGTTCTTGTTCAACTTTTTCTTCCGAGACCCGGATTTCTTTTAGTTTCGATTCTTCGGTCGTGTCTCGCCAGAATACCAGCCTGGAGTCAGTTCCGCCGGTCACGAATCTATTCTCGTCTGAAGAAACTGAAAAACCACGATACAAAAATTTAAGACATGAAATGATAAAAACACGGTAAAGCTTCAGGAATTTAGCAACAGTAAGTAATTACAAAAAACCATTTCAAATTATACAACAGGAAAAAGTGCAGTAGCATACTGAAGACAGAAAAGCTACTTTACAATAAAATGTATAATATAGAATTCCCTCGTCAAAGAAGAAGAAAGCGATGAAAATAAGTTTAATAATAAATTCTGATAACAAGGAGTTCTTCTCAAAATTACTTTAATGCAATGATTATTTTCTGATAATTGAACCGTACTACACGTAATTGACCTTATTGATCCAGGAGGCTGACTGTTACTTTACAGAAAAAAATTACGTTGCTCATCTAATTTAATCTGATACCGCACGGTAATCAAGAAAGATTTACCTGCAATAGCCCAAACTTTGGACGCATGCTTGTCTAATGTGGTGACACACTCATTGTTTTTAATAGTCCATACTTTGATGAGACCATCGTTTCCACAGCTCACAATCTGCGTTCCGTTGTTGAAAAATGCGCAATTCAAAACTGAGCAATCATGTCCTTCAATCGTCTAAAATTGAAAAAGTCAATAAACACATATTCCATTCAGACTGATATTAAATCAAATGAAAATTCATTTAAACTTGGTAACTTTAATTCACCTATCATTCACTCAAATCATACCATCAACAAGGAGATATTAAAATTTACGGCACCTACCTTCAAACAACGTAATTCGCTTATACTCCATAGTCTTAATGTCATATCAGCAGATGAAGTTAAAAGAACTTGGTCAATAGGAGAGAATTTCACGCACCATACGGCTCGAATGTGTCCACGAAACACGCCTACTAAAGATAGATCACTGACTGACCATATCTATAACACAAGCATAGAATTTGCACAAATTTGATAAGAGATGAAAAATAACATTAATTCGTTATGTAAAGGAAACATATTAATTTTTTATGAAATTTAAACAAAATAACAAAATGTATCCATGTATTGTGAAAAATAAACTCGAAGGTAACTATAATGTAAAAATTACAATTTAAACCCTCCTGAAAATTAATGAGTAAGGTCACATTTCATACTTAAATCAAGCAGATAGCTTATTGGAACTAACCTTGGCTGTCTTATCCTGAGAACCAGTAGCAATTAAATCATCTCTCATGGATAAACAGACACTGTTTATAGCTTGATCATGAGCAATTACGGTTCGCCAAACTTCCAGTTTCATAAATTGCTCTAAAAGTAATAATTGAATAATGATTTTAAGAGGAACAATTTGCAATTTCCATGTTGAAAACAACATAAATATTCTTACTATATTTTAACAGCGGTAATTTCCAAACTTTTAAAGTTTGATCTTCACTAGCGCTAATAATTTTACCATCTTGACAACTATGAGATAAAGCAACAGCTCCAATAGCTGCTTGGTGACGTGTACCAGAAGCCACACACTTGAAAAAGCCATCTTTACACATCCATACTCTCACTGAGTGATCCTAAACACGATAGAGAACTATCATGAGCCCCTAGGTATCGAAAATTTAATAATCATGAGAAAATACGCACTTTACTACCAGAAATGAGAACGTTCGGAAAACCTGGTGATGTAGCCAGAGACATGATGCAATCAGAGTGTCCCTTCAACAGGATACAGTTCATGTTCTTGTCATAAACATTCAAATTTGAACTGTTCGATGCTACAACAACGTAGTCGTCATCCTCACCGAAATACGTTATATCTAAGATTTCATCTAAGTAACCGGTTACCTACAAAATTGAATAAAAATAAAATTCTACCAACACAGGCTAGCACGAAAGATAAAAGATCACGCACCTGTTTGTGGCACGTAAAATTACAATCAAGTTTATACATTAATATAGTTTGGTCAGAGAAGACTTGAATAAGAAGCT
The DNA here is from genome assembly GCA_011428145.1 of Ericerus pela. Lineage (NCBI taxonomy): Eukaryota > Metazoa > Arthropoda > Insecta > Hemiptera > Coccidae > Ericerus > Ericerus pela. The sequence goes on from WOFM01000349.1 coordinate 516,852, forward strand.
GTGTGGTTTCGTTGTATATCAAGTTCACGATAGTGTGTGTTTTCTCTTCAGAACCGTTTAATCCACGGTGTCGAAGTTCATCGGAGACATCTGGCTCTAATTCACTGTCATAAATGTAAACTTGAGCTCCTTTCAGAAAGTCATAAATAACCATTTTCCCTAGAATAAAAATCTAAGAATTAAACATCAACTTGCGTGGTAAATTTTTGTTTTTCAAACGTAATGACACGCCATGTGAAACGAAAACCAGGATTACAATAACGTAATTTTCACCAAAGCATTCATAATTTTACTATAGTTCAACAATTATTTCCAGTCAAAGGGAAACGTACCTTTTTCAGCTCCAAATACTACAAAATTTCCTATAATTGGCTTCTCAAAGCCAGGTAATTCAATGCATGTAGGTAATAGTGTAGAACCTCCAATAGGTCCATTTAAGGAAATTGGTATTGAGCGAACCTCTTTCTTGGTTTTCAAGTCCCAAACAATAGCCAATGGATTGAAACCAACGCTGGAAATTTTGTTCAAAGTGTATTAGAAATAAAAAACAACTAACTCTCAACCGAAGCAATTTACAAAAGTATACCTGATCAAATACTGAAAATCTGATGTAATCAGAATACTTGATATTCTACTGTACTGACCCACAAGATTGTATACCTGACGGTGATTCCCATCTTTCTGGAGATGCCAGCCACGAATAACGTGTTCATCTCCAGATACGAAAAGAATTTCATCTTCTCCAATTTTATGGAATTCCAATATGCTGAAAAGACCATCGAGTCAAAGTTCTTGTTAATTTTTTTCTTCCTTCTTAAACCTAATGAATAAATTACCTGGTAACGCCATCAACACCACCTAATTTAAAATTACACGAATGATTTACAATATCCCACACTCTAACAGAATCTATACTTCCACTGGCCACGAAAGTTTTTTTTTCATTGAATGCTAATTTCATTAATGGTCCTTTGTGCTGTCCTTTCCACGACTTCAGCAATTCCGCGTCTACAAAAATTAAAGGGTTAAGCATTGTTTTGGCGATTTTCAAGAAACAAAATAAACTTACTTTTCCAATTCCATAACTTTATAAGTCCACTTTTGTGACCACTGACGAGTAATTCATCATCATTGGATAGTGTGAACGTCAATAGTGGATCATCAATGATATCATCTTCATCGCAGTTATTATATTCGACCAAATTAGGGGGAATAGTTTGCTTGATGAGGACTTCACCCACATTCACAATTGCTATGTGATTTGAACACATACATAAAAAATTCTGTCCATCACTGGTCACCTACATATAACAAACATGAATCATCCTACTCAGTTGACGTATCTACTCCAATCGAACCAAAAATTACACTTACTTTAAGTAATCCACCGGTGTAGAATTCTTTACAGATCTTCTCTGCTTCAAATCTAAAGCATCAAATTAATATTGAAATAAAATTCTGATATAAGAAAAGATTGTGCGAGTTGTTGAACTTACGTATCTTTAACTTTAATTCTATGCTCCATTGTAGAAACTTGGAAAAAATACCGTCAGATTCAGCTCAGATTCAAAATTATTTCACTTTCCCATCTGTTTTTTATTTTGAATCATTTTCTAATTATGAAAAGCATGTGCTTGCTTGAACTCCATCTCAATCAAAACAGGGATCCGAAGTACCGATTTTCAGAAATCAAAATTAGAACGTCTTCGCTTCTAAACTTGGAGTTCTGATGTTCTATAGAATATCCAGTCTCCAGCTCAATTAAAAGTTTCTAGGACATATACGACAGTGTTGTGCTCTCGTAAAAATGAAAAAAAGTTAAAATATTGTGATTATAAATAGGATTTAGTACCCTATTCCTTTTTTATCGTCTAAAGAAAGTTCCAAAGTTCTTACTTAAGGTAAAGATACTACAGACTTGAGTAGGGAAATACGCCATCTTGTTTCACAAACGAAAAGTAAACAAGGATCATTCTACAAAATCATCATTGTGTTGATGAGGTAATTGTGAAAGTTTTCTTTTTTAATTATTTCTCAGATTAATTTTGAAATATTTTCAAGTTGAAATGATATTGTGGTTTTATGATAGACAAGTTATTGAAGTTATTCCAGTTTATTTAACCTGTCTATAATGTATAGTTGTTGTAACGGAAATCCCACCTATCTCCTTCTTCATCATCACTACATCATATATATATGTCACACATTCTACCTCTCTCACGAATCGCTTCCCCTACTTTCGATCACCGATAACGCTGTGCTTCGCCATTTCGTACTAAATCATATTTTATTTCCAAATGTATTTTCAGTCTGCGAATAAATTCAATAGTGAATAAAAGTCTCAAGTTCTTTTTTGGTTCTTGCTTACTCTACCTCACATCAATAGTAATAGTTAAGAATATAGGTAGCATAAAAGAGATAAATATGTTACGGTTTTTTTTAACGTAAAATTGCAGGAAGATATTCGACAAAGCTCCATTTATTAATATAAACTAAAAATTTATCCAAAAAACCATAGTAAATCCTAATAGTTTTCAATGTAGTATAATAGTAACAGTGGGCTATCACTTTCCATTTATGAAACAAGATGGCGTATTTCCATACTTAAGCTAATACAGGTACTCTACTTAAGGTGACCGACTCGGTCCGATTGGTCGGACGTTCGAGTCATCGATGTTCGAGTCCCAGGTCCGAGTTTTAGTTCTTTTCTTTCTGTAAGGTTTTGTGATTCTATCTTCTTGATAAGAAGACATATTAATTTCATGTTAAAATCCAATGATCATTTTGGAAATGGAATAGAGCCTTTAAAATTTTATTAGTATTCTGATTCTCATTTCATGTGTTGTGACTTGTGTGTTTAAGAAGTGTCTAGTAGTGTTGAATCCTTTCAGGCTGATGCCGAAGTTATGATCGTCGTATACGTTTAAATTTCAACGTGGTATTTCTTAAAAATGTTCCGTACCTCAAATTTTTACAAACTTTTAGGTGAGTCAGGAGTTTCGCCACATCTCAATCTTGATTCAGTTTTTGCTTTACATTCTTTAATTTCTGTATTTTTTCCATTCATTTAGAAACATGTTTTCTATCTATTTTGCTGATTACCTTTACAGCTCTTTGCATGATAATCGACATATTGTTTAATTTTCGTTGTTCGTAATTTTTTCATGCATTAAATATAGATGAAGCAACCAATAGTCATCGTCTAGAGGTTGATTGGGATGTTATAATGAAAATAAATGATCTCATTCGTCAAAATGACGTTAAGTAAGTTATTTTCATTTCTCTCATTTGACATCAATGGTCGATCAGCTGTGTGTATCAACCATTAACCTTCTACTTATGAATCATCAAATTATAAGAGCCCGTTTAACAACTTGTACTGATAGAATTTAACCTCTTGATTACGCCGTAGTTACCAAAGTTTAAGTTTATTTTTTTGTATTTCAGTCCAAAAGAAGCAATAAACGCGATTGTTAAAAAGATCAGTAACGCTAATTCACACACGTCATTGTACGCATTGGGGGTAAGTATTTTATATTATTATACTATTCCTGACTAATATATGTGTCTTTTATGATCCGTGTTTGTATTAGGTTTTGGAATCGTGTGTCAAAAATTGTGGGTCGTTAATTCATGATGAAGTCAGTACGAAGTCGTTTATGGAACAGTTTCGCGACATAATTGAAAATTGTACACAGGAGAAAGTTAAAACAAAAGCATTAGATTTAATACAATCTTGGGCTTTCGCGTTTCGAAACATTCCTAAATATCGTGCTGTTAACGTAAGTTCTTTTTTATTATTTATAACTTCAGTATTTATGTATTTTTATTGTAATTTTACCTGATGTAATTACAGGATACTGCGACAATTATGAAAGCCAATGGTTATAAATTTCCGGCGTTTAAGGAAAGTGATGCTATGTTTACCGCCGACAATGCTCCAAAGTGGGAAGATGGAAATTGTTGCCATCGGTGTCGGACTCCTTTCACTCTAATTACTCGAAAAGTAAATTCCGATATGCAATTATGCCAATAATATACTAAATGGACAATTTGTTTCGCTTTTATGCAAATTTGATTCCTCATTGACCGTGATAATTCGATTATAGCATCATTGTCGTGCATGCGGTCAAGTATTTTGCAACGAATGTTCGGCTCGCGAATCCACCATACCTAAATACGGAATCGAAAAACCAGTTCGTGTTTGTGAAAGCTGCTTTGAGAAAAATAAGTGAGTATCGTGTTTAAATGATTTTTATTTTTAGGCTCATGAATATTCGATGAATGAATGTTTTGAATACTTGAAACTGGATAGTTTTGAATAGTTTTAAATAGGTGTAATATGAGTGTTGATTGTATGCCAATATGTATGAAAAATATGAGGTATGAGGTTAGAGAGCTTTACTCTCTTTACAGTTTGAGACATCGTCATTTTGGATCGTACTTTCTCCGATCACCTTTTCGTTCCTTCCATTGAGGATGCGTACCTTCAATGGACAGAACAAAACGGTACTCGGAAAAAGTAAGATCTAAAATGGCTTATGTTTCAGCTTGAATGAAGTTAGTCATCTGAAGGTATTTTACGGTTGTTAAATTTCCCTCAGTTCTGTCTTTGCGTTCCCTCATGAGATTAAATACTTATTTTGGTGTTTTAGATTTAATTCACTCATTTATTTTGTTTATTTATCTATAATTTTTTGGTCTCTTCATCTGTCTTTTTCTTCTTGAATTTAATACATTACGTTTGAAAAATACATGAAAAAGTATATGGCTTAGTAGCTTGGTGATTCAGGTGATTATCTACAAGGCCACAGGTTGTACGTTCGAGACCAGTTGCCGTCATATTACCGACTTGAAGTAGTGGTGTCTTCGACTTGGTGCTCCGCATAATATAATTAGAAAATTCATGTTGGGATATCATTGGCTTCCGATTGCCGCTTAACCTCATTCCTGTTCATTATCTAATAACCTTTCAACATGGGCAACATGGCCTCAATGCCTGTACCCTATGAAGGAAACAAAATAATTTGTTTCTTTGTCATAAAATTTACTAATGAGGAGGTACTTTACGTATATATTTTCAATTTCTTAATTGAATTCTTACATAATATAAGTGTTCTGCTACTGAAAATTTAGTCCCGCCTCAATACTTGAGAAGTCTGATCCATTTTCAGAGCAACGAAATAGAACTAACCACTAATAAGATTAGCTTGTTGTATGTCGCATCAATTGGTTCTATATTTTGAGACTAGCTTTGTTTGAAATGAATTTTTTTTATGATGAAATTAGCTTAGTTTATGTAGTTTCTTATTTTTTTTTTTTTTTGTTTTTCTAAAAAATGAGATGGTATTTTGAAACGAGAAAATCAGTTTAAATAATTTTGTGTGGCTAAAATTTCGTAAAGTTGGTACATTTGAACACAAGAGCACGAATAAAAATGTATGATTTTTCATAGTTTTACCAACTGCGTATGGACGAGGTTATAAGTTTGGTATGTCTATCTTATGTCTATCTCCGGAATTAACGGAATTTCGTTCGTTCAGAATAAGGGTCTGACTTCATAGATTTTAATGAAAGTAGGCTCAAAATGTTCCTGACCATCCGGAGAATGTCCTAGGCTATTAATATTAGAAAATTAAAAAGTTAGAAGGGTTTAATTGAAGAAAGTGAGAATTTAAAGATTGAAAAAATTATTTTCATAAATTTAGGCATATCCACCAATAAGAGCTACTCATTCAGATTAACGCTGTCGGTTTTTTTTTTTTTTTTAATAAAATTTATTATTGTTTTCAATATACTTAACTTTTTTTTATAATAATGAATCTAGAATGTTTACTTCGTCTAGTAACAAATCCATAGCTGGCTAACTTGGTGTCGAATATTTACTGTTTATTGGTGAAAATAAAAATTATTCTCATTTATTATGAAGTAAAATGAAAATTTACATCTTGGTTATTGGAATATGCCTTCATTGAATTCTGCTCATATTTTATGCACGTTTTCCGTATTTAGTCGACTAACCTTCGAACAAATAAAATTTTTTATTATCTCATGTACAGTTATTTTAGAATTTTTTGTCGGTGTTTTAAACTGTTTTTCAATCTCTTGCAAAAAGTTAAATAATCGCCGAAAATGTTTGATTTTTAAATCTTATTTTACGTTAGTTTGTGGAGACAACTCAAGAATTTTAATATCATTGGAAGGGACTGTTGGGTTGTGTGTATTCATTTTTACTGCAAAAAGTCACGATCTAACCGCCGATGTAATTGTTTTTCCGAGTATTCTGAATTTTTTATACCAATTTATAGCCTATTGTGTATACATGAAAAAATATAGTGGTGAATAAATCTCGTGCAAATTTTTTTTATATCTATTTTCGTTAGTTGCTCTTTGGTGGATGAAAAATTCATTTTGAAAAAGCACTAAAAATTCGGATAAGGTGACGAATACCTTGAAAACATTTTGCCAAAATTCATAGCTTCAAAAAAGTCAAAAAGCTTAAGAATTTTTACAGATTTATAATAACACTTTTTGAGTATGATTGTGGGAATTAGAAATGCATTTTTTTTTAACTCAGTCAATATTTCTGAGGCAGGGCTAATCCTTCGATTTTTACAGTACAACTTTTCTTCTCTGTTCTGTGAACGTCTGTCAAAATGCTTGTAATTCGTTAAATGTCTTGGTTTGATGAATCCTCGTCGCCATATAATTCAATTTATAATTTTATATAGTCTACAACCGACCTGCATACCATCGATAATTTCTTGCATTCATGTGATAGAACCTCGATAGCATTGACAGATATGTGACAATTGATCTTACATATTGTGTGGGTAACAAAATTCTATTAGAAAGAGTATGAAAGTTTTCTCTTTGTAGCTAACTTGTTGATTTTTGGTAATCTTTTTTGTGGTTGCGACGTTGTCTGGGAAGTTTTATTAACTCTTCCAAGGTACTTTTAAAACATTTTATTAAGGATTTAAAAATTGAAAATAAATTGATTATTTTCCAGAACTTTCTTTCTGTCGGTTCTTCGCTCTATGTTTTCAGTCAACTCTTAAGTCCGAATGCTAGAATGATACTTGAGTATCCATAATACCTTAAGAATTACCTTAACAATGTTATCTATTTATAATTGTATGCATGTTTATGTATAGATATAATCGATAATGGAAAAAGTGTAAGAATTCCTTAAGTATCATTCTTCCATTAGGCTCTTAAGTATAATTTTTTTTTTTTCATCTTATCTGAACAGTATACCGTACTTCCTCCTTGGTCTATGTTCTCATTTGACGTGATTATCTCTGATATAAAAAAAGTTTCAAAATATTTTTTCATATTACCTACTTGCAGTTTTATTTTTTATTTTTACCGTTTGTCCTTACTCTTGTTTATTTTTTCCGACGATATTTATGAGCAAGTCCGTTCTTGTTTTGAACCTATTTTTCAAAAGAGATTTACTTTTGTGACTCTTATTCTTTTTCTAATCATTTTCCTGCTGTATAAAAAAAAAAAAAGAAAAAAAAAAGAAAAGAAAAACATGTTTATTGTTTCGCTTTGCAGGAATTGTTCGTCGCATAGTGGAAACGACTCGAATCATGCGTCATTGCAAAAAGGAAAAAGAAGACCTCATAAAAGCAGAAAGTCATCCCCTTCTTGGTCAAAAAATACCTTAAAGTAATTGTCTTTTGATGTGACCAAGTTGTTACCGCAATTTAGACTTATAGTATCTATTAGGTTTTTTATTTTATTTTTTGTTTTTCCTTAGAAGTAGGCAAATTAACGAGAAAAAAAAAGGGCTTGCATAATATGTTTTTTTCATTTGTTTAGAATCGTAAGTGTTCTTTGTAATTGTATGCATTGCATTTCTTAAAGTTCATATTTTTGTTTGAATTGAACATTGCTGCCTTTTGTGTTGAATCGTTGGTTTTTCTAAAAAATAAAAAAAAGAAACCTATCGAAAAAGCAGTTCTGGCTCGATTCGATTAGCGTTGTCTCAATAATGGTGAATTCTTTTTTTTTATGTTCCAAACCATTAATTCATTGTCGTCGTGTTTTTTTTTTTTTTTTTTTTTTGGTTAAATATGTGCTTTTCTTCTTGTTTCTTTCTGCCACGAAATTTTTCTTACTTTTTTTGGATGCATGCATGCCGATTATATTTCATTGTACATATAAACACATATTTATTTCCTGTCTCGGGACCAATATTTACGATATTCTTCGATGCTTGAGTGTGGAATGTGTATGCAGGGGACTTGAGGGGCTTGAGCTCCTGTCAAACTAATTTAAATTTGTTTTAATATTCGCAGGCCTGGAGGAAGTTTGTCAAAGGCGGAAGACTTACCTAGCGAGTACGTGAATAGTTCGTTAGCCCAGCAACCTCAAGTATGGAGCTTTTTACTCAAATTTTTTGTTATGGATTTTTGATTGTACTTCGTTGCTCACGTTCCATAATTTTTTCTTATTTTCAAGACCGCACCTAAAAAATCCGAAGCAGAATTGGAGGATGAAGAAAACATGCAGTTAGCTTTGGCGCTGTCACAATCTGAGATTGAATCTAAAGTAAGTACCAAAATTACCTGAGTGATTATAGAAAGTAGAAGTGCCAATGAAGAGAATATTTTCTGAGAATATCGAAAATGCTATGTTTATGTTTTCTTAATTGCTGAAGTGATTTTTGTTTTGTTACTCGATAACCGTACTAATACATATGTATACTTGTTGAATTACTGCCCACGAACAGTTTTAAGTTTGACTGCACTTATGTTAATTTCTTCTTGCGTGTGCACTTCTGCTTTAATAGCACTTCAGAGTTATGATTTTTCCTCCCGAATTTTCAAAAAGCTAATGTTATGGAGGTTACCTTCTAATTTCTGAATTTTTGTGAATTGCGCCCTTACCTTTGTAAAACAGTCAAAATTTCTATAAAATTTTTTCTCAGCTTTTGACTCGTGGCTGGTCTCACTTCTAAATTCTTTCTTTTTTAAAACATGCTCTCGTCTTTTTTTTTTTTTTTTTTTTTTTTTTTTGTTACAGTGGCATTATAATATTTTTTGCCTGTTTCTTCTGCTAGATCAAATCAAGTTATTTCAACAGATTTTAAAAAAGTAAAATGTAATTTAGTATTTTAAGAAAATTCGATCATGTAGATGTATGGATGGGTAAATACGAAAATCTGAGACATAAAACCTTATAAAACCCTTCAATGAACAGATTTCACTCTATTTCACTGGATCATCCCAGATTCACAACGTAGTCTTTGGTTAACTCTGAATTCACAGGACCAACGTACTGAAATCAGACAAAAAAAGACCTACTGTGCGTGTGCAGAAAATCTATGCCCATTTAAAGGTTTTGTAATCATGACCCGCTCTATTTACATTGGTGAGATACAGCTGCTGGTTATCCACTATTCACATCCTTATATGATCGAAGAATACAAGACATTTTGTCTCCCTAATATTTTTCAGTTTATATTTTATAGAGAAGAAAAGGTGTGATGAACAAATGGTCGAAAATTGAAAAAAAAACAAATAACGAGTCGTGTTAGGGTAGAGGGGAATTTTTTTAACTTCAAAGGATGTAACCACAGATTGTTGTACTTTAGGAGATTGTTTTTTGAGAAGTATTTTAAAACTTTATCGTCACATCTCGTACAATGTTGTTAATACCTTTTTTGATGATTGAGAATATTTGTCCGGATAATAGTACCTCTTGTTCCTTCTTTGTCGCCAAAGTTAATTGCATTGATATTATTCAATTCGCACGTTTTACTTTTCCTGTGCAAATTATTTGTCCCTACTGTATTCGCGTTGGTGGGAATTCGCTATTAGTTTTCAAATAATGTTTCTTGATCTTTAGTTACTCGTGAATTTTTCACCCTTTACGAAGTAACAGCGTGTGAGACCAGTAGCTTTTCCATTTTTTTTTCTAATCACCTTAAGAACATACAAATGTGCGCATATTTTCTATATTTATTTCTTCCTATAAGATTATTTATTATTCGTCCGTCTCAGTTTTCGTTGTTCGTTGTATCCATGCGATTTGGATGCTATATTATTCACCTAACTTTAATTGGTGTTACAGCAATCATCATATCGTCCTGTGACCAGATCGAAATCATTTTCTCCGCCCGTCTCTGTAAACGTGAGTACTTGTTGGCTACTGGTGCTTTGTCTTTTTGCTTGTATTGTCCAACATTATGTTCGACTATTCATCGTTGATTCACTTAGCAGAAAGTTAATCAATACGAAAACGAAGATCCTGAGTTGTCGCGTTACTTAAATCGTACGTACTGGGAAAACAGAGCCAACGACGCTGCAGATAAATACTATGAACGCGATGACAAACTCAACTCGGTGGTGGCCACGCAGAATTTTGACGGTTTAGCCAATAAACCGATTGAGAATGGCATCGAATCGGACGGAGATATCGAAGAATTCATCAACGCGCTTCGTAGCCAGGTGGAGATTTTCGTTAATCGTATGAAATCCAATTCTAGTCGTGGTCGTTCCATCTCAAATGACTCGTCGGTGCAATCGCTGTTCATGAATATTACGACCATGCATTCGCAGTTATTGAAATACATTCAAGAACAAGACGACAGTAGAGGTGAGACATGCGGAATTATATCCGAACTTAGTGGCGTGGGTAAAATTTTATTTGAAGCGAGTCAAAAGGCCGAAAACTTGACTCGTGAAAAATCTTTTGTAGGGTAATTGAGAAAACGAATCGAGTATTTTGCACTTCCCAGTGGCGAAATTGAAGCCGTTTTTAAATTAAGTCAAAAATTTTTAACGCATTATGTTAAACCCAATGTAACCTTTTGCAGTGTTCGTTTCTGTTCTTCAGTTGTTTACATTGTCCCGTGCTTCCTTCTCTTATGCAGTGTTGATGCACTTTGTATTATTGATTTTTTGCGTTACTTTGTTGCAGTATTTTACATTGTCCCTTGCTTCAACCTCTTATGCAGTGTTAATGCACTTTGTATTATTGATTTTTTGTGTTACTTTGTTGCAGTATACTTCGAAGGCTTGCAGGATAAATTGACGCAGGTGAGAGACGCGAGGGCAGCATTGGATGCCCTGCGAGAAGAGCACCGTGAAAGATTGAGACGTGAAGCCGAAATTGCCGAACGACAACGCCAGATACAAATGGCGCAAAAATTGGAAATCATGAGACACAAAAAACAAGAATACCTACAAGTAAGATTTCGAATTTTTGATGCGTGGAATATAATTATTTGGGAGTGAGATGTTGCTTAATGGTGTCCGATGATTGCTTACAGTATCAGAGAGAATTAGCTTTGCAGCAGATACGTGATCAAGAACGTGAACTGCATATGCGACAAGAGCAACAGAAACAGCAGTATCGGTTGGGAGGACCGTATGCAACCAATCCGTATATGGTTCCATCTCAAGGTAAACACTTTAGTTGTGGACTATTTCGATTGTATTTAGGCCATTTAGGCTGGCTGAATTATTAACTCTGTGAAATGTACTTGCAAAATATTTGAAATGATATTTCTGAAGTGATTTTAGTTTGCTTCAACCGTTTACCATTGTTTTTCTGCATGTCACATTCATGTGTTGAAATTTGTCATAAAATTATGAGTCTTGATATTATTGGCTAGAATTCGACTTGATTTGTCAAGTTATGAAGATATTAAAGTTATTAGTGCGTCGTCTTTGATAGTATGCACCAAACATGATGTACAAAAATCGGCTTGTATCTGTTTGTCACTGTGCCTCACACTCTCATGCCTAGGCGGATCAGCTCATCTCTAATCTTCATTCCGTCGCTTCCTGAAAAATCGTTTGTACATCCCTTATGTCGCTTCACTATCGAATATTTATCAGCCAGTGAGCCGATACTTTTTTTTCTTTCTGGGCCTTTTTCCACGTGTGCTCCCACATATGATCTATCTTGGCATTTCATATATCCGAAGTTTTGAGCCTCCTTTCATTTTATTTTACTGAATATTTTTCTTCTGACGTAGGTACTTTCGAGACTAAGTGGTTTTTACGTTCTACCAGTTATTGCAGCCATGCCACATGTCATCTACTTATCTGATGTTTGATATAGTTTCTCTACTCATTTTTTTCAACGTTACTCTTGTTCGAATGCTAGCTCAAGTAGCCCTTAATTGTCAGATATTGTAATGTTGACTGTTCATTTGTTAGGAATGTTAAAATATTATTTTATTCAAAGCATGCCAGTTCATTCATAGTGTTCGTATAAAGCTTGAAAATCTAGGTCTCTCATTGAAATAAAAACGCATTATTTAATTTTTGAAAATGCAATTACCTAATAGTTATTGTGAATAATATTTCTCGAATGTAAAAAAACTTAGATGTGCTTTTTTTGCTACTTTTCTTGTTGCCGATTTAAATTTCGAAAATATTTTGATTTTTTTTAAATTTTTCGTAAATTTCCAGGAGTTTCAGCGTTTGAACCGGTGACGTCAATGGGAATGAACATGAATAGTTTACCTCCAGTGACTGCCTCTGCTGGACCATTCGCGCCGCCGCAATTCGCTTCACCTTATTCTCAAGGTTCGTTGAATTTTGTTTCGTCAGGTGGATAGTCAGTCGTCCTTGTGAACTATAATTATGACTCTTTACCTTCGGCAATATTTAATGTATGGGTGTTTGTTCAGTTTAATGGCCCTGTACGCTTGGAGTAGTAACTGATAGGTTGTAAGCTGCAGACCAGACCGGTCGCAGTAAAATTGCCCAGCTCTTAGGTGGCAGCTAGCTTCTTTTTTTTTTTTTAATTTCATTGGTCGACACACATTTTGAGAAAAGTTTTTTTTATTGGGCTTTGCCTACGTGGCCATTTTACGCAGCATCTAGCGGGCATATTTAATGTCGAAGTAAAGGAGGGAATAGTTGGGATCTGGTGGCTAGTAGTCTACCAGGATAAATGTTTCAGTCACATACTAGAGCATCACTAGAACCTGACTAAATAGATCACCATTTTGGGTTATGTCAGCGGTCAGTGTTGAACTCACAATTTTTTGATTGCAAAGCCAAGTATTTGATCACTGTGCCACGCAGACCACGAGGGTGAAATTGAAAAATGAATAATTGACTTATTACATTATGAAAATTGTGGTGTTAGTTTTTTTAGGATTTATTATTGAAACTTTTTTTAGTCTTTTGGGGTGAATTTTGTTTTACATTAAGTCCAAAAATTTTTCGATACATGCAAGCATTGATTAGTTAGAGGTTGTCGATGAATCTATCTTAGATGCTCCTCATGTCGCCATAAAGAAACCAACTTCTGTATTAATGTGTGGTGATTCCACTGCATTTGTAACGAAAATATTACGCGAGTGAAGTTGGAACTCTTTCCCCTCTACTGCCTTCTTCAATACGTTTATGACGCGTAATTATCTAATATTTTGGTTTAATAGCTAATTTTCATTACCCTTTATAACGTTTGATTGTTTTCACTTTTTATTCGTTTCGAAAAACGTGTAGGACAAAACGTATCTCAATTAGGTGGACCGCCTCAGCAGCCCATGATGATGGGTCAGCCGCAGATGCCGCCGCCCAACTCTTACATTCCTGGCAACCCTCCACCGTCTGGCCAAATGGTGAACGCACCCCCCACGCAAGGTGGCCAGTACCCGATGAATCAGCCGCCGGGACCCATGATGCATCCAAACGATCATCTCAAGATGAACACCCAATCGCAGCCGATTCCAGTAGACGCACAGAACGGACATCCAATGGGACCACAAGTTGGCGGTGCCGGTGGCGCCGGTGGACCTATGGGGCCACCAAATCAGCATATAATGGGACCCCCAGGTCCTCCATCCCAGGCAATGAATCGTGTCGAGCCGAACGCCCACATGATGAGTCCGCCTGGAATTCAGCATCCCGGAATTATGCGCTCCATGGTGCCGCCTTCTTCGTCGCCGCTGTCGTCGCCGTCCAGCTCTAGCGAGCATTCGCTAATTCAGCACGGACCGCAGCCCGTACCTTCAGCACCGTCAGCTACCAGTACTCCTCTGCCGGAGGAGAAAGAAGAGATTGCCGAGCTTATATCATTCGATTAACGCGGTCGCTATTATGTCTGATCTATTCTGCGTGTCTCTTATTGGTATTATAATTATGATGATGAGATTCTCGTCTTCTGATTTGCAGAACGACGTTGGCTGTGTTTGGTATTATAGTGAAGACGTGTAAAGAAAAATGAGAAGTCGAGTTTATCGCATTTTATTTTCGTTAACGTAACAATATTCTTTCTTTTTTTTTTCTTTCTTTTATTTGTTTTCCTACTCGTATCTTATCGCTTTACATTAATTTCATGAGATGAAATTCTTAGCTATTGTCTGAAAATAAATCATATTTCTTATTTTTATGTTACGGAAAAAATTTGAAATATATGTACAGTAAATTATGCTGTTGTATTTTTAACGTGTATTATTCTGTTTCTTGTTTTATTTTTTCATATATACAATATATATATATATATGGGGGAAGGTGTCCTCTTTTCGCATGGCCGTGATTTTCAAATTTTAAATACCGATGACGTGTACTTTAGAGTTAAAGTAAAGTCAGTGACAGCTCTAAGGCTTGCAAGGCTGGGACAAAATCTTAGTATTTTTTGTTTGAAAGTATTACAGTTTCCAAGAAAGCAAATAGTTCGTATTAGACGTGCATATTTCTGAAATTCAAGTTTCTTGAAATTTTCGATTATCTAACTACCTATGTCTGGGTATCTATGTTGGGTCTGAAATTTTTGTCCTACCTTATTGCATATTTACATCATGGTTACGAGGAAAGAAAACACCATGACAGAACGTAATTCAAAATTTATTTACCATTAATTAAATGGTTTTATCGCTTCTGAGCACAATTTAATGGTATTTTCATGCGGAATTGTTAATTGATCGGATTGCAAGTGTGAAAAAAACATTATGTACGTTCATTTTAACAGCTTTTGTTCCTTTTGGGTTATTTCTGACAATTTTGATAGGTTTTTGCTCTATGTTTTTTTGAATTATTACTTTTGCCTGTGGCGACGGGTGGTCGATGACGAACGAGTGTGTATTACACACTCGTCGACCACCTAGCAGGCCAGTGGGGTAAAACCCACAAACTATCTTTTGGTGCTCACGGCTGTATATTTCGTCTATGCAGCTAAACTTGTTTACTGGGCTCGGCCCGCACACACTCCTCGCTGTACACGCAACCGACCGCTATTGGTATTTGTGTGGTGTCGTGTACACTTATACACACACCCACAATTACTTTATTTTTTTCCTCAAGTTTCTGACACACTCCTACAAATATTAAATTCTGAAGCAATAGTATCGTCCGTGTAATGGTGGGGTATGTTATTTTTGGCAGGTACTGAATTCGGTGTTTCTTCTTCATATGGTCATGTGACATTCATTAAAAGGAAGAAATTTATTGAGGCTTAGATTGTATTACCATTTAATTATAAATTTCAAAACAGTGGCGAAACTTGCCTAGCCCTGGCGGGAAAATGCCGTCCAAAAACTTTCCAATTTATACTTAATGTGTGAAAATTTTACTCTTGAATATTCTCTTCCCCAACAAAAAATTAGTTTTATAGTTTTATGTTATTCCTTACTAACAACTAGCAAATAATGCGGTACTTTAGTGAGTGAAGTTTTATTTTTTGTTAAAAAATTTAAGCGTACAATTTACAATTTCCCCGAAATAACGTCGAAGAGAAAGTTTATGAATAATTTTATAATAATGCCTTGTTCTTCAAGAAACAGCAAAAAAAAATTTATAGCAGTTTTTTTTAAAACAAATGAAAAATATTTCATGCAATTGATACCTATTTTATATGGTCTCCAATTTCTGCGTGTAATACACTTAGGTATTCATACATTCACAAATACATGAGATTATATTCTTCGATATAGATACATGCTTGAAAAACATTACAATTATTCTCAACTTTTATATTTCTAAAATTATTATTAATTTTTAAAACAATTTTTTAAATATTAAAATTACTTAAACAAAATTACAAACTAATGTTCATATCACAGATTCAGATATAATTATATTTCATGTAAAACGGATTTATACGTATAAATACATGAAAACATAATTTATAATGAGATTTCCAGTATTCGAATTTCGTAAAATTTGATTACTTTTGAACGAACTTTAATATGGATAAGGAGGGTTGGTTTATTGCATCGGGTTTCTAAATTTTTGTATTAAATTAATGCAATACTTACTCAGGTATCGACAATTAATTATTGGCAATTATTAATTAGGCAGATACCTATCTCCTTTTGAAAATAAACAGTGTCCAAACTGAAAACAATTTATGATAGGTACCTTACGTAATCTTTCGTTTCAAATTGAATTTCTAACAAAACTGAAAATTTTGAAATGTGATATTTATTTTCAAAAATTCCAATGGTGGTAGCCAATGGCAATAGCTCTAAAAATGCAGTTAAACCTGCTTCAATATTTATCAGTTTTAAAGAAACTGTAAACGTTATTGAATAAAAAAATTATTTGTTAAACTTTACTGTTATAAGACTTTTTCGTAGAAATTTGGGCAGCCGAGTATCTTGGTCAGAGTCTCTTTTTTTTACTATTTCCTGATTAATTTCTCGCTCTTTTCCTATAACTTACATTCTTCCTGATTCCAAGGATTGTTAGGTACTTGTAGGATATAGGTAAATATTGGTATAGAGTTTTTATTAGTTCTGCTGAAATGTTTTTAATTAATAAAGTTTTAAAATCGTCTGCTTCCGTTAGATCAACACTATCATTACATGGTTTGTCACTTACAACTCAATAAAATGTACGAATTTCTTCACACTTTTCCCATTTCACGAAGCAAAACTCATACGAAACCAGTCAAGACCATTACTAGGCTACAGCTCTCTAAATATGAAAACTGGTTTTTGTTCTATCTGAATTAATCCTATACACCTACCTAAACGAATGTAATTTTTCACTGAAGAAAATACAATGCTTGTGACTCACTAAGCAAAAAAAAGGGAGGGACGTAGAAATTAATACAGATAGGTAACAGGTATGTGTAGGCACAATTTTTTCGGAATGCATTAACAAATTTTGTTAAAATCGGATACTTATTAGAAATTTATGTTATTTCTGCTTAAGTACCTAGGCTGTAATTGGTCATTTTTTGGAAAGCTTAACGTACAAATAAAATGTAAATGCAATATATTAGCCTTCGTTTGCATGTTCAATACGGTGGTAGAGATCATTCGGCTCTCGTGTTACTGAAAGAACATCGTATGCATCTACTGCAAGAACACTGTTTCTTTACATTATATCATGTTGAAGGACAAACCGTGCAATAAATAACACATAAATTCGATTTCAGGCACAAGTTGTCAGTGGGGTGTGTGATCTAATGCATGTAGCTGTATGTATAGGTATAGGTACAGGTACTTGAAAGAGGTTGGTGCTGATTATTCATCTTTTTATCTGGAATTAGCAGGCTTATAATATGGTATTCGTTGGTCCTCTTCTTTCAGTTTCAAGTAAAAACTGTAGACAACCAGCCATAGATAGAAATATAGCACTAGAAACGAGGAAAAAGCAACGGTATAAACGGTTCGTAAAAATTGATAAAATTGACTGTGTTCGAGTGGAATAATAAAACTTTTTACCTGTTATTAACGCGCCAATTATCAGCCAGATGACTGATTCGAAATATTGATGATGGAATAGGTAATAAAATCCCCAATAAATTACTGATATCACCCAACTGATTACCAACATTATTCCGAGGATTATCCATAGGACTAGGAAAAATTTTCTTTCCTAAAAATTAATAAAATGAATAGAATTTAAGTCATGTATTAATAAATTAGGTAGGAACATATTTTTTAGTTCGAATAAATAAATTGCTTGCTTTAAATACCTTATACTAGGGTACCATAACTTTTAATTTTTTCCTCTTGATTTTTACTCATATGTGTTTATTCGGCTGTTTAAATATAAATAGCCTACGATACCCAACTCAAGTGAATACTAGTTTTAATTTTAATGAAATATATTCACTTTATAGGTGAAGAAGTGTAGGTAAGTACGTACTTTCAGAACTCCTAGCACGAGTACTCCAGAAATGATTATTGTCATGAACAGGTTGAAAACAAGTATAATTTTAACTGGGGAAAAAAAGAATCGTTAATTTTTCTATATTTCCAATAACGTATAATTTATTGCCGTAAAATTTCTATAAATTTATGTGACTCACTTGTTGTTTGAGGTAAATCAATTATAATACTGTGTAGCTTCTCTTTAGTGAATATAATGAAAATCATTGTCAAGGCTGCTGCAATCTGCAAATACAAGATAAATGAAATTAAAAGCTTATCTATATAGGTACGTACCTATACTTACTTATTATCACTGAAAAATGTACTATAATTTGTTGTTCGAGTTGTTTAACATAATATGGGTGTACTAACAAGAACCTTATCTGAACCCAGTTATCTCAAAAAAAAAATTGGAATGTATTTATGATGAATTATTAATGAATATGGTGAATTTTCAAAACAACGCAGTAAAAAAAAGTCTATTAAGGTTTAATAAAGATTTGACTAAAGAAATTGGTAATAAATGCCACTTTTTTTTTTTTTTTAATTTGGATACTTACAGGATTTCTAACATTTTGAACGTTCTTTTGTTCAATAAAATGATTTATAGGCAGTTTTAATTTATTTTTGTTTTCGTCTACAGACCCAGGACTGTATACATACGAGAGACAACAAGATAGTTGCCCCAAATATTGATTTGCTTTCTCTATCATTTCTAAATATTTTATGTTTTTACTTTTGAAATATTTTTCTTTAAAAGGGTAAAAATTTCCTCATTTTTCAATATCATAAAGGAGCTTTTTTTTTCTTATATCTACTTACTTATTTACCTACTTATTTATTTTTTGAAACAAGTAAAATTGAGGCCGTGCTTATGAAAAAGGGCAAAGTGACGTTCATTCAGCGAAACTGTGCTCTAAAGGCTTGTTAATCAAATACAACAAACCACACAGCTATATCTATGAAATTAGTTACACAGCTTCTATTTCAAGATGAAGAAGTCTGTTCTTTTTCAATATTTTCAGAGTTCTATGGTTAACTTTTTTTGATTTTCTCAAGAAATTAAGAAATTCCAGTCTAAAAAAATTTGTTTTGTCTTTTTTTTTTTGCTAGAAATTTATGATTTTTAAACATTGATTTTTCGTTCTTGTTATTTCAAGATGGTGAGATGGAAGTACTATTTATGTAGTAAAATAAAGAAATTCGAAATCATTTTTAGACACAAATTTTTTGTGAAAATGAAAATGGCCAAATTGTAGTCAACTTCGAAAATTCTTCGAAAATAGGGAAAGCAAGATAGAACTACCATAAAAACTAATTATATTTCTCTTTCATAAATTTTTTACCAAAATATTTTAGCTTCAACCTATTCAAAATGACATTGAACTCAAACTTAATACGTGTTTTTCTCAAAAAACTTTTCTCACTTAGGCCCGTCTCATATACATGCCTTCAATTAATGAAAATTTATTTTCATCAAGCCTGTGGTTCAGAGGTTCCAAAATTTATTTTTGTCCTATCTCATCTTTTAGTCCGATGACTACCATTCTGGTCCTCCTGCCCCAATATAACAATATGTAATTATTGTATCTTTTTTTTGCTATAGTCTCACGCCCTCTGCAGCCCCCTAGTTTGAGAACTATGGAGAGCTTATAAATAGGTGAAAGCTCTCAATAGGCCCATGCTGGATCACCTAATTTGGCTTTATTTTTTCAATTCATATAGGAAACAAATTTGAGTTTTCTACCTTGAAAATTATATAGGTACAGGTGATCGTTTTAATTTTAAAATTTATTTTATTTTATTCTTACAATAAATTGGGTAAGTCTACAAATAATGTTATTACAAGTCCTTAGTTCAGGTTGGAACTTCCAAAGTAGTCTACAAAATTTAAGACAATTTTCTGACTATAAATTCTTCTATTTCTAATTTAATACATTGTAATAATTTTTCAAGATAAATTAATATACCAGCTCTCGATGAGCATTAAATTTATTTTTCATTTCTTAATGATTACCCATATAAATTTTTTAATTATTTTTGTTGATAAAGCCCTATATGTTTTAATGGATTTTCGATACAGTTGGAAAAATTCATATTTAGTTGCCCAACTGTGGCTCTATAATTTTTCTTTTCTCGCTGTTAGACTAAATAGAAATTATTTAATATCCTGACTTGTGTCTACCAATAAGCTCTTTTCTTCTTTTTCTTCTTATGTTGTTTTTATTATTTTTTTGTTTTTAAGGAAAATAAAATAGCAAGTTGTCTCCAAAGCGTTCTTTCGCACTGAAAAATTAATCTAATAGAGAAAATTTCATTTGTCGAATAATGAATGTAAAAAAAAAAAAAAAGATAAGTAAATAAATGAAAAGAAAAGAAAGTAAGAAATAGAGAGCTTTTCAAAAACAGTTGTAAAAGAGACCCCTTCTGTTGCGTTATACCGTTCCATTGATTCTTATTTCTTGAAGTTACCTAAAAAATTTTTAATTTTTTGGAAAGGTCAAATTCGTAGATAGCTATATCTATATTGCCTTTCACTCGCCATAAAATTCTTCAGTCTAGTTATTATAACTGTGTAATCCAAAGATTATGTCAATAATTTTTGAGAAATAAATAAAAAAAAAGTTATAAACGATTTTGTTTCATTACGTGAAATTGTATTTGACTTCATATAGAAAATATTCTCCCTATAGGTAGTCTGTTACTCTTACCATTGATAATATTCCGGTTATTAGAGCTCCATTCTTTAGTGATGTACATCCCAGGAACGAATTCAACGGACGTTTTTTCGTACGTGATGGCATTTTTCCTGCAACAAAGAACCACAGTCCGATTTAGTTGATGTGTAGACAATAGACTGAGACGACTTTTTTCTTATATATATATATATATATATATATATATATATGTATATATATAAGTATACGTACACTTGCATTTTCTATGGAGACATTGGTAGTCTTTGGCTGAGAGAATTATAGGATTATTCGGATTAATGTTTAATTTCATTTTGTATTTATATACTTGACTGCTACAGTAAGTACCAACATATAGCATATAAATTTATTTGACATCTTAAAATCATCGTTGGAGATTGGCAACAACGTGAAAACATGATACAAGTGAAATTCCTACGTATGTTTTATTGTTCATCGTACAATAAGTGAGAATACGTACCCGACATATTTGAGATTACTATTAAAAGGTACCCACATATGACATTATTTTTATCAGACGTATCTAGGTATTAATTAGTTGTCAGGTGGGTAGGTACACATAATCTGCAAATTTGTCAATATTCATTCTCATAGCAGCGGATTGAATGTGTTTTTTCTTTATCTCTTTAATTTAATAATATGGTTAACGTTTTACGTGCCCAATTAGAGCGTACCAAGGTATACAATAATTTCGTCGTTAAGGAGGTATAAAATAGTATTTATAAATTCTTAAATTTTAATTAAAGTATGAAGATGCTTATGGGGGGGTGAATCACCCTACCGTAGCTTAACCTGTTGATAATTAAAAACAGACCAGTTGTCCTGCAAACTGAAAGTATAGATTTTGGGGAAAGAAAGTAAAATAGTAAAATTTTTTTTTTTTTGTGGGTTGTAAAAATTATTTTACTCATTACATCCCCACCCAGATGACATCGCTTGGCCCCTGATTGAAATCAGCTATATTTTGCGCACGACTTGAGTATATTGTAAATACGTTAGTAGGCACGTATACAGTTTGATATAGCCTAGGCCTATGTTTGAATTTCAACTACTTCAAAGACCTTTCATCTTCTTCCTTCTTTTCAACGAATGATAACGAAACATTGAAACTTGAACACCCGCGTACAATATACCCGATAATTTTAAAATTCGAATGAGAATCGGTGCTTTTTGCTACGAGTTCTCGAAATATGAAGGCTAGCCTATATTGCTGAACTATAGATACATTGGGAACAGGAGGTCGGAGTGTCTTAAAAATTAGGAAATTTTATCATCATTTTTTCAGCATTTAGTGTAGGCTAGTTGTAATTGCACGTGAAACTTAATTAGAACTCTTTTTCAAGGAAATTGACCGTTAAATTTTATTTTTTTATTTCTCTATTTTTTCGATAAAATCAATATTCGTGAAGATATACGAGAGAAATTAATTTTTGCATCACATGCACAAAAAAACGAGTTTTATTTGCACGTATGGAGAATGTAGGTAAAAGAATGAATCTTTGGTCTGCGAAGTGGAAGATAATTTTAAAATTTCTCGCGCAGGATTTTGATGCGCGAGAGTGAGTAAAGTACTTTACACACTATTGCGCAACTTAGTCCTGCGCGACATAGTGTAAAATATTCGAACGTATCAGCATTTTGATATTATAATTTACATTATTTCGTGAAAACCTTTTCGTCAAGTTGCCACTCCAATCAAACACAACATTTCAATTTTCAAAAAAACATCTTAAATGATTCCTCAGCCTCTAACTATGTTAGAGAGCTGCGGTTCATAATGATCGAAAGCGAATGAAATTTTAAAAATTTCCATATAATTTTGCAATTATCTTTCGCTATTTGACAACAAATAAATGAAAAAAACGCAAATTAATGGGAGATTTGCCATTTTTTGGAATATAGAAACTTCTTTTTTCTTCAATGATTCCTCAGTCGCTATTTAAGCTAGAGAGCTGGAAATGGTACCTTTCAAAAAAGGAATAAATTTACTTGAATTTAGTTTTCATTTAATTTTTTAATCATCTTTAACAACCTGAAAATAATAAAAAAAAAATGTAAATTGATGGAATTTTTTTTTTTTGAAATCCAGAAACCTCTCTTCTTTTACTCACCGATTCCTCAGCCCCTGTTTAAGCTAGAAATCTGGAATTAGTACTGTTGGAAAGTAGAAAAAATTTAGTTGAAACTACTTTCCTTATAATTTGTTAATCGTTCTTAGCTATTTGAAAATAAACAAACAAAAACACACAAAATAATGGAAAACTTGCAATTTTTTTTTTTCAGATATAATTTCTAAAATGTATTTATTTTAGGAGTTGTTTTTTATTGAGAGGGAGGGTTATTGTTATACTTTTTTTGTGGATTAGTTGCAAAAAGTATGATATGCGACAAGTGCGTGTGGGCTACATATTTTAACTCATGTCAAGTTTGCAGCACTCGCGCCTTCGGCTCGTCTTTAAATTCTTCACATTTGGTAAAAAAAAAGCCTACATTACGCACTTGTCACATGATATATTATTGAGGGCACATTTTCCAAATTTGCCACCTTAGCAAGTGGGTCAATGAGGATGGGGGAGTATGTGTGACTTTTAGAGGGCCAAATGCGAGAGTGGATCCAGTATTTCATAGGGGCGAGTGTAGAAAAGCTTTTTTTAATAAATCTTCTGGTTGGTTTGGTATCCCCCTCTTTACCCATTTTTAACCTAACCCTACTAATATCATGCACACTACAAGAGAAAAATGAAATTATCACTTTTGAAATCCTGATTTCTCCGAGGATGGTACAGAATTCTGACTCAACTCAGATTAATGTTGATTTTACATTCACATCAAAAGTTTTAATAGAAAAAACGAACAACGAAGTTTAACTCAGACTTGGACAACTTTTCACTTGCCATCAAAACTTATCGATGAGTTTATTAAAATAGAAATATAAAATAAAATAAATAAATAAAAATAAGCTTGCCGATATGGTGGAAGTAGTTTTCTCATTTTATTTCAAAGTAAACATAGCCGAGTAATGACTCCTAAAATTATTGAAATTTTCATGAAATTTAAAAACCAACTTATCTATAGTGGAGCTCAGTGGATATGAATTTTTTGATGTTTCAAACATAACGTCAGTTTGTAATATATATTTTCATCTATTTTTAATTATGACGAACAATATTTGTTAACACTGTTTCAAATACCAGAAATACAGGTATTTGACTCATCCCACAACTCTATTTGTAAACAATCTAAAATTTATCCATCCGAAATATCACAAATATAGGAATCCCATCTCCATATTCAGTGACCTAAATATACCTGTCCCTCAATATTATTACAAATCAGCATATCCCTATTATAACAAATCCCTACTTCACTTAGTCTATTCACCATAATCTATCAAATACACTTATGTACCCTGAATGGTATATAAAGCCTGAAGATGATACACTTGATGTTCAGTTACTGGTTTATTTTACTTAATTACCTTACGTATTCTTAACAGACAATTCCTGTCTAAGAGCTTAACCCAATGTTAAAAGACTTGTGTTTGAAATATTATTGATTGTTATGAATTATCATTTTCTTAGTAAAACTATCTAAAGTATCTATTGTGTTTAATATTATTGTCTCTCAAGAAGTTAAGATCTACAATAGCTCGTGGATACTAAATCAACTATTTTAAAATAATATCGAAATATTGTTACGTTTCAGGTAAAAATATTTCCTGTATGGTGTAACACTGAAAGTGGTTCTAATCGGTACTATCAGAGCTTATTTTGGCAGTTACACAGTTAAGTATAATTTTTTGTATTACGTCGCTGCTATCATGATGCAATTTTGAAATTGGTAGGTATGTTTTATACGAGCACATACATATAGCCAAATATAGTTATAAGAAATTTATTAGGAAAATGTTTATTATATCTTTTGGTCTTTTGGGAATGACTTTTTTATTTAATTTTTGAAAACTTTTTATCATTATTTTCCACATTTACCAAAGTACCTATAGATAAGGTAAAAAAATTCGTGAATACGGGTCTTTGATAAGTACCTCTATAACATAATGCAACCTCATGACATGCAGGTAATTTGCAAAAGGTAGCAGTTTTTGAGATTTAAAAAAAACAAAAAAGAAAAAATATATATTTTGAAGCTGATATGTGGCAACTGAATGTCACTCTAAAAGCAACCTTTGTAACAAAAATCTACCGAACGGATTCAAACGGATACTCTACGAACTTCATTACTTCCCACACTTACTAGTACCCGGCTATAGCTTTTTCTCTCCTTCAGATTACTTGGTTTTCCCGTATTAAGCAAAGGGGGTCAAGACGCTCAAGTGCCCAATTCTCAAACCCCATGCATCTGTCCACGATTTTCATATTTTGTAATGACATAAATCATATTTTTACTTACGAGGTTTTTTAAATACATAATATTTAGATAACTGTAGGGAAGACTGGGGCAATGGCAACCA
This sequence comes from Ericerus pela, assembly GCA_011428145.1. Taxonomy (NCBI): domain Eukaryota; kingdom Metazoa; phylum Arthropoda; class Insecta; order Hemiptera; family Coccidae; genus Ericerus; species Ericerus pela. Next base: position 542,122 of record WOFM01000349.1, read on the forward strand.
TCGGGGTAATTTATGACTACTCCATTATTGGTAAAAATAGCCATTATAATTTCATTTTCATGTTTCCCATTTGTACAGCTCTGTTTAAAGGTGCTACCGTACAAACAGAATTATGTGCGAGTCCTGTTATTTTTGGGCTGCAACACAAAAATTTAGGCAGCCAAAACAGCTAATTTTCGTGTTTTTTAATTGGGAATGTGACAAGGATAGTATATTTTAAGATAGTAAAATTATGAATTACAATTTTTTATTCATCGAGTGAAGTAACTAAATAAGTTTCTCTGTTTCATTATAACTAATTTATTTTATTTTTTTTTTTAAAAAAGAATTTTTGGCTTTTCGCAGTATTATAAAAAATTATGAAATCCTGAATCTTTATTTAATTAAAATAAGCCTTTTGAAGAATTTTTCACCTGGATTTTTTTCCTTAAATCCGCCGCTACATGTAGGTATTCTTTGCCCCAGATGGTAGTCTCAATTATGCCGATTTTTTAAAAATAAGAAAAATTCTCATTTTCTACATTTAAATGTACTATACGTAAATAAGACGAGTCGTTATGAACTTGAAAGTTTTTCAGCAGCAGGAACTGGAGTAATTATGCTGTTGAATGTCAAAATAATTAAACTTTTGGACGGTTTCTTCATTCCACTGTACCAATTTGAATTAGAACGGTAGCCATTGCCTCGGTCTCTCCTAGGTCCTCTATAAATGTACAGAAGAGATTTGTTTAATACAGTCATTATTATTAAGAGAGTATTCAAGATAATTTTCAGCAATTACTGACAAGAGAGCATTCCAACACACACACACACACATATATATATTTAATTATGACGTTATAAGCTGCGTTAATTAATGCTTCCGAATGAAATATTCTGTATGATTGCCAGTCAATCGTATTAATAATGTCAATGTGGTCGCGATTATGAAATCTACAGTAAACTACAATAAAGTGCAAACATTATAATTTTGCCATCATCAAAACACGTGTACGCATAATATAGGACGTATTGTTGGTACGCCACCTACAGTCCATATATTATTGAATTTTTTTCATCGAACAAAAAAAGGTCGATTATAATAGCCTATATCGTAGATACCTATATATAGGCTGTTTCTTTCTCACTCGGTCATTGTAATTTAATGAATATTCAATATCATATACCTAGTTTACCATCCTGTTACGTGACGGTCGTCATTGGGAGACTGAAAGGAAGAAAAAATTCTATTATATTTTGGTGAAGTCGATGAACGAGCAATTTATGACAGATTAATACATGAAAGAAGTTTAAAATGAACGCTAAATCATCGTAAGTAACGTCAATGAATAGCGTCACGTTTATTTTTAGGTAGTTAAGTACCTTTTTTTTTTTTATCAATGCCATTAACAAGTTCGACAGTGAAGACGTGAAACTGACCTTTCAAATGTTTGATACAAATTGTAATTGGCTAATTTTATATATAAATGTTATCAGGAAAAAATTTAATCTACAGACTCTAAGACAAATATTGGACCTTTTTTATTTCAGTTTTGTTTGTTTTTTTTGTTTTGTTTGTTTTTTTTTGCAGGGGAACCTAACCTAAACTTTTATCAACTTAACTATACAACTTTGGTTCATATATGAATGAACGTACTAAGTAAATTGAGTATAATTCCAAAAACAAAAAATTTTATTCGGAAATAATGAATTATTAATGATATACTGTATTGTAAAACGGGGGACCATTGAACCACAGCACTTTTTCGCTTTAACATACTCTGCAAGTCAAATGGATGAATTTTGAGAGCTGCTAATGCACGGTCTAGTTAGCTAAGTGTCTAAGATAAGTGATCACAGTTTTTTTTTTTTTTAATAGAAAAATATATACATTAATTGGGTGTTACCACGCTATAAAGTTGATGCAAAAAATTTGTAAAAAATTATCCAAAATATCTGGATCTGGATCTCGGTGGGAATAATTTTTAAAGGTTTGGTCGTACATTAACAAATTTCTATAACCCTAAGCTATGAAATAAAATTATCTTACCTTTACAGAAATGTGCATCATTTTCATGCTATAGAAGCCTATTTATACCTTGGCGTAACTGAACCCGTAAAATATTATCAGGATTCCAATAATTGTGCAAATAATTTGCATTAGTGATGACAGAAACACCCATGAGGAAACAAATTTCAATAAAACTTTGATGTTTTACGTGGTTTGAATCATTACTGTTTTCAATTTTTTCAGAAAAATTCATTGTTTAAGTACAATTTTGTCGTTTTCTCAAAAAGTTGGCGGCGTTTTTTCTTGAATTTGTCGTCAATTGATTACTGAAAGAGTGCAAAGTAAGATTAAGTACATCGAAAAAACTGGTAGTTTCAAAGTTTCCCAAGATAGAAGAATTTTGAACCGTGCATTTAAGACCCTTTTGTGTCTTTGAAAAACACAATAGGAAATTTTTCAACAAAGCATTCGATAGGTCTGTAGAAGTGCTTCTCCGATCCATAAAGCACCTATTTTTAACTCAAACACTAGCAGAGGTATTGTTAAAAAACATGCAAAAAAGGTTCAATGTTCCCTCATTTTACGGTAGCATGGATGTAATAGATTATATGGTAGTTTACTTCTCTTCTTGTGACTATACGTATGGTAGGTAGGTACATAATTACATATTTTCTGAAAAACCAAACAAAAAAAAACTTTAGCGCAGCAATGTTTTGCTAGAAAACCCAGTTTGATCCATATTTATATTCGTAGATATCGATATATCGATATTTCATTGCTAGTTTCAGGTGGGATTTGTTCTTTTCACACCCAACGAATTCTGGGCGTTCACTTTTGTTCACTTGTGATTCAAATTGTTGAATTAGTAATAATAAAGTTAACTTCTGTAGAGTAATAGAGGTATGTAGATGAGATTATTTTTTTAAATTATGAAAGGTAAAGAACGTAACTTTTTTCTCTTCATCATTGCAAAATCTTAAATAATTAATATGTTCTTCTGTACCTGAGGAAGAACTTCTATTGCAGTATGAGAACAAATTAATCGCAAGTCTGTTACTAAACCTAACCAGTTCTTTTAATGAACATTGGTGGTGTGTTCAGAATAATTGTGGATTCTAATGGAAAATGTTTATCTCATACGAGATATATTTTCCAACAGCTCTTTCTTGTCTTCCACAAAACCATAAATAAATTTGTCATTTATAGCAGTGACTTTGATGTTCAATTCTTTGCCATAATATTCCATCATGTAGTAATTAAATTATTTAATTCTAGTTCATTTCATATTTTTTATTCTAAATGTAGTAATATGCTTCGAAAATTTCTATGAAAAATCAATCTTATCAATTATGAAGGTTTCACCTTTACACAATTATATTCCTAAGATCTGAACAAAATTGCACGTACTTTCAGCCCACTGATTCACTCACGAGTTCGTTGGGTGTGAAAATAACAAATTCCGTTTCAGGTTAAGAAATTACAAAAAAACTATCCACAATTATCCACATCTTTAATATAAATATCGTTCTATGTTTTATCGCTAAAAACCGCTTTTCATAAGACTTTTTATTCCAGTTTTCTTGAGAATTGCTGAACTGATGAGCACTAAACTTCTTTCAGACCTGCTCCAATACAATAGCTATCTTTCTTATAAATTTCAGCCGTATCTGTTTGGTAATATTTTCAAAACCATGAACACAAAATGTTTACTAGAAATTTTTTTTCTCCAGTCTTCTTGGAAACTGCTGAATTAATAGGCACTAAACTTCTAACAAACTTGCACCAACATAAAGAATGTCTATCGTAAAAATTTCAGCCCAATCCGTTTCGTTATTTTCTCAAAAACCTGGAAAAGCAACTTTTTCAGGAATTTTTTTTTAGCTTTCTCAGAAACTAATTAACCGATAGACAAAAAATTTCTTTCAGACTTGCTTCAATATGAGAACTATTTCTCGTAAAAATTTTAGCCCTATCTACTTGGTAGTTTTCTCAAAACTGTGAACACAAAATTTTGGGTAATACATACATACCTACAATACACACATTAAAAAAAATTATGTCAAAATGAAACGATGGTATCAATCGTTTTCTTTTCTCATGAAACAGATAATTTTCATCATCCCCACCCCTAACCCCTCCATGATGTTGACGCATGAGGCTAACTCCCACTCTACAAATTCATAATTTTCTATTTTTGGCTAATTTTTAATATTATTTACAGCTCTTACCGTGGTTTGTTCGTGTCATTTTTCACTCTCTTACATTTTCTTATCTCACCTGTCTCTCTCTCTCTCGCGTATATTTGTTTTTTTTCCTTCTCTCTTTTCATGTCATAGTCATTCACCTCGAATTCTTCGATCATTTTCTTCACTACATTCACAACAATTCAAAATTTTACATGATCTGTTCATGTTTCATCTCTTGATTCCTTTTATTTCACTCACTTATTTCTTATCTTCAAACCCGGTATATGTATTTTTCTCCTTCCTTTTTATTTCTTTTTCCGCCGAATCTCCTATAATGTTCTTCATGTAATATTTTTCTTATATTTTTTCTTCTCTTAAAAATCTCGGAGGGAAATTCTTTTTTTAAAAACCTTACTTCGTTTTCTGACGCTCTTGGAGCAACATGTGTCTTTTATATTTCTCCATGGTCTATTATATTTTGTATTTTGTTGAAAAAATGTGTTAATTTATTTAAAAAGGCAATGGGCAATAATTCGGTGATGTTCCTGATTTGTACCGGAAGCAGAATGGCAATAGGTAAGTACACTCCATGGATTTCCGAGGTATGCAGATATAAAAATATAGTCGTTCCACGCTGACATCGGGTCCACGAATTCTGGTAGGCTGAGCCGGTCGGGGGGCAACATTTTGGAGTTGCCTCCCTTTGCAAATGAGACGTGGTTCGTGTTTTTCAGCCGTGGCCGTGGGCTTTTTGAAAAATAATGATGTGCAATCTGTTGGGTGGTGGGTCCTAAGTAGGCCCCCCTGGCATACCACAATGTCAATTTTAATACCTCATTTATAAGCAAACTGGGTAAAAACAATAAAATTTTTTATAACAAATACCTAATACGTTTTCTAATTAGAGACGTACGTAGCGTAGCTTTGAGAAGTATAATTATGCTGGTATAGACCATTGGCCACCGAAATCCGACATCCCCCTTTCACTCTACATTCCGTCATCGATACACAGGGTGAGTCACTTTTTGACTGTACCATTCAAAAATTATCATCTCTGGAATTAGGTAATGTCTTTCATTTTATTACCTGTTTTCTTTTGGGCCATATGTCATCTATATACAGCCTTGATGGAAATTAACTAACGTACCCCACAACACTTTTTATAAAACCTTCAACTCATAAAATCCATTAATCAATCCTCCTGTCAAATCGCAGCATAGAGCTCACGTTAACCGAAAATCACGCTAAGTTTTTCTTTAATGCTGCGTGAAAATGCCTCCTAAATTGTTGTCGATATTTTCATTCGCTTATCGCTGTCAGCAGTGTCAGCACATCGAACTGGACACGATATGCAACCCAGTGTACGCAGATAAATCGTTTCTTCATTAATATTATTATACTCGTGGACACCTCAGCTGTCGAAACCATCTTCTTCTTCTTCTTTTTGTGAGGCTTTCAATCGATTTTTCTTCACCTTCTCGTGCTTACGACATTAAAGCAGCCCTCAAGGTCACCGTTCCATTTGCCTAATTTCACGAGAATATCATTAGGTTAATGTTTTTTTTTACTCTACTTTTCTCTTTCTCTCTCTCACTCTCTCTCTCTCTCTCTCTCTCTCTCCCTCTCTATCGCACTACCTCATTTTACTTCAAATTATACTTCGAATTTTTCATCTTTTTTACGCATTTTACTCAAAACACCATCATTCATGAATAAACGTTTCTGTACATTTTGGTAGACAGAAAATATAACTATATAACGCTGCGGTCGACCGACGCCCATAGAAAATGTTATTTTTAGCCTAAACTGCGTATTGCCTACGTTTTGTTGTTTTTGTTGATTTTTGTGCCACATTTTCGTATTATTCGTCTGATGAGAATTATTTATTAAGCTAAACGATTGTTTAATTCAGCAACAGTACCAGGAGCATCATCGGAGAGGCGACCATAAGTGTATTCATTTTGTCAATATATAGCTACTCCTCCAGCGTATTATAGGCTACAGGCTATAGACTGGCCTAGCCTATAATTTAATCGCCTCGTCGTTGAAGCCAAATGCGCGCAATATTTGGACAGGCGGTGAATTAATTACATGAAGTAGGTACCGTGTGTGTACACATAAATAGACCAAGAAGGCTCAAGTACCCTACTGGCCTACATTTTTTTTTCTTCAACTTTTTGTTTACACAGTGGCTTAAATTTTCGAAATTAACACGCACTTTTTCTTTTTTTTTTTTTTTTTTTTTTTTTCGAGTAGTGGAATAAATTAAAAGAGTGGAAAAAAAACGGATACTTCTGTCTTTTTAGTCATTCGTTTCTCCTTTTACCCTTTTCTGGAATCGTCAGTGAATTATACACGTGTACGAATTTTGCCATTCGCAAACTGTCAATGCCAAATCTATTATTAAAACTTTACGACCTTTCGATATGCGGAGCTGTTGTTTCTAAACGTTTGTGTTCGTACAAAAATGACTATAAAGTTGATTTTTGACCCGACTCTTGATGTTGGTCGGTTTTGTTTACAATATGGATAAAAATGGCTGTCATTGATGACTTTATGGCGGTCCAGGAAAGGCAGAGACGACAAAGGTTAAAACTCAGGCTAATAAATGAATAAAAAATTCATCATTTCATTGGCGTCGGGGGCTCAAGATGGGATGGATATGTCCTCACTGTGGAGAGTAACATATATTATATATTAAATATCTCGGTTCAATGAAACTACAAGTGGTTATGGAAGACCAACCAAGAGAGAACTATGGGCACCACAAAATATTAGTGTCGGTGTTGGCTGCTGGGAGGCTTCGGATAACATAAAATTTACGAGGTCGAGACATTGTTTCATCCGAACCATTTCTATTTACACGGATGTATGTTGACCCGAGTATGTCTTATGAGTAAAGGGGGGGGGGTCTATACCAAATCTTTCTCCACCAAAATTTTTCTCATCCGATTTTCATTGCGGAAGGAGTGATGACGTCATAATTATGGACTATGAAATCCTTTGTAGCAAGGGTTGACCTATTGATAGAATTCTCAGAAGTAAATATGTTAATAGTTTTCTGAGAAGATGGAAATGCGAACTGGTTCTGTATAAAGATTGGTATTATCTAAATCTTCCTAATTAAAGAAGTAAAATTAATAAATAAAGGATATATCAACCTTATTAAATTAATGTGGCACAGTTTCACTATTATTTTTAACACGTACCTAAAGCTGAGTCCAAATTACCGCAACAAATGTTTGCGAACGTTGCAGCAACGTTGCACCCTCGATTTGGAAATATCTACAATGGCTGGTGGTGCATTACAGCTAACATTTCTAAATAAAATTTAAAGCCAGTCACATTGAAGGATGACGTACTTATACTTCACTGAGATTTTGGCAGATTTGGTTATTTATTGAAATAATTTGAGGTTAAAAACGAATTTTCAAAAGACAAGCATTTATTAGGTACAAGCGTCTAAAGACACCGTAGGGTAAATTTTTTCGGGTGGTTTCGGAATCGTTCGGAACATTTCGTTTGACTTAGTTTTCAAAGTTATTTTGTGTTTTTATTAAAATTTGAAATTATTTAGAATTTTTGTAAAAAAAACTATTTATTTATAGAGGCTGTATTTTTTTAAATATATTTTTTTAAAGCAAGAATCAGAAAAATTTTTAAGTTGTGAATAAAAAACACTGAATGACACTGTAAAGAAGAACGAAGTGTAGTATTCATGAGAACATGTTTGAATAAACCACCAGAAAAACTTCATTTATCCGTTGAAAATATTAAAAAAAAAAATCGAAGTCAACTTTATTTATTCAATTTAACATGAATGCAAAGAAAACTAAACAGAAAAGAACATTACTTATTTTCTAATTGAAGATCGTATGCACAGGAAGTATTTCAGGAAAAACAGTATAGAAAACATTAGATTTTACTTCGATGTTTTTGAATTTTTTTTACACTGGTAGGCCTACTAATGGAATGAATGTTTTCAATGTGCCTGAGTACATGATGTTTTTTACCAAAAGAAGTTTGACATAGGTCCCAGATGAATTGCGATTTGGAATTCATATTTAAAAACATCAAAAATTAAACAATTAGGTAACACATTTTCCAACTACCATTATTATCAATAAACTAACAAACAAAACAAACGAAAATCCCAAGTCGAACAAAGTGTTCCGACCAATTCCGAAACTACCCAAAAAAAAATTTACCCTACGGTGTCCCTATACCCTTGTGCATTTATTTTATTTTTTTTGGCTTTAGGTTCATGCGAAATAAACATTAGGTATTTCATTGTGGAAGGTTGGCTACAATATTGGTATATTCTAAAATCGCAGTCTAGTGAGTAGAATAAAAGCTTAACTTATAAAAAATGACACTGATAAGTACGGGTACTACCAGTTCAGAGGTGCAGTTGAAGTAAAGTTTTTAAAAGGATCTAGTTTTTCATTACATTTTTGCTCTTCTCCCACACTTGCTCCAAGTGCAAGGCCTCACAATAAGCGCCGCTTCAGGCAATTGCTTTTAAGCTTGCAGGCCATAAAAACCGCCATTGTTCAAATATGTGTGGACCCGTGCTAATTTTTACACTTTGTACTTAGAGGTACTATATATAAAAATCAGGACTTCCAGAGGTGAAAAATTTTTAGAAAGTTTGTCATCACCTGGGTGCCATTTACGAATTATCTATAAGGACCATAAAGAAATCATGACTATAAAGAAGTGTTTACGAGTTCTTTATATAAATGAAACCCAAATACGGGCGCAGAAGTGAACCGTTTGTTGATAAGAAGCAATTTTTTTGTTATAAATATAAAAATCCACAGTAAAAACCACAAACACCAATATTCTCAACTCTTTATAGTTTTTATTTACTTAGAGACACCTCTGGACATGGTCATATAGATCGATAAAGTAGTGACAAGCAAAAAGTATATAGCCCTTATAGCTGCTATACCGGGTGAATCGTTTTGACACGCACCATACAAAAACCCCGTTTGGTGCGTGCTAAAATGATTCACAATATAAAACTGTATAGGTGAGATAAATGTATTTGCACCAGAACATTTTACGAAAATTATCAGTTTAAAATTATAAACTAAATTCAATCATTAATATTGATTAAAACTATTTTTTGAAAATAAATAACATTAAAATTTAATAATAATAAACTCATCAGATCTAATATATCCACGAATAAATAATCTTAGTTTTTGATTATTATTTCCATCAATAATAATAATAATAGTAATAAGAATATTTATTAATAATAAAATTTATACAGGTTTTTTTATTATGATTTATTAGAATTATAACTGAATTGATTCGTCTTCCTTTTGATTTTTATGAAGGTGAATCTGAATTGATTTCTGGTTTTAATATTGAATTTAGGTGGTGCAAACACATTCATCTCGTCTGTACAGTTTTACATTGTGAATCATTTTAGCACGCACCAAATGGGGTTTTCATATGGTGCTTGTTAAAACGATTCACCCGGTATAGAAATAACTATAAAGCTTATAGACAGTTTGTAAATGGCCTCCTGTATTAACATTTTTTAAGTAAATGAATCTAAACTACAGGGAAATTAATGACTCCATTAATCATGATGAAATATTTACCATGCGAATATGGGTACTTTTTCCTATTCCTAACGGCATCATGCTTTAAAAAATATAATACAGTAGAAACTGCTTATTGGGGAAACTGGATTATGGGAACAACCAGATTAAGGGAACATTCACTTGATTAGGATAAATCTGGAAAATCTCAAAACAAATACACTAAAACTTGAATAAATTAGATCGCTTATTAAAGACAACACATCGGTTCATTGGGACAAGGCAGTTGATAAAAATAGGAAAATTGTTGTTGAACTTTCTGAATTAGGTAATGAGATACAATCCATTTGGTCTGGAAGAATTCCAATGGCTCAGTGAAGTTAAAATCATTAGGAGAGTTTTTAATGTCATTGAATTTGTAAATGCTAGTTCGTTATGTATAACACTGACGTAAAGACAGGAGTTACAAATTTGTAGAATGAGGCATTTAAAACTCACATCCTCATTTGCTACACCACAGGAGAATTCACAAAACAAGAAACAAAACCAAATGATACAAAAAACCTCAAGTTATTAGCCTACTTTTACGTGAAGTGCACATTTCTCATACAATTGTGTTGAAAAATTATTTTTCACTTCTATAGGTAATCTATGTTATTAGTCTTGGTAAGTGCCGCATTTTTCCAGCTTGAACAGAGTATTATTAGAAATAAAAAAGGTGTGAGTTTGCTGGGGACTCATGAAGGATTGGTGTGTAAACGTAATATTGTGGTTATGAGTGTGCGCATTGCGCATACATCCTACACGCTAACTACACACAGAAACAAGAGTTACAGTATTGTACAATGTATGAGTTACACAAATCTGACGATTGAGTTTCACAAATCTGATGATCGTAATTCTTGTTTTAGCCCGTACCTAGACCAACCCTTAAGATGTTTACTCATCAAAAAGTACAGAGGATGAGGACCGAAGAAGACGCACGAAAGAATGTTTTACATGAAGTTACGTCCAAGAAGCAAGTGTATTTTAAGAAAGTTACATAATTTAAGTAAGAGTACAATTTGAGTGTGACAAACGAATGTATACGGAAATGGACGAGTGAGCGGCGGAAGTGGTAATACAGTGTAGCCACGAACAGATATATAAATTATGTATAAAGGTAATTGTGTGTTCAGGAGTGAGAGGAGAGAAGGATTGGTGGTCTCAACAAAAAGTACTGCACGTTTTGCCATACTGTTAAATAGACATAGGTAATGACTGAAAAAAAATATTACCAAATTTGAAAACGTTTAACTGAAATCATTGCTCCTTCAGGTGCTGAAATCGATTTAAGCATAAACACGTGAATATGTGGGTCTTATTTTTATTCGAGTTTTGATAATAAGTCGTTAATGACAGTGGAAATACTGCAGTGTAACTTGTCTTTTCATCAGTTCTTAAGAAGTAGGCGTACGACTGCATATAAATGCAGCAATTCAGAACGCAGAAAAATTTATTTTCCTGTATTCTTTCTTTATTTATTCTTTCAATGTTGGCTCTGCTCTTTGCAAAATAATGTATTGTGTTGAACTGAATTTGAATTTTTATGATTGTATAATATAAACAAAGCGATGACGAAACAAAAATTTGATGAAAACTGCTCGACTTTTAACATAGCAAAATAAGTTTGAAAGTGAAATTTTATATTTTAAGAAAATAATCTTTATTTACTTCTCCAAGTCATACCAAACCAAAATATTTCTCATATATTTCTCATTTAGGATGACTTTGCAACAATAACGAAATATATTACCTGAATATTTTTGAATTTTACAAAAAAAATTTTTTGTTATTTTTCACCAACCATATTACAAATTACTGCTAAAAAAATTAATTACGCCCCTCTATGAAATATGTGCGTTTACGTCAGCTAGAGAAAGGAGAGAAACGAAGTTCACATTGCTGATAGAGAAAAATATACCAGTTTATTAAAGGGCCTCTCAAGTTGGTGACAAAATGTCAATGATGAAAAAAAGTGTAAACTCTAATTGACATCAAACCATCTACGTGTGCCCAAAGATATAGTTTACTGTGTACAGTAGATACCTATAATTATCACTTTGGATGTAATGAAAAATGCAAATACGTAACTAAGTTTATATGTTTTGAACTGGAATGTTGGAAAATATTTATCGAGTTACTGCTTAGATAGGCCTATAGGCAGCTGCATTTCAATGTTTCATCCTCGAACGTCAAATGAAGAATTAATTGGCTTTATTACTTGTACTTTTTTTTTTTTTTCTGCATTACTGGGCTACAGTTGGAAGTAGGCCAACATAATGCAAGATCTTAATACTGTAATTTAACAAACCATTTGGTCATCAAAATAGTTTAATATAAACAGACTTTGGCATGCGTAAAATGAGAAGCAATAACCAATGGGAAAGAATGTTTTAAACAAATTTGTTACGTAAATGTGTGAAAAGAAGCAAATACGTTTGGCTTTAAAATCGGTAAGCTTGAAACAGAAAGTTGGTGATTGCGAGTACCTAACTCTCAGCAGTAAAAAAATGGTTATGTGAAAATGGATGCCAGATACCTTCAAAAAGTGTTATAGGTAGCTAAAAAAGTCGTTAATGTACCCGCTAACAAAATTTTAAATCAGTTTGTGAATAATACTGTCAGAAGGAGAGGAAAGAAGAAAAATCGAGAAATTAAGTTTTAAAATATTTATTAATTAATTAATATTTATTCAAATTTTTTTTCCTATAGGCTTATTTATGAATAAGTCTAAAGCATATTGTTCGATGCTGATGCAAACATTTCGTCATCATTGTGAAAATGAATTTCTTCTGTTAGAAAATGAATTTTATTTTGAAGATTAAACCAGTATCCTTATAAAAGTACCTATATACCTACAGTCTTTACTGAAAAGTCTCCGTACCTTAACAACAGGTAGGACACCTAAAAACGAATGAAAATTGTTGTCATGTACTCAACGAAGAAAGGGATCAGGTATAATAAAAGCATGACATTGAGAAATTTACCTTGAAATTATTATTTGATCTAGGTACCTATTCAGGCTCATAATACTCACTTCATAGAACAAAATTATCTTCAATTTGACTTTCACCCAATTGACTTTTCAACCTAATTTAAAAAATTAGAACAATATTATTGTGGGACTGCCATACCTTGTCTAATATAAAATACATTCGCCAGATATGTTCGATGGTGAGATGGCCGTGCGGTTAAGTTCACTGCTTTTAGCTGGCAAATATGTAGGTCCCAGGTTTGATTCCCCGAACCGACAAAACCTACATCTGGTGACCCTTGACATGTGCTGGACATGCACGCACTCTAGTGGTGCATGGTGGAACTCGCAACTCTCCTTCCTAACCTGAGTTGCCAATAGAGCCCTATTAAGTGGAAATAGAACCTGTATAGGTAGTATAAGCCTGTACGTATAGGTATAAGCAGCGTTTCTGACTCTGCCCAACCTCCTGTAGGTCCCAGGTTCGATTCCCCAAACCGACAAAACCTACAATTATAATAATATTGTATAATTATATTATTATGTACTTCGTTACATATATATTTTTATCAACTCACAACTTCGTAGGTCCCTTGCAATGTTGCTATACAAGATAGAGCAAAACTGAAGAGGTCCTTTTTTCCTTTTTGTAATCTGTACTATGAGCTTACATAATTACATTAATTATTATAAGTAAATTTCTCAATGTCGTGCTTTTAGTATACCTTGCCTCTTAATTTCTGAGCACAGAATAATATGATGTTATTGTTTATTCAGAATTTCTAATTTGTTTTTTTTGTGTGTGCTTACTATCTTCTGTTAATGTTCGGGAGCTTATCCAGAAACACTTTATGTTACTACATAAAGACTAAAAATTAATGTAATTTTAAGCTCAATTTGTTTCAATATTCAGTTCAATACGAGAAATTTCATCTCTGCTATATTTTTACCGACTGTGTATGGAGGAGGTTTTATATTTGGTATGTCTATCTCTTTCGTTCAGAACAAGTGTCTTACTTTATAAATTTTAATGAAAGTAGGCTCAAAATTTTTGTGACCATCAGGAGAATGTTCTAAGACATTCATATTTCAAAATTAAAAAATTAGAAGGGTGTAATTGAAGAAAATGAGAATCTTAAGATTAAAAAAATTATTGTCATAAGTTTGGGTATATCCACCAATAAGAGCGACTCATTTAGATTAACGCAGTCGGTTTTTTTTTTTTTTTTTTTTAAATAAAATTTATTATTTTATTGAAAGTGTAAGTTGTGTTATTAGTGTTAGACGTCAGTTAAACCTAAAAAAATTTTCCAAGTGTTGTCGAGTAATTTATAGGTACTTGTTACGTCTCAAACCTAGATGAAAATATTTTGTCTAATTGAATTTATATCTGGTTGCATAAACTGAATAAAACATAATAAATTATTGTCTAAGTACCTACAATATAATTTCAAATAAAATATTTTGCGTGCTAAAAATTTTTATTTTTCAAAACGTATGTTCACTCATTCCCAAACTGAGAGGAGCTTTCAAGAATCAGTGGAACCGGGTTTCCAACAAATAAAGAACTCTACCACTAATAAAAATATTTAGTAAAGGAATCTATTAATAGAACAAAGTGAAAATTCTATTTCTGAGATTACTCAAACGTATTCATATAGGTTAATATGTGATCAATCAGAAAACGTTCATGAATGTATTTTTTCATCCATCGAACTGAGCCACAAATCGAAAGAAAAACACTTCAAGCTTCTATTTAATGTTCACTTGATAAAATTTGTGTTCAGAAATTTTACCAAAAATATTTCTTACACTGAAAAAATCTGATTACATTAGTAAATAAAATTCAGAAAATAATGTAGAAAAGAATACTTACAAACAAAAAGTGTGGCTAAAAGCTAAATGGTTTTCACCAAATTTTACTCGTATATTGATGCTTAGTTACATGAAAAAGTATAGACACACTCATCATTTTCATTTTGATGACTTGACAATCTTCGTACAATTTTGTCAAGTCACCGACTTATAGATTTGGACGACCCATCTACTCCACCTACACAGAATTCAAAGTAAGGAATTTTCAACTCACATCACTTTGTTTTCACACATTTTTTTCTGAAGATTTTGATTCATACGTAGGTTCAACTGACACTGCAATAATAAGCTTTTTCATCAGTAAGAAGTCAGCGCACGAATAAATAACTTACATCAAAATTCTTTAAAAACCGGTTTGAGCATCGGTTCATCGTGGTCAGCAAACAAAAGACTGCTTAAATCGACGAGTGTGGGCGGTGATTTTGTTTTTACCATTCAAATTAGTCTCAATATTCAAATTTTTATTGATATTTCACGATGTTAAAGAATTTCGAAAAATGGCCTCCTCTACATCGTCTGGTCATGGAGTGTAGCATAAATATTTATTTTATTTTTTTGTTACCAGACGAGGCACTTGATTGTGGTAGCATTGTCACAAGGAATAACAAGAAATGAAAATTATGGAGCAGACAATGTGAAATATTTGTCAACAGTTGCTTTTAAGATGCCTACCTACGCATAACGAAATGAAAAAAGTGATTCGCTCATGGTTTCCTGTTCTTTTAGAATGGATCTTCACTTGTTTCAAACTTTCAAAGTATTTCGAAATGTATTTCGTTCATACGAAGTATTAGATTGTTTTTTCACGTTATGAATAAAACTTTGCTGACTACTTGTATTCGAATAACGTTTTTTAATTGACACAAGTGTTTTTCTTGAGTAAATTATTATACTTCATGTCGATGAGCCTACCAACTGGATAGATGGACCCAAAAGAATCCCCATTAAAAAATATAAATTTTTATTTGATTTGTGATTTTATGGTAGTTTTTCAGCAACATATTGTTCCTGTTAAAATATACTTTCCTTTAAGTTTTTAGTAAATTTCTCTAGTTAGTATCACAGGAGCATATAAAGAGGCATTCATGTATTTTGTCATAATATGCTGTTCAAACTTTATACCTACTTAATTAATTTAAATATTGAAATAAGCACGTTGGTGTCAATCAATCAGTACCTATTTTCGTAGATCATACTTGTACCTTAGATATCATATGCCTTCGTCTGTGACATCAAGGAGCAAAGATGGTCCAATTTTCTGTCATTCTTGACAAAAATCTTCCTTATTACTGAAACTGGAATGTCTGTATGATTTCTAACTACCGACTTAAATTATTTTTTTTACAACCTTCAATGCAATATATTTGGTTCCTTTTCATTTTCATCAAGTCCTGAGTTGAGTCATAAAAGCACATCTGACCCGGTGGCAAAATTTCCTCAAATAGGCGGTTCTTAAGTTATAATTCGCGCCTAAAAGTAAAAAATTTAATTCAAATTCTCATATATAAATTTCGCCTTGCCCCATCAAGGCTTATACAACAAAATATGTATTTCATTATTGAACCACTGAGGTTTTATACCGTTATAGGGCAATTTGGCACACTCGTTTTTTCACAAACAATTTCTTTTTGCTAACTGAAGCAATGGGTGCCTATTTTGAAAAAAAAACAAAAACAAAAAACAAATCAAATCAAATATTTTAAAATTTCAACTTATATTCGGTTTTGGCTGGATCCTAAGCCAGATAGGAAAATAAAAGTATGAAGGAAGAGTTTTTTTGGTTTGAAAATTTATTCAAAATTTCCTCAACTGTTACCCCAATGTCACTGTGCACACAAAAGACTGCCAGTCCATTGAGCTTAACTTCAGGATTCATCCATCGATAGTTGTGCACTTATGCGGTGTAGTCAACTGAATGGTCGCTTATTTGTGGCGGTGGTCACCAATGTAACCACTAAAATTTTCAATAGTTTATAGGCTATATTGGGTTTCAGTATTTGGTACTACATTCTTAGAAATGAATACCTATGAAAGTTATGAGACACAAAATGAAAACATGAAATACTGTTGATATCGAATGTATGTCGCCTATTAGATTAGCTAAGGAATTATGATTTTAAAATATTTTTCTTACAAGAATCGGCGCCAAATTTAAATATTTCCAAATAACACACTTTACATACAGTTAAGAATTTCGTCAAACTTTTAATCAATAATAGTACAACACTAAGGGCCGATTTTTCAATAACTAGCTAAAAAATTTAAGTCAGCTAGTGCTATTGAACTATGTATTAGCCGATCTACCAGTTAAACTAACTGAACTTTTAACAGAGGAAAGAAAAATCGGTACTAAACAGAAAATATGGAAGAGTGGGTTCAAGTTACCACTTAACAATAATCAGTACATAAAATATGACATCATATCACATTACGACGCGTTTGTAAACAGTTTTCAAATAAAATAATACATAATATAAGCCACTGAAGCTAAATTCTTCTGTTAAATTTGATAATAAAAAAATTACAAGTTTTCATTCTTCTCAGTCCCTCACAACCTTATTCACACCACCGGGCCAAGCTGAATTCCTTTCTGTATCCTTCTTCAATTAAAATTTTTATTAAATATTCAAAGTTTAGCATCTCTTCTTCAGATTCGTCGGACCTGAGGAAGCCATGGCCCCCCAAAACAGTTTTGGCCTTCTTTTATAAAATTCACAATAAAAAATTTAACCAAGTAACGATGTAAGAAGATAAATTGCTGGCATAAGCCAAAAAAAGCTTTATCTCACAGCTACCTATCATGGCCTTCCCAACGGCTTAGCCCCAAAAATCTAGATATTCCACTGCACCATTAACATTTTAAAATGTTACTGATATATGTCTTCGTTATCCTTTTTTCTACCTACACTTTCTAAAACAAAATGTTTAAAACCCTTTTCTCATTTTTTTACCCCTTGTTTTTATTTATAAACAATTACATGCCTCGCACTCTTTGATTTTCAACTTCTCTAAAACCAAATAAAATCATTATTTTTCTTCTTCTTCTTTAATAAGTAGGTTTTATAAAAAAATCTACTTATTAATCTTGGTGTCATAAAACGACTTCTGGGTGGGGGCGTAAATACCTTTTTTGTTTCATAACTCGAGAAACATTTTGGTACCAAATACCTAAATTCTTTTTTATTATATCATACAGGGTGAGTCACATTTTGACGCACCAACAAAGAACTTGCGCTGAACGGATTGAATGATCTTTTAGAAATAAAACAATAACAACTGTTACAGAAAATAATAAAGTATAAAAATAAATTAAATTAAATGTTCAAAAGGTCCACCACTGACGTTGATTCAGTGTGTCCTACAAAGCTTTTTTTTCACCCATCAGATTTTTTCTTGAACTGAATAAGAAGGCATGGTTTTTCACTGTACACACAACACAAACTGGATTCTAACAAATAAACTTTTATAAAATGTTTCTATTTTCACCTCCAATAGATAATCAATATAAAGATGGCAGGTTTTCCATTGGTTGCTGTGGTGCGCAGAAATATAACTCGAGCACATATATTTAAGGAGGGTGAGTTAAATTTTGATGCACCAAATATCCTATTTCCATATGGTGCGTCAAAATGTGACTCACCCTGTATATTCATAATAAATATTAACCGAATTTGAAAAAAAAAGGAAGAGGTTATCAATTCGATCCTTATATATGTTTTTTTTTTTGTTTTTGTTTTTATGTTTGTTCCAGCGTAATTTCTCAACCTGGGCACCGATTTTGATGAACTTTTTTCTGAATAATAGAGGATGATCCCATGATGGTTCCATTATATTTTTTTTGGAATCGATGAAGTAGTTTTGGAGTTATCTTTGAATAAAAAAACTGTTGGTTTTAAAATAATATGAAGTTACTGAAAAAAATTATTTTCAAAAAATAGTAGGATCGACTTAAAAAGTAACAATAAAAAATGCACTAAAAAGTGAAAAATAATTATTTTAAAATTTTTTCAACAAGATCTAGGTCTAGGGACTGGAATTATTCAAGTTGGCGCTCTTTTCTTTTACCATGTAGGCTTTATACTTACTTACGTCAATTTCTTTCAATTTTATGTTAAAACTTTTTAATTATCACCGAAATCAACAATTCCAGTTTCTAGACCTAGATCTTGCTGGAGAAATTTTAAAAGAATTATTTTTCACATTTTCGTGCATTTTTATTGTTTTTTTTTAAGTCGATTCCTTTTTATGTAAGCCAATTTCTTGTTATCACGGTACAGGTCTCAATTTTTGTCCGATAGTCTCGAAATTTGGTCTGAACGTTAGTTCTCAGACAAAGATAAGACTTATTGATTTTAATGTTAATCGGTCGGATGGTCCTTCAAGTATGTTCGCTTTTGCTTCTATTTTGGAGGTTTAATAGATATAAATTAGGTACTTAATGTTCAAACAATAGCCACAAAATTTGGAAATAAATATTTACTATAATCTATTCTAACACGGAGCTAATTTTTGTGCAGATCCGCTATAGCGTATTTGCGATATTTCTGATTTTCTTCTGATTTTAAGGTCAAAAATGCGTAATTTTCAATCAATAGCTACGAAAATCATGAACTATTATTTTATCATCTGAACTAATTTCCCGCTAATTATATTTGTAGCTGGTTTTTAAAAACCGACATTTTCTAGTAAAGCTTTTACACCACTTTAATTTTTTTTACACTATTTTAGATCGCCTCCAAAAGTTTTTAAAACGTACTTTACAAAAAATTCTTGATGCGGAAATAAAAGTTCAAATGCGTCCTTAAAAGAATCTCTCCCTCTCCTTTCACAATACGGCATGAAAATTTTTCGAAGGTAACTTCGGATAAAGTTCCTCTTTTTTGTTTTGAAATTATAAACTTATTTTTTACGCAACAAGTTTGAAAAAATTCAAAATTATATCCACCAGCGAATTACAAAAACGCAGATGGGATTTTGTAATCTTACTATAATCCTTCGTATGACCTTCTCTACATTCAACGAGGTTACATTCTTAACATTAGCCAAAATTATGATTGTCTGGCTGGTTTTGTTAACGCTGACATAAAATTAAAAATTTCAAAATTCTAAAAAACAAATTTTTTTCTAAAGTTTTATCACATTTTTTTACCGGGGATGAGGTAACAATATTTAATCATCTTTAAAAATAGATAGGTAAGGTACATTAATACATTCATAGTAAATTGTCTTTCTTACCAAATTTTGTTGACGCTGAAAATCAACGCAAATTTCTGGCGTGGAGAGGGGTGGGGCCGGATGGGCACTGTTCTTCTTCGAAATCTCTCCTTTCACCGTCTGTTGACAAAAATTAACCAAACACCGTTCGATAATGACGAAAAAATTCGATAAATTTAACGCGAACGTGCAGAAATACGCGAAAAATTTCACCGAACAACACTCGATCACTAGTTTTAGTCACTTAATAATGAACAGACTGCTAAAAACAATCGGCCAGCCTCTTTTCTGTCGTGTGTACACTTATAATGGAACCGACAAGGATGCGTAATAAACGAACGATTCGTTCGAACTTTGAAATTCGTTCGTCGTGTGAACCATTTATTTTCGTTTTTTTTTTTTTTTTTTTTTTGTTTTTTTTTGTGATTATTTTGTTCAGCATGCAGATGACGGGAAAGAAATTTTTTTGTTTTATTATCCTGTATTTTTTTCATTACCAAAATCTGTACCACAGGTCAGTCGTCAGTGGCGTACTGGTGGAGCGATTTGGGGAGTTCGATCCCCCAGAACCGAAAAATAGGAAATTTTCCGCAAAGTAATTAGATCGGCTAATACTCGCTTTTTTTTTTTTTTTTTTTTTTTTTTTTGGTTTTTGCGTTTTGAACCATCCATTTAGCTAGAATCTTGAGTAAGTTGTCCTCACTGCTAGTTTAGGTATGGATTTTTTTCTTGGATAGGCAACATGTTCTTGGATAGGCGACGACATATAGTGTAATTTTTATTTTCTCGTAAATGCGTGCAGTGAAATTCTATGCGAAACTGTAACTTACATTTTAAGTGATTATGTGAGCGATTATTTGATTGCTTTCAATGTGCATCGGTACGCTCCGATTTCTCGACGTTATATTCAGTACCTATAACTTAACACTGTCACTAACAAATTTATTTGCCGCATCAAATCACCAAAACAAAGATTTTTATGGTGTAAAAATTGAAATTTTAAGAAGCTCAGTGAGTGAGACCAAAATACTATACAAAAAATACACAAGATCTATCTGCGTCAGTACATATTTCCTACAGACAGAATAAAATTAAAAGAAATAGGTATCATTTTTTTTTTTTTTTTTTGCTCAAAGCGTAGGTGTCGTTTTCATTGCCATCTTTTTTTATTTTTTATTCTGTTTTAAAAATGGTTGGTAATTCGTATGTTGTTCGGAAACGACGATTCGTAAGACATTCTTACCTTATGTGTCGTTGTGTTAATGTGTTAAAAAATTGGGTGAATTGTTAACTTCTCTTCTTTTTTTTTTTCGCGACATTTTTCTCGCCATTTTATCATAATTATATTATAGTTGGTTAGGAGCTGATTGTTTACGTGACGTTCAATTTTTATCGCTATAGCCTACTTATTACTTATTTTTAACATTGAAAATGTTTTATTAGATGCAAATTTAACTTTTTTACAATATAGGTAGGCTACATGTGATTTTTCGTCATTTTTTATGAATGGAAAATCGGTTAAAATTAGCTGAAAGGGTACCCGGGCAGGAAATTGCTGAGTAGTGCTAAGCAACACCGGATCCTTGCTTCAGCAAAATCTGTAAATTTTTATATTTGATTCGGTCTAAATTGTAGCCCTGTGAAAGTGTGAACTATAATGTGGTCCACAATCTTGTCGAGGATTTTTAGTAATCTAATCTAATTAGGCTGGGGAGCTTTTTTTCTTTTTCTTTCTGTGCTGCGATTCAAATAAAAATTCAGAATTTCTTAGAAAATAGTTTCTCTAATCTGTTCATTTAGATTTTATACCAAAATTGCATTTGAACAAATTTACCTATGGACCTATTTTAGTAGTTATGTGTGACTCACTTGCGGTGAAATTAAACTTCAAGTTTATTCATATTTCATTCGAACTGGAATATATATATATATATCGAGATAACTGAACTGCAATAAGTACCTCATTAATTTAGAACAATTGAAACATTATAATTTTACATTCACAAATGAATTTTTATTTGCTTTATTCTGTCCATTTAGACCAATAATTATCACTATAATAAACGTACCAGGCGTTAATTATTTCACGAAATTATTTCTCGACATTATTTCGCCAATTATTCCCTCCATACGCATGCGCCACTACCCACACAGCCACAAATAAATACGAAAAAAAAAGAAGTTTGAAACAACAAATTCTACAGTGTTATCAGAAATTCAGGGCTCATAAGTAAATAAAGGCACTAATTTAGCTGGCATATCAATCAAGCTGAGTATATCTGTTGGGACTGTGCAACAAAAGAGTCTCCATCTGGTGGCAGAACTTGTAATCAATTACATAAATGATCAATTTTTTTTCTCACAAAAGAGTTAATGTATTTTTGACCATTTTCAAAAATTCACCAAAAATTTAATTTTTGTAATTTCCAGAAATAAGTAGAGTTCAATGAAAAATTAAATAGATATAAACAGAAAATTTGTACGTTATTTTATTATTATACAAGCCCTGAGGCGCTGCTTCACGCTGCTTTAGCTTATGCTGGCCCTGGATGTTTGTAGACATGTAGGTAACATAGTAAAATTCATTGTTTCGGCAAAAGCAACAAACATTTTTTTCTGTGTCTGTATGTGGCTGTGTGGGATAAAGACACATGCACCTCGAATATAAGGGAAAAGAAAACATTGGTGAAATAATTTAGTGAAATAATTTTGACGAACGAATTAATTTCAGCTGGCTTGTACGTATTTTATCACAGTGATATGTTGATACAAGTATGGAAAAAATATAGTCTTTTCTTATGTAATTTATATTGCAATTTTATGAAAAATAAGATGTCTTTTCTTCAGTGTGTATAGGTTCATTTAGCTGTATGATTTTTTTCATTCAGTTATTCAAAGAGGAAGTTATCTTCCATTTAGTTCAAATTTTTCTTAAAAATACCAAAAGTTCAATTTTTGATTAATTTTTGAAAATAGTCAAAAATACATGGGTTCTTATGGAAAACAAAAAAGATTGAACACTTATTGGTTTCTTATCAGTCCGGCTAATGCTAGGACACTCTGATCTTGGATAATCCGCGTAATGGAGCTTAGTCTAGAATTTAATAATGTACCTCAGCCTTAGAACACTTGAAATATTATGCATTATAAAAAGAGCTTTTATTTACCTCATCTTATCCATATGGATAGTTGCGTTGAAACATAGGTAATAACTTTCCAATTTTTTAGTTCAGCTCACATTCAAATTCGAGTAACTTAAAATCTCATTGAGCTTGAAATAATGTACATTATACATTAACGGGTGAACTCTTATTTTCCATTTCAGCTACATTAAAGTTCATGACCTTAGAACGCTTGGATCATATGGATAAGGATGAAGAAAATGTTGTGCAAAAACAATATTTAGTATGAATAAATTATACGGTCATGTTTTAAGCTCAGTGGCTGCCTCTCAACTAACAACAATACAAAATTTTTCAAGAAAATCTATTCGTGGATTCAGGGAATTTGTTTGGGCCACCAAAAAACCTATTCGTTGAAAATTACATAGAATTCATCGCATCAGTGAAAGACGCAAGGAGGGGCCTGTCATCTACTCCGAGCCCCTTCAGCTGAGGGATTCCGTATTGGTTCTAATAAAATTTAATTAAAGAGAAAGTGTGCATTGTTCTTATTATGTTTGCGAAACAAGGAGGGTACACGATGACTGTCCACCACGGAACTTTTCAACGAGAGGGAAGTATCTCGTTTTGGTTCCAACAAAATTAATTTGGAAAATCGAAGTGAAGGCCTCAAAATGAGAACCCCTCCTGAACCACTGTTAGCCTTTGTCGGCCACTGCATCATACAATAAGTACTTAAATTAGCTGTTACAGGCATTTAATTTTAAAGACAATTATTCGTCGCCATTTTGGTAGACCTTGCATCATTTTATCAATTTGTCAGCCATAAAAAAAATATTTTCGATAAACGGCGAACAGGAGTTCGAAAATAATAAAGAAACAAAGTTACACCTTCTTCGTGACAAGATCGATAATTTCATGTTGTATCAAAATTATTGGTCCTGCAGGTACCACCACTTCATACAGATTTTTAATCTACTTAGCGCCAGCTGCGCTGTCAAGTTCCCTTTTAAACTATATGCGTATGTGTCTGGATTTGAATTTGACTATATTTCTATTGATCCCATATCATCAGAACCGTTAGTATTCGCCTACCTAACATCTTTCACGTAGGAATGAGAAGTCGTAGCCAATAATTTATTCTCGGCGAGATATTTTTAAAAAATTGCCCCCTAGAGGTGCAAAAAATAAATAAATTTATACCCACAGCCGAAATCGCCATAATATAATATCGAGGTAGCCGGACCAGTAACGGAAATCCGATCTGAACAAGTTTGTAAATGTCTTTCACTAATTTTTTATAGAAGATATTCTACAAATACAATTTTTTAGTTAGTGGTAGGCACAATACTTAGGTAATTCTTGAATGAAAAAAACGAATAGAAAGAACATACGAATGACAATATCCGTTCTTAAAAAGAAAATATGCGTAGTAGTATTAAGTTGTGTTTTTTTTTTTTTTTTTTTTTTTTTTTATGAACTAGTGTTTGGTAACCGGTAATGGCAAGGTTACACACCGGATTAAAATGACTTTACCTATGGCATGAACGAGAGTTGGCGTTTTTAAGATCTTTACCTGTATTCCAGTTGTTATATTCAGTGTTGCCCTGATTACGTGTACCTATTTGTTTTCTCAAACAAATTTCTTGACGATAACATGACTCGAAATGAGTTTTTTTATTCCCATTCAAGATAAGCAGTGGTCAAATATAGGTAGCTATTATTTATGGTCGACCTATTCTGGAACATATGTCGTTGGAATGAGCAAGGAACTCGGAAATATAACTTTTTACTGCTTTTTTTTTTTTTTTTTTTTCTTGGAAATAACGAGAGAAAATACCTCTACAGAATCTCTTTACTCTTTATTACCCAGTTTACTTATTTCATGTTCTGTTTCTCAATCGAAAAAAAAAAAAAAAAAGAAAAAAGATTAACTAATTAGGTACCTAACTTTTAGCTTAAAATTGGCGGAGAAAATTGTTAAATAACTGAATTAAAGGCTAATGGACCAGCAGGAAAAAACAGAATTGTTGGATCTTTGATGGCGTGAATACTTTTTGATGTCGCAGAAACATTATCTATTTGTCCTTGTAGACATCCGTCTGCATTATACTTTTAAGGTGTATTTTGTTGATCTATCTAAATTTTCGCTAGTCAGTCGTGTAATGTATTCAGGTATAGGTAAGTACTACGGTCAGCAAAATGGAAATTTTCCAAACTTTTGATGATCCAATTAAGGATATTTTGAAAAATCTGAAGCAGCAGTTGAGAAGTGATTTTCCAAATTTGTTATACATTATTTAAAATAATTTTGTTACCAAGGAACCGAAACCCCCTCCCAAAAAAAATAAAAAAATAAACATGAACTGAACACATTTTTTTTTCTTTTTGACATAAGATGTTTTAGAAATATGATATTTGCGTCTAATTATTCTGAATAAAACTTTTAAAACACTTTTGTCTTAAAAGTAGGTACCTACTTCGAGTTGTTTCAGCTTTCTTAATTAGATGAGTTGATATGAATATTCAAAAAAACAAAAAAACAAATTGATAGATAATTTTTTTTCTTGAATCTCCCCTCTACTTCAATCTGTATTCATGGATGAATAGGGAGAGGCAGCAGCCTCCTTCTTATTCTTTTTACCTCCTCACAAACTTCTTTCTTCTCTCTAAAAAGTTAAGTATTTAAGTATTATCAGCAAATTTTCCATTAAAAATTATGAAAAATCATGTCAGCATTCAACAATTTAATGCATTATCTATTCAATTTTTTGTTTTTTCTTGTCTTTCATATTTTTCACTCTTTTGGAAATGTCGACACTTCATCCTTTATGTCGTCTCCACCTAAGTATTCTCAAAATTTAATTTGTGCCGGTGGTGAACAAAAGCAACACATAGATCAAGACCAATTATTTTGCTTATCACTATAGTTTGTGCTACAAGATTTCAATGCAGTCACAAAAACGTAACTCCAAAAATTCTAACGGATTTCATTAATGATTGTATTAAAGGTAAAATAAAATTATTTTGAAATTTAATTTTTTCCCTCTAATTCATCAAAGGAGATGAACATATAAGGGTAATTTTTCAAAAATTGTGACATCTTAAAATTTTTATGCTGATTTTTTCATCTGAATGCCCACTACTTATGTGTAACTTATTATATAACTTTTGTTGAGTGACGATTCGCTCAAGCGAGGTATGATTTTTTAGAGTTAGAAGGTTGGAGTATTTTTGACATTTAAAAAAATATTTGTTATTTGTTTAATACGTAAGAGAAACGTAATGAATCATCATGGTTTTTACTTTTAGGTACCTATGTAGTTATAGTCATAAAAAGGTCACATGTTATACATTAAGGTATTTATTGACTTTAGCTCTTTAGGTTATTTTATGTGAAATAGGTGATTATGGAATTTGAAACAGAGTAATCAGTAATTCTCATTGAATATAAACTGAAATGTGATATTAAATCTTAAATGAATAGCCTCGATAGGTAGGTACCTGCAGGTATTTATTTTGTGACTACATGTTAATATTTAATCATTACCTACCTTTTGTTGTTTTAGTAATAATAATTATAATAAATAACATTGTTTTCCCTGATAAAATCTTTCTGAAACACTAGTTGATTTATAAAATTAAAATTAAAAAAACTCTAGCGAAGCAAGTCTCGCTAGAAGAAGTAGGTTTTCGAGAAAAAGAATTATGAGTTTTGATGGTCACATTAATTGTCTGTAAGTTTATATGCGTTAATAGTATGTTATGATTGTATGAAATGTGTTATAGCTGTTGGCAATATATTAGACAATGTGAAATTTAAAAGCATTATTTCTTGAAAAAATGAGAAATTAATTAAGATGATAAAGTATGGTACATAAACATATAATTTAAAATCAACATAATAAAGTTATGAAATAAAAAAAAAAAGAAAAATAAATCTATGGTTAATTATTGAAAAAGAAAAGTTCATACAAATTAGAAAAAAAGAGAAAAAAAGCTTTACCAAAAGTTTCGTCCAGTCGATCCGTACCAAAATTAGTAGCATGCTACAATAAATTATATTGAATATTTATTTCAAATTTCGTACATATGGATCCAAAATTCCGCATTTTATGATTAATATAAAAACAATAATAATGTTGCCGGAAGTACCATCAGGCCGATCTGCACCAAAATTGGTAGCGTACTACAACAAATTAAAATAAATATTTATTCAGAATTTCGTGGCTTTTGGTGCAAAATTGAGCATTTTATAACCAAAATAAAGACAAAAATGGTAATATTGGAAGTACCGCCATGCTAACCAGCACTAAAATCAATAGGTCTGGTCCATAATTTAGTACCAACATTCATGCCAAATTTTGTGATTATCGGATAAAAATTGCAATCTGTAACAT
The DNA here is from genome assembly GCA_011428145.1 of Ericerus pela. Classification (NCBI taxonomy): domain Eukaryota; kingdom Metazoa; phylum Arthropoda; class Insecta; order Hemiptera; family Coccidae; genus Ericerus; species Ericerus pela. The sequence continues at coordinate 569,483 of WOFM01000349.1, forward strand.
GGAAACAAGAAATTGACCTATATCAATCTTTATATATGAGTTTGAGTTATTGGTGCCAAAATTTTCCTGAAGTTATGAAGCGAAAAACGTACTCACCCTCAACCCTGGGGGCTAATATCGCACCAAGCATAATAAGTGGATTTTCTAAAGATAACCTACTTAAAAATAACCAATATTCTTTTTAGTATGTTTTTTAATAAGTACCTACTTGTAACTCATATTTTCATCTATTTTTAAATGTGACGAATATATTTGTCTACACGTTTTCGAATACCAAAAATACAGGTATTCATCCATAATAAAAACATCCTATAGCTCTTTGTAAACAACCACTAAATTACCCGTATTTAATTTTATGAATATAGACATAACGTCTGTCTATTCATGACCTAATTGTGCCTGTCCCTCGAGTATAGTGCGAGTCAGCACAACCCTATAATAACAAGCCCCTACCTCACTTGGTCTATCCAGCAAGTACATTTACATACCCCAAACAAGTACATAAACCCTCGATTCGATGGAATAAAACACAGTACCTAGAGCTTCTCTTACAGAGTTACTAGTTAATAGACAGTCTTGTCTAAGAGTTTTAATCCCAAATGTTAAACCTAATTTATAGTGTTTAAAATAATATTTAATGTACTTGTGTCTTACAAATTAATATTTCATTAAAAGTGTTAACTCAACCTTGTGTTTTTAAATATTATTGAGTCTCTCAAATACGTTAAGGTCCACGATAGTTGTAGATGATAAATTGATTATTTAAATTATTATAGAGGTATTAATGGTTGTCCAGTGTTAATTATCTCATGTATGGTGTAACACTGAAAGTGGTTCTAATTAGGTACATTACCACCTCTTTTGGCCGTTACACTACTACCTACCTACTTTAAATTGTTTTCTAGTTCAAATAATAGATTTCATTATTAATGTCTTAATTTTGCTGTTTTATCATAAATAAAAGACAAGAATGAGCAACAAACCTGTCATAAAAAGTTATAATTCTATTGTCATGTGTTTTGGGCTACAGACAACTTGTAATATGTAACAGTCCCATAACTCACCTTTTATTCTCTTTATCTTCCTAATAAAGTGAACCAAAAAATATTATGAAACCATTCATTCAATAAAATTAACACCTTTACTACTTTAAAAAAAACTTTTGTATGATAAGACGGACCTTTCTAGAATGTTCCTGAACCTTGTGTTATTTGCACCTCTCATAAAATTTCACCAACAAAATTAGAAAAAATTAATTATAATTTTTGAACTTTGATGCTGTGAAATACCTGTGGTCATGAAACAAGAAATTAACCTTTTATACTTGGCTCTGTACACACACATTAACTTAAATGCATACGTATTTGTGTATGTATTGGTGACTAATTATGTTGTACTTTGAAGATAACAAAGTACAGCAAACGCATGTCAACATGACGTAATTGGTGATAAGATGATTTGTTCAGATCCAACAATTATGAATTACGTACCTATAGAATGTACCAAGTAATTGGTTTAATTATGAGTTTAACATACAGTGCCCTAAATTAGCCAACCTTTCGGTGGTTACAGTTGTCGAAAGGTCCGAGCCCCTAAGTACCTTATATAGTATGATCCCCATGGATGCATAGCTGTCAAGTTTATAAAATATAGTTTAGATGAAATTTTTGTACAATATTTTGATGTTCTAAACGTTTCTAAATAGCCTAATACGAAGAAATCTAAACTTGGGTCAAAAATGACTCCATTGTAATTAGCTATCTAAAATTAAAAAAAATGAATTGTCAATTGAGGAGAAAATTATGGGCAATAAATTAATTGGTAGATGGATATTATACTTATCAACGCATTTAAAGCAGGTAAGTCAACATCTTATATTTTTCATATAAAATTTAATTTCCGAAAACCTCAGGCATGAGAGACAAATAATTTAATTCTACTTTCATCCGAATCCATGCAGAATTCGCCATGTTTCTTGGATTTTCAAAATCCATTTTCAGCTTTATTATTTTAATAGCGATGACTGACATGTGATAAGGGCTATGCAATTCGTCCCATAAATGAAAAACTTATCCACTGATTTATTTTTCGTTTGAAATATTTCTATAATATCAAAATTACCTATCTAAGTTATTCAACATTACTGAAATTAATTGGATAAAATTAAAATTAAATTGAATATAGAATAAATTAAAGTTGAAAATAAAATTCGCCTATTTTGAAATTTAATTAGTGGGCGTACCTTCGATCTTCCATTATAAATCTCTTGTGATGAAATGATCTCTGTACGATACATTTGACAAATAAAAACAATTGTACTTCGTAGGTACCTATTTAGAGTTTTGTCTTCATTTATCCACAGCCAATATATGGCATAGCATAATATGATGGCATATCAGTTCTCGTTTATTTTGAATAGAAATTTCATACCGATTGTTCGTACGTGTGCATCATTATTTCCCAATTTACTCAAAGTCTATAGGATACCTATTGGTACTTGCAGTACCTACTTAGTTTTTATCATGAAAAAAAAAGAAAAGAAGGACGTTGGACTCTTCTAAATTTTCTCATCATCAAGTATTTCGGTATGCTTTACAGGTGCCTACAAGTTTCACTAAATAATCGACCAAGTTATTTACACAAAAGAAAAATATAAAATTATAAATAAATATATTTATCTGTCACGTTAGCCTGTGATTCGTTGTACGTGAATTAGAATAAAGAATTTCGTGCTGCGTTTATCTCTTCGGAAATATTTTCCTAAACGAATTTCCATTCCGGATATTTGAATTTGATACACCGTAAAAATAAGTGTGGAGCAATGGAGAATATATTATACAATATACAGGTAAGATGACATTTTTCTCACTTCTCACTTATCAATACCTAGGTCTTAGGGCTACACAAAATGTAAAAACACACTATGAATTAAAATCGAATCTTCTTAAATTAGGCTTCAGCTTGCAACTCAGACAACAAAAACGTAAGCTACACTAATTTTGCTCAAAGTTTCCAGCTGTAATCTGTAACTGAACACGTTCTCCAGCGAATCTGTTCGATTTCTTCGGAATTTTTGTTCAATGATTTTTCAACTGACTTTGTATTTTTAATATAGGTATCGACTGATAACTAGCCTAAAAAATGTATCTTAAAAATCACTATAATTGCCTAGGTAAAACATCGGGGATGCAAAGAGACTAAAACTATGCAAAATGTTGAATATATGCCAATGCAGGTGACATTTCTGCACTCACAGTCAATCTAAGCCTTCATGAAATGGGTGGAATTTTACATCGGCCTGTAGATAGTTTAGATGGATAAGCAGAAAAATAATTTAAGGTACGACGTAAAACTGTAGTCGAAGGATGTATTAATTTGAGAGAAAAGCAGTTTAAAGTCCGCAGTCTCCTGGGAATTGGGGAATTAAAAAATAATTTTCACTCGGGTTTGATGCTCCAAAAATATTTTTTTTAATTTGAAAAAATTAAAACACTGGAAAAATTGGTAGCAAAAAAACTTTACTTTCGAATAAACGGGGACTGAAGATGTTATTTCGCAAATAGTTTAATTTTTATTAATGGGCCTTCGATACATTTGTCCTTTGTCTTTGGGAAATTTTCAATTTGCGATCCCATCTGTTAGATTTTCAAAGTTCTTCTAGACTTATGCAGAGATTAACGTGATTTTTCTGCAGAACCCTACATGCGGATGAGGTCACATTTCTCAAAACCGAAATTGTTTGAAATAATACCATTTTCCTCCAATAGCCTACTGTTAAACGTCTCTAGGCAGCATCTCAAACACATTTTAAAAAAAATTTGTTAATTAAACTCTGATTACATGTATTGTCTCACGCACAAATAATTTTGGGAATGAACTACCCTCAACTTTAAATGAACGGTTCATCTACTACTCGTTCGGAATTTGACTCTGGACATAATTTTTTTAAATTAAGTATAATGAAAAGCAAAAATTTAAAAAAAAAAACAAATCAAATTACATTCTAATTAATAAAATCATGCTAAAAAAATTAGGAATCTATTTAAAATGACAGTACCAAATTATAATGTTTTTTATTTGAAATTTTTACCTATAAATTCATAAACTTTCTGACTTGCCATTTTTGGAGGCACGGGCCCCTCATAATTTTGTACAATGTAGTACCTAAGTACTTATAATATACCTACATACTTTTTTTAAAGCTTAAAGATACTCTTAACATTAGCGGTAGAATACATGTCCAACTAAACTGTTTCTGGAATGAATGAAAAAACTTTCTGGTATAATATTCCGTAGGCTCATTGCAAGTAGGCTAAATTGCATTTGTTTCATACCTATAATCAATCACAGCGGAATGCCCACGGAGGCGTTTCTAGTTTAAGACTGTTTTTCTTTATTCAATTTGAGTTGAAAGTAGATTACACCAGTCTGAACAGAAGTTTATAATCTTCTTTTAATTTGCGCAATTAGATTTGTTTTACCATCAATAGTATAGTTTTGGAGTTATTGAGAATTTTCAATAACTTTGTAAAGTCAGTGTGGAATACCTTGTCGTGAGAGACATTCACACGTAGAAGGTTTTCTACAGGTTTGCGTGTTCTGTCACTTCATACATTTAAGTATGGGAGAACCAAATCCTTGGAAAACACTGGCAATTTTGTAGCCAGTTTCGAGAGTTTATATACCAAATTTGGCACCCACACACAGACACACATATGTACATAAACGTATGGTATTATGTCATAAGTTACATTGTTTCTTGCCTCTATTGAGGTGATAAGAAACGACACAAGGTGTTTGGTGCCAGTCCGTGACATCACCGAGATTATTATCTGGTAATTGATCACAGCCTGTGCAATGTATCTTACCTGTACCTACGTACAGGTACAAACATACAAACGTACAAGTGTGTAATAATCTAACGTCTTAGAGACGAATACATGCCAGCCTTTGGGCGGTGACTGTTGTCAAGGGGTGCGAGCCCCTAATACCTCATACAAATATAGTCCCCACATCAGCCTATTGGGGTTTTTAAGCAAAGTGGCTGACATCTGGCGGATTTCTTAGTAAAGTTCAAATAAGAAGAATAAATTCTTATCATTCCTTCAGCTGATTGTCTGCTCATTGAATTTGTACATGATTTCATAAACTTTTTGGTTTTTTTTTTCACTCTCATTTCTTTTGTTTTACCCATCGATAGTAGCGCCATCTGTTTACTTAAAAATCCCAATTCTAAAAGAAATAAAAAAATACGAAATATCTCAAAAACGACTGAAAATTTGAAAAATTACTTACACACATTTTGTTGCTAACAACCTTTAGAATCACCTTACAAAGTTTTCACCCTTGTATCTTTTACATTCAGTATAGTCACGTCGAGAGGCTGTACTTGTTGTGATTTCTAGCCTAGTCTCTTTGGTCTCTATTATAAGATTAATCGCAATAAGGTTAATACTTGTTGACAATTTCGCCACTAAATACAAACTACTGATTAGTAGAAATGAAGATGAAAATTTTCAGGCCATTTTTACTTTTTCCAATTACAAAAAAACATAGTATACTTATTATATACCTATACAAGTGACTAATGATATTACTGCCATCTATTATTATAGTTTCTTGCTACCTCGATCGTGTTTCACTGCAGGTTTATTAATCTTTGATTAGAAAAAAAAAAAAAAAATCGTAAAGTGTTCAGTAAGGTAGGCCTCAAAATAATGATTTTCATTCACTATTAATTTCACTTCTTATCGCCACCTCATTGGAACCAATTTCTGCATATCGACAAGTTATCGATAGTTATTCGGACACAAACCATTAATTCGAACATACACCTATGTGTAGTCTATAAATCCATTCACTAATCTCTTATTCGATTGTATATTTGAAATTTCGTATTCACTACTACAATGTTAGTATACGTTCAAAATATGGTAGCAATGAACTAAGTAGAAAGAGAAAAATTCATAGAGTGGGACGTGAATAGCTCTTGTCCATTTGTTTTTCTTTGTCAAATTCACGAAGTGTGCCAATAAGTTGTGTTCTCTCTCTGTTCGAACATGTGCGTTATAACACCGTCTGATTTTTTTTATATATATTTTTTTTTTTAAGGTCTATCTTTCTACGTTTCGTTTTCTTCACTTATTGACAGGTGAGAATGGATCGTATTAGGCAAATTTTTGGTGAAAATACTCAAGCGTGGTGTAGGAACCTTGAGTGAAACTGTATCAATTAAATTTTACGCTTATAGTTTTGGTAAACGCATTGGTGGTACTTGTGGAAGACGTCGGTTTTCTGGTGACAGATTGCAAACAGTTTGAGTTGTTCCAACGTCGAATTGGTTAAATGTATTACCTATTATATTCTTACGATAGGCAGTCGAATAATAACTTACCTAAAGAATTTTTCCGAACATCGGTTGTAGGTAGTTGATATTGCTCAAACACTGTTCTTTATTGAAAAAAATTGTAAACTTTTAACACCGTTTGTTGGGTCTTACTAAATTATTGTACTTTACCATTTATCTGTTTCACTTTCGTGATGTCATCATGCACTTGAAGAATTTTGAAGCTTGTAAATTAACTATTTGATTTTGTTTTAATGATCATTACACTTCTGCGATAACTTTCAGCCTGGTCGACTGTTTGAGGCTCATCCCTGTACTTCACATCGGACCTACACACTTGTTAATAACAGGCTATTCTATTTATAAAGTTGCGGAACTAATAGTTTTCTGACGAAGTTATGAGGATGTTCTACAATTTTTAGAGTTCAATAGAATTTTCACTAATAAAATTTCAAATTTTGTCAAGAACCAAAATCTCGAATGTAGTAGGTACCTACTTTTTGCTATAAGAAATTCGGCCACCTCGACAGGGGTCTGTGTCCCTTGCATTCCTGTCAAATCTATCTTCCCCTATGTGATAACCTCGTAAACGGCGAAGATCCTTTTAGACCCTCAGATGCATTAGGATTTTTTATTTTAAAAAAGTCTTCGGCGAGTCCCTCAGCAGGGGGGACATTGCGAACTGTGGCCTCTCATCAGAGGGAGCTTCGTGCGATATGGTGACAAAGAGGTTGTAGTCCCCCGTAAACCCAGTGGTTAAGTCTTATCGTCGAGATCAACGAGGTGGACCTCGTGATTGTGACATCCCCGTACATCCCAGCGTAACGCTAACAGTGTGACACTTTTTTTTGCGAGTAGTTGCACTCCATTAAGACGGTTTCAAAGTCAACAGAGCATTTGATACTTATTGTTTTTCTGGTACCAGTCAGTTACACCGCTACTAAGAGTTCAAGTCGTATAATTTGCTCGCATCATGAACTAAAGGGTATTTGCACAATTTTATTATAAAATATTAGTAGACCTAATATCCGAACGTGTACCACAAAGTCATAGAAATGGAAACATTTTTAGGAGGGTAAAATAAGTGGTTTGTAGTGAGAATTTCTTGTCAAATATCGAAAATTAATGAAGAGTTGAATGTTTAATGGTACGGAAGGGACAAAAGGGACAATTTAAAGTAAATGAGGGAAAAATAGTATTATTTTACTCTTTGCTTTCCTCAACTGGTACGTCTATAATGCACAAACTGACTGATCTAAGTTTTTTAAATGCGAATGAAAAGACGTTCATAGTTTAAGCTGAAGGCAAGGAAAAGTCGAAAATATTGTTCCATAAATAAAACTGTTGACCTACTATGTAAATTCTGAACTTTTGTCCAATGAGCATTGACGTGTAACATTGAACTTGATAATAGGTATCTGATAAATTCTCTCATTTGAAGCTCGAAGGATGGTCGATGGAGAGTCTGCATATGGAATTTAAAAAATAATTTTATTCGAATTCTCTAATTTGGTGTTGTTGTTGAGCCAAAAAGTCTGATGAGCTGCCAAAAAGTAGTCTAAAGTAAGAATTTATTCAACATTCGATCTATTCTAACCGACAGTTGCATCAACAAGTATTATAGAAATCGGAAATAAGGTGAGGAATTTGGATTCGTCTCCATTTTGAGCTAAATTCTCGGTAAAAGTCAGTTGCGGATCCCGGGGGAAATGGGGAAATTGCCACCAACGTTAAGAAAAAAAAATGAAAAATTTAAGGGAAAATATTAAAGTACGACCACACAAGCCATGTAAAAACCATCCGAACTTTTTTTTTTTTCATTTTCCTCCCAAATGAAGCTCCGAATTCGCCACAGGTAGAAGTTCCACGAAGGAGTTATTTTGATGGAAAGAGAATCAAAAACTTCTAATTTTGAACATTTTCAAATATCCATTTAGGCTAAACATGTGTGATGAACACAACAAAAACGTACAAAATTTATTAATTTCCACTGATCCTTCATTTTTCATTTCTAATATTTTCATTTACTTCATGTTACGATTAATGATTTCTTCGCATCCTTTACTTATTTATACCTACTTTTTTTTTTTGACGAACTTTCATGGTTCATGTGCTCGAATATTTCATCTCCATAAAAAATTTGAATACGTCGTTATTCTTGCGTATCGATTTTGCTCCTATGAAAAAAAAAAACAAAAAAACAACATAACCGTCACGTACCTAGATAGAAAAATCTGTTTTATGAGTGATAGCCGTCTTGGCAGAGTTTGATCAAAATGTGTGAATATTGCCAACTTTTTTTTCCTCAGATTCCAATTCTGGAACAGCCGTTATACGAGCTGTTTAAAATTGCACGTGGCTTCGGCACGTCAAATATTAATATGGACTTTTTTTTTTTTTTTTTTTTCAAAAATAATGCTGAAACTCTCTCTTATGACTAGTGGCTTCAGGTCGGTAAAAGAGTGGAAAAAAGGTTTTCAACTTATGCTTTTGAGATACAATCAGAAATTATATTATTTTTCAAAACCTTACACTAATTTTATTTTGTTTTATTTTATCACTTGTCTGTTATTTTTGTCGAATCCCCAAATTATCGTTTATTGCACTCGTTGTATGAAATAATAGATTTATGAACGAGTTACAAGTACTTATAGTTAGTGTATATTTTACTTTTAGGTCGTTTTTTGTTTTGTTTTTCTCCTCTCAAAATACCATCAATGTTCACGAAATATGTTCTACCAGACGTTGTTTTTCATGAAAAAGAAACGTGTCACGAATGCATTATCGAAGTGAAAAAACAAAGATAACACACTCCAGTAATTACGCTGTGAAATGTTTCAAGCGCACCTGAATGAAGAAAAATAAAACAGACTCCATCGTCACGAAAATGGATTAATGAAGGTTTCTTTCAATTCTGAAACATTATCGTCGAAGACTAGCCAGCACTCACCAGAAGCCATTAATTGGGTCGACGCATTTGAAAATGTTGATTTCAAGAATATCCTAAAAATTCGAAAAATTATATTTTTTAAGTTAAACGAAGGCATATGTACAAGAACTTTATTGACATTAACTTTGAAAATTCACATAAATATTATGCTTGCTAATGGTAATGTAAAAAAAAAAAAAAGTTAAACTTTCGAATAAATAACAACAAAAGGTAACGTTAAAAATATTCTGGAAAACCATCGTAGGTATAATATTATGTTTCGATTAATTGAAGATTTTATTTAACCTATGCGAAAATAATATTCTAATAAGAAAGTAAAAGTTTCAACTTGGGATCTGCCTGGTGTAGTGGTTAGGCGCTCATCCTCACAGTCGAATATTCGAAGGTTCAGGACTGAAAATGACTGTGTATTCGGTTCGTCTCAATCAGTGATCCTTCGCATGTGATTGGAGAATGCATACAGGCCGACCATTGCCCGCCGGATCCTAGCCAACAACTTCCACCCTACATCAACATCAAATAACCTCCAGACTTTGGTTAAAGTAGTCAGGTTGCCAAAATCCAATAAAAATATTTAGCTTTAATAGTTAACATAATAAAAGTACTTACGATAGGTACACGGTAACTTTCTTATTCTTTGGCCTTAAAGGTTTTATAAAAATATTATGGCTTGAATAATGAAAGAAATTTTGCAAGCTCTTGTCTCGTAAAGAAAATTATAGTGGCATAAGTAAATAAAAAAAAAAATAGATAATATTATATGAAATAGAAAAATTGAGATAAATTTGAATGTCTGGTTATGATGCAACCAAAACTTTATTCCGAATGCACAGAAAATTTTCAAAACTAATATTTATTCATCAAGTAAATACAATGACTGCTGGAGTACTCAGAAATTTGCAAATTCTGTATAGTTATAAACTGAAGGAAAATAATTTTTATATTAATTGAAAATGAAAAGACTACGACTCTTATTTTTCCTACCCAGATAATCAGAAGTGTGGTTCATATATTCTTTCTTAGCCCAAATTCTGCCTCATATAGGTACTTACATAAAATCAGAGTAAATAAAATATTTCCATTTCCGTGAAAATTATTACGCCGAAGTGAAAGATTTGCTCAAAAAGTGAATTTTAATGTGCTTTCAAACTTATAAAATGCAACCAAAATCACGTTATACGGGTGCACTTTTTTCCGCAATAATTTATTTCAATTCGAATTACAATGAAAGTTTGTGAAAAAGGAAAAAGACTGGTTGCTGTGACTTGATGAGGTTGTTGACTTTTCAGTTCTTTGATAATAGGTACTTTATTAAAGAAAAATTGCTTCAGACAAATTTTTTGACAGCATAAGTAAGGTACGAGCACCTTATTTTTTTTTTGCAGAATTTAAATAATAAATTTTCAACTTGTAATTCAACGAAATAATTTTCTTTGAATGGAATTTTTGTAAAATTTTGTTGTTTAATTTTCACGAAAAATTCGTCATGTTTGCCTGTAAACCGATAAAAATAGAAGTGTCTGTTTAAAAAAAATACTCTTAATAGGCCCAGGTAACCGTTGAAATGAGCTCGCAATATTTTATAGGAATTTATTTGTTGATAAAAAAGGAAATAGATTCGTATAGTGTGAAAGGATAATTCTTCTAGGGGGTACATCAAAATAAAAATCAAAAATTCATTAAAAAAAAAAGTTAATGCAAGAAGTAAGGCTACCAATGGCTTGTAAAAAAAATTGACGAAATTTATTTTTTAATTCTGTTAAACTGTTTTTCTGAATTGGTTCAAAAATAATGCACATAAACGAAGTGAATTATTTTCATAAATAGACTTACAGGTAGGTATATACTTCACTTTTGGTCGATGAAGTCTGTCTTCGTTTGAAATAGGCTAAATATTGTGAAAGATAATTTAATTGAGAAATAAGTTTTTTTAAATTCAGTTTTGATTCTTATCTACTGACATGAAGATGGTAAAAACTGTAGCCTAAGTTATGTTAAATGCTACTTTTTAGTGACTGATTTTTCATAAAGATCATATAAACTACAACTTTTTAATTTCAAACCTAAATTTATTTTAAATTCAAAATCTGAATTCGCCACTCTCTTCATTTTTAGAATATTGTTGTGGATAACATTTATATGATTTACTTTTTTCAGAAGTTTTATATTTTGAGAACTGCATTTAACGCAGTCGATGTCCCTTAACGCCCCGAAGAGAGTATATTTTTATTTCATCTTAATTCTCGTACCCTGACAATTTTTTGAAGAAATTAGAAAGACGAGTGAAGTATGATAATTTATACGACTTTTTCATTTGGTATCGACCCTTAAGAATTAATAGGTATATATATCATATTTTTTCTAATTCTTGTCCAGGTATAACAAAATTTCTACCTCAGTTGATTAGTTCCCTCTGATCAAATGAAGTATAGATACATACGTACCTACTCATAGGCGTACCTAGGTAAATCTTTTGGGGGGAGGGCTGGAGCCCCAAGTTAAAATGTTCCAAAATTTTTATTTAATAATCTCACCCCGTCCATTCCCATCTTAAAGCTTTCAATTTTCCTCTTTGTATTCAGTGTAGGTAATAATTGTGAAATTGTTGAAATTAAATTTTGGTTTGACAAAAAAAAATTAAAATTAAAAAAAAAATAAATAAACTCCCCAAAAAAAAACGAAAAAAAACAACAAACAAAAACTAGAAAAAACAAAAAAACGAGAAAAAAAAGAACATGGTTTTTAGGTAAATCTGACCAGGGAAATGCGGTTCAAAATGTTAGAATCTCCTGCAAAGTGGAGAGGAAATTCGGGTTTGGAAGAAAAAATTTCTGGATCTTCCAAAAAATTGAAAATTGCATTTCTGTTCTGTGGCGTATCCAGAATTTACCTACCTGTATATTTTGAAAAGGGAATTATTTTTAAACGTTTCTCCGAGAAAATTTACTAGTTTTACTGATTTTTTTTTTTTTTTTAAATATCGGCCCCTAAAAGGCCGATTCCTCGTCAGGCCTGATAGTAAAAAGAACTGCATTCATACTCTTTATTATTTCAGCAAGGTATTTGCAATTAGTTTTAACCCATTACGGTTGACTGTGCATTTACTAAGTATTTATTGAAAAATTTTGCCGGGGCTGAGCAACTTTTTTGGGGGTATTAGCCCCTCCCAGACACACTTGCAACACCTACGTACCTACTCCACTTTTTTTTTTTTTTTTTTTTTTTTGGTTTTAGGCATTTGGAATTTGGTTTGTTCTCATAATTTCTTCGTTCAACGTCCACTAAACGTTTATTTAGCCTATTATACGCAATTCGATAAATTATCGACTACAAGAATTATTTCATTGAAATAGGTACCATAAGATAAAAAAATAAAATAAAGTTATCGGTATCCCCAATTCACATGGCACCTGTTCGTAACACATATTACACATATTACACATATTGCACGTCATTACCGCGAGCTGCTAAATGCTCCCTCGAAAGAGCTAATTACCGCGCCACAATTTCGGTCGTAATTCTCAAGCCGCTCGCTAACTGTTTCGAATCGTAACTTTTCTTACAAACCCGAAAAACCCGAAAAACCCGAAAAACCCGAAAAACCCGAAATTAACGATTCACCCTTCTCAGCATATTGGAATGGCGCACGTGCCGCTCTCAGGTGCCTATGCGGCTGTTTCGCGGCTCGCAAACCGTATCCCGCACCACCGATTCGACGCTAGCCGTCAGTATGCGAAAGTTCACCTCATTCGGATCGAGTCGGTCGTAGAGGAACCGATGCAACCGGTTGCTCAGCACCCACACCGACTGATTCGGCTCGGAGTCGACGCGCAGATCGTTCGGAAACGACAACGTTCGATTGTTTTTGACCAGCAAGCCTTGATTTTGGGGCACGTACTCGGTCGCCCAGTGCCAGCAGCCGACCGCCGACTTGGTCAGCAAGTTGTAGAACAGAACGCCGTCGCGCGACATAGCGCTGCCGGTCGAGTGGGCCAGGCATTCGTCTCTGGGCGCTCCCTCCACCCGAAAGAACCGGTTCATGCTGAAACCGAGACTCTCGTTGCGCAGCACCCACGTCGGCACCGAGAACTCGCGATAACTGGACAGCGGATGGAAGTACAGGTATCGGTCGCCGTCGCTGCCGCCGTTGCCGCCGCCGCCGCCGCCGACACGCCGGTCGGGCGGCGACAACGCCATGCCGAACAGTCCGTCCACCCACTGGAACCGGATGCCGTCCAGGTTGTAGTCGGAGGCCAGCGGGTCCGGATAGAAGTACGAGTGCGTCAATCTCCACGAGCGATTCTGCTTGTAGCTGTACACGATCAGGCCGTAGCGGAATACGTCGCCGACGTAGGCGTACGCGTCCGCGCACTCGTCGCGCACCACCTCGACGACGATGTTGGAGAGCAGCGACGAGCCGGGCGTCTGGTCGGCCGGTATCGTGTACCGCCAGGTCAGTCTGTCGGTGGCCAGGTTGAAGACGACGATCTGCGGCGGGCACAGCTGGTTGACGGTGTTCTCCGCGTCCACCACACCCGAGTCCATCACCCACAGCCGGTTGCACGCGTCGATGTCCATCCGGAAGACGGACGTCAGTCCCTGGCATTTGGCGGCCACGTGCCACGACCAGCTCGGATACGGTCGTATGGGCGGATTCGCGCTGCCGCCGCCGCCGCCTTTGCCGATCACACCCAGCGTGATCGGCACGCCTTCCTTCCATTTGGGCAGCGAGACGAAGATGCGATGTTTGTCGGCGTGCACACCCAGCGGCAGATTATTTTCGGGTACGAAGGCGCCGCTACGTATGGCTGCGGCCCGGTCCGCCAGACTCGGGTATTCGACGTCGATGAGCGTCCAGCTGACCGCTTCTCTGAACGTTTCTACCTGCTGGACCAGTTTCACCGTCGGCTTGGGACGCGACTCGGACAGCCTTGGGCGATCGAACGCGCCTAGTGCCCACATCGACAGCAGCCACGGATAAACCAAGCCTGGGGGCAGACATGGAACAAAGCGCACGTTTAAATTGAAACTGTAATCAGGTATTCGATTAGACCGAGTGTTTGGGCGTGCGTTGAATTTGTTTTTGGTGAAATTTGTCTGTATGTGGTGTGGGGGTGTGTGTACTTAGTCGCTGAGCTCGTATAATTATGGGAGCTACCTATGCGCCAGAGTGTACGCGCATTCAACGGAATTTATTTAGTAACTCAGCCAGGGACGTTGGTAGCTGTTTTCCACGGTGAACAACGGGTGGTCGGTGGGTGGGCAACGAGAAAAGTAATTAGTTACGGTGCGACGCTCTTTCTTGTAATTTTTTTGGGAGGGTCCCACGCCCATATTCATTAGGAAATAACAAATGAAAGGCTTAAACCTGCTTCTCGCCGAATTTTTACAGCGTGTCAATTTTTCGGCGACAAATTTTCCGGTATCCCATACTGCTTCGCATGTTGGCTCACCCATACCTATGAATTATTACGATACTGATCCCAGATACGGTTGTAGGAATTGGTTGCGACTGAAAAATGCCTTTTAACCCTTCTCTACGGATGATGAATGGTAAAAATAAGTGGGTACATTCATTACGTATTCTGTGAGATGTCCTTTTTCAAGTATGTAGAAAATTCAAATGTGCACTCTCAAGACCAAGTGGTCCGAAAGGTACGAACCGACCTCGTAACCTGTAATCGAATTTTACAGTCAGAAAAACTTTTGAAGAACAGAACCCGTGCCGATTTCAAGCGAGTGTCATACATATGATAATCACCCCCTTGGTCAAATCATTCTTAATCTAAGAAGTTATTTTCGTATTTTTTTTTGGAGCACGGGAGGGGGAGGGAAGTACAATAACATTTACCTGATATTTCTCAATATTGGAAATCAAATTTCTGGCCTTGGTACTGACAAAAACTTAGAACTTTGGTGACATACAAGTTTAAATTTACCTAGGCACCTACCCATGAAAAGTTCTCATAGTAAACATTTTTGAACAGAAATCAAGCTTCATTCTTGGAAATGGACCGAATAGCCTATATGTGATGCCTAAATAATTAAAATGAAAAGATGAAATGAAAATCCACCAAAAGACTTGTTCACCTTAGGTTCTCATTTTTACAACTAACCTAATCCAAATTATAGTCAATCGAGTCAAAAAATATACTTATTTAGCCTTTTATTTCGGTATTTTGGACTTGTTTATTCCTCGTCTCTGCAGGCCCAGATCTAGGTTTTTTGCACCCGGAGACAAACAAAATTTTGGTCGTCCCACGGCCCCGTACGCAGCAGAAGAAATTTGCGATGAACCCCTCACTGGGACCTCAACAAACACTATATAGGTATATATACAGGGTGATTCACATTTCGAGGCACCATCGGAAAATAACACTTTAGTGCATCGAAAATTGACTCATCATTCTCTTTCCATTTATTCGACGCACCAGGAAAATACTGTGCCAGAAACAAAGTACGAACTTGTTCACTACCTGATAAAGCAACGAATTACACTCAACCAAGTTTATTGAATTTTAAGGCTGAAATTCTTGGTCAAAGTATAATTGGGCCTATTTTCATCGACGTACCTTAAAAGGAGAGAATATCTTTGGAACTTTTACGAGGAGAAATATCTTATGGAATAGACCACATCGTATATGGGCGTGAAATTTGGTACCAGTACGGGAGAAATTCGGCTGGTGAGTATGGGCAGGACCATTATCATGTTGATACCAAATTTTATGCTCTTCTACGATCATTCGAGTGTGTCAAGAAGAGAATGTATTCACCGCTGTGACGACACGATCATGTGAAAATTATAATACTATTTACTTCTGTTTTGGCTCTACTTATGAGCAGATTTATTGGATAATCTAATAATGGACCAGTGCGTGCCCAAAAATCTATGGATGTAACCGATACCCTGTGCGGGTCTATCTTACAAATGTTAATTCAGCGTAGCATAATTTTCAAACTCTAAACTAATGAGAAAATATCTGTACATGCACTGTAGGTTTTTTGCTATCTTTTCTTCCAGAAAAGTTACTTATTTCATTCTTTTTTTTTTTTTACTTTGCGAATGTCAAGTTTATCTGTAAAGGAAGAATTTTAAAATTATTTTTAATTGAAAAATGACTTACCTACCATGCGCATCTATGCTGTTACCATTACCAACCTTCTTACCCTTTTAAAGCTTTTAAAATATGATGACACTTATTTCAGTGTTTACTTAGATATCCATACACCTATGCGTATAATTACAAGCCCTGAAACGCCGCTTTGCAGTGCTTTGGCTTGTGCCAGCTTTAGATTTTTGCTGGCATATGGGTAACACAGTAGAAATTGTTGTTTTGGTAAAAGCAACAAATTTGTTTTTTCATGTAAGTATGTGCGTGGCTGTGTGGGTAGTGGCGCATGCGCATTGACTATGAGCTGGAAATATATTGGCAAAATACCTAATAGTGTGAAATAATTTTGACGAACGAATTAATTTCAGCCGACTTGTAAATTTATTATAGTGATGATCCTGGGTGCAACCCCCATAATATAAGCCCAGTATTAGAGTCCGTATTATAGAGTTTGAGAATTCAGACTCTAGCAAAAAAGAAACATAAATAAAAGAGTGTACATGTAGTTACTTTTCAGAAGCGTATAATTCAGCAAAAGATTTAAGTAACAAAGTATAATTTGTTTTAGTTGTGTGAGACAAACGTTCACAAGCGTGGCTGAATGGTTGGTGAATAGGGAATCAGTATTACCAGATATCAGTGTTCCTAAGAGTGCGAGGGGACGAGGATTGGTGGTTCCAACATGTATCAGTACATATCGATATTTGGAAGAAAATATTGTTATTTTGCTTATCAATATTTATAGAGAATGTGAATCGAGAAAGAAGATGTTTCGTAACATAAAATAAAGTATTAGGCTAGGTTCACACAAACGTCATTTGAACGGACGTTAACTTAAATTTGCCATTGCTCTGTATGTGTCATATGAATGGCAATTTTTACCGCTGTTCGTCATTTTTTCTCATTTTTGTTGACAACATGGATGGGGGAAAAACCAATAGAAACAGACCAGAATAAACTTCTCCAAAAAAATAATGACGTTTTTTTGCCGTTCATGTGACTGGAGCCATTGTATTTCTTACATTTGATAACGGTGATAAAACGCAACGTTCTGAGAAAGTCCAACGTCAAAAAAGACGTTGGAATTTTGCCTCAGCGGCAATTTTGACGTCCGGTGCCGTGTGGCAGTTATCAAATAATTTTTAATATACTTGATAATAGACGGCAATTCTTATGTCTGTCAATGAACGCTCGTGTGACCGAGGCCTTAACCAGAGTAACGTCTCAGAAGTGTGTGTATTTAACATCAATTGTGTATGATGAGTGTGAGTACCTACAGACTGAGTGAGATAAATGAAGTTGTATGGAGATAAACGAGTGAGAGGTGGTGATGTGTTACAGTGTAGCCGCAAACAGAGATATAAAATATATTGTGTTCACAGGAGTGAGAGGGGAGAAGGATTGGTAGTCTCAACAATATTTTCTATGAAATATCGATATGTATTGATATGAAAAAAAATTGATATTTCGCACCACGACTCAGTTCATAAACTTTTTCAACGTTAATATCACCATAGGAAGATAAATTGATTTGTTAATTTAAAATATTTTCTAAAAAGATTTGATTTTAAGGTAAATGAATAGGTAGGTAGTTAACAAGAATTTTCATGATTAATCTCATTCAGGTACTACTTATCGTACAGCTGATATTAAAATAGTATTTAAAATGTTACGGAAAAAATTAAAAGTGCGAAATCCATCGAATAGATATAATTATAATCAATTTCGAAAGAAATGAAAAAACGAAAGTAAGTATTGCAATTATCAGGTATTACCTACTACACGGATGACAATGTTTTCTATCAATTCGATTTCAACAAAAAGGGTTGGGATATGCAATTCCAGATACTTTGTATCATTACGTTCCTCTCCTCTGTAGAGATAGGATTTTTTGATTTTCACTGACTGCAGCTCCGCGGGTAATTCTCTGCTTAATTATACGATAAGCAATTATTTTAAATAGCAGTGCTACGCATGTTATAGAGGTGAGTGAACAAAATGCGGAAACGAATAAAGCTATTTAATAGGTAGGTATATACCTACGTAGATAGTATAGCCCTATCGTGCGTAGACTATTTGATAACTGTAGATTTCTTGAACGATTTCAACTGTAATCTAGTTTTACGCATTATGCAGCATAATAAATCAATTACAGTGGAACCAAAATCTGTTCCAAAATCTTTGTAAAACGAATTCAAAAATAGTTTGGCTTCACAGCAGTTACCGACCTATCTTTTATTTGTGAAAGTCTACCTTTTTTGAAATCTTATAATATTTCCGTAAATATTATAGGCAGGTACTGTAATGAGTTGATGATTCTCAAATGTTCGTTGTCTTCTTGTATGCTGAATAGAAAGTCGGCCGATAATTTTGATGGTTAACGTTTGTAGATTAGTTTTATGAGAGTGCACAAAATTTCGTATTGAAGTGGATACCTTTAGTGAAAATTAGATCAGTGATATTCTACGGCGAACTATTGGAATACAAAAATTTAAAACGTTAACGATTTTTAAAAAGATTTATAATTCAGTTAGATTAGGGCTGAATGGGGTTTTTGAATAGGCCTAAATATTGCATAGGCTGTGTACACAATAAAATAGTCGCTTCAGGCAAACTATTCAAACACAATCAAATGGCAAAGATGTAAGTATAAATTGGTGTTCAAATTAGCTGAAGCGATGAATCAAGCAAGTTTTCAGTCTTATCATCGATATTACAACCTATACTACTGATTAGAAAGTTCGTTCGTTTATTGAAAGTCTACAGAAAATATTCAATATGAGCTTTTCCTAACTAGTACCTTCCAATCGTTCATTAAAAATAGGTACTTTTTTACGATGCGCAACAACCTATCATTTTTCTTTGGTGAAAAACACCTTTTCTCACCTTATTATAAATCTGATTTTGAGCCCACTACTGAAAAGTTCTTGAAAACAAATGTTTTGGTGAAGTTACATTATTTGTGATTAAATCTGGTGTTTGTTTATCTAATTTCACTAGACTAATTTGGTTAAAAATTTGCATTAGAATACAGAATTAGCGGCTTTTGTGTGCGTGTTTACCAAGGGGTATGTCTATGTAGATATCAGAGTGGAAAATTGAAATACAGTAAAACCCCTTTATATTCTCGTATGTTTTATTAAAATTCTTTGATATGCCATAGTAAACCTATATAAAATTTCCTATGTAACACGTTGCTTAAGATTTTTTGGATCGTATATTTTTTAAGGAAGGTCTGGTCTTATTAATTATTGGAAATATGGAATATTTTCAGAAAAAATTATTTTTATGAGTTCTGCACCAGGAAATTAAATGGCTTCTGCAACGATATATTTCTCCCCGATAATTCTCATATTCATATAATTATCGTCACACCAGTGAACTGTCACCCACCTTGTATAATACATTTCATCGAATTGTGCGAACAGAACTCAGCTGCCACCTAGGAATGCACCTACGTATTATTCTATAAATATCTCACTCACACCTAAATTACAGATACACGCCATACTTGTCAGTAACCTTCAAAAAAGCATGTCAGATTTGCTTACATACCATCACCTTCCAGGTAAACTTCCATCATCATCTAGAAGAACTACTTAGTACAAATCTTAGGATCATCGATCATGCTATCGACCAATTATGACATCATCCCACAATGGTCATCTCATACCACTCTATTCATCCGTTAATAAATTCGTTGTTAGTTAATCCAAATTTAGTGCTACTTCACTTCTATTGTAACCTGTCTGTGTTGAGGGACTCAATGCTCTGAATTTGCAATGTCGAACTAGAAATATTAATTTATAATGTATAAATGTTACTTTGAAATCATTAAAAGTGTACTGTAATTTTGACAAAACGTTGCGAGTTTATCAGTCATTTTCAGTCTAAAATTGCTGTTGCGCAGCCTCTTCAAAGAATTAGTGCTACACTTTCCAAATTTGAAGTTCTGTTTATAAAAAGTGTTCAAAGTTACGCACATTTGGCCATATGGAAGGGACATAATAATTAATTATACCCGAATTTTTGTCCTTAAATTTCTTTTCGTAAGACATTTAAAAAAATTGTATTTTGTTTTTTTCAATTAGATTAGTTGTCACCCGCATGCTTCACCTCCACAGCCCACATAGTAAATGAGACTTATAATCTTCCAAGAGATGAGCCCAGCCAAGGATGTATATAAGGAAGGGTCCTGAGGGTGTGGACCCTCCCTTAGCCGAGAAAAATAAGGCTTGATCTCTAAAAATTGTGTATTTTTATCAGTTTTGGTGATTTTGTTGTTGTAAGGGGAGTCAGCAGTGACTTCTGAGAATATGTGAACACCCCTTATGGCAAATCTATATATGTCTTTGGGCTCAGCAAGAAAGAGAGCCATAGAGTGAAACAGAGATGGAACTGGTTTTTTTTAATCTTTTTCTCCTTTTTCTCTTTTTGTTTTTCAGTTTACAAACAATAAAGAAGTGAGGGATGTACGTAGAAGAAAATTTAAAAATTTACAGTGAAGGAAGCCTCAGACTTTCACTAACACTTTAAACCTTCCCTAGGACAACCCATTTGCTAAGAGTAACCAACTCTTTTACATAAAATGGCTTCCTTTCTTTCCTCACTCTCTCCCTCTGTTTTCAACCTTTTCCCTTATTTCAATCATTTATTTGACTGGGCCGTATTTATACAGTACAGTGTACCTACAATTAAATTTGTAACTTTTTGGAGCTCCATGTCTCAGAAAGGAGGTGACACAAAAGTATAATATTTTGTGGAATCATTAACATATTAAGAAAGTTTGTTTAAGGGAGAAAAAACATCAAAAAAAATTTATGCAGGGGTGAGAACGTGAAAGGAAAAAATCCGCAATGTTTTTCCTCGGGAGACTATGGATTGTTTCTTTTCAGACGGCATATCGACATGATGAGACTTTTCTTTTAACATTTCGATCATAAAAATCGGTCCAGCTATTCTCTCTAACTTTGTGTCACAGTAAAAAAAAACCTTATAGAAATTAAGATATAGATTCCGAGTTTTTCTATTTCTGGTGTAAATAAGCACGTTTTTTCACCGTGCCCTTTGAAAAACGTGTTAATGTGATTTTACTGTAATAGCATAGGAAGTAAATACATATGATGCAGGAATTAAGGTGTTGAAAATTACCTCACTTAATGTCATTGTATCTCACAAAAGTCCTGTAATATTCCTCTTTAAAATATGGTGTCAATATATTTCATGCGTAAGAGTTGAAAAAAAGAGGTCTCAATCGACGTTACATGATCCCACGAGTATTTTAAGCTCTCATATGTTCTTATATCTCACACAGCTCTCAAGATATTCCACTTTAAGTGATTGGTTTAAAACATTTTATTAATAGTATGCGGAAGAATACCTTCATCAACCACTTGGATCTTGATTTTCCTAGTATCTACTTACAATTTTTGCCATCTTCAACCTTTAATCTTCTTTTTTTCTCCTAATTCGTCATAAGAGAGAAGGTTATTTAATACTGACAAACTGAGTTATGTCTGGCTTCCTTAGGAAGAATTACTATTCAGTCGGCAACGTTTGAATTCATTTGTTTCGCTTGCAGTTGATAAGTGAGAAAATTAAATTTCATATTCACTCACTTGTATTTGTTTTTTGTACGGGTGGGAATTTTTGTACATCGTTGATCGAGAACCAGTTGTAATCGGCTGGCCACACGAAGGAGTGTCCCACATACGACATTATTTTCGGTTTCCATTCGTAATTCTATAATGAAAAGAAGAGAAACAAAATGTAGGCAAGTTAATTTTATCGTTTTTGAAAAATCGTTGCTTAATGGACCAGGTTTTCTTTTACGCACGGATCTATAAATATATATATATATATATATATATAAAGTGTTCCGTTTTCCCATTTTATAAACGAAAGAAAAAGTGGTAATTTTTATTTAGGTACTTTGTTACAACTGAATATACGAGTTTATAAGTTTTATATTAGACCAACAATTGGACTCGTTATAGTGATTGGCAATAAAATGACAAAAATTAAACTATATAAATTCACCGAGTTCCAAACTTCGTCACAATAATCACAGATTAATTCAGGTTTTAGTTACACACAAGGGTACGTATTGTGATTTGAGATAGAAACTCACCTTATATCTTGCCATAAATATATTGTAAAAATAATCAGATGAAAATACGATAAATAAGGAAAAGTATTTTGAGAAAAATTTTCTGAAAATAAATCACATCTTGAGAGTAGATTCTTCTATTTCAGAATACCATGAGTTCGTAACTTAAAATTTTTATTTGGGTTTATCAGCGAAGACTATTTACGCATCACCGGTAGGAAGGATTGGGGTGGATACGAAGTTATAATGAAGGACTGAATGAAGGAATAGTAGTATAAATTTAGCAGCGGAAGTTCTCACGTACTCATTCGAGAAACCTGTATAGCCAAAGCTGAGAAAATGGCTATGAATTTAGGGCGGTATCTACCTACAAATATGCTGACTTTTTTTTCAAATGAGTTTACCATAAAGAATGTTTCTTTAGAGATCTGAATACAGGGCAGTAAAAATTTGAAAATTAATCTAACCAACTCGCCAATTCTTTAAAAAACATTTAGGTTTTTTAAATTATATTTTAAGACTATTTCAGACGTTCTATGTTTGAAGGTAATATAAATCTTATTGTTTTGAGACAGTTTAGCGATGTCTCAATTATTTCTCGGACTCAGTCAAAGGAAAAAGAAGAAGGGACATACTTAATCGAACGAATCAAAGTTTTTTTTTTTAATATTTCTGGAATCAAATATTTTGAAAAAAGGTATGTGATATTCTTCTAATTATAGGCATAACAGAAGTGATGAAAAATGGACGCTTGTGTCGGAAATTGGAGAGGAATGTTTTCAATTTCCTGCACATAATAAGGAAGAAGGACTAGATGAAACTAAAATATAGGCCTACATTATTATAATATTCTGTATATAATAGTTAAAAATACGTTCAGTTAAAAATATTTGTGATTTAGGGGTTGAATTCTAGTTGAATGCGTTGGTACCAATTTTGTTTGTTTTGATACCATAATTAAGAAGAAATTTATTTTAAATTATATATTTCAGTTTTTTTAATTTTTTTAGAAGTTGAAGAAAACAAGCAGCATATTTAGCAAAAATATTTGGAAATTGGAATTATAGCTGTGTTTATTTTCTTATAAAATATTCAATGATATTCTCTTCTTGGCTGACACACTTTCAAAAAGAATTTATATGTTTTCAATAGAAAACGCACAACTTTTCATTTTTGAAATTTTAAATGCATACTATGGCGGCTATCACACTACGTCGGCTATTACTGCTTCTCCCTCATTCACCGTCACCCAGCACCATGGCCGAGTGAATACGGTACTGACTTTTGGTGGTAGTGACGAGGGAAGTTTAGGTGTTCAGTCGGTACAGGTTCGAATATCCGTGCCACCTGAACACCTAAAGTGGTGACCTCGATGTGATATGGGAGATGGCTATCAACGCCATCTCTCGGACAAGTACAGAAACTGGTAGCTGTGGTGGTACATTGCACCACTGTTGCCAGAATGTGACGGCGCTGTATGGTGTGCGCCATGATGCAGTGATGAGTGCAGGCATCACCACGTGCCAGCGTGCATCACTACTCGCAAGGCGCCTCCGTATTGGTAATCGTATTACAGTCCGCTATACTGAGGGGAAGTGGTGTGGCGGCTACCACTTTACATCGGCTATTACTGCTTCTCCCTTGTTCATTATCACCTGGTACCGTGGCCAAGTAAATACGGTGCTGACTTTTGGTGGCGATGACGAGGGAAGTTTAGGTGTTCAGTCAGTGCGGGTTTGAATCCCCGTGCTGCCTGAACACCTAAACTTACAGTAAATTTATGCAGGCAGTAAATATTTCAACATTGAAATGCATTTTGAAATATTTTTGATGCCGAATAATCGGTATACCATGACTTGTAATTAATAGTTAGGTATATGTACCAACAGATAGAATTTACTGGGAGTGAATTGTATGTCTTCTGTCTCAAAACAATTTTGTAATCAGTATGTGGTATATCAACCGGGGTGGCAACACGCCACAACAAAACAAACCCAGTAGGCTGATTATTTTATACAAAATGTCGTTTTCAAAAGACCCAAGGTTCCCAAAACGTCCTTGGGGCCCACAACTCTCAGTCCCAAATACACAAGTTGGAGAACAAACACAAGGCAAAGTTCAAAAACCTGATGTGCTTGAATAGCTAGTCCAGGGTAAGGTTCACAGTAACACCTGAAACTTGGGAAATT
The DNA here is from genome assembly GCA_011428145.1 of Ericerus pela. Taxonomy (NCBI): domain Eukaryota; kingdom Metazoa; phylum Arthropoda; class Insecta; order Hemiptera; family Coccidae; genus Ericerus; species Ericerus pela. The sequence continues at coordinate 594,189 of WOFM01000349.1, forward strand.
TGACATATAACAGAATACAAAAGACAGCTATGTTGAAACTATAAAATCCTCACCAAAGAAAACACACCACAAGGTGGGCCATATGGTCGCCTCCACCCTTTTGCTCAAGTAAGAAAACAAATTTACCATATTATGAAAATAATATAACACATGAATAACATACCTGGACCTTTATTGCAAAGTATAAAGGTACAAACCATTGAAGTTATTCATATACAAAAAGCCATATTTGTGAATGGGAATGAACAAATAGGCATTGCAAAATAAAAGACAAGTAAAAACAAGGCAAAATACCTATAATGCAGATGAGAACATACAGCCATGACAGTATAGAAGTCAAACAAGCAGTGTCTGGCAGAATTACAGATGATAGAAGAGAAGCTACTATCATCTGAGATAAAGCAAGAACATGATGAAAATTTCCCTCTTTTAGTTACATGTACGCAACTAAAAGAGAGAAATTATTAACTAAATAAAGAATCCTAGTTACCTATCAAGTATAGAGAAAATTCTAATCTTCACAGTAAAAGCTACAAAAACACCTGGGATACCTCAAGTTCTTTTTTTTTTTGGTTGTGTAAAATAACTTGATTTGTAATTTCATTCATAATTCAAAAATGTGCAAACATTGGTAGAAATTTCTTATTTTACAGTATCATATTGTTACGATAGAGATCAATATTTTGGAAGTAGCATTCACCTATATATAAATATTTGAAAAAGTTTAATATTTAGAATCAATTTAATTATTATTTCTTAAAATATTTTGAAAAACTTAGCAGAGAAATAATAAAAATCAAAATTTTGGAATGGATAATCCATTCCATTAAAATAATTTTGAGGTTATTCATAATCAAACAAAATAACAAAATTCCAATTTCTTCAAAAGTGGTATGCGACATGCAAAGAGGATGCATGTGAAGTTTTGTTACAGCTGCAATATAGAAAGTTTGAATGGCATTTGTAATATAGCTGGAAAATACTACCCGTCCTTTGAACAGGACCAAGCAAAGTATTCATTTGAAAAATAAAAAAAAATCTGTCAGTGAGGATTCAAAAAATAATCACAATAAACTTTTAGTGAATACTTTTGAACTTAATTAGCCTACAACTCCTAGTTTTTGGAGTTTAATCCACATCTCAGAACTTACCCTACGAGCCTAAAGCCTAAATGAGAGTTAACTTTCAACAGAAAAGGTCCACAACAAAAACGTTTAGTAAAAACTTTAAAACTTGATTACTGCTCCAAGTTTTTTGAGTTTTCACTTCTCAAAACTCACACTAAAACCATAAAGCAGAACTAGGAACTATCTTTCATCCGAACAGGTCCCAAAAAAAACTCACCTCTGGCATCTTAGATTAGACAAAAACCAGTGTCTTTATTGTTTGAAGAGAAAAAGAAAATTTCAAATTGTGGTATCAAATGGCATTCTAAGGCAGCACTTGGCTTACTCCCCAACCAGTTAAACCTCCATAAACATTCATCAAGTTGTGTAACGTCATTAAATATGTAAAACACCTAGTGATGTCATAGAATATTGAAATTTCAATCATGGCCAAACAATCGAACTTTCGTAAATTTTTTTTGGCTACGAATTCTCCAGGCATTTGTATGAGTCTGTAAGCAAAATCTGAAGTCAATTCATGTAAGATAGATGCTGTGATGAAGTAACAAAAAAAAAAAGCCACATTATTTTCAATAGATAATATGGTAAAGGTAGTAGTTTGCGACACTTTAAGAGAAATTCCAACTTTGGAGCTCAACTTTAAAATCAGTTTTAAAGTTACAGCATTGTTTCATGGCTCCTTAGAACCAAAAATCTACCAACTAGTAATTTTAAGTATAGTATTCAATTAAATTTCTTTATTTTCTTAACGAATAACAATGAAACTAAAAAAGCATAAAAATCCTTACTTTGTGACACTTCCATCAAAATAACCTCCACCAATTTTACTTTACCAAATAATTATTTAATAACTCCTTAGAATAAGAAATCTATTTATTACTATAGGTACATTTTAAGTATAGTATTGAACAAGTTTCATTATTTTCATAATTTTTAATACTGAAACAGTATAGCATCAAAATCCTTAGTTTGTGACACTAATTGTTTAGATAGTAACGTTTATTGTACTAGTTAGCGACACTTTTGTTGAAAAAACATACACCAATTTCACTTTACAAAATAAAAATGCTTAAGAATGGCTAAAAACTGAGGAGTCACAATCTAATTCATTAACTTTTTGTTCTTGCACTAGTTTGCAAACAAAAGTAATGCAAATTAATGAAACGACAAATTTCAGGCATTAGTTAAGTTTAAGTCAAAAATAATAAATTAGAATTTATTATTTCATATAAAGTACATGCTTTTGTCCATCCCTCATGGTTGCTCTTTCCATAACAGTAATTCTTTAGTCATTCAAATCAATTGCTGGTCCCTGATTTATCTTGTTTTGGGAAATCACCAACTGAGGTAGGCAGTTAGTAACTGATAATTTTAGATTCCTCAAAATATTTAATATTTAATGTTTTTTTATACCTAGATGATGAATATTTTATGATGTTTTCAAAATAAGAAGATAGAGAGTGTCTTAACAAATGCTGAACATCCTACATTACTACAGCAGTAACCTTAATTTTTACATATTTAATAGGTGAAAAGTGTCACAAACATGTGCAGTGTTATGAACTACTGCTTTTACGCAAAAAAATTACGTGGTAAATATTTCACAAATTTTATCCTATGACAAATTTGTTTTGGATTTAATTGTTCACAAGTTCAAGCCAAGTAAACGAGAAAATATTGGAGAACAAACATTTAAGTAGGTAGTCATATTTTTTGGCTCCATCTTAATTTTAAATCACTAAGATAATGACTCTAAAACTAAGCTTGGTACCAAATAAAATACTACAGTTATGTGGGTTTATACCTACTGTGGGGACAATACTTGTATGAGGTAATAGGGGCTCGCACCCCTTGACAACAGTCATCGCCCAAAGGCTGACAATAATCGTCTTTATGATGTTAAACAAATTTACGCTGGTGCGTTTGTATGTTCGTACCTGTACATACGTACAGGTAAGATACATTGCACGGGCCGAGATCAATTACCTGATAACGATCTTGTTGATGTCACAGCCCAGTACCAAACACGCTGCGTCATTTCTTATCACCTCGACAGAGGCAAGAAACGACGTAACGCATGACATAATTACGTACATGTACGTATGCATGTGTGTCTGTGTGCGTGTGTCAAATTCTGTATATAAACTCTCAGAACCGGCTCAAAAATCGCCAGTGTTTGCCGAGGATTTGGCTCTCCCATACTAAATCGTATGAAGTGGCAGAACACTCAAAATACTGTTGAAGACCTTCTAGTGCGAATATCTCTCACGACAAGGTATTCCACACCTACATATTTTGCCAAATTTATTTCTTGCTTCAACTTTTCTGACAGATAACTGTATATGTTAGATATTGTGAAAAAGTGTTCTACAGTGAAAGAAAAACTGAAAATTCTAAAATCTCAACCGTGTGTAGCTTAAATTCTGGAATGAGTAAATTATACACTCACAGAAGCTATTTGAGGCTCTTCTGAATAGATACACCCACATATTTAATTTTAGATATAAGGTAGATAAACCGAAAATATACTGAATCTATAAGACAAACAGTACCAACTATTTAAATTTAAAACATAAATTGATTAATTTTTAGCTACTTTCATCAGATTCATATAATAGTTTGAAGAATCAAAACTTACCAATAATCACTCCTTCAATCCATCTACTCCATCAGTTAATGAATCCTTTCTGAACCAAAACGTTTTTATGGTGAAGAAAAAGACGTTATCAAATTTACTTACAGCAGAAAAAAGGAAGGTGTTGATTTCCAGATTTGAATATGGTATGTTTTTATGTTACAAATGTAATAGTCAAGTCTTTCATTGTTTTATTTTTAAGTGGGTATGAAGAATCATCAGTTATTTATATCATAAAATAGGTACTCCAAAAAAGTATATTAAAAAAAAAATTTCACGAATCAAAACTTCACACCTGACAATTTAGAAAAAATATGAAGAAATTTTTTATTTCTGCTGATTGAAACTGATAAATGAGTTGGGTGGCTTTCAGTTTCTGCAAGCCAAATGGCTCGGAAAAGGCGTACATTCTCGCTAACTAATGACCAAATTAAATCCCAATTCTACGCTCCTTAGGTACGTGGTTCTGGTCCAATAATTACCAATCGATCATATTCGTCCGCGTCTTTTTACAATATTATTAATATATGTATTTGTAACCAATTCACTTTCGATTTGTTTATTTTATTCGAATTCGTCTCCGTGTGGCCTTCGCCTTCCACTCAACTTTCCGCTTCATTTACGCCGGCACTATATTTCACCTATAGCATTTGGCCACCGTTTTTAAAATTCAACCAAACATGGTGTTGGGAAAATATTATTTTCATTCGTCTATAATAGATTATAGGCATTCGGCGTCTATTAAGTGCAGTCCTAGACTGCAGACTACTACGATATTTCCGCTTCTGACGATTGATCTGTTCATTTTTTTTTAATGTCTTAATAATCACTTTCAAAACCACATTGTCTTTGTTCATTTCTTTAGTTGCACGAAGTGATTCGACTTCGCGAATTCGGTTACCTACCCATACTTTCTTTTTTTGACAAATGGGATATTGTCTGACGGATTACGCAGTAAAATAACATCGAATTAAACCTGATATGGTTTTCGTGCAGAAGAAAAAGTTTCACAATGTTATGGCGTATCAATGTTAGAGACAGGGCCTCAGAGAGTCAGAAAAGGATAGCAAAGGTATGGGTCAGTAACTGTCGAAATTTCGAAATAAAAAGTAATTTTAAAGTAAATGTTTGAACAGAGCGTCGGGGCCGATCCATCGGGGGGTTTCGATGCTAAAAAACAAAAACACTAAAACAGATGTTCTAGAACACGAAAAAACACCTAAAATTTTTTTCTCCATTTATAGTCCTCTCGCAGAAGAACATCCTTCAGCTTACACCAAGAGAGTCTGTCGGGTCATTCTTTCAGGGTCCGAAATTTCTCTCTGAAGCCCTGGATAGAGAAATAATGGAATTCCAAAATTTTCTAAATTAAACAACTGGAATATAAATTTGCGGTTGTCTGGTAGGCCATGGTTGCATTGAAAAACACTCATTTGTGAAATTCTCGATAGATACATGGTGTGAAAAAATTCATGTCAATAATCGTATTTCTCATAAGCTATCTCTTCATGAGATAAACATCAAGGAGGGGTGTAACGGTATAGTTGTTACAAATAAACACAATAATAGTTTAAGAGTATATTATTATAAAAGGTGAACAGATTATTACAAAAGTATGAACAACATAAGTGTAAAAGTGAATTAATAATTAAGTAAGTGAATGAATGAATATATACAGAACATTAGACTATTTATAAGGGTGAAGTTCGAGTGATTTGAATTGGGTATTGTGGGAGATATGAATATGATTGGTTGTTTGAGGAAAACATATTTTAGATAAAACCAATGAAATTAAAAGGAAATGACAAAAGTAGGAGTGTTTAAGAAATTAATAAGAATTGGAATTATTGCGAGGTATCGAAATATATTCGTAGAAAAGATGACATCATGGAATATAGACGAAAACAGTTTATGGTGTACCGGAGGTGATGTCATCAGATAAGTCAAGACTTGAGAGACAAGTTTGAACTAGTCTTAAATGACGTGAAAGAAAGGAAGTGTAAATAGACGGAAATATGAAGAATAATGTGGGAAAATACAAATTAATAAAGTACGAGAATATTTTGAAATAATATGTATGAAAATATCATTACAAGGGGGTAAAATTTCAGAAACTTGAAATTTCATAAAAGAAGAGTAGCCAAAAATAGGGGTTTAGGGGAGATTACGTATAAGATCTGCAACAAACGAATTTACTTTAGGTATGGAAATATTTTATTAACGCAAATTAATATAATACTACAAACTTTTTTTTGGGGGGGATGAAAATTACATCTCATACCGCCTACCTTCCATTGAAGGCAAATTTTACCCCTATATCAACCATTTATCACGCCACTGACTAACATTGTTATCTCCTCATTCTAGAAGGAAGGAAACAAAACACATTTAAGTTTTTTCAGAGCAACAAAAATAATTGTATTTGATTTAGCAATGGAAATAAGTCACGCTGCGGCTGGTTATAAGTTGAATCAAATTAAATTGGATAAAATTATTCAAGTTCCACAAATTATTTGTTATCTTTTATAAATTTTCTTCAAAACATTCAGGTCAATAGATCTAGGTACTTTCTCTCCATCAATGTGTCTCTCTCTCTCTCTGATCAATTAGGTACCTATACTCATGAATAGCAACCACTGCAAAGTACTAATCTAGTAAAAAAATTATTTCTACTCATTAGTGTAGAATGTTCTTTGCTTTTGGGCTTAAAATGTTATCTGGTCAGAAAATCTATCTTTTGCTTATGAGGTAGGTTTTGATTTTTCCATCCATTTAATTTTTGAATTTGAGCAAGATGATCAAAATAGGTTTTTTGAAACAGTGTAGGCGTGAAAAAATAATTTCGAGGCGTTTTAAATATTCAGTTAATCGCATTAGCCAGTATGGATTTTGATATCTGCTAATATGTGTTGAGTATTTATTTATCTGTTTACGTTAGTAGAATTTTTTAACTATCTTTGCTCATTTTGTTTCATAAATAGGCCCGTGGAAACAATATACCATACCTAATAACAGTAGTAAACAAATTAAAATTTCCGCTCGAAGCTATAATTTCGTTTTAAAAACTTCAAAATTATGGGATTTCCTACATACGAATTAATTAGAGATTCTTCATTAACCTTATTGTCCGACATGGACGTATATTTTTAATCTCTATTATAGATGGAGCCTATCTGTATTATCAACTCTGATGAAATACTTTAATAATAATAAATTTTTCTTCAATCTTTTCAATATTGACTATCAGACCTTCACAAACCCTAGGGTTGATGGCTGATGGGAATATATTTTCATTATCATTTCCACATATAGAGGTTTTAAGAAAGATGATAAACTTTTGTCATCCTTGGCGCCAGAGAAATTCCTGTAGGAAAATAAATAAGCTAAATAAATGGACCATGCGAATTCCTACGTTGGTTAAGAATGAACATCAGTCATTTTCAGTACAGGTTTAAAAAAAAACAACCTAGCTGCTATTATTTTTTGAAGTTATCAAATGCTAGATCCCAATATCTGTTACAATTTTTTTTTTTAAATATGATCTTAGAAGATATACACGCAGTGCGCCACTTACAAACTAAAAAGGTTAGGTTTTTTTAATTTCCCTTCATATTGTCCAAGTGTAAAATGCACAAATAAAAAACTTCGATGTTAGGCTAATATTGGATTTTTTTTTAAATTATCGACTTTCCATTTAGAAATAAGTAGGTAAGCTTATAAATTGCGCAAATTCACCTAATGAATTATTTATAAATCAAATTCGTTTATAATTAAAACAAAATTAACTACAATAGCCTATCCAAATAGCAGTTATAATATATACCTGTAGGTATTTATACAGGTAATGTGACGGACTTTTTGGTACACCACCAGGGCCGTACTTAGCTTTTTTTGCCACCCTGTGCCAACAAACTTTTTGACGCCCTTCCATTACCTCCAAGAATTTCTCAAAAGCAAATGCCGCATCGCGCGTACTGATTATGTTTAAAATTTAAATATATGTTATAAATGAAAAAAAAAACACGTAGACAACGATGATGTATTATATTAAGTTTTTTTGTATTTTTTTTAGTATGGTGCCCTTGCACTCTGCCACCCTGTGCAAATGCACAGATCGCACGTACCTGGTTACGGGCCTGTCCACCACATTACCACCCCTTTTTTTCTCATGAAAAAATGAAGATAATGTTTTGTCCCTTGAAAATTTTTGTATTAGAGAGCTAACTATTTAAAATCAAATCCGTATTACTTTTCAACTTGATACTCCCCCTCTCAGTTTCCTAAGAAGTTTTAAACCATACTTTACAGTTGTTTTCGTAATTTTTTCACCTAAAGATCAATCCTACAGAAAATGTTATTCTTGGTGAAAAATTTTCATTCAGAATTTTCTACCTATTAGGCCATTTATGTATTTTTCATAGGCGCTATACTTTTGGAGTTGAAAGCTGTCAAAAGTATTATTTCACAAAGTTTAGTTTTCAGGGGGCTGTAAAAGGAGATAGCATCAACACAAAGAGTGGAAACTTTCGTGATGTCCACTACCCAATACACAAACTCTGTATAATTTTATGAAAAATAGTTTTTGTTTGAAGTTAACAGGTAATATGGCGATCTAAACGTGAAAAAATAAACTGCTCTCAATGAAAAAATATCAACATTAGGAAAAAAAGGAGTACCTAAGATATATCTACTCTTATTCTAAAATAGCTGAATGAATATATGCAATAAAACAAAAATCCCACCACTTTACCTGCAATTTTCTGTATAATATACAGTATATAATATATTTGCAAAATATTAAGTATACGAATTTCAGTCAATAGTACCAAAAGTTTTTTTAACTAATGAGACTAAAAACTAAACTACCTCCGACCCTAGGTCTTAATACAAAATCAATTTTAATATGTAGATTTTTTCTCCAAAACCTTCATAAAAATGCAATTGTACTGAAGCACCAATGAATGAACAGTATCAGTGGCAAGGTCCTACGCATCAATGCACCAATACATATTACTTTGATCAGTGCCAAAATGTTCTGTTTTGCAACACTCCGGTAACGTGATCTCAGATTCCAAGGCACCAATGTATTGCATCAGTGCTCAAATTTTCTTTTTTCGTATTTTGTTGAGTTCTACTGCACGAAAATTAATGGGAGAGGTCAAAATATGAATAAGAGCGTGTAGTATCCATTAGTATATCAGTGGGACTATTTGGTTATAATCTTGCTTCAGTATGTGATTGAAAAATTCACACTTGGCAGACTGTAGTAATCGGATTCTGACCACTCCCCCCAGCTAATACCAAAAATATATTTAAGATCGGGAAATTTATAAGTTGCAAGTGTAACTTCATGAATTATATCCAAGTCTTTGTTTAGGTGATGAGGGGAGAGGTTGAAGAATATTGTGCTCCAGATAATTAAATTTGTAGCCATAAATTTTCAAATTATTCAATTTTGTCTTTTCAATTATGGTATTAAATTACAAAATCGTTGACAAATTTTACATTAATTGATCTAATTGAGAATTAATTCTGTATTGAAAAATTTTCTATTATTTGTACAAATGACTTTCTTCACTTTCTTTCTCTCACTGAATCCAGTTGAAAAAATTTTGATGTTGCTCCCATTTCCGTTTAGAATTTTTATATAATTCTCACCTTTAAGTAGGTATAATCCAAACCCTGAATATTTTAACTTAATTCAACATCAATACTCTGAAGTGTCTGTATATCTAGCTGACGATCAATGATACTCGCTATTAATGGGACATTTCCCTTTTTTATTTTTAGGTGAATTTTCTTTTGAAAAATTAGTTGACTTGAGAATAGTTTCTCGTCTCAAAATTCAACTTCAGCATAAATTGAATCATCGAGAGAAACTTCTGAACTTGAATTCCTTAAGTAGTTGTAAAAAAAAAAGTTATTTTACCACTACCTCTGACCTTTTTATATAATGTTTATTATCGTATCAATGTTTGATGACAGTTCAGAAATCAAATGAATAACAGTCATTAATGGTCCCAATTTAATGTTAATGATTTTATAAGGAGGTACTCACATCGTCGATGAAAATAAAAGCGGCTGACACACGAACCAAAATAAACTACACTGTCAATTTGAGTTAAATTTTCTATATTTTAACGCAGCACTGTCCGAAAAAAATGTTATAACGTCATTGTCGCGCTTAATAAAATACACCAAATAAAACGTTGAAAAAAAAAAATAGAAAAAAAAGAAAATGAAACGAAACTAAGTAATGCTAAAGACGATTTTTTTATTTAATTTTATTTATTTTTTTTGTAGAAACACTTTCACGTGTTTTTATCTGTTCGGTATCTTGTGGTATACTAAATATAGGAGTTGTTTGAGTATATAGGTCCATTTTCCCATGGCTCTAAACCGTGAATTATTATCAATCATTCTGTTTAATACCTTACCATAACAATAAAATGTGTTTTTTTTTTCTTCACTTTTCCTCTCTTTACTCACTATTCGTGAGATTTATACCACACTCCTTCGTGTCATCTAAGCATAATATTGGACTGGAAGAGTATGGTAGGGAGATGGATAGGTATGCGGATTATTGTTCTGGAAATGACGATTCAAAATACCAGTCTGGTAGGATTCTAAAATTTTGAACATATTGATTGAATTTGTTGTATCAAAAAATCGTCATTAGGCACACTTAATTTCGGTTACATATACGAGGTAATGTGGAGAGATTTGTTGTCATAAAGTTTTATAGTCCCAGCAAATTAAGGCGCAGTGGTTCCAAATCGCGAAAACAACATCGTAAAAATATTAATTTAGAAAAAATTCTGGAATTCTTCAACTGATTACGATTTATTTTTCGTTGATTAACTGAACAAGGTGAGTTGTGTTAACTGTGCCAGGCTTCATATCTTAATAATGTAGCTATCCGGATTATGGACATTGGTTGAGTATTGTTATCAGGACAATATAAATGAAAAAAAATTAGAAAAATGATGTTAGGTAAGTTACATAAATTGATATTTTTGAAAAGGAAAAGCAATCCAAGGAGCTGGGTGTAAAGTTTGCAGTATTTCATCGTGGTTAGCTTAAGTGTGAATCCTCCAGGACGCTCTTCCAAGATCTGACGATTTTAACCAGTTTGTAAATAAAAATTAACAGGAGTACAAATTAGACCTGCTGACCTAATGTTCCACAGTCACTAAATTATTTAAAATTCAGGCCTGGAGGGAATAAACTATCGCAGGTCCTCTCGGATCCGGATGCAAAATTACTTGTGGGAAGGAGTTGGAAAATGAGAAAATAATTTTGCGAGCGAAGGAAGCGAAAAAATTTTTCAGGTATTTTTATGTTCTAGAACGAGTATTTTGGTGTTTGTTTTTTTTTGGAACCTTATGGGTTTTGCCGCTCAAAATGCCCCATGGATCCGGCCCTGACACTCTCTATCAGATTTAAAAATTTAGACCTTGTCGGACTCATTGAAAAAACCCGAACCCGGTACCTTTGATACATTCTATTCCCTTCTCTGAGGCCTTCTTTTGAGGAACAATAAAACGTATTAAATTCATCGATCTCCTTTTGTACGCCCTAATGTTTATTTTAAATGTAAGAAATGAAAAAATAAAGATGAATTTTTCGAAAATTAATACCACAATTTTTTATATTCCTATAAATTTTATTTGACTTCCAATTGTTTATCAATATAATAAAATGTAAAATCCCGTTTTTCAGTCAAAACTAAAATTATTTATACAAAAATTATTTCAAAATTTCTGCGCATACGCCAACTATCAATCAACAAAAAATATTTCGTAGTTCCGAATTGAACAGTGTTACCAGGCCAGCACAAGCCAAAGTGGCTCTTCAGGGTTTGTATATACCTACATATCTTCAATCATTCAGTACTGCATGCCCAAGTAAACACACAAATTCGCTTCAGTGATAACACCTTAAATCATGAGTTTCACTCGACTTCACTGGATTCGCAAAAACGTATTTAAATATCTTTTAATTCACGGACACAATTTGTATTTCTTGCACATTTGAGGATTCATTGGAAATTATTTATATATTTAATTTTCATTTTGTTAAACAAACACTATACCCATTTGAAAGTATTTCGTTATCGTGATTTTTTCGTGAACTTAGTTTTCACTTTTTGTTAGGCCTACTATCCTACGTGATGGGTGCTTAAAAATTGATTACCTAGTTTTTCTATTTGTAGGTACCTAGATGCCTATTTCAAAAACCTCTTCGATTTGGCATATTTGATTTTGAATATATAGGATAAATACCTATGAAATTTTTTTGTGGAGTTTCTTACATTTTTATCAATTTTTGTTGCAATTAAACTATGTTTTCACTTTTTGTTGCAAACTTTCACTTTTTATTGCAAAATTAGTTTTTTTCATGTTGCGAACTTCGTTTTTTTCACTTATTGTTGCAAACTTTGTTTTCACTTTTCATTGCATATGACGTCATCTTTTTACTATGTACCTCAGGTTAAACATTTCGAATGTTAAAAAAACCTACTGCATGTTCAGAAAATCTATGTTCATCTTATGGTTTTAGAATGATGGCCCGTTTTGTTAACATTTGTGAGACAAGGCTACCGAGTAACCAGTGCAAAATGATCGAAAATATATATAATAATATACTTTATATATTAAATGAGTACTACGAGTTAAAGGTATGGGGGTGGTTTCAGAGATCCACAACCCTGTACGTAAATACCACCCTGAAAATGCCTCTATAATAAGGTGTGAAGCGTACTTAAAATTTCAGTCTAAATAAAAGTCCACAAAATTAATGATTGTCCTATTTTTCACGATTTGGAACCACTATACGTCGTCAAAACTGAAACTATCAACGAAATAAGTTTATGCTTGTAAAACTGATTTTGTACGGTTCGTGTGAAAGTGGCTACAACTGAAAATCGTCGAAATTAATATAGCCGACTTCCAGACTAGTTTGTTGGACCAAAACTGGATCATTGAACAGATGGTAGAATGAATTGGTTGAAATTAAAGATTTTACCTTTCATTTTAACCAAGGTATGAGGAATTCAAAGATACGGAGACTGCTTCTAAAAGGAATTGCTTCTAAAAGGAATGAATCAATAAAAAATTAAGACAGAATGCGGGATTTTATCGCACCGGTTTTATTTATTAGCCTATTAACCAGCTATTAAGCACCGGGTTTTTTTTTTAGAAACATATCTACCTACATGACTACTCCAAAACTACTTGACCAAATTGTACAATTCCTGTGTAATTTAGAAAAGTATCATACAGCTTTTAAAAATGACAAAGTTTCTTATATTTCCGAAAAGATTATAATCTTTTGAATTCCTCCGTATTTCATAAAATAAAGAAGAAAAAATATGAAAAAAATGAAAAAATGAATTTGTCTAACTCATTGCCGCCAGTATAAATCGATTCAAGATTTTTTCAAGAGAAAGGGCGGCGGGTAGAGAGTTTGAATTTTTAATCAACTTGTCTATTGGAACATAGTCCCTCACCAGCTTGGTTAAGGTAAAATTAGATTAAATTATGGAAGAATATTAGGCTTATTCGAAGCAGTTAACCCAAGGGGGCCGAAATTCCCAATTGAGTCAACATTATACAACAGAGTTTACAAATTTCGGAAAACAGAAAAATCAAAACAAGCAAAAAAAGTGAATATTTATTCAATAAATTAATGAAATTTAATATCATTTATAGTGCTATGGTGCAAATTCTTTTGATCAACTTGATACGGATTACTTTTAACGTAAGTTATAGCTGGAAAATGAAAGTGATTTATGTATCAGTCAAAAATAAAACATAAGACATATCCATCTGATGAATAAATTTTTCATTTTGTGTGAAAACTATTGGCTTATGAATATGTTTCGAAGCTCTCACTGCACTCCTAAAATTTTGTAAGTACATAATCATAATATTATTACCACCTTTGCGTGTCTCTAGTCCTAGCTCCTCGCCACAGCGTTCATCAAGCATATCGCTTGACCACTGCTCATTACCAAAACACCCCTTAAACCCCTCAAACCCCTCAACTACCCACTAAGATTTTCACGTTCACAATCCTATCCATGACGAATATCGGATGAGAAAAATCAAATTAGAAAAAACTGATGAGAAAAATTTTGGGTAAATCTCAACAGTCCCAAGATTTATATCAAAAAGTCATAAATTAGCACAATTTTTCCAAAAACTTCGCTATTTCACCTGAGATCGAGCTGAGAATGAGATAACCCCCTCGAAGTGCCACTGTTCTTAGTAAGAATATAGGCACAGAGAATCATGTGGCATATAGGACACAAGATAATACCGATATGAAAAGAATTTTCGTATTTTACAGCTAATCTTCCGTTCAGAAGTCCATGTAAAGGTAGAACGTCCGCACCCAAGGCATCGATTTTTGAAATTTCTAATTTAGGCCTACTGAGTGCTCCGAAAATTGCAAAATAGGGTGTGAATGTTTTGGGAAAATATTCATTGGAAAAATTATAACTACAAATATCGTTTTATTTCGGACAAAAATGTTGCTGCCTAATGCATATACTCATATCTTCAAATAATATGCTTTAAATTACGTTATTACTGGTCTTTTTCAAAAAGGACTTCTCACTTTTTGTGTCCACTCTGCTTGAATCCAACTTTTTTTCAAAAACTAATGAAAAATTTGAAGTCCTTTATTCAAAGAACTTACTGATCGTTTCATGACGCACATTCGGACTCCTCAATGATTAAGAAAAAAACTGAATAAGAAAACCAGTAAAGTGTGCACTTTGTTCAAAATGGCCTCCATCATTAATACAATACAACAACAGAAACAAGGAGACAAGAGCAACATTTTTCAAAAATTTTTGACTTTCGCTGAATACCGTCAATAACAGTTGAATAATGAAATTATTCTGTACCGATCAATATAAGGTAACTACATTGGGTTCGTAAAGAGTTAGGTACGATAATAAAAATGGTTTCAAAGTAAGTATACACAGTTACAGCCTTCTCAATCAGAGAAATTTCAGGAATTCGTAAAAGGAATTCTAACCTTGATTTTCATATTGTTTACGATAATATTTTGTTTAAGATACCTTATCTGTTCACGAATAGACCTAACTGCTATGCTGAAAAATTTGAGAAATATCTACTCCAATGCAAGCAACTAAAACTTTACCGGCAACAACGCAAAAAAATAAACAAGTTAGGCTGCTTTATAGGCTGTACACCGAATTAGCTTAATCGTTAAAAATAGAAAATATTTTGAATTTCTGCCACGTACGTCGTCCGCGTGCTTCTAATTAGACGATGCATTCGAAATTTTAATATCGATCATTCTCACATCTATACAATGAATTGACGCATGTAAGTGCCAAATGAAAAATTAATTTTCAAGAATAATTAAAATTCTTGGCATGCTCTGCGTTTGTTTGAAATCCATTGATTGAAGGCGTATAATAAGGTTACCGCTGTAGGTTATTGTGATTCAGCTCTTTGTGATTTTTTATATTTAAACTAACGAACAGTATTTTTGTTTAATACAGGCCTACGAGGGTAGTCTATGTATTATTATTACCTATGGAAAAGTGACACTATGAAGTATAATGCAGTATGGCGCGGACTCCTATTTTTCAGATCGTAAATGACACTCACGCCTTAATTGAGCCGAACTAAGGAAAGGTTGCTTGAAGAATTTTCCTCAATCATGTCAAAAGTATTTTAATTTTATGTATTATGAAAGCATGTAAAATTTCTCAATTTAAATTTATATTATTATCGGTCGAATAGGTCAAAGATCGAAGTAATAATTCAACAAGAACCCGAAAACCTGATCCAGAAAACATAATTTTTCAGGAGAAGCGAAAATAATAAATTTCTACCACGCTTGCAAATATATAACCAGAAAAAATTATTTCACTTGAAAATTATTAAGTAAGGAGGTACTTCGTTATTTTATTCGACGAGTGGGTGCTACCACCAATACTGCAACCTTTGTGGTTTGAGAGATACTTACCTACTAGAACTGATTCGTCGATATTTTCTTTTATTTCAATTTCGATTAATTTGGTCCACAATTTCACTAAAATTCACAGATTTTCTACGAATGCGACGATCTGGGCCATTGAAAATGAATTATAAATTTCGTTTGACACCAGAGTTTATTCAGTCTGATAGGTCCAAGAACTTTTTGCATGGGTATATTTCGCAATGAAAGCACAAGGGCACCGACGTAGCACGCAGAGGGTACCAAAAAAGCGTCACAGCTCCACCAATTCCCAGTCACCGTGTAATGCAAAAAGCATCTTTTCACAAATTTAAGGGGCGAAAATTCCTTTCAATTGGCTATGCTTCGAGGAGTATTATTCTGCGAATTCATGGCGTAGGAACTACAAAGTCACCATTTCTACAGAGATGGGAATTCCAGCAAACCCAATATAGCCTACTTTAAAGGTTACAAAATCTCACGATTCGATTCATAAGATTTCTCTACACCCATTAGGTATATAAGTATGAAAAACTGGAGTTAATGTGGCGAAATTTGTTTTCATTGTGAATGTTCATTCACTTATGTCAGAATAGAAGTATATCATGCTCATTTTTTCTTCTATTTTTTTCTAAAGTTTGTATTTTTTCGTTGGACTGTTCTCTGAAGTATATTGTCAAATTTCTGCATATTTTCGAGTTTTGCTTGAATTCACCAATTTAGCATACATCGGATAGAGACGTTCCTTCGATTCACAAGGATAGCGTACGTAAACACAAAGCAAAGTACGTCAAACGGTACGCTCTGGTTGCCTATTTAGCACCGGCATGTCTAACCAGAAATCATATTTCTTTAATGGTCCAGGAAGCTGAACTTTATACAGTACAATGTTCGACAGATTTCAACTCAAAAACTATTCTGCTAATGAAAAATGCACGAATAACATTGTGTGATGTCCGAAAAAGTCACAAAAACAACACAACAAAAAGGAGCCAACAGATAGGAAAGTAAAAATAGGAACTCCTGCATGGCCAAGTGTAGGAATAGACAATTAGGGAAGAGTAAGGAAAATTCACCATATCAGACAAAACATCCCAATCACCAGAATAGCCGACCACCCCCTCCCACCACATGCCTGTTTAGTTTAGGCTATCATATTGAATTTCGATTCCCAAGAAAAAGTGACAGAAAACAAAATAATGAAAAACCATATAATTACTGATCCAAATTCACAGTTTCGCAGCAGCCTGGAAACGATGCAATGTCTGGTGGTGTAGTTCTGGAGTTACCCCTCGTTGATCTGGCTAATATAGCCCCACTGACGAGCGTTTGTGTGAAGGGAAGCAGCCAAAGTTGGAAAAATTCACAACTTACGGAGAATTCAGATTTTGCTCCTATTGCTCAGTCTGGTTGCAAATGTAGAATCACGATGGAAACGAGGTTTATGCGCCCCTCTGCGATTCTTTTCAAATTTTGAAAAAGTCAAAATTTGTATTTGTCCCCGATGGTCAAATTGTATTAATCAGATTTTGAATTAACACTGTTGGGCTTACAAATCAGATACCCTAATGGACGAAACAATGGGAACTGTGTTAATGATCAAATTTTTTGTAAGTTCCAAAATTGGACTGAAACCTTGAGAACAAGGGTGATTTTAAAAACATGATTTGTGATATTTACTGTAACATTAGACAATGCAGACTTGCCATATCGAATAAGTTTTCTAATTTTTAGTGAAAAATATTAGAAGGAAAAAAACACTTTTGAGGCAAAAACCTCTACATGGCGCGATCCGACTGCTAAAATTCAACTGCCAGCTAGCCTAAATATACGGATCACGCAAGGTATCGAAAGAAAATATCCCCAGAATACACCACCAATCGCATCGCCTTGTAAATCACTCACGCCATCAAATTATAGCCAATTATCTGCAAGGAAAAGATTAAAATGTTTCGGCCGCTGCTTTATTTAAATTGTAACGTATATTTCAGCCCAGTATGGCAAGCAACCATACAGGACCATTAAAAGTTAGGCAAGCTCAGACTAGAATATTGTATAGGCTATTGTATATGTGTACGAGAATTTACGGCTAGGCTAAGTGGCAAATAATAAAAAATACGAACAGGCTAATGTACAAGAGAATAAGTTTAAATGTGTAGCTTGGCCACGTACGAGAGAAAATACAAAAATATAATATAATAAATTGAAGAAATTCGTATATGCAAAAATATATAAGTATTTTGGCGATCGATGGGGTAATTATTTATGAGAAAAAAATCGAGGGGAATTGTAAAAAGGGAAAACAAATATTATTTGAGGGAAAATCACGGGTCAGGCATCTCAATTGTTTGTGAAAAAGTTTAGGCGAAAACTATTCATTGTGAATAAAATTGTTTGTAGGAATAACCGTAAGCCAGAAAATCACGAAAATAACTACCTATGGTTAATATGGTTTAAAACATTTAAGGGGATTCAGGAGGAAGGCTGACCTCTGGTTAGGTATAAATCTTATATTAAAATCAAAACTGACAATATCGAGTAGATATAATTTTGTTTAACTCCAATGTTTAAAATAAACAATGATAACGAATATAAAGCTGCGAGTAAATTATGATTGACTAAAGTTGGTTTCATTCATTAATGCATTTCAGGTTGTTCTGTGTTGTGTTTGTTATCCCGGATAGTTGCGAACAAACACACAAAATAAATACGTGCTTCACGAGATAATATTTAATACGAAATTAAAGTCACAATATACTTCGGTTTACACTTCGTAACAGTAAATTATTATACTTAAATAACTTCGCTAACTTTGCGGATACACATATGTAATAATCTCTGTATACTAATACTATACCTAATGTTGTCTCACCTCTCCATAGGGTGGACCACTAACTTGGCGGTGTGTAGGAACACCTATAGACTTTAGAGTTCAACGTAGTAGAACTACCTTGAAGCTCTTCAGAAAGGCAAGTGAAGTTTTGGTGTAAATCGATTTACCAAGTGACTTCTTTTTGTGCCTAATATTGTTTACGTTTCACAAAAGGTACCTCAGGTACATGCCAAAATAGTGCTGACAGTTATGCTGATTAGTTGAACGTCTGCATAACTGTTAGCCCTGTTAATTGGGTTACTAACGGAGGTAACGGTGAATATTTAGAAGAAATATTCGCCGTTAATTGTTGCGGAGTATTTAAGTCAGCAAATATGTTCGTCTGCCTAAATACAACGGAACATTCTGACAATTTTTTTTTGTTTTTTTTTTTTAAATTTTCTTACTACTGGTAGTAAAATTGTATGACCGTTACGCAACGAATATGATGACAAAAACAGTTACCGGCTAAAAAAAATCAGAGGTAGTGGAAAGAGTCAATAATAAGACTCAATACTGGCTAAAAATATTTGACGTCAGTTGACTGAACCGTGAAGCACTTGATTTTCTTTTAAATGCAGAAAAAAGGAAAAAAGGGGTTTTGGTTTGCCTCCATTATAATAAAAAATAAAAAATGGGTGTTAAAGTTACACTGATTGCTTAAGCAATTGTTGGCTACACTGATATGTATTTCTTACTATTAGTTATTATTTTAATACGATTTCGTTGTCATTTTCTTTACTGGCATTCTTTGAGTTCACATATATTCTGTTACTCTTTATATAAGAAATAATTACTTTGGGCAGTACTAGGTGTTTTTCTTTTAATTACTTTATTTAAACTACTTCTTCATTTCATCTACTCAATTAATTAATGGGCATACTGTCCCCAATGTCCAATAAAGAACAAAGCCCCCAATAAAGAAAGGGTTTTTAGATTGTTATCTATTCTCCTATGGTAGTTTAATTTGTGATACATTAGAGGGTATGTTTTTTAGAGCACTGATTTCGAATTTGATATTCACTTTTTATTCAACCTATTTCCTGACCCCTAGGGTCTTCAAAAGGAGCAAAATTTTGACTTCATATAATTTGTTGTGTGATGTATGTGCGGGTATGTTTTGTACAACCTTAATTTCATATTTGACGTTAATTTTTTTATTCAACCCATTCCTCAACCACCAGGGACTTCAAAAGGCCAAATTTTGACTTCTTATATTTTGTTGTGTGATACATCAGGGGTATGTTTTTTTAAGAACAGATTTATTTAACCTATTCCTCAACCCCCAGAGACTTCAAAAAGGGGCCAAATTTTAACTTGCCATATGTTTTTCTGTGCATCAATGAATATTGTTTTTTGGAGCACAGATTTCAAATTCGATATTCATTTAAAAGATTACATGAATTCAGGGGTAGTTCCGCTATATCTCATAAGAAGTTTCATTTCCACAGCATGTCTCATGACTCTTTCTGTTTTCATTGTATCAGTACATCCGAATAAAAACTATTACCTAGTAATAAATTATAATACTGTTTTAGTTCAAATATCATTAAGAGAGGTTTAAAACAAATTTTCAAGAAAAAAAATTGCATCTCATGTCAAAACTAACAATATCCTATGCGCCCTCTGGAGGAAGAATTTTAAAATTTTTTGTTGGAATCATAATTATACCTATACATACTCTGTTCCAAAAGAGAAATGCAAGAGTTCTTGAAGGTGCAAACAGGCAGTCTCAAGTAAATGTTATGGAAGTTTAATTAAATTTGCTTGGCAAAATGAAAAATTTAAACAGAAGAGTATTCTGTTTCAAGTCCAGTGTGTATCCGTACCACTTCCTCCCTTCACAATGTCCATGTACTTCGTATATTTTAGGTTGTGGTTTGCATTTCTCTTTTGGAACAGAGAATACTGTAAAGTTATATAGATTATTTAGACAAGTTGTTGCACTCCCATAAAGCTCATGTAATAAATTTTGCGTCAGTTTGTAGTTGGGACAAATTTAGCTCATCAGAGTGAAGAGAACTGAATTGCATATGACACTAGCACTCACTTAGAGGGATAAAATTTTCCTAATTCCCTGTGAAACCATTTCTTATCAGAGTGCGTCAACTTGTCTCAATAGTCTATATAAATTTAGTTTACTTGATCATAGTTATACATAATATAAGTATATTTGGCCTAACTTATATTTAAGTCTTACTCGAAATCATTTCTTTTTTCATAATATCATATCAATGTACCCCGTTAACTAATAACTTTGACACATTTATGTAGATCTGTGAAAATTATTGCTGCATAGCACCATTGGGCACTCGCTAGCATACGTATAAACATAATGGAACAGTTTTCAGCGATCCAGGTAGATGCTGATGTTGCTGAACATACCTTTTTGTACACTATTGAAAAAGCAGGTTTTTGGATACAGTAAATTATGATTTAACAGATCTCACCTATTTTTAAGAAGAAAGTTCACTAATTTACTTGCATAAATATCTATTGATATCATTTCTATTTAACATGAAAATGTTAAAACCGTCCACCAATAACGTATTTTTCAACGATGAAACTCAGACTTTCGGTTTGAAATATGGGGTCCCAATCTGGCAAATTATCAGCCAGCCAACTAGCAACCCTTCCAGCCGGCACTGATGTCCGAAAATTCAACCCCTCTGGCCTTAAAGCTTACTCATCAAGTCTTCCATGAGTAAAAAAATATTGTGTTATTCCATTATTAGGTTTACATCGTCCATATAAACTTTCGAGTTTGTAATAATAGGGAATTTTCTGCATTATGAGTGCACTAATAAGAGTGCAATAACAATCTTCCAAGCAGTACGTTCCGAATTGTTTGTTTAAATGTGTTCAAATATGCATAAAAATGTAAGACGACAACTGATCAATAAAACAGTATATTCAGAATTCTAATTCACGTACATAAAACAAATATATGTGTACGAATTCGTGTTGACGCAAAACCATACTACCTATCGAGCTACGAGAGAAAATGAGAGCTCCGAAAACGATCAGATAAGGTCAGTAACGAAATGTGAAAGAGGGGGAAAATACGTATCCCAACATACCTCTCCAATTTTTAAAAAAAATTTTCGGTTAACAAATAAGCATAATATAGGAAAACGTAGATACTTAGCCTAAATTTAAACAATGTTACAAACACGAAAATTTTTGTAAGTCAACACCAATGAATAATATAATGTACATACGTAAATGACGAAAAATGGTAAAGTGTCAATTCAATAAAACAAAATCTCTTAATAAAAAAAATAGCACAAGAAACTTTCTTTTTGGTAACTTTGTAGTTTCTGAGAAATAAAACAGATAATTAAATGGTAAAATGACAAGTAAATGGTAAAGTGAAAGCATTTGCATAACGACATAGAATGATGGTAAAATAGATGAAAAATTGCAATGTGATTAAAACGAAGTAAATAAGTATGGTGATGCCATATGAACACCGGTTTGACGAAGCAATAAAATAGGATTTTTTTTTTTTTTTTTTTTTAAATTGATTTAAAACCGACGAAACAAATATGTTAATTGGCTGACGAGAAACAAAAAATGTGAGAAACATGAATAAAACGATTAGTGGACGGATAGGGCGAACCTCATTTCCCTGAAACGCTCAGCACCTACAGCCTTCATTAAGATATCAGCGAGCTGATTTTTCGAATCGACTTTGTGAACACATATCACTCCTTTGGAGACATAGTCGGCAACAAAATTCAGCGCTACCTCAATATGTTTGGCACGCTTAGAAAATTTACCTTTTACTGCAAGAGCGACCACGCTCGAATTGTCCTCATATATTGGGACAAGTTTATCGATACTCACATTTAAGCTGGCCAAAATACCTTTGATATTCAGTATTTCGGACACAGTGTCCGCCAGGGCAACGTACTCAGCATAGTTGGACGCTCGCGCCACCGTATTCTGCTTCTTCGACGACCAAATTACTGGGTTGCCAAAGACCCTGACGAGTATTCCGCCAGTTGACTTACGGTCAATGGTATCGGCAGCCCAGTCCGCATCGGCCCATCCTTCCAGTGGCGCTTTGGATGCGTCACCGTAGTGCAACCTAAAATGCTTAGTGTCCTGTAAATATCTGAGTACACGTAAAGCATATTTAAAGTGAGTTTTAGTAGCACAAGTCTGGAAACGACTAAGGTAATTTATAGAAAAGGATACATCCGGTCTGGTGCAACTTCCCACATAAAGAAGTGCGCCGATTAACTTTCGGTAATCCTCGACAGGTTCTACCCCATTTTCAAAGGGGAGTTTCAGGTTCTTTTCCATCGGAGTATTGGCACGTCTCATGCCTTCGGCGGCAAACTTGTCAAACATCGACTCGATATACTCGGTTTGGTCCAATTCCATTTGCCGATTGTTTCTGTCATATTTGATCGCTATTCCAAGGTAATTCCGAATAACTCCGAGATCTTTCATATTAAACCTGGCTTTGAGTTTCGTTTTCATCTCAATAACCAGTGACTCTAGCTGCGAGAAAACTAACAAATCATCCACATAGACAATTAAACCAACCAAAACTCCGTTATCGAGCTTGGTGTATAAACAAAAATCAAAATCGGACCGTGAGAAACCAAGATTAGACATAAAATCATGAAAACAATTATACCAGGCGCGTGAGCTACCTCTAAGCCCATATAGGGCTTTCCTCAGCCTGTATACCTTACCATCTTTACGACTGTAACCTTTGGGTTGACCCACGTACACTTCACCGCGAACTTCTCCGTTGAGAAAGGCAGCATCCACATCCAATTGATGCAAGTGCCAGCCATTTTGGCACGCAACTGCCAAAAGGGCGCGTAGAGTGCACATCGCGATAACAGGCGAGTAGTTTTCTTCATCAGGTTTTTCCGGTTCTCGAAAACCGATTGCGACCAATCTTGATTTGTATTTCCCATTGGATTTCACAACATATCTCCATTTGACCGGTATGATTCTTGCGTTAGATGGTGGTGTAACGAGTTCCCACGTACTGTATTTCCACATGTTCCCGATTTCTTCGTCCATGGACAGCTTCCATTTTTCCGAGTCTTTTCCGCTAACAGCTTCCTCGAATGTCTCAGGTGTGCACACCCGGGTACACTTCACTTTGATGACGTAGTCTTGAAGATGACTTGGCAGTTTCCTTTCTCTGCTGGGCCGTGAGTGGTCTTCTTGCTCCGGTACCGGCTCGTTAATTTCATCCGATTGTTCTTCCGTTGGCGGGTCTTCCGCTGGGGAGGCGTTTCTGGTATCCGAAACAACAGGAACTACGCCCCCAGCGTCGCGAATAGTTTCGCTAATACCCGTAGCGACTTCTTCATCCGACGAATTGTCGGCAAATCTGATTCCATCGTCCGTTCTATCCGTCTCCGATTTCTGTTCCGCTACACGAATGTAAGGCGTTTCTTGTACAATCCCATTGACGAGTACGCGATAACCATTCTCAGTATAACCAACCAAGAATCCTTCCTGCGCCTTTGGGTCAACCTTAAACTTCCGCTTTACATCTGGAATTTTGACAAAGACACGACATCCAAAATATTTAAGGTTCCTCACGTCCGGACGTTTATTAAAAAAGATTTCAAATGGCGATTTTTCCTCCTTGGTATTAGCAAGAAGTCGATTACCCAAATACGCCGCCGTCATTACACATTCCGGCCAAAATCGTTTCGCCAATCCAGACTCAGAGAGTAAACAACGTGTCCGATTCATAATCGTCCGATTAAAGCGTTCCGCAGTTCCGTTCAACTCATGAACGTATGCCGGAGACGGATCCAACTTAATACCTTGCCTAGAGCAAAAATCCAAGAAATTTTTGTTAAGATACTCACTTCCGCGATCACACCTGATCGCCTTTACCCTGCAATCCATCAAATTAGACATGGTATTCACAAAATGGGTGAACTTACTGGTCACCTCCGATTTAGATTTAATACAATACACACGAGCCAAACGGCTAAAATCGTCAATAAATGTGACAAAACCGATCTCACCCTTATGACCCTGTGGCGAGACTATGTTGACATCAGAGTGTACCAACTCCAAAATACGTTCCGCCCTTGCTCTCGTTGTCTGATGCCTCAGCTTCTCAAATTTACTCTGCAGGCATATATCACAAGTTCGCTGCCTGGTGTCCAACCTTTTTGGCACACCATTTAACAACTGTTTCGAGCAAATAATCGACAGATCGGCGTAATTAACATGGCCCAATAATTTGTGCCACTTTTCCGCATTACCTACAGCTGAAACATTCTCAGAAACAGAAACAGCAGAACACGTAACGTCCTCACAGAGAAAAGATTTAATCTCATAAAGTTTATTCTTTTTAACACCTATAGCGACTACCTCCCCCTTAGGATTCATAATTTTGGCGGTTTCACCCTGAGCAAAAACGGAGCAACCCGCTTTAGTTATACGGTCAAAGCTAAGTAGATTGCTGTCCATCTCAGGTACAAAATAAACATCAGTAAATAAAATCGTACTTTTCCTACCGTCCACAAAAGTAAAAACACAAACATCACCTATATGAGTAGCTTTAGTTAAATGCCCATCAGCCATCTTTACGTTAATAGGTTTAGTCAACTTAACAATACGACAGAAATACCTTTTTTGGTTTACCACATAATCAGTGCAAGCACTGTCTAAATTCCATGGCACTGGTACCGATGATGAATTCGATTGATTTCCTTCTTCAGGTGGAGTAACACTCGACGACATGACCCTTACGCACATGGTGCTGATCTGCATCTGGGCGTCATCGACTTCTGTCATATTGGCAGTTACACTTCCCTGGTTTCGACGTTGATTGTTTCCTCCACGATTGGAGTGGTTCTGCTTCCTCGCGCCGGTGTTTGAACCATCACCCTGCGTCGAGTCGTTGTACAATCTTACGCGACAATCTTTACGAAGGTGCCCAGGTTTTTGACAGCGATGGCATTTGAATGAGGGCTTGGACTGGTTGGATTGGTTGGACTGGTAGTTGCGATTTTGAAAATTCGTCTTCATCGCAGTGGCCTCGTAGGTTGTTTCCTGCGAACCATTGGCTTTGCAGTGGTCGAACAACATTTTCCCCTTCACATAATCGACAGTCTGCTTTTCCTTGGGCAATGCGTCCAAAACATCGATTATGTGATTATACCGTTCGGGGAGAATCAGGAGCAGGTACTGCAATTTCATTTCTGGAGTAACTTCCTCCCCGGCGTCCTTGAGCGCGCTGATCTGCTTCTCGAAGCGACTGAAAAAGTCCAGCGTGCTCTCACCGTCGTTAATTTGCAGATTCAGGAGTTGCTTTTTGGCTAAGATCCGCATCAAGAGCGTCTTCCTCTGATACACAGAGTCGAGAATATTCAGCATTCCTCTCGCCGTTGTCTCATGACCAATCTCGTCCAAAATCTTATCGGTTACTGCATCTACCAGGGTACTACGGATTTTTACGTCCATCTTTTCCCATGCAGCTGCCTTGGTCGCGTCCGTAGGTTTCTCTTCGTCCAGAGCAATATTCCACTCTTTACGACTGACAAAGAGGATGAACCAAAGCCTGAACTTTGAATAATCAGTTCCATCAAAGCGCTTCGTATTCCAATTTTCATTGGAAGACATTGTTCCGGACACGAGCAAGTAAAAAAAACGATAAAGAAAATGGCTCACATAGAGCTTACCACTTCGTCAATGCAGGTTGAAGTGTGCACGAACAGTACGAGAATGCACAACACTATGCGATAACAATGGCGAGACAATGAAAGGTTCAGCAACTCACAAAAAAATTTCCACTTAAATGCACAAATTTCCGGCCATTTGGATGTAACGTTTAAAAACAAAAAAATTTTACAGGGAAAACAAAACCTGGCTCTGTCACCATGTTCAAATATGCATAAAAATGTAAGACGACAACTGATCAATAAAACAGTATATTCAGAATTCTAATTCACGTACATAAAACAAATATATGTGTACGAATTCGTGTCGACGCAAAACCATACTACCTATCGAGCTACGAGAGAAAATGAGAGCTCCGAAAACGATCAGATAAGGTCAGTAACGAAATGTGAAAGAGGGGGAAAATACGTATCCCAACAAAATGTTTCGATTTGCCAACATCATGAAGATGTGTGCAAATTAATCCTTTGGACATTTACACGTTGACTTTTGACACACGCAGCAAACAAATCATGATGCTTCAGTTTGAGGTTATTATAATGTGAAAATATGCGAGTAGGTAGCTTTGGCGGATGATTCCGTGACCAATGATCATCCAAGGCACATAACCGCAGGTACTACACGGACCATCCCCACTTTGGGCGGCAAATGTGAATACAGTTGACCTTGAACCTACAAGACCTCACACGTTTACAGGGGTACAAGTGGTACAACCTTACAGCACCATAATTTTATAGGTCCTAATATTTTTACTTTCATTCACTCAACCTTCAAAATCAGTCAATGATCTCATTATACCTTCGTACCGGTGTACACCTTATAACCATAAGTACCTATATGATTTCGTGAAATAATTCTCTCGTTAAGTTTAAACGTTTCCTCGTGAATTTGCTTGAAAATATATGTATAAGGCAATAATGCGACTCGTGCACAATACCTATCACGTCTGCTGCACAAACCTTTTGTTCGTAAATTAAGAAATTTATTTAGCCGTATCCGTGTTCGAATTCACAATATACATGGGTATAGGTACGTGTTTCACGATTTTTGCCCGCAGAATCTCGCAATCGTACGATAAGTATTCGCAAAATAAAAGGATTTCATATGTACCTGCGACAGTTAATGCAGACAGAGATACATGTTAACATTATTTGGTGCACAATGAAGCTTTAAGGTCTAGTCGGCGACATTTACGCTGCATTAGCTTCTATAATTTAGAGTGCCTAACTTATAGGTACGATGCACCGCAAAAATCAGCATACATTATGTTGTTGCTGCTGGTTGTTGGTTCTCATAAATTCACCATGACACGTCATACTGGTCGTCGTCGGATCGTTGTTGGCATTTCAATTTGCGGTGGTCACGCTAAAATTAATCTATTTTGCAATTGTCTGGTAGCTTATCGAGTTACGCGTCGATGCAGTGGCGGCGTAACGTCATGTTGCAGGGACGAATCAACATCAATGTTGCGAGGCTCTTAAATTATTCAGTGATATAATGAGCTTTTTTCTGAGGATTCGAAGAAGGTGGAAAGAGACTGTATAGTGTTGATGAGCAAATAGTTGATTTAGCACCTATTCGTACTTAGGACCGGTTGTGCAGACTGCTGAGAAGAGTTAAATTCGGGTTAATTATTGATTCCCATTTATGCGCTCACATAATGCGTTATCGTGTACGAAATAATGGAGTTTGACAGGGTTTAAACGTGAGGATAGAGGTAACTCTCGGCTGTACAACGGGCCCTTACGAGTTTCTTCGCGTTATTCCAAATTGATTCAAGTTGGAAGCAAATTTGGACTTGGTATTGCACTTTCAGCAAGATCAAAAACAAGACCAAGACTACTGTTGTCTAAGTCATAAATAATCGCCATCATCACTAAGGGTCACTTTAGGTATTCAGGCAGTCCCTGGATTTGAACCTGTACCAACTGAATACCTAAACTCCCAACCTTACCAACCCAAAATACAGCACGGTACTTACTCGGCCATAGCATTGGTTGATGGTGAACGAGGAAAATAATATGGAACGTAGTCGATATGTGCAGTAGCTGCCACACCACTCCTCTCCAGTATAACGGAGCATGATAGGACCAGATGAAAGCTCAGCTGATGAGTAGGCATGTGTAGTGGAGTGTGGTAGATGCCCTCTTATCCCTGCCCCAATGTACATGACCTACAGCGCCATCAAGTTTGGTGGGTGGTAAGGTGATGAACTACCGCACAGCAAGCATGTCCAAGAGAGGATGTCATTTCCCATATTTTGCATCATTTTGAGGTCACCATTTTAGGTATTCAGGTACCAACTGAAAACCCAAATTCCCCACTTCACCACCACTTAAAATATGGCGTACTCACTCGGCCATGGCACTGACTAACAGTGAATGAGGAAATATGGAACATAGCCAATGTATGTGGTAACCACCACAGTCAATACTGCTAGTGATTGCAATTTATGGTCTCAAAATTGATCTCTAATGGTTGAAAATGGTCATAAATATGATCACAAATGATAGCAAAATTATGCTATATCATTGTCACTAATGGTCTCTAATGGTCACCAATGATCACAGATTATCTCAAATGGTTGTAAATGGTTGGAAATGATCACAAATGGTTCTTAATGATTTCAAATTATTCCCAATGATAGCTAATGTTCGCTGATTGTTGCTAATGATCGCACATGGTTGCTAATGGTTGCCAATGGTCACTATGTAATGAATGCAAATAATCTCTGATGATTACAAATGATCCTACAAGTATACCTAAAGTTATTTCTTTAAATCATCTTCATGAAATCACAACGACTCATAGTTACATTTTGTCACTTTTGAGCCTTGTGTGTATAGCTCTCTCGTTGCATACCAGAATCATTGAGACTCATTACCTATTTATAATAAACTAGCAAAAAGCCAAAAATCATCAGATATTCATTAGATAAATGAAAAAATTTTCACAAAAACAGGCCAACAATTGAAACCTATAGCAAACACACTAAAGAAAAACTGAAAGCCAACTTTCATCAGAACCTCTCACTTTTGAAACTTTCAGTGCAAAGTTTCTAATTTGCTTACAGAACCCAGTTTTTCAAATGTTCACTTATCAAAACTGACAATACAACTCTAAAGAACAACTGAGAACTAACTTTTAAAAGAAGAAGTTCAATAAACTGTAACTTTTGAATTTAATTCCAGCTCTCAGAATAGAGGTTTATTAAAGCTTTTAGTTGTTGAAACACCCCTATTGATGAATTAACACTGAAATAAATCCCTTACACAGAATTGAGAACTAACTTTCAAACAGAACAAGTCCAGAACTGAAACTATTGTTTAAAACTATGTAACTTATTAAAGTTCTCAGTTTTTCAAGCTTTCCCATTGAAAAATTAACACTGAAATAAATTCTTTAAACTGAAGTGAGAACCAAGTTTCAAACAGAACTGGCCCAGAACTGAAACTTTTGTTGAAAACTTTATAACAAATGAAAGCTCTTAGTTTTTCCAACTTCCCCATTTAAAAATTAAAACAAAAATAAATCCCGTAAAATTGAGAACTAACTTTCAAACAGAACCAGTCAAGAATTGAAACTTTTGTCAAAAAATGTTTAACTAATTAAAGCTCTTAGTTTTTCAAGCTTTCCCAATGAAGAATTGACACTGAAATAATTCCATTAGACGGAATTGAGAACTAATTTTTAACAGAAAAGGTTCAAAACTGAAACCTTTGTTGATAACATTTCTACTCATTAAAGTTCTTTAATTCTTGTCTATTGATGAACTGACACTGAATTAAATCCCGTAAGTATAACTGAAAACTAACTTTCAAACAGAACAGGTTCAGAACTGAAACATACATTGAAAAGTTTGTAACTTACTGAAGCTCGCAGTTGTTCATGTTTTCCCATCTTAGAATTGACACTAAACCAAAACTATAAAGTTGAACTCAGAACTTCTTTTAAAAGAACAGGTTCCAAACTATAACTTTTGAACTGAATCAGAATACAAATTTCTAAATGTAACTTCAATTTTTTCGATTGTAAGAAAGATTTATAATGGTAGCTTTTTAATTTCAAGTACGGCCTTTATACGTTGACATGATAATGTTAAAGCTTATTTGTCTCTAAATACAACAACTGAAGGTTGTCCCACTATGTAATCATGTACCCCTCTACTGCGCAACCATATACCCCACCAAAAACATCCATCAAGTTGCGTGATGTCAGCAAAACTTTAAAATATAATTTTACCTCGAAAAGGCAACTTTTTAATTTTTTTTTTTTACAAACCATCTATAGGGTTTAGAAAACTCCAACACCCAAAATATGGAAGAAATTGATCGGTTAATTATGCAGTGAAATGGCCACAAAAAACGGCTCTATTCTCTATTCATTTATAATATAGATAATATTTCATAACGGCCAAATCAGTAGATGACTAAGACATTCATCAAAAATAAGTCATCCTATACATTACTTTGATTATTGCGAATTGAGTTCTGCATATTCAAATTTATTCTTTCTAAAATTAGTGTTTTAAAATTTGTTGAGATAGCTATAAAGATGATCAGAGACTTTGCTTTTGGTTATCTGCTTGACAAGAACTACTGCGTTGAATGTTTTCTCATACTTATATTTTGATATGTTTTTTATAGAGGTAGTTTCTGTGGCCATACACCTCTTATACTTTATTTTAAATGACCAAATTACTTTCTTATTGTAGCCTTTTAACAACGATATTTTGAATTTGTAAACATTCGTGCTCTCTAGTCCGTTTCCTCCCGGGTGTAAAAAAAAATTAGATACAAAAAAGTTGAGATTGCATAAAAAAACTGCACGGCGCACTGTCCAGTTTTGAATTCTGTTTGTCACATAACACACATACACACACTCACAAGCAGACATCTGTGGCAAGCTGGAGCGCGTTACATGCATGCACACATACAAGCTAGATACATATTTATCGTGTTTCAGCTGAATGTTTACACATTAAATATGTGAGGGGGGACCCTCGCATGCCTTTTTTATAGAGGCTCCTGTCAATCAATGCTAACTGCAGTTAAGCAAAAATAATTGTGAAATAAGTAGCACTCTTAAACACAAATTAAACACTAATTAAAACCTCTGAAACGGGGAGAGGAGTAACGAGATATGGATCTGTAAAAAAGGTCCTGTTTATGTACAACTACTGCGGAATGGAAAAAAGCAATCTTGATGTGTCACTTTTTGCTGACAAATAAAATGAAAAAAATCAAATAATCCAAATAAACGTAATTTACTTGAGAAGAGAGTCCACGACGCCATGTGGTCTATTCTTCTTGAATGAAACTTTAAAATCATTGTAGTAAAAACGACAGAAGTGAAATTTTAATGTCTTAAACATTTTTCATATTTATTTAAAAATAATTTACAGTACGTACCCCTACCCAGCCTGCATTTTATGTCGTACCATTGTGCATTTTACTAAAAAAAGAGACGTTAGCCTAGAGTATATTCGGATTTGTTACAGCTAGGCTAATAATGACTCAGTTGCAGACGTATCAAAAGGTATAGAAATAATTTATGTCGCCTCTATACTGTATCGTATATATTTCAGAAGAAAATTCATTAATTTATAGTTTTCGGCGTTATAATTTTTACATTAGACTATGCGTTCCGTATTGCAGAAACGCATCGTCATGTTCCATAATTATTATGGAAACATAATCTCTTTATATTATCTTCTGGCGCACATTCAATCGCATGGACGCCTTTACGGTTGAGTAATTTTTCCAGACAATACGTGAAATTTGTTTTCTGAGTGGAAAGTATCTCTGAAATTGTTAATTTACAGGTAGGACGACCTATATATAATTATATTTACGCGTATATACTTTATATGTGAAATATTAATAATAATAATGATAATAGACATTCGAGATGTGGATTTCTCTTTAAAATCTATATTTGTAAAAGTATTAATTGTTTATTTTATTACTTATTTTGGCCATATCATACTTCGCTGCTCGTTGAATAAAAATGATGATTCGATGGACTTTTCAGTATAACTTCCTCGTCGTATAGGCGTATATTTTATCGGCGAATAAACAACTAGTTAGCCTATATTGCAGGCCATGGGCTACGTTATAGCCTATTTTTTCTTCCATTCTAAGCACGTACGCTTTGTTTCATACGCGTACAAAGTTTTCACCGAGTATTACATTCTCACGAAATCTATGTCGACTTAAATTACGACTTAATTTGCATTAGCATGCGTTTTGTGTGTTTTTTTTTTTCTTTTCTTTGCAGTTTTCTTTATCCACGACAGTGAAACAAAATGAGATCGATGACGTTCATGATGACGGTTTTTGGTAAGAATTTTCTCCGAGAATTTCTTTACAATAACTTGAGTGTAAACGTTCCCGGAAGGTGAGTTGACATTGAGCCAGCGAGGAATTCGCATCGAAGACTGAACGTTATATTAGTATTACCTACTTCAGCGGATAAAAATAATATAGGTAGTCTCATTACAATACGTTTAAAACAATAATTGATTCACTTTTGTCATCCCCTAACAAATATAATGTTGATGAAACTGCTGCGTAGCTACACTTCGCTAGAGAAAGTAGCTGTTCGAGGAAATGCGTAGAAATAAACGAAGTATAATGACTGACTATTGAAAATTCTTTAAAATGAAACAAACTTAGCTTCTGCCCGAAGACTGGAAAATAAAACCATCAAAGAGTGTAGAAAATGGTACAAGAACCTAAAGAAATTGTGGCGCAGTTGCGGTTAAGCATGCGCAGATTGTTTGCAAGTAGCTAAGGTCTTTGTTTGAATTAGCGAATAGTAGGGATCGGGAAATATGACTTTTTGAAAATAATTATGGCTATTTTTTAGAATAAGAGATTTTCTCGACCATCCTTGAAAAATAGGACTCTTATAAACAAAAAACTGATTATAAAAAATCATATTAAATACTTAATTGCAAATAACTCGGAAACAAATCTACCAATCGAACCCAAAATTTATAGGTCTAGTCCACAAATTTTGGAACTATTGTACAAGCATTGCGACCTTTATCGATTTAAAAAAAATTAGCTCCTTCAAAGGCCTCAGGGCATACATCGTAAAACCAATGTCAGCCAAATTTGGAAGTACCTATGTTAGATTATAGTGTGTAATATCAATGTTTATTTCAAATTTTGAGACTATTTTTTGAAAATTATGCATTTTAGAGCTGTAGTATTGTCAGTTTGGGGAATCGAACGGAGTACCTACATATTTGCTAGCTAAAAATGGTGAACTTGACCGCATGGCCATTCAACTGCAGGCTATAACTAGTAAATGTATTTCAAATAGGAAAAGGTACGGCGATTCCCTAAAGAGCCATTAAACTACCAAAATATTACATAATTGCACATATAAGACATCTTTGTGTCAGATCAATTAAAATGACCTAAAAAACATATGTGTGAATTTTCACGCTTGTACTGTCATTTGCCATTTATTTTTGTGCACAACATGGACTATTATGGTCAGTCCGTGCCAAATTTTAATTTTAATGGTCTGGTCCTTGGTTTAAATTTCGTGACTATTGAACAAAAATTAGCAAATAAGAAATGTACGTAGGTGCATACCTACATAATATACATATGTATACATATACGTAAATTATACAGAGGCATTAAGAAGCCCAGAAGTGCTTGTTAAGAACTCGAAAGTCTCTTAAGAAGCTCAAATATGGGCCTTGTAAAAATTGTGGTATATATAAGGTTATTTCAACTCTGGGAGCGTGAGGACCTTATTTTAAAATTTTAACTGTTATTTGATGAAACTTACAATGAAGAGCACTAGCCTTCATCCTTATGTATACTTTATATTTCATCATACTTTTGTGAATGGCCCTTTATACTATTATATTCTTAATCCAAAAATATATTTTTGCCACACCTGTTCATAAACTTCATTTTTATACGCACCTTGACGATGTATAAAGCAGGTGATTATAGAACCATTTAGTACCGATGCATAAAGTATTCACTTTATACATCGTCTCGGGCGCATGTGTCATTTTATACACTAGTCCTGCTCACTGCGCATAGTCAATGTTGTCTTCTTTGGTTATGCATATTTAAAAAAAATTTTTTCTATAAAGGTTCCTTTTGTTGGAAGGATTTGAACCTCTGACATTACCATTGAATAGCTAGCACCTTAATAACCATTATGTCACAAGAACTGGCTGTAAATAAAATGATAGTTTGCGCTTATATGTTTCACAATAACAAAAATATTTATCTGTCTCTTTTTTTAAATTTTTTGGGGGGAGAGGTTGTTGCAATAAATAGTGTGTGACACACGTGTGTATAGTAGGTGATTAATACTCGTGTGATTGCATCACTCGCCTTCACTTGTGCTGAAAAATCACACTCGGATCAAAATCACCTACTTTATACACTTGTACCACAAATAACTTACTTTTTCTGCATGAATTATATGTCCACAGAATTTATCTCTCAAGAGTGCCTGCAATTTTTATGATTTTTTTACTTCGAAAGTGCCTGTATGTGATCTTTCTGCATTATTATTGCTCCAGGGCTTCCTATTGTCCATGGTGATTACCACTCGGAGGTGAATTTCTTCATTTGATGACCAATTTTTTTTCTCCTTTTTTGAAAATTTAGAAAATTTGTTTTCGTGAAACTTTTTATTTGGAAAATGGATTTATGAAATTCGATTGGTAATATTTGATTTTTGTGAAATTTTCTTATCGTGAAAATGACTGGCGTGATTTTCGAATCATGAAAATTGATGGCTTGCTATCTATGATACCTACAAGAGAAATACATTATAGGTACATTAAAATTTGATCGTACACTTGAGATACAATAAAAGAATAATACGTTCTTTTTCCAAAATATTCATTGTCGCCCGAAAATTTTACCACTGTGGGGCGGGGCTAGTCGGGCCCCATGTTTAATACGCCACTGTTCATTGGCATTGAACTATACTGCACAGTTATTGTGAAATTTTAGACTACAATAGTAGAGACAAGAGTGCTACGAATTGTCTTCAGCTCTCCCCATATAACAAAATTATGAATCTTCCGGTGGAGCCTTCAATGAAATGATGTAGGTATAATATTTTTAGCAAGTTTCCAAACCTGCTATTTAAGATCGTGTGAGTTTAGGAAGTTAGGGTTGGGAGTAAGGTAGTTTTTCGTTTTGTGAAAAATCATGACTTTTGACATAAAAATCATAAATTTATAAATTTTTTGTATTTTTATATACATATATAAAATGAAATGTATGAATGTAAGCAATGTGCGCGCGGGTGCGTGTGTGTGTGTATGTACGTGTGTATGTATGCATGTATGTGTAACGTATATTTTCGTTTATTTTTAATTATGACGAACAATATTCGTTAACACTGTTTGGAATACCAAAACTACAGGTACTCGATAGTAACCAAAAAATCCCATTCTATTTTTCATAAATATACAATTTACCCATCTGAAACATCGAACAATGAAATCCCATCGCCCCTGTTAGCAACCTAGAAATACCTGTCTCTCAATATTATTGCGAATCAGCAAATCCCTATTGTGATAATCCCTACTTCACCTGGTATTCAGTCATGTACACTAAGTACCCTGAATAAGTGTATAAACCCTGGCAATGATACATTCGATGCTCAGTTAATGCTCAGTTAATTCAATTAATTCTTTATGTTCTAAACTATTACGTGTACTTACTTATCCCAATATTTAATTTTATATGTTTAATTGTTTAAATTAAAAGTAAAGTGTTTGAAATAATAATCGTGTTTTCATATTTGAGTCTCAAACAAAGTTAAGGTCTACAATAGTTTGTGGACAACTAAATTCAATATTTTAAATTATCAAGGAATATTTTAATATTATTCCTTCGTATGGTGTAACACTGAAAGTGGTTCTAATTAGATACGTTACCACCTCTTTTGGCCGTTACAGTATGCATGCCTATGTATACATTTTTCTTGTAAACATGATAGAAGTTGCAATGTTTGTTTGATAGAGCTGAAATTTGATATGGGGTAGTTTTGGGCATAAACAAAAATTATGTCGCATTTGGTGCTGATTGATTGAGGGGTTGAGATAAGTTCAAGTACTTGGTTTTCCTAATGAAAACTGGCATCCATTTTAAAGAGAATAAAGAATCAGTCAAGAGGTTTAGCCATGGAGCTGAAACAAATTCCACCCATAAGGGCTAAGACGTAATTATCATTTGATATGGCTAAAATTTGGTAAATAGTTGATTCTGAACCCAGTAAAAGGTAGTATCGAGTTTGATGAAAATTGGTCAAGCAGTTTAACCATATTGACTTGAAAAAATTCCACCAATAAGAGTTAGGGCGAAAATATTATTCTATAGGGCTGAAATTTTGTACATGGGTAGCTTCGAACATACTGACGGCCTACAAGATTTTTATGAAAATCAATACAGAATAAAAAAACAACGACAACAAAATAGCTGAAAATAGGGGATGGAGTTGAGGAGGCAATGGGACAGATTGTCCCTTTGGGATGTTAGTAAGTTGGATTTTCCCAGTCATCAATTGGACGGTTGGGAAATAGTGAAAATAGATGACTTTTTTTTTTTTTCCAGATAATTTCACAATTTATAGCTGTTGGAAATTTTAAAAATTTCAGTTGGAAAATAGGTGAAACTTTAAAAAAAAATCAAAAACTATCTTTAGCTATTTGTAAACAACAATTTTGGATGCAGCCTTTGTTGAATATTGTCAATATTTACCTTTTCCTTCCCCCCAGTTGATGTACTCATATGACGTCAAGTCTTTCTTATTTGGGATAGAGTATAGAGAAATGTTAAAAAAATATAAGAAGAGATGTAAAATGAGACTTAAAAAGAGATATTGAAAAAAAACTGTGGAATACCTTGTTGTGAGAGATATTCACACAAGAAGGTCTTCTACAGAGTTTGCGTGTTATGCCACTCCATACTGTAAAGTATGGAAGAGCCAAATCCTCAGCGAACACTGGCAATTTTGTAGCCTATTTCGTGAGTTTATATAGTGGATTTGGCACACGCACACAGACACACATATGTATATTTACATATGTATATGTGTTATAGAAGGTACATCATTTCTTATTCATTGCTATGGCAATTGATAAGAAATGACATAATACGTTTGTGTACCGGTTCGAGACATCGCCGAGATCTTTATCTATTATATTGTCATTGGCCGAACGTTGTATCTTACTCTCGCCTGTATCTGCAAGTAAGAACATACGAACAAACAAAGTGTGTATGTATGATTTTGGTTGTACTTGATAAGAGATTACATCGTGCGTACGAGATATATATATTCCCCACAAAAACTAAAACAGTAAAATTTATAAAAATGTAAGAGATTTTAAAATGAGATGTGAAACGAGATGTAACATAAAATATGAAGTGAGTTGTAAAACGAGATCTGAAAAGAGATGTAAAAATTGATGAATGGTTTTCCATGATTTTTGAAAACCTGCGTTTTTCTAGCGGTGGTAGCTCGCTGCGCCAGAGTTTTTTCAAATTTAACTCATTTTAAGTTCTTAGATTGAAACGAACTTTCTCAATTTTTGGAGGATATAATTTTTCTACAAAAAAAGAGTAAATGAAAAAACAAATTTTTAATAGAGATCGTTGTTGCTTGCGACAAAATAAGAAAAAATAAACAGAAAACAAAAACATAATTCACAGTTTCACACATATACGAATAAATTACGTATAGGTAGGTATAGGTATACTTATGATAGACTGGTAATTTGTTGTTTATGATATCGAACATACGATGGGCCGAGAAAATAGCACATTACGTGGATACCAGCGAAGGGACCGTAGTCTTGAAATCGACAATCATAAGAC
This sequence comes from Ericerus pela, assembly GCA_011428145.1. Lineage (NCBI taxonomy): Eukaryota > Metazoa > Arthropoda > Insecta > Hemiptera > Coccidae > Ericerus > Ericerus pela. Next base: position 632,364 of record WOFM01000349.1, read on the forward strand.
CACCACCTGGAGGAGGGTGGTGGCGATGGAGGCGGTCTGGGATTTGGGCGATAAACGACCGGTGGTGGCACTGCTCGTAGTTTCAGCTTTAATGGCATTGGTGACGGTTTTCTGATGGCTTTATTCTTACGTGGTATTTTCGCCGGTTCCCAGCGCTGATGGTATATTTGGTCGGCGAAATCCAAGAAATTGACGTTTTGCCAGTTATAAGGGAAATCGCCATCGTCGTCATCATTTGGAAATCCAGGATATGCTCTGAAAATGAGAAACGTGTGCGAAATTAAAAACGTGGTGAAAAATGCAAATTAATCGATGCTGGCGTTTTGCAGTTTAGTTCAACGATATGATTTTGTCTTGCTGAATTTTGTTAATTGGTCTTCGGCTAAGCGGTTATTTTACCCAACAGCGTTTGAAGAATTTATTTGTTGTCGGAGTGTGAGAGGAGTGTAGTTGTAATCCGGTGGCCAGTGGTCCATCAGCATGAATTTTTTATTCACAAACTGAAGCACTAATATCAAACCGAACTTCATACCACCTTTTTTTGGTCAGTGGCAACCGGTCTCAAACTTACAACATTTCGATTGTAAAGTCCAGCACGTCTTCACTACCTCAAGCAGACCCCTCACTCTTAAGTTAAAATAGAAGTAAGTTGCAGAGGAAACCACTTATTTAGGACAAATCTGTGAAGTCCCCAAAAAAAAACGAACTATAAACACAAGGAATAGGTGGAGGTTTTAGACAGTCAATTTTTTAGCTACTTATTATGGCTCAAATTAAATAATTTTTTATGGTACCTGTAATAGGTAATACCAACAACTAATCATTGCGCTGAAAAAGATTTACTTTGAAAATTTAGATTTGATATTAAAAAAAAGTGTTTTTGCACAAAAAAAAAGTAGTTTTCACTTTAAAAAAAACGAAATATTTTTTTACTCTGAAATCGAACAAGTCTGATCATCAGGAAAAAATCTGACAGATAGCGTAAATGTTCCTGAAAACATTGCATGAGTGCAGCTGTGCATTAAATAAATTTATAGTTAATTATTTTTGTTTAGTTAATTAAATAAAGTAGATATATTCTTATTGGTAAAAAAAAGTACTGTTCTCGAGCTGTTCTCAAATTGTAAAGTCTTGATAACTTTTGGCAGTGCTGGATTTCCCATTAGCCTGTAAAGACTCTGCCTACAGGCGGCAGGTTTTGGGGGCGGAAAATTTTCCTATTTTTCTATTAAATCCCCCCAAAAAGTAATTTTTGAATTACTATGACCGAAGAAAGAACGGAGAAATTTGTAGAGCCCACAGCTAGTTGGCAAAAACCCAAATTCAGCACTGAGTTTTTGAAAATTAATTTTCAGCCTTTTAAGTTTTAGTTAGGAGTACGTTCGAGTAACAAAAAGTCTAAAAGAAATATCGACAAATAGAACAATGAAAATAACTTTTATGATAAGAAAACGATCATATCATAGTTAGAGGAAAACTTTTTCTCAGAACTTGCATACCGAGTCAGGTACGAAAGGTCCGAACTATTTGGGAACTAAATTATTTTTCGAGGTACGTCCTGATAAAAAGATCAGCTTCTATCGAGAATTATGTTCGCCTTTTTTCCAGAACAATAGCGCAGAATAGTGTCAGTGTGTCATAGTGTATATTTCCACCTTTTTTTTTCAAGTAGAATACAGCTAGTATGTGTTGGAGTTTTTGGACAACTGTACAATGGTAGGTTTTGGACCTATCATTTACATACTGAAAGAGTGCACAATTAGTTTTTGGAATTTTTTTTTTTGTCTCTTGGTTATGGTGTTCATAGCCTACTAAATAGATTACACAGTAAGAATATTTGTTTTTAAATTTTTTTATAAAATATTTGTTGATTTTTTAGGTTGTTAAAAAAAATTTTTTACATCTGTCCAAAATCTCCTCCTGAGGAGAGATTTGGGACAAAAATTCTGAAATTTAAAAAAATTAATTTCTCAAAAATCTATTAATCCAAAAATTATTTTTATCAACCTCATAGACTATGTTAACATAACTGCTCTTCACATATGTCCAATCATTTTTCTCCTAGCAGAGATAATTCTGCCAGAATATTGAAAAAAGTGCTATAACTGTTCAAATAAACCTTCTTCTTCCCTATTGTTTTTTGTCATTATTCTGATTGTTTTCATGTTTTCTTGCGAACGTATGAACCAGTTATAGCGTCCTATTTGAGTTGGCACCTTAACAAAAACTTGAATAAAAAAGGTAAAAACTCCCGAACTACAAACATGATAAAAGCCTATTTTTCAAAAATTATATTTCGTTTTATTCGTATTTCCCATTTTTACAAATTATGTAGTCATTGTAATGGGCGAATAATTTCGACATCGGTGTTTCAATAATTTTTATCAAAAATTTGATTTTTTCATCTGTAAAAAAAATTTTTTCCAACTAGTAACGATTTAATGACCCTATGTAGGCTATAGAAATTTAGATACTTAATTTGAAAAATATTTTTGAAAATTGGTCGATAAAAGCCAAAGTTACAGGCATTTCATTCTATGCTACTGCCATGTGGTGAGAAATAATTTGCAAAGTAAACTGAAATTTTCGCAATATTGTTATTGAAAAGTGCAAATGAAACGATTTCATACAAATACAAAACACTTACCCACTAATTGAATAAAAAATCGGTAATTTGAATTTACGTCGAAGAAATTTGTTAGCATAAAGAAAATAAAAACTTAGAGGAGAGTTATTCTCCTCTCCACCCCCTAAGCCCCCGAAAAAAAAAAAAAAAAAAAAGTGTAAAGAACGTAATATCTCGGTTGGGATGCCGAAAATGTCATTGCGTCAAATTGATGTGCCTTCATAAAGTTTTTATTCATCTTTTTCAAGTTTGTTGTTTTATAAATTGCATATTCCGTTACTTCGCAGGTATTCGGTGAATAAAAAATAATATTCCGGATTGTTGTGTGTCTCAGATATAATAATTATTTAAATGTATTTCAAATCGATATTATAGAAATTAAATACTCTTACAGTAAGTGAGGTAGCGAAGGATGGATGAGATTTAGGTCTTCAAACCCCCACTTCAGTGTGAAAAAAACCTCGGTACTCCTTCTCTCAGTAATAGGTAATAAACGAACTCGCATATTAATGATGTTGAAAACCCTCCTCAGAATCCTTATTTCGCAAAGCCGTTGCCTACAGTTGATATCTCATCAAGAATAATACGGAAGAGAGATAAGCATCAAGTTATATGAGATGAAAAATGGTTTTATGTACTTTTGTAACGTTTTACTAATTGTTAGAAATTCTCTACAATTAAAAAAGATATGTAATTTATTTACGGTAAAAATTAGATACCAAAATTCCACGAAAAACCTTTAATATTTCTCCAAAAGTATAAAAAAAAAAAAAATTGGGGTAATTTCCTAGAAATAATTAACCTAAGTAATTTCTTAGCCACAAATTTTTATTTAAACAGGTATAATAACTTGAGTGATGTGCCAAATGTAAAAGATGAATTATTCAGCAGAAAAAAAAAATATAATAATTACTCATAAAAAAAATAATAAAAAGCCTCCCAACACTTGATAATTCTTTTCCAATAAATTTCTCTTATGCAATATTTCCACCGATTTTCATATTTTTCACTGATAAATCATTATTAAATAATTTAAAATCAACTTTTTCATCAATTTTTTTATGTCAAAGTCCCTTTAATTAAATTGAAATTTTCTGCGAAAAATAATCGGATACAATTCCGTGTTTCTGTTTTTACTCCATAGAGGTATAATTTTTCTCTTCGAAATATACAGGGCAGACAATATGCGTTTCAAATTATGCATTCGAACCAATCAGTGATCAATAATGTAAAACATTCATCTTGAAACGATTACAGATATTGTTCGTTTTTCAAAGCAAATAATTAAGCGTTGAAAATAGAGTGAACACCTTTTTTTTTCAATATTCTTTTGTTTTTTGTTTTTTTCTCATAAAAATCATAGTATTTTAGAATCCGCGATCAGTTCAACAAACAAATGCTTATTATCTATAATGTATAAAAAATTACGAAGATAGTAAAGTCAGCAAAATCAGATTCAACCTTTCTTAAAATCCTCATCCTTTCTAAGTTAGCATGTTTCGAAACTGATCAGTTCAATTAGTTGGTAATTTTTGTACAATAATTATAAATTAATATATTACGGTATGTTCTACCACACGCGCATGCATCAAACACTACCAATGCAGTATAATATTATAGCCATATGATTGAAATAAAATTCGTACAACAGCGTTCAAAATAATTTACTTATATGATAGTATATTTACCTCGGTAATGCGAAAAATTATTTACAAAATATTCGAACGAGTTCACCATAAGAATATATTACACAAAACAAGGTAAGATTAATAAACCTCGAACACCTTCGATATCGAAATTTTTTCTACTGAATGCAAATTTCTTTCGACACCCAAAAAATATTTTTTAATTAAATATACTTTGCCACCCATCCATATGTTAGATCTTATTTTCAGCATAATTTACAGCTCCAAAATATTGCATTCTAAATTAAATTCGTCTGTGGTGAAAGATCTTACAGACTAACGAAAATTTGAAAATAATAATTATTGACCTCAATCAATGGTTTTTACGTTTTAATAGACTACGTGGAGAGAATACCATTTTAGTATTTCAAAGGAAATTCGCTTCAAGTTATATTTTCTTCTTAAAAAATTCTATTAAAGATATCTACAATCCGCGGAGAAATCTATACTAGAATATAATAGAACTGAATTTTTTTACATCATTTTTTTGAGTCCCCCTCGTGGAAGAACAAGGTACGGGGGTTGAGTATTTTTATCAATCATTTGGGAGCCCAACTACCCTATATTTCATGCGTCAAACCATTTGTAATTATTAATTTTATTTTAAAATCTTTATTTGTACGGGCTGTACGCTATACCTATATACATAATACGTAAATTATATTGTACAGTTTTCGAAGAAATGTAGGCAAAATATTTTGCTGGTAAATATATAGTATTTAATGAAACGAGAAAAAAATATTATGTCAAGATATGACCTATGCTCCATATCGAAGGAGCCTTAAGTGTTTCAATTTTTCCAATAATTTCAAAAAAAAACTCAACATTTTTACAATATTTCAACGTTTTTATAAGTTTGTCTATTCGCAAAGCTGGTTTTTCCAAAATTTCCCTTTCAAAAAGCATGTTATGCAACTATTTGTACACAAATGTTCTATCGACTACCATTTCGTAGTCGTCATTATTTCCGCTAATACACCTGTGTGTAAAACAAGTTGCATACCTTTCTTTGTGGTAGGCGTAATTTCATAATATCTCATCTGCTACTTCTACCAGCAAATTATTGCTGGCGTATCATCGGATACCCAATGTTGATAAAGTACCGAGCGCTAAAATGTTTACATATCAAAACAGTAACAGAAACATAAAATGTGAGAGTGCCAAAGACATTATCGATGTTTCTGAAAATCATCTTTAATGTAGATATCCATATCGATATGGAATAAATAGACGCATAAAACCTCAACAGGAGGCCCCTTAAACCTCTGACAATGATCCCAAATTTTCAAGTCCAAAACTATAATGTCATCAGCCCTTTCAGTGGCCCCTGAGATAATGCCCAACACCCTACATTTTAACATATTATGCTAATCAGTATGTAATAAGTCTATTTATCTATTTATCCATTTACTTAAATTTATTTTATTTAAGTTAGTACCTATCTATTTATTTATTTAGCTATTCATTTAAAGGGCAGTCTGAGAATATTGCTTGGACTTGAAAAGTTTATCAGCAGGAGAGGTTGATGACGTGTTTTCCGTCATCTATTTCTGGAGGGGCTGATTTCGTCAAAATTTTGGGGGTTACATTTTTTCTGTCACATTTTTTTATGAGGTGCCTCTGAACTCCTCTTTAAAAGACGTTTTCTGTCAAAACAGAACAAATTTTGTATAATTATGTAGAATATTTTTCAACCCCCCCCCCGCAAATTTTTTTTTCGATCCGCGCCTGACTATGTTTAAGAATGTAGACACTGAAATGATTATATAAAGTCAGACAAATAAATTGTTGAACGTCTCCGTTATATTTACCACTGGCAAACGAATTAAACATATTTCAGCTAACCAAGTTTCACCTTGTCCAGTCGCAATTCAATCGCGAGTAATAAATTAATAGAATAAATTACTTTTTCGAGTTAAACGATTTTCACTTACGTTAGGCCTATATGCTTCTGGGTTAATGGGAGAGAACCTTCAAATTAAATTTTACAAGCATTTTGTGAAAGTCTACGTAAATTTTGACACATTGTGCTCTGACTGGTAGGGTTAACTTTTTCTAAATTTTTGATTCGATTTAATATTCTATACTCTTTTAATCGTCCAACGATCTTTTACGGCTTTTGCCGAATTCGCCGGGGTTGAGATTAAAATTTTGCGTAAACGGTTGTTCTTGGAAAAGGGGAACTTTCGGAAATGCGGTTGTCGAAATGCCGGGAGTAAAATATACAGGTTGACTTTCGGCGGGTATTTTGTCCAAATCCCATTTTAATTTAGACGATCCGAATTCATGCATTGAATAACCAGCACCAGACCTTTGTTCGCATCCGGTTCCACGTATTAAATTGCTGATTGAGCCGACCAGTATGCGATACTTGACGTCATTCGGTTTCGCGATACCAACGATGAAATTTTGGAATTCGGTCGTCACCATCCAAATTGTGTCGCCAACTATTTTCACTCCGCTGGGAAATTGAAGCGTTTCGTTGTTCTGAAAAGCAAAAAGGAGGTATTAAAAATGCGGGTTGAATAATTCCATTGACGTGGCTTTCTAGTGGGTTAAATTGAACGAGAGTTTTGAGGGGAAAGAAACTGGAGAAACCATAATTTAAAAAATTCGAATCAACTAAAGTTACACCTAGGCTTGATTATTAGCTGTGATTGAATATTTAAATATAACACATGCACTCCGTCTTACAGATGAGAGTTTTTAGGGGGACGTTAGTTTATTTTTACAGTTTGATAGAAATAGCTACTCTGTGGAGGTTAAAAACTGCAGACTTCTCTACTCGTTAGACCTTATGGGTTATATGAAAACCCAGGTGAATATTCTGTCCCAAATAATCGATACAAAAACTAGTATATGAATAACAAATAAAATTTTTCAAAAATCAATATTATAGAAGATTTCTAAGTCAAATCCTGTAAAATTACACAAAAATTTCTAAAGTAAAATTTTATTTTGTCTAAGTAACTTTATTCCCCTAAGATAATTCGATCTTCTGAGGTAAATTTAGTACTCTAGTGTAGGGGTTCTCTACATTTCTTTAAACCTACCTATTATTCTCTTCAAGAAACTTTGTATACCATTCAATATTTTATAGGCTATTGTTTTTTTAATATTAATAGAAATTAGGTAGTATGGTAGCTACGCCACACATCAGCTATGTATATTGTATTTCCTTCATTCACTGTCACCCAATGCCATGGTCGAGTGAGTACGGTGCCATATTTTGAATGGCACTAAGGCGGGAAGTTAAGGTATTCCGTCGGTAGGGATTTGAATCCCTAATCCCCATACTGCCTGAAAACGTAAAGGTAAGTATTGTTGAAAATTTGAAAATAGTTACAAAAAAATTTCTTTCTCCCTCTGACTTGAGGTACCACTTAATTACCACTCACATATGACGTGCTGAGAACCTCTATTCTAGAGTAACTTTAATCTCTTAAGATAATTTTAACCATTCCTCTCACCCATGCCATAATTTTAGCTCTTCAAATTAGCATTAATCCTCTAAAGAAACCTGCTCCTCAAGGTAAGTTCAGAGCCTTGAAGTAGATGTCAATTTCTTGAGTAACTTCAACCCCTACAGACACATTGACTTCCTCAAGGTAACTTTAATCCTGTAGTCAGAAAATATAGGGACTGCACCTTTGGAAAAGTTGAATGAATTTTCAGATTTTTATTTGAATAAGAATTTCAACATTGTATAGTCACTAACTCATTATAGAAATGGTAAAAATTTGTTTCAAAATGTGGTTACCTACATGAATGGAGTCCGAAAAATGAAGAAAGATGATAAACTAGATTTTCTTTGGCCATGGAGCTTTCTGCCTTCAGTAAAAGTTCTGCAGGCTTACATGAATTTATGGATCATAGTTTATTATGAACAATAAATGGTGAATGATTGTGTGACGGATATTTCATACTATATAAATGATTAATAAACTCGAAACACTTTGATAAAGTTCCAATCAACATTTCATAACTTCTAAGTAACATACATTTTTATATTAAAAAATACAAAGTATAAGTATTGTAGCCTATGGGACCTAATTTGACTATTTTTTCATTATTTTCTTTTGTTTCTTGCATTCATATGATGAATGAAGTTACTTACTACTGGCTATCAAGAACTTGGACGACCATATTATTTCTGTTGCCTTGAGCTCGTCTGTTTTAAATTCATTTTTTATCACTCATGTTTTGGATACTATGTCTTGTATAATGGCTTCTTTTCCATATTTTATTTCTAAAATTCGCTTTCTAAATTTAATTCTTTTTGAAGTCTCTTGATTAAATCATGGTCCTAGTTCCTGCTTCTTGATTTTCAAGTATGTTGGCGCCTCCGTTTTTCATGTATAATTTTGTGGAAGATTATAATTTTTTTCTTGAAATTAATTGATATACTTTGGATTTTTTATTCTTATTAAAGTTAGTCTTGCACTCTTTTCCTGTTTGTATGTTTTCTTTTCAATACAATACTAACGTCTTCTAAAATGTGTTAATCCTTTAATTGAGTTCTTTATCGTATAAGTAATGTGTAGGTACAAGTGAATCTGTGTGCGTTCGATCCCCACTTAATTTGATTGCTTTGGTCATCAAATACAAGATATGTCTGTACCCAACTTGTACTCTTTTGACCTCCTCTTTCGATCATCGTTACCAATGTGTCTACATTTTTTATCTGGACTTTTGCACACTACAGTATTAGCCTAGTCAAACACTGCAGACTCAGACTATTGAGCCCCTTAACGTACATTCTCTGATTATAATAAAAAGGTAAATTTAGAAGTTAATCTTATAATGGTTACTTACTTTAAAAGTGATTCTTCACTTCCAATGAATAAATTAGATTAACATCAAATTTGCAAGCAGATGAATACATAAGATATGGTAGGATGATTTCATAATTGACCAATGAGATGATTGATTATCTTACCCTATTTAAGTGGTTTGTACAAAGTCATTCTTCTAGATAATTCAAGACAATTCTGAAAGGTACATCTAAATGGTAAATAATATCGTGTCAGCAAATTCAGCGGGCTTTTGAAGTTGGCAAATAGACGAGTGTAAGAAATGTATATGTGAGTGAGAGATCAATATAATCTGAAGAAATAACATTCCTGTGCGCTGCCTGGATTCTGTTTACCAGATTGATCTTCAAATGATGTACAGTGTGGATGATAGTTTATTGGTGTGATGTTATATGAATGTGAATGTTAATGAGTAAAAATATATTGTTACAGATTGGAATGTAATTTATCAGTTTTGTACTAAAATCCTGAAAATTTTCTGGCACCTAACCTACATAATTTACTTCAATTTATTTATTTATTTTTTTTTTTAAATAATCATAAAATATAATTTAAATGATAATCGAATATTCTATGCTATGGCTTAATGGAATAGCAAGATATTACTTCCAAACTTAATCTGGCTAAAATATTTTGAAAGAACGAAGAGCACAGAAGTTATTAAGTTATCACATTTACTTCAAATAAGAATTCAACTTTAGGCATATTAACTTTTTACTCTTTGTAGTACTTATCAACATAACAATTAGGCCTACAGTTCAAGCATTCATCGTCCACTCAGTATTTTTGTTTCAACGAATAATTTCGTACGAAAAATCTCTCGCTTAAGAGTTTCAACTCCTCCCTGAACAAAATACTCGAAATAAGCACGAAAATGATAACCATATTGTCGAAAATATTATTAGGTCTACCAATTCCATACCATGTACTATTATGACCTTTCTAAAAATATACATTTCCTCATCGCAATTATCTCAGTCACGATGCGCATTCCACCGAAAGCGATCTACACTCACCGCTGTCCATCTAAAATACCACAGAGCTACTACCTTACCGCAATCAATCCACCTACCTGCTCCAAAATGTGTATATTTTCAGGCGCAAACGACTTTTTCGAATTCCAACAGGCCAATGCCGTTTCACTCAACAGGCCAAAGAGCATAATACCAGACTCGGTCATGTCTTCGCTGGCACTTTGTGACGATCTGGAAGGTGCTGTTATTGAGAAAGCATCCCACGACGAGTCGGGGTCATCGACGAACAGACTTTCGTTGCGAATGACAGAAGTGGCCACGAAGCCTTCACGCCTGCTGGCCAAACTGTGGAAGTACAAGATTCGGTCCCCGTTTCGTAAAGGTCCTAAATATAAAAGACAAAACAAAAATAAGAAAAAAAAACGAAAAAAACTCTGGCACAACGACATTTTGTTAGAAAACCTATTTCGCCAATTTTCATCCAGAATTCAAAACAAAAAAAAAAAAAAAATTCCAGATACTTGAAAAAATTGTACAAAAACATCGATAGTGTGGCGACGGGTGGTCATTGACAAACGAGTGTGTTCTACACACTCGTCAACCACCTAGTGGGCCAGTGAAGTAAAATCCACAAACTATGTTTTTGCGCTCATGGCTGTATATTTTGTCTGTACAGCTAAACTTGTTTACTGGGCTCGGCCCGCACACTCTTCAACAAATACGTGACCGACTTCTATTGGTGTTTGTGTCGTGTCGTGTATGTACGTATACACACACCCACAGATAGTAATTAATATTATTTTGTATCGATAGTTATTGAAATCTAAAGAGGGTGTGAATTGAGGAAGAACAAGACGTACTTATTGTAATGTAAAATAAAGAATTACACAAAGTAACGTCTCAGAAGCGTGTGTATTTAACATCAATCAAGTATGATGAGAGTGAGTAGATTTTGAGTGAGATAAACGATGATGTACAAAGATGAACGAGTGAGTGGCGGAGATGTATTGCAGTGAAGCCGCAAGCAATAATATAAATGTGTATTATAAATGTAGTCGAGTGTTCACAGGAGTGAGAAAGGAGAAGGATTGGTGGTCTCAACAATATCTGATAAACATAATGATATATATCATTATTTCATTGCTGGTTTCATGTGAAACAATTACCAAAAATTATCGATAGTTATCAATATCTTCAACAAACTTATCCATCTATCGATGTTTTATTGCTAAAAACAGATTTTCTAGGAAGTTTTGGTTTTGTAGCTTTCTTGGAAACTACTGAACCCATACGCGCCAACTTCAGTCAAACTTGGTGCCATATAGAGAAAATTTAAGCCATATCCCTTTCGTAGTTTTCTTGACATTAAAAAAATTGCATTCAATCGTTTATCTCGGAGACAGAGAAGTGTGTGTGTAGAACAAGTTGCATAACGCTTGTTGAAAGGGAGTTTCGCAAATTTGAAGATAGATTATAATTTGTGCGAAGAGAACTGTTCCATCAGACCCTTGTGGATTGGTAAGAGAAACTGGAACCCCGTACATACATATTATACGTTTAAAAAGAAATTAGGTCAAATTAAGAAATTGTGTCAATAGTTTTATTTTCTCATAAAACGGACAATTTTCATCGTCCCCACCCCTAACTCTTTTGTGAAGTCAATTCTAATACTCTGTTCACAAAAAAATGAGTAGAAATAGTGAGATTTAAACTAAATTAAAGTAATCCCCAATTTTACATTGAGAAGAGACGCAAGATTTTTGATCAGGGGCCGCGCCAGGGCTAATGTTACGAGAAGTGGGGGGTGATATCCTCCTTTAGCTCAAGCTGTTGGAAAAAGTGAACTGCTGTTGGAAAAATCAAAAAAATTGAAGACCTTTTTGTTGAATTTTTTATTAAAGTTTCTATTTTTCTCGGCTTGTTGTAAAAGTTGGTCGATTACACCCCCAGGGCCTCAGAGAGAAATTTTGGGCCTAAGACGAATCCTCTTACAACCCGCTGTAGGATTTGCATCTGGAAAGCATTCATAAACTGAGAAGCAATTTCTTAGACGGTGCAAGGGTAAAAAATTTTTATGTGTTCTTGGCCTTTTGGAAAATGTATTTTAGTGTTTCTGTTTTAGCCTTGAAGGATTTGACTCCAAAAAATCCCCGCATAGATCGGCTCTGCGCCCTCATTGAACATTTACCAAAAAATTGCTCATTATTGAAAAATTCGGAGCCCTCCGGACCCTCTATAAAAGTGGGTTGGTGTCCTTTCCCCCTCCCTAACTGTGGTCCTGTACACCCCCTCCTCCAGACGAAATTGCTTCGCGCAACCCCTATTTCCGAATGAAAGTAGTTCAAAGATGGATAAAATTCAATATCGATGGTCGGTAGAAATGTTTTGCGGTGGTCCCCGAAGATCCTCTATTGCGTTTAGGACTGGACGTGTAAATTAAATCATCGTTGGTACATGTTTATCATTTGCACTGGTCTATTAAGACAATTTTGATAGTGAAATTTTGTATTCTCACTCTAACGTAGCTACCAAAATTATAGGCCTACTCACCTAATGCCAGCGCCAGTAAACCGTCCATTATATTAAACGATACTCCGTTGATGTTAAATCGACTTTCCAGTGGAAACGGATAGAAATAATTACTGCCTATTCGCCAAACACGATTTTTTCGTACGTCGTAAACGATTAACTTGAAAGCTGTTACATCCGCTATGTACAGAAAGGTGTCGGCGCAAAAGAAGTCACGATTGTCCACGGCAATGGTCACCAGAAGCGAATCCGCCTCGAGAACTCGGTCTGGTATTTGTAATTTTTCTGTAGAATGTGTAAAACGATTAGCGGCTTACACTGCGCTTATGGATTTCGGTAAAAAACCGAATTGCATCGTAGGTAACTTACGTATCAATTCGTCGCCATTATTCAGATCGTAGGCCAAAACCTTGGGTGGACACAAAGATCTCGGATTTGGGCTGAAGTTTTCAACTCTACCCGTGTCAAGTACCCACAAAATTCCACATTTGTCAATCTAGAATGGTGAGCGAAATGACAAATATAAGGATATTCTTGAGTGAATACCGAGTGTAATGGTGCTGATATTGGAAATACGTAAGCGTCCGGAGGTACGTGTAGTTTTTCAGCATAGATAAGGAAATTAATCGATGTTTCTGCGGTTGATTTCGTCAGTTTTTGCCTATGGTCTAGGTGTCAAGTGTTGTTGCACAACAAATGGAGTGACAAAATTTCACAGATTGACGTGGTGATGATGAAGGTCTCGAATAATGTACTGAAAACCTCATCAACCAGACAAGCACCCTTCTCGCCACCGTAAGCCCAACAGACAATGAGGCAGTTTTCTCTTTACACAAGGTATCCGTAAGTTGAATGGACTAACTTCCAAGATCTATTTTTGGGTCGAAAGAACAAAAAAGTTCCGCTTAAAACGTTATGCGAAATGATTTCTTTATGAGCTATAGCTCCCAAAAAAGTGTAAAGGGGGATCAATGATCTGCGGCATTACACCGCCAAAAAACGAACACAAATTAACGAAATTTGATATCTACAGGAAAGGGGTAAGTGGGTATTTATGTCATTAATTTTCAACTAGGTTTGAAAGATTTACCCACAATTCTAAGGAATGACTGTAGCTGTAGAACCTAAAATGATCCTCTTTTATTAATTTCAGTGCATTTTCCAAAGGAAAATACAACTATTGCATTCAGTGCAATAACGAGACCTGAGGGTGGGACGTGTGGAAAAGCCTCAATCCCGAGTCGAAGATCATGAATGTATAGATTGCTCAAATCCTTCTGTACACAATATATATACCTATATATATTTCTATTTTTTCCTTATTTTGGCACTTTTTGTGAGTCTGTAAAGCCTCCCGCTGTTTGACCTATGACAATGAAACTTTGGATAGTATTACAAGCTTTTATGGGCTACATATTTGTGTTAAAATTTTTGGAATTCATTGGCTGGTTTTGGAGGAAGGGGTTCTCAGAGTTTTACATTGTCATCACATAACTCCCGTAAATTGAAAGATTTTGACTTTAAATTTTTATGGCAGTTGGAGATTATTAGGAACTATTTTGATGTTGAATTTGAGCGAAATTGGTCAACTGATTTTTGAATAGCAGCCATTACAAAATTTTACACTTTTGGAAAATACACACTTACCACGGTTGATGCGCACAGCAGAGATACTTTTTATTATAGGCTTTTATTCTACTTACTACTATGATTAAAATATACCAATACTGCAGTCAACTATCCAAAATGAAATAATGTTTATTTTGCATGAAGCTAAAACCAAAAAATAAAAATAAAAGCGTATCTTTCAAAAATTTGTTTTTAACCTAAACTTACTAGGTTTAGCAACACTCTTGCCAAGAACTTATTACAATCACCAATTCTTTCTTTCTTTATTTCTTTTTTTTTTTCATATGATTTTAAATTTTGTTTCCTAGAAAAGTTGAAATAAGAAACTAATTATTTCGTCATTAGTTTATTAGTTTTCCATTGCTTTGTCTTATCCATTTAAGTAAATTCTATCACGTGTAAAATCAATTCCAGTTCAAAAATCAGTTGCTTGAGCTTGAGTGCACTTACGTACTTGGCCAATTCAATAATCGCATGTGTCTTGCTTTGGGTAATTTTGTTATTTTATTATTATTCTATATTTCCTAGTTGTAAAATTATTGATTCGTCGTCTTTGCCTTTCATCATGAAACCTGATAACCCTTCTTGTTTTGTATTATTTTTTCATTAAAGGTGCAAAGGCCAAACCTCTTGCAGTTTTGAATCAAAAGAGCTTGTTTTCTTTTAGTTCCTGCACTTACATTGTAGAACAGAACTACCAACTGCTGGCCACCATAAACTCGGACCATTATTTTCTTTCTTTGTCTTCTCTTTTAAATTCGTTTTTTAAAACTTATATTTTGGATGCCGTGTCTAATTCAGTGGCTTTTCTTTCATAATTCAGTTTGAAGGTTTTTTTAAAATATATTTTGTCTTTTCTTCGAGTCATTTTAATCATCATGATCTTAGTTTGTGGTTTTAGCAAATCAAAGTATATTGGCACCTCCTTTCTTCGCATTTAATTTGAGAGCAAAAGTTCAATTTTTTTTGAACATTGTAGTGACATAATTTTTATTCCTAATTTTGTAATACATTACATCATGTACCTATTGCTTTCTCATATGTATTTATTCAATACAGTAATTACGTTCCCTAATATCTGTTAATTCTTTCTTTGAACCCTTTGTGGTGTAATTAATGTGCGTGAGATAAGAATGTGTGTGCTCGAGCCCAAATTAATTTGATTGCTCTGATCATGAAATACAATTGATGTCCGTACTTATCTTGAATTTTCTGATTTCCTCTTTTGCCCAGTTTCACCACTGTGTTTTTACTTTTCACCTGGAATTTTGCACAGTACATGATTTTATGAAGGGTAACAATTACTTGTCAACTCTTTGTTGCATTGAAAAATTAGTCCCTGCAATTCACTTTGGAGAGAAAAATACATAATGAACAGGTAATATAATCATTACTTTTTTGCAATAGACAGAAGTTTTTGAGAAAAACGGTTGAAAATTATTAATTAAAAGTATTTCCTGAGGTAACATCTTGTAAAGATTAATGAGTGGGTATGTTGCTTACGTTTAAGAATAATTTTAACCAAATTTTAATTTTGAACCCTATTTTTTTCAAAAACTGTTGACTTCTCACAAAGTGGTAATGTTACCCAAATCTTTTTATGTATTTTCCCCTCCCGAACACTTTTCAATACAAAAAAGAATCAAAAAAGATATGGGTATTTAAAGTAATACCCTCAACCCATATTTCCCCCAAAATGTGGCTAAAACTCTCAAAGTGAGGTGAAAATTAATAACCATTGTTATGAATATTTTCTTACTCTGCTGTACAGGATCAAATTTCGATAATTTTTGTTCATTTTTGGAGAAGTTAAGCATCATATTTTTGTTTGGGAAGCCACAACTCAGAAAGAAAGCATTTCTTGGAACATTGTGAGAAGAACGTTTTTGGTTCTTTTGACCCTAGAGGGTCATTGTAACATAGTGCGGCGAGAGCTCAATACATAATGAAGCATTGTAGAGCCCATGTTCAAGATTATTGACGATAACTCATTTTATGGAAAATTGAATTTTGAACTTTTTTTTCGAACTATTTTTGCACCAACATAAATATTAATACTGTGGCGGCCGCCACACTACTTCAGCACATATAAGTACATACTCCCTCGAACACCATCACCCAACACCGTGGCCGAGTGAGTACAGTGCTGCCTTTTGTGATGGTGAATGAGGGAGGTTTTGGGTGTTCAGCCGGTACGGGTTTGAATCCCCATACCGCCTGAACACCTAAAGTGGTGACCTCAACGTGATCCGAGGGATGTTATTCACGCCATCTCTCGGACACTAGTTGAACCGACTGTAACTGTGGTGCGTCACACCGCCGTTTCTGTGCGTGATGGCGCTGGTGGGTGTATGCCACGGAGCGGTGATGGAGGGAAGGGCATCACCACGTTCCAGTGTACGTCCCTACCTAGGCGCTTCCTTATAGGAAGCCGTATTTACGCTCCGCTATACTAGGGGGAGTGGTGTGGCAGCCGCCACACTACGTCAGCACATATAAGTACATACTCCCTCGAACACCATCAACCGGCACCGTGGCCAAGTGAGTACGGTGCTGCCTTTTGTGATGGTGAACGAGGGAGGTTTTGGGTGTTCAGCCGGTACGGGTTTGAATCCCCATACCGCCTGAACACCTAAAAATACATTTATACTTGCCCAACTATTTAGCCAGGCCTATTTTCTACGCTTGCTACGGTGATAAATAGGAAAGTGAGAGTGACTTTTAATATAACGGTATACTGTATTATTTTAGAGAGAGAAAGATTCTACTGACATTTTGTCACATAACAAGTTTGAAGTGTCCAAACTACCCTAAATCATGCGGATGATTTTATTTGTTAGTACTCGATACTTTGAAAAAACAATTCCTAGAATATTGAAATTAGTTCAAAATTTCTTCATCTTCACAAACAATTTACACTATTAACCTATTAAGCATAACAGGCTATTAATATTTTGACAAAAAATAGGCACAAAGTAGTGTTGTCTTATGGTTAACCAAAAACTTTTCACATTAATTATTGTGCCTTATTCCTATTTTTAATTATAACTCTTTCATTCGAATACGTACCCTGATCCGGTAGACTGAAGTAACGCCATCGCAGTTACCTTCTATTTGTGCATCCCAACTTGGAAATGGCGCTAACAGAGTTGCATCTCCACGCCGTTGGTTTGTGATGGTGGCTAACGTTGCTGGTACTCCTGTCTTGAATCTTGGCAGTGAGACAAATATTCGTTTCTTGTTTGATGGTTTTATAGCACTATTCTGATTATTATTAATATGGCCACTATTATACAATATTCTGTCTTGTCCATCAGGCTCTATAAATGAGTAAGAAAAATTATGAATAAATGAACTTTTTGAATGTCTGATAGTTAGCAAAAAGAAAGACAATATCAATGGCCCAAATTAAATGGAATTAGAAGATTCTTAAAATATGAATACTCATTCCCCCAACTGGTCCGGAATACAAAACCTTCTTCATCTGATTGTTTGCATTTTGATTTTTCAGTTTCTCAGCTCCTCTCTCATAGGACTGAAATGTCATTAAGAGCCTTTTTCTTTATTTAAAAATCAAAACATTAAGGAGACCTATTGAAACTCAAATCCTTATCTCTCCTGGGGTTTCGACATACATGCCTTTTACTTGATTTTATCTCAACATAATATTTTTCGATAATGTATTCAAGACTTCAGTTCTACCACATACGTCTACTATGTACGGTTTTTCTTCCTGCCTTATGGTAAATCCGCCATCTTTAGCTACCTTAAAAATTTTTCTAATCTGAAATAGTTTATTTAAAAATTGGAAATGAACGATTTGAATTTTAATACAACTTTTTTTTGTGGTATAGGTATCCTAAACAGAGAAAATAACTTCTTTTTTTTCAAACAATTTTTTCAGGATGTTTAGAAAAAATTATAATTGTTGAAAATACCAAAAGTATCCGTCTTTGACCATTAATTTACTAATTTACTCCAAATTCCATCTTAACACATCAGAAAAATAAATAAAAACGTAACTTAGGTATGTCTAGTTAAGGTACAAAGTAGCCTTACACACGATCAAGCAAGAAGCATCAATACTCGATGCTAAAAATTTACAAAATTTCTCAAAATAGGACCTAAATTTATAAAATACCACTATTAACATTTTTGGTCATCCCAGTGACCCAAAATAGAAACTCATGATATTTCGCTTTCCAACTTTAACCACCCCTATTAATTTATGAAATTTTTTAATTCTTTATTCATTTTAATTACTTTTAGTATAAAAAAATCATAAACTGTCGATGTAACTTCTTAGGTAGGTACCTATTTCTTCAATTTGTTCAACTATCAGCTTTCAATATAAGCTTTAACATAGGTTTCAACTGAGACAGGTTCATACCCTTTTTATTCACAAAAGCATAAACGGGGAACACCAAACACCAGCTAAATTTTTTGGGGGTTTCTAGTTGGAGAACGATAATACAACAAAATCATGTTTTAGTCTCAAATTTCACTTCTCACGTTAAATATTTCGTTTCAAAAATGCCCGTTTTGTGCTTAAAAACAGTTATCAAACGTACACGATCACCTTTTCATACTTTTAATTTCTGCCACCAGAGTGAGACTCTATTGTTCTGGACTTCCCAGTAGTCCATCCAACGAAAGAGGGTCATTGAAATACAATGCATTATGCAACCTGCAACAACTTTACGTATTTTACGTGAGTTTCATGTACATTGTTGCTACACGTCTTAATGTTGTTAATAAAAATGCAGTAAAATAATTCAAATTTGGAAACGTTTTTTTAAGGTAAAAAAACCGCATCTGTCGTTAGATGCACTGAGTCAAGGATTCCCATTACAGTTTTTTATTTCGGGTAAGCATCTTTAATACATACTTTTCATCATTAATTTTGAAATATACTGGTGCGTTCATTAATTGTATTTTCGTGTAGGAAAGCCATTTTTTCCTCAATAATTATTCGGTATAAGCACTTTATTATGTTTGTAAAAAAGTTAATTTTTTATTAAATAAATTCCTTGAAACGCTATTGAGTACTTACTGAACCACTGCACATCGGCATCGAGAATTATGCAATTTTCTGGTACGAATCTCTTCGTACGTAAAGCCGTCTCCCTGGCCTGAGCATTGATAAATGTAAAGTCCAGCTCCTTCCATTGGTATAAAATATTTAATTTTTGCTGAGCAAATACATTATGAACGTTTGAATAACTTAAAAGCAGCAATAGTAAGGAGAAATAATAGCTGACTATCACATAATATGGCACCATTTGGAATCTGTAACAGACATCAAAAATAATACGATTTTGTATGAGTAAAATTGGCGGTAATGTTACAAATAAATGGTATGGGGGCTGCAATCCTTGAACGTACTTTTTTTGTATTCATTCAAGAAATAGAAAATA
Source organism: Ericerus pela (assembly GCA_011428145.1). Lineage (NCBI taxonomy): Eukaryota > Metazoa > Arthropoda > Insecta > Hemiptera > Coccidae > Ericerus > Ericerus pela. Next base: position 652,038 of record WOFM01000349.1, read on the forward strand.
TGTAATACTAAATTACTAATAACTGGTGACACGTGTGAGGAGTTATAGGTTGCATTCATATCTTTGACTGTATTATACACAGTACTGGACCAGTAGAGCTCCATAAGACCAATGTACTTTTTAATGTCAAGACATACCGGCGTAAAATTAAGCAACCCTTGAGTACCTTCTGCGTATTTTCGACGTTTTGCTTGATAAAATCATCCCTTAAATTCACAAGGATAGCGTATATAAACGTAATATAAAGTACCTACCTACGTCAAGTGGTACGCATTGGTTGCCTGTTTAGCGTCGGTCCTATATCTAAACAGAAATCATCGTTCTTTACTGGTCCGATACTCTATAGTCAAAGTGTATAGCAAAGATATCTTACCAAAATTATGCTAAAAAAAATTCAGGATTTTGCCTGTAATTTTCCAAATATTACTCGTAAATTTATTGAGGGTAGGGTAAAATTGAAGAGGGAAATTTTTTGTTCCTCGTGGAAAGCACTGTGAATGGGTGTACATATGTAGGAACAATTATAAATAGATTTGTTAATGTCATGCTTTTAGTATAATATCTAGCTCCTTAATTTTTGAGAGCAGGACGTATGTTTATTTTATAAGTATTACATTTTCAATTTGATTTAAAATATGTTCTATGTACTGTTGAAGTTCGAGACGGGGGGGTTTCTTACAAAAAAACACCCTGAATAATTATAGATTACAATTATATTATTCTTTTGGGCAGGGAATATTAATAAGAGAGAAAAACTACAAAAATCACTCGAATTTACGCTGATCTTTAAATTTTTGTTCTCTTCGGATAAAACAAGTAAAAGGTCTGAAAAAAAAAAAAAGTAGGCCTTTACAGTTACTTGAAAAAAATTCGCAAAAATACATGAATTTTTTCTGCTTTTTTCTTTTAAAATTTCACGATAAATTCGAAACAAATAGCTGCCCAGCATAAAAATACAAGAATTCATGTGAAATTTAAGTATTCGTTTCGTCAGATAATAATTAAATATTATTTTTGATGGGACTTTACACGGTTTATTTTTCCACTTTTAACAATAAAATTGAGAAAAACATCGAATTTTCAATATTTTTGTGAAAAAGTCCATTTGGAATAGTTGGCCTAAGTGAAAAATTATTCTACAAAAACGCCGACGTAGGAATATATTAGTGATGGACAAGAGAGTTATGATAGAACATGTTAGAGGAACGTCTCAAGAAGGGGTTTTTTGTTTTTTGCTACCTGAATGTAAATTTAAATTATTATTTTATTTTATGAGCTCCCTGAAAGTCAAACCTAGGAATTTTTTTAAAAAATTTCTTTCTCAGATATGGACCCCCTTCATCGTAAGACAAATTATTTAAAAAAATTTGAAAATGAAAATCGAACAAGTTAATTTGAAATCAAAGGTTTTGTACATTTTTTAAAACAGTAAACCAAGACTATGTATAAAATAAAAATTTCATACATCGTCAAGGTGTGTATAAAAATGTAATTATCAACAGGTAATACAAAATAAAATGTTTAAAATCGCAGGATTATAAATAATAGGCACCATAATAAAATACATAAATCCTACGCAGAAATGATGGTGGCGTACTCAACACAACAAATTTTGTTCCTTAAAAAATAAATCAGGATCTCAAAATTTCATAAACTTCATGAAAATTTTTTCAATTAGAAACTCTCTATTTATGAAATTTTCAATCTGTCACGAGCAGGTGGAATACAATTCGTGAATGCCTTTTTTAATCCTGATAACAATTGAATATGATACTAAAATTTTTTAAATCAAATTTCAAAACTCACGTAACCATTATAACCCATATGTAGAAATTGAATAGGAATATTAAAACTAGCCCATATACCCACATGTTTCACTTTATTACTTAACGGTATTTATTAATTTGTGTTGAATCTTGTGGTTGTAATATTTTAGGCTGATGGTCTTTTTGTGAATAAATCGTCAAGTAGTCTGATCGCTTCCACGTTTGAGTATTGGTGAAGTAGTTTTTCATAATTTCAAGCATAGGTATTTACTAGAATGACCTTGCAGGTCATCGTATAAGATTTTAACATCTCATTTTATGTAAAATTTTGCGTAGAATCCAAATTACTTCTGCCATAAAAAAGACATAACTTCCCATTTAAAAAACATAATTAGGTAGTATCAGTTGGACACAAGCGCACATTTGTCTCGTTTGTATTCTACATAAGAAATTAAATCGAAAATAGTTATTTGTGATACGAGTGCGAAAAGTAGGTGATTTTAATATGATCTTTGCAAATCACATGAATATCAATCACCTACTTTGTACGCATGTCACGCTCTGTTTTCTGAAACAATCCCCTCTAACCTCCAAAATAAAAAATTGTTTTTTACTACCAAATAATAATTAATAAATAAAATTTTTTTTAATAATAAAATCACCGCACATTTTCACTTTCCAATCCAAGAAAAAATACTCGAAAAAATTTTTTCAGAACCAAATAATTAACTTAATAATTTTACTTAAAAAAAAAAAAAAAAAAAAAAAAAAAAACAGAAAGTAGTTAAGCCTTACAAGAAAGTGTTCAAGCTAAGTGAGAAAGTCAACTAGAAAGTGTACATGTTCCTAACAATGGCGAATAATGCAAATCACACGAGTATCAATCACCTACTATATTCACATGTGTCACACATTATTTTTTGTAACATCCCCTTTCCTCAAACAAATGAGATAAAGGAATATTTTTACCATTGAGAAAAATATAAGCGCAAACTATCCTTTACTATCCAACCCAACCTTAGCTTTGTTTGATAGGACTACACCAACTTATACCAACCTACACCAGGAGGGCAATTCCACAAATGTAGAAATGTTATATGATTTTACCCCAAGTTTTACTTAAATATTTGTGGAATATTCCTACCAGTGTAAGTTAGTACAAGTTAACAATCCTATCAAACAGAGCTCTTGTTGTGCATTGGTTTCAGCCCTGGCCCATTAACTCAGAATTCACAAGTTCTTATCTTCACAGCTTGCAAAAAAATAAATAAATAAAACAATAATTACCTAAAGAAAATTATGAAGAAGGGTATGTGCAGTAAGTAGGACTGGTACATAAAATGACGCATGCGTCCAAAACAATGTATAATGTATAAAGACCTATGTTTCTAAATGGTTCGAAAATTGCCTGATTTATACATCGTCAAGGTGCAAAATATATAAAAGAAGTTTATTAACAGGTGTTGTAAAAAAAATTATTTCGCAACTCATACACCAAAAATTGGTTATATTATTAAATTGATTTTGATTAGGAGAATACGAGATTTCCAAAGCAGTTTGGAACATTAAAAATGGTTTTCATTTCTTCACCAAGCAGGGCCGGCAACTTTTCATTTTCTCATGTGTAGCGAAAAAAAAAAATTTTTTTGGTTTCGCAAATTTTACACAGAATAAAGAAAATTTGATTTGAGTAATTGTGTGTGAACGTAATTATTTCTCATGTGTAGCGATCGCTACACACGCTACACAAAACTTGCCGGCCATGTCACCAAGTATTAAAACAGTGTAAAAATGAGTTTTTTCTCAACTATTTGTTGTTTATTTCTTCACAGCAATGTTTACACGTACATAAGTTGCAAAATATCACAATGAAAAAGAGTCATTTCACATGGTGATGCTTACACACACAACCAAGTTCATATTTCGATAATATTTAATTATATCTGAAATTCAATTTATGAATGAAGTTTACCTGTTTTATCGAATAAATAATAACTTTTTTTTGGTGGATTCGTTGAAAAAAATATTATACTTAACTAGTTAGCAAAATGAGTGATAATACTATTTATATTCCACAGCAGAATGGAAAAAATGACTGAACCATTAAACTTTGGACACCCTATTTCATGTTTAGATAAAAATAAAATATTCGGAGAAGTCTACCCTGCGGATGTGAACATGTCCATATACTTTAAAATATTATGTAATTTTTTTTTTTTTTTTCATGAACTTGATATTACTTGTTCTACAATGTTAAATTGTTTAGCTTCCAACCAGTTTCACCATATACCATACAATAAGATTCACTTTACCTCTAGAAAGCCTGCTACTCGACTCGATGGCAGAATTTAGCAAATAATTTCACGCAACTGACGACAAATTTACGAGTTCCATTATCGTTGATCATAATAGGCCTATTAAATGTTAACGGAAAGTCTTTTGAAGTATTTTGTTAATTAAAAATAATTACATCTTCTGGAACATATAGATACACACACTACAGGTACCTAATAATATTGTGTATAACATCTAACTTAGGTACCTACGTATTCTTTTGCTTTTTCTTTTATCGTTTTCATTTTTTTCGTTTCTTCATAGTACATTTCTTTATTAATATACATAATTTCTGATTGTCTCTAAGTACCTAACAAGAAGTTTTTTATTTTATTGTTTTTTAAATCACTAAATTGTTCAACCCAGTTAACAACGAGGACATGTGGTTTACTTGGACGACTGCGATCCACCGAGTCATCTCCACAAAAATACTCTCGGATATGTCTTCGTTGGTGGAAAAATAGGTCATTATTACACGTAGGTACCCACTACACATTTGCAAATTATTTTTTTAATTAAAAGGTATTATTCGATTTTTCTTAATTACGAGCAGTTTATTCGCATTTCATGCTAATGCATGACGTATTTCGGTATAGATAGCTTAAATACCTAATTAACTGCATAGCCAATCAAGCTGTTTTACTGGAAAAACCGGCTTACAAAAGAAGAATTTTATTCGAAGGTAATTAGAAAGAAGATGCATATATCCCCTCTATTCAAAAATGATTTTTATTTTCCTAGAAAAATTTCCTGTTTGAAAAATCAATACAAAATTGAAATTATTTTTTCACATATTTATCAAGAATATCGTTGAAACAATAATTATTATCAGAAATAGATTCGTTTGGAGCATTTCTTTTTCAGTTTTGGTCGAACTGAAAATAGATTACTTAGGTAAGGTAATTGTATATTCAGAGTATCTTAAAGGAACCGTCCCCATCACCTTCTCTTGGTCCACTTGTTATTAGTCTGCTGTTCACATTAGGGCCAGATTTTTTTCATTAAATGTAAATAAAAATATGGAGATATGGGAACACACTTAAAAAATTTCAAAATAATAATTATAATGTACTAACTACACCATGAATCTACCATTTACCTGTTTAAAAAATAGCCATACAAAGTATAAAGGATTTGTGTTTATTTATCTCTCGCATGAAAGGATAAGCGAATATCATTATGGTTTAATAAACTATAATATTCAAATACCTATCTATTTGACCAAAACTAATAGGTACTTTACCTCTTTATTATACAAAACCAGTAGGTACTTAACTATGTACATGACCAAGACTTGACTTCACAAGACAACCTGAGAATTAAGGGTACTGATATAAGATTAAGATCAATACTAAGACTTAACTTGGTCTTGATCAACCGAGACTAAAAGTCTAAGGCTTGAATGGAAGAACTGTACTTAAATAATACTAACATTTTTTTGATTACGAATTATATCTGTTTATAAACATGTACAGATATAACTTTGTTGAGGTAACTAATTCTTCAGTCACTGTTGATACTCGAGTATCATTTTTTAATTTGGGCCAAAGAGTACGAAAAGTAGAGTAGGTATTGATGCAATTTCAAGAAAAAGACCAAGGCCCATATTCTTAGTCAATCCCTGAAGAAAAACAAACCACTTGAGTGATTTTTTATCTGTGGTTTCAGTTCTTAAGTATATAGCTAAGGTTACTTAAATGATTTCACATATTTAAGTATCAACAGTGATTTAAGAATTACTTGTTTTAGAAAAATTATGTCTATTGTATGTTTGTGTAATGAAAAAAATGTAATAATTATTAAAGTATCATTCTTGCATTCTGCCCTGAGACTCAGGGTTGGTTATAGGGGGGTTTAGGGGTTCGAACATACCCTATGAAATCAAAAAAAAAAAAGGAAGAAAAAGTGAGTGAAAACGGGAAAAATATCATGTATAGGTAGGTACCATACATTCCTATCAAATATTTCCTAAACCATCAGCCCCCACATTTTTTGATGTGTAAACATCTTAATGCTTGATTTACGGTATAGGCTAAAATGAGAATTATAATTGACAGATTTGTGTTAATGTAACTCTACAATTGTAACTCTCATTTCTGTGTGTTATATGACGTGTAGGTGTATGGTTGTGTGCATCTACTATGCATTGCGTATGCACACAACCACACTATTATGTTTACACATCAATCCTTCATGAGTATTGCCTGTACTCACGTATTTTTTTTTCTATATCTACGCCTGCAAAAACTTAACTTTGTCTTGATCAACCAAGACAAAAACTAAGAGTAGCGTAAGTATTGATGAAAGACCAAGACCAAGGTTTAGAATTGACTTGGTCTTGACCTTATTTATGCTTTTGATAATCAGTAGGCACCTATTATTAATTTCAACTAGTCACTGTATGCACGTGAAATTTCAAAATGAGCCACACTCTAAATATCGAATGCACATATAGGTACTTTAAGTTTAATAGACAGAATAATTTGTAATTACCTTCACGTTACATATAGGTTAAGCTTTAAATTTACACAACAACAGCTTTAAACACATTGACTGCTTCACACCGAATAATCAAACTTGTACGATTGTACGTCATGTTATTTATTAATTTTATTAAATTTTCTCACATTCAATTAAACTTATCGTCTCATTTAGCCTGATAATTACCATTATATTTAACAAAAAAAAAAAAAAAAAAAAGCTATCCAAAATAAAGACTGATAGACGAAGAGACGTAAAATGTGACTGTGATAGAAAAACAGAGAAAAAATTAATTCGATTACCACCAACGACGACGAACAGTTAATTTAATTCGAGCGAATTAAACGGACGACATCTTCGTGCCTTTTTACATGCTGTAGGGTTGAATTATCAACATAGATAGGTAACCAAAATTAACTATAATGTCCAATTATTTTTCAGTAACCTTTTTATGTAATCAAGCGTGAAGCTATTTCTATTAGAGCTAACCGCCCCAGGATACCCAACGAATATGAGTACAATCATCGATGATATAATCTCTTTCGAGTAGACGGCTGTTTTCTTCAGATAATCAAAAATTCATTGAATAGGTAGTAGCCTATCAAAAGAGGTGATGGCTGTCACCAATGATGTAGAGTAGCATTAAGACGGAAAATAAATCGGTAATTTAAAACCACCATTTTGTTGTTTTTTTTAGTTTACTAAATTCGCAACTCGTCAGACCTTCTGAATTTTGAATCGTGAACCTATTAATAATCAAGTAATGATGACCAACATCGAATATGCAAGACCAAGATCAAGACTCGACTCTGGAACCCAAACTAAACGCAAAATAACTTAAAAAACGTGAACACTATTAAATATATTTTCGTAATTTTGTTGACTAAATAACTGGTAATTTGTGTTTAAGTTTTCTTCTTTCACATTTTTGAAATATATTCATAGTAAATGTTTGTGTTATTTGAATATCAATAAAAGAACAAAAAACCTTGTAAGCACGGATGAAGACTAGGCTACGACTATGACTTGACTGTCTAGGACCAAGATCAAGGCCAAGACTTGACAGTGCAAACCAAAACGAGCACCAAGAGTGCGAAACTACTATAATCATAGTGTTGACCTTCGTAAAAAATTTTGCTCTTCACTTTTAAGGTAGTATGAATATTTCTCTTCGAAGTTTGTCATAAACTTGGATGAAAATGATCGTATTAAATTAAATACCTATTATGCAGGTACAACTACTACCAGATTATCCTTATATTGGTGCGAGTTTGATAGAAATTTGGTGCCTATTAATTCAGTAGTTTCTGAAAAAACTGGAGACGAAAAATTGCTGAAAAAAATTTTGTGTTCCTGGTTTTGAGAAACTACGAAATAGATAGGGCTAAAATTTTCACGATAGGTATTCCCTTCAAGGATATAATATATTAATTGTAGTGGTATGATGGAGACGACACCTTACTGTTTTAAAATTGGATCGACTGTCGTTAGTATCTACACCAAGCACGTGTACACTGGTGTAGGAAATACTTCACATTAATGGTCATCTTACCAGGAGTATACTGCAGCTAAAAAGATGTCCAGCACTCTATATGCGATGTGATTTAAAAACATGTAAAAGATAGAAAAGAAGCAGTTTGAGTTGTATGTTCTGTACAACCAAAACTGGACATATTTCATTGTGAAAAAAAAAAAAGATATATCCACACAAATACACACACACTATCAAGCTATAACACATGCGCAGTATCAAATATTCGAATTCAAAACGTTTTATCAATGTTATATCTTTGACATATTTTTGAGTGGCTGTTGGACATTTCTTTAGTCGTATGTCTCTGCATCAATCAGTCAGAATTCTAGAATGAGGTATTTCGTACGCCAGTGTTCATAAACAAATGCATGTGACAGGTTTTTCCTCCAATCAAATTTTTAGAAAGAAAAAAATGCGGTTCCAGCAGGGCTATTCATAGGTGAGACACCAAAACCACTTTGGTGTCATCTTCATCAAATATATATCCTTGAAGGGTATTCCTTATAGGAAACTTTTGATAAGAGTTTGTGTGTATTGGTTTAGTAGTTTTTAGGGAAAACTGGAAAACAAAAAATTCTCAGAAAATTTGTTTTTAGCAATAAAACATTGATAGATCGATATTTTTTCATAATGTTTTCCTGAAACTAGCGATGAAATATCGATATATTGATATGTTTGTCAGATATCGATTACTATCAATATAATTTTGCAGTTTTTTCAAATATTTAAAATTCAGGATTTTTTTGTGAATAAATTGATGAAAATTGGCTAACTAGGTTTTATAGCGAAATACTGCTGCGTTAGAGTTTTTATTCAATATAGGTACATACGTAATATCAAAAAATGTAATTTATTTTAAATTTTTCAATATTCCAGTCCAAATTTCCTTTACACTGAGTCAAAATGGAGATGGTTGTTAAAAAACACGATTTACCAGTCATTTGCAGGTGGGTTGTTTTTATCATAGATACATTATTTATAAATTTTAACACATTTCATCGGCCAGTTATCAGGCAGAATTTTTATATTTATTTATTTTTATTGTAAATTTTGAACAAATTCTTTTCCTGATTAGCAATATCCAATGACTCAAATTTAGTTATGTTCTTAAAATAAATCTGTAGGCGATAAGTTAAAAAACTGGGTGACAAGTGAAAAAATTCGAATTTTTCTTCGTAAAAACTTATAATTCTCTTTATTTTTTCCATTGTTTAAGTTATTTATTTGTTTTAAAAAATGAGTGTCTATTGAACCATGCTATCTATTTGCAATTTGTATAACCTCATGCATTCAACATAAAAATTAATGTACTTATGTCGGTTCCTACATGGGGCCAATAAGTTCCATAAAATCTGGTGCAAACTGGAACACAATAATTTTTAAAACTTATTAGCCCTTTATATAAGTTAGCCTAAGTAAAATAACATTCTTGCATTCTAGACCATACTTGTATTTACTTAAATTTATCTAATTTTAAAATACTATAAGACAGATAGCTGTATCGATACATTTCTACTCATTAACACTCGTACTCATATATGTATATCTTCACACCTTGTATATTATCATCCACTTTGTCGTGTGGACAAAATTCAGACTCCACCCAAGAATTTCCCCTCCCTCAATTTCACTCATACAATGTAAGTATAGGTATCCATCTCTATCACATCGATATTCCTGTTACATGCCCATATTCATCTTAGACATTCCTAATATGCACAGTTTACACCTTTCAATTTTATTTCATCCAACTTGATATTCTTGATTCGATAATGTTCTAGAAGAATTACTTTGCACCTCTCATCATCAATTATCTTATTATTTTAGACCATGTCATCCTAAGTTAGTTCCATATATTAATCGATTTTATAAAGGTACCTCAAAATCAAAGAGAATCACTTCTTCTGCAGCCAGAAAACATTAAGGTACTCAATCTTAGGAGTCTGTAATATAATTTAGAATGAGAGATTTTGTATTTCACAAATTAATGTGACTAAAAATAGATTAAATTGTGTTGTAATTTTAAGAAGTGTTCTGGGATCATCAATCATTTTTAGTATAAAGTTTCCCTCACAATAGCCTACTAAATATTTTCTCCTGACAAGGACACATCGCCTGCCCAAATTTTGGGAAACTAAATTTAAAAAAAAAAAAAGTGTGTGATGATACATATACAGTTGAAGTGAAACTTCTAACTGATTTTTATTCAATGAATCAGCTGGAGTTGAATGGGCCAAGGTCTCGCAATCACGGTAATGCGTTTCTTGATCATGTTTTAGTTTACTACTGTACGTAAGGAAGTTTCATTTCAAAAATTATAACAAAAAAACTACAAAATCATAAATTTTTAAATTTTTTAGTCAATTTTAAATTTTTGAAAGGCTAATTGCTCCCTTATGCCCCTCATAACTACGGCTTTTTCTCCCGATCTAATGGATATACAGATTGGTGGATGGATAAAAACTTATCAAATATTTCCACATTAAAAAATCATTTTTATATAGTACCTAGGTAACTGAACGACGATTGTGAGTCTAATCACGAGAATGTCACATTGCCATAGTAAATAAAAAATGCTCTTAAAATGTCGTAATAAGACTGAATTGTTCAATTTTTTACAATTTTAATAACTTCCTTTCAACAGTCATAAAAGGAATCCAGACTATTGGGACGGTAAGTAATTGTAAAAAATTATTATTATTCGATAACGCCTCGCATATTAAGGTGAGATTTTTTTTCTGGTATTTCCATAATAATATGACTGTGTACTGCACCAAGGAATGTGAATTGAGATAGCTTCTCGTACTTCATACATACCACATTAATCGATCAAATAATGGTGAATAAATTAGAAATTTAGGTGATTAAAAAGCAATCGTTGAACGTAGTTAGCATGTCAACGAAGAGGGTAGATACCTATACTTAGTCTTCTACCTTAATTAATACAATAATTATTATCTTACTTTGGCATCGTTACAATTATAAGAGGCAAAAATTAAACGAATAATATCGAATGCAAGCAATAGGTACACGTCGAATTCGAGCACTGTACCTTCCTATTTTCCAAGAGTAATTAGAAAATAATTGTGATTTTTTAGGGGGACGCCCGTGTTAAATCGCTAGAATGGTACCTAATAAGAGCAACTTTATTGCAACATTATATGACCATCTTCTATTATTTTTGCAGAAGTGATGCGAAAATTACTATAGAAGTAGGTACGAGATTGTAACAATCTCTATGTAGATACTATGTAAAATTTTCAGATGATATAGTAGGTATTTTATTGCAAATACGCATAATTGAAGATTTACATAGATTTAAATTCTTTTTTGTTTCATGAGAACTAGTTTTTTTCCTACATAAACTTGACCTTGGGCTCACTATGACGCTGGTCGAGTTAATAGGGCAGTTTCCAATTGGGTAGCAACCGTTTTAGCTGTTAAATGCCTACATAATAATAATTTATACGCGTAAGCTCGTTTTGCACAAAGGTGCCATATATTTTGAAGTTTCAATTTTTTTCAGCTTGCAACCAGTTTTCATTTTGTCCAGCCATGAGAGGAATTGTAATTCCAAAAATTTCGATTCAATCGAACAATAACAATTACGAGTGATAGGTATAGGTAGTGCTATTTGAATTCCAAGAAATGCAACTTTTAATAAAACTTAATATTTTTCTTTAATTCTTTTTTTAGTGCAGACTTGACACATATGGAAATACGTCAATAGCTTGTAAAAATGAACCCATTTCCTATCCTGTACGTGCACTACCCTTCACAATTTGTTTTATAATTAGGCCTGAAACAAAACGGTGGTTGAAGCAATAGAGGAATATTTCGGACATTATTTTAGAAAATTAACGCACGATAAATAAAATTTAAAAACAAAAATAATTTAAAATTACGTTATCGCCCAACTCATATTGCTTCGCCAAGGCCCTGGCGTGAAATGTGTGACATTTTTTAGTTTTTTCGATTTTTCTCGAAAAGAAGACGTGTTACGTGAAAAATAGTTCATCTCAAGAATGTTTTTCACAAAATTTACCAACAAAACATAATATTTTTATCACCTCAGTATAAAATCCTTTCGTTAAGATGCTAAAGATCTGCAAAAATTACGTCGCTTGTAGGTAACACATATCATATATTTATGTGTCTTATATAATACTCATATTTGGCCTATCAAAACGTTCACTTTACTACATAAAGTGCTCATATAGTATCAAGGTTAATGTTCTTCTGAGTGTTTCAAGCCCTCAATCGGTACCGTAGATTGATTGAATCCTGAGATGTAGGTATTAGAGTGAGAATGATGCGTATAAAGAGTAATAAAAATTGTAAGGTTGGACAAATGTTCCCGCATAACTTTCCTCAAATAGAGCCGAATTTAATAGTCAAAGGTTTATAGTATGAAAGTTGTTCTGTATGTTTTAAGCTTTCAATCAGCATTGTAGATCAATTAGATCGGGAGATATAGCCTATAAGGTGTTATAATAAGAGTGATGTTCGTAAAGAATAATGAAAATTATAAATTTACAATGTTACTTCATAATTTTCCTCAAACTGAACCAATTTCAGTTATTTGGGTCTTACAGTATGTAAATTAATATACTGAAAGTTTTAAGATTTCGTCCATTTCTGCAGGTCAATTAGATCATGAGATATAGCTCCACTCAACTTCTTGGTTGGTTTTTATAAATTCTTTTAAACTTACAGAAGATAGAAGATAACTTACACAATTTCTGTTAATTTAAATTATGTCATTTCTACCATAGAAATAGCCTAAAATGTACCCATTACGTAGTAGAAGTACCTAGCAGTAGTTCATTTATTAATACGCCATATATGTGTGTATAGTTGTGTAATAGTACCAACAAAACTTTTGCAGGCCTATAGTGACTTGATTATAAGATATTTTATGCTTAAGACGTAAGAAAACTTTTTGTAGAGAATTTTAAGAAAAATTGGAAAAACCAAAAATTGTCGAACATCTCATTCCCCCAGGTTTCAAAAGAGATGGAAATGGTAAAATTTCACCAAATACTCAGGTGACCAACCTCAAACACATTCCAGCAACCAAACATTCTTATTTAATTTTTTCATTTTCAAAATAGTTATTCTCTCAGATTAAAAAGAAAAGAGAGGAGAATATAGAAGAATGGAAGAAAAAAAGAAAGATGAGTAACATAATGATGACTACAGCTTAAAAATTTGCTTAATAAATGAAAATGTATTGAAATTAACATTAATTTAGGAATTTAAATTGGAAATTGATTTACCACCCGTTCATAATTTTCTGACATGGGTGGCAGGGTGGGTGTAGACAGATAATTTGTCTTCTTTTCTGAAACAAAACTGAACTTTTTGTCTAATTTTCCCACACAATAGCTGTACTTACGATTTGTGGTGAGATTTTGAGCATGGAAATGAAAAATATTAATGTTATAATGAATACCTACCTACCTCTATACTAGATTATAGATTTACTTTACACCTTTAAACAACAGTTGTCGAAGATGAGAAAAATAACCCTAACGCTCGATCGACAGTGTCCTGGAATCATTATTTTACTCATTATTTTACTATTATTCTTATACCTTATTTTTTCCTCTTTTCTTTTCTGATATAGATGATATGGGAATGTCACGGTCTACAAGATGTCATTTCAAATTCGAATAAACAATACATCAATATTAGAGAAATAAATGATAAGTAGGTATTTGTCAACATTACGAATGAAGGGCAGTGACGTGGATGCGAAGGTTGCAGTCAAGGTTTCCATAGCAAGATACCTTACCGGACATTTATTGCTTAGGCTTTCTTTTATGCAGGAAATACATTTTTTCGAAGTTTTTTCATCGAAGTTTCATTGAATCAATAGGTATAATTACCACGTCTCTCTTGTTTCGCAATATTTCGCCGGATATTTCAACGTTCTTCCATTCAAAATTAAAAACAGATATACTTTATCGAATGGATTAGCTCTGTACTATTTAATCGTTGCAATTATTCGATCGTTTCACTTCTCTTTTACGTACATCCGCGCCTTCATTTCATCCGTAAAACTGAATAGGTATCGTAAATCCACTTATATCTACAGTAGGCCTATATTATACGCAATATTCCTAAGCGATATGGGTTACCACCGTGATAAATTTCAAAAACTCGTCTTCTTTTTTCGTCTTTTTCTTCTTTTTCTATTTTTTCTTATTTTTCTTCTTTTTTTTTTCACTCCATCTGATTGCTGTTTGCTTCTCGCTATTCTGATACCTCGAATGACCCTTTTTTTGAAAGTAACTACTTAATTCAAATCATCCGCAAAATTTAACTATATCTTCTGAATAACCACAAAAAAAAAAACCAAAACAAAACAAAACAAAGAATACAGAATTTACTTTTTGGCTAAGCAAATATCTACTCAACTATACATACGTACTTACGTAGGTACACCTTTGAGTCTTTATGCCAGCTGATGAATCGTAACGTCGAATAATTTGATAACATTTTTCGTTTTACACGCGAGTGAGTCCAATTAGATATTATTTTCATCGATTATAGACGATGAAAGCCATAAAAATTGACTGCATGGTACCTCACTTCTGACTTAGGCATGACTAGTTGTTCTCCCCACCTCCGCCGAATGAATGACAGGGAGTGTCGAATTTATCCACAAGCTTCAAATATAGTTATTTGTGATTCAAGTGTATAAAGTAGGTGATTTTGATACGATATACAACGTGTCTCAAACTATTTCCCGAAATAATCCAATCCCTCCCCCCCCCAAAAAAAAAAAAAAAATTGATGACGATAAACGAAGAGTGAAATGTGTTTAAAATACATATAAATGTTTTGTGTGTTAATGTTTCCTTTTTTTAATTGCTGGGAGTCTATACATAGGCTATAGCCAAAATTACCCACTCCCAACATTTAATTTCCACGCATAAGGTATTTTATTGAATTTAGATCTACAAAAATGCCATTTTGGCGAGCTGTGTGTACAGACGCAGGAACACTTTAAACATTAGCACTTTATAAAGGAGGATAATATAGTCTAGGTGCCCAGTTTTATAGCTATGCAACCCGCATTGCTTTCACACTTGAAATGTGTGGCTTATCGTGGTTCATCTTGTGAAATTAAATCTTTGAATTCAGTACCTCAAAATATGAATGACATGTTGTATGATTGATAATACACTAATTTAAAATATATTATAGACAAAACGAAAGTATGATCTAATCATAATTAAGCTGTAATAGAGGTATGGAGAGATTGAATAGTTTGTATGAAAGTCTAATTCTTTTTTTTATTTTCAGTTTCACCTTCCACCATCTTCACAGATATGATTCGAAAGTCTCGAATCAAAGGATTTTCTTAAAAAATTGTCTTTCTCCTCATCCTTCAATTTTCCATGAAGAAATACCAGGTCTCGAGTATCTAATCAATTCGTGATTCAAAACGTCAAATGATAATCAGTTGTTGTTACTTGTAGGGCAATTATAACGATTATTAATATTATAATTTTCGTTTTGTTTGTTTTCATTTTTTGTTTTTTCAGCAATGAATTAATTGATTTGTGGTTAAAGAGTATAATGACACGCGAACGACGCCGTCGGTGTATATATTATACATGTATCTATACGATAATACTGCAAATCAAATAACAGGCGTAAAATTGGCTGTGTAAAAACTGTTGATTATCGTCGTTTGCAGGTAGCCTTGGAACGAAATTCAGACAGGTAGGTACACCCGTACGATTTCTTCACACGAAACGCCTAAACGTATTTATTGTTAAATGTTGAATATCAAAACCGTAGTACACCAAAAAACCAAGGAGCAAACTGGAGAATGGTGAGAAAAAAAAAAAGTACCTGCATAGTAAAAGTTTAACACTGTAACCAATTGTTATTTATGGTGGCTAGGCGTTTTGTGTGTGCAAACGATCACGTAATTCTTTTTAAGGTACTGTGTAAATATTATGAACGTTTTTCGTATTTCTTTTTGTTAATGTTTTGTTAACGAAAATACGGTATCAAGAAGGAGAACATGGGAGAGGAAAATGGGAAGAAAATTAGTTGGAATAAAAAAAAAAAAAATCAAATTAGTCTTACGTGTGCACCTATGTTGTTTCTAATAAGCTTGAGACAATTGGTGAGTAGGTACTTTTTTTTTTGAGTTATTGACCCCAAAGTTCAAAATTTCCAGTGTCTTTATGTTTTGATACTTTGAATGGAAATGTGGGGTAGAGGTTAAGGTGGTTAGTTATATTCCAATATCATTTTTCTAACACATGCACAAAAAACTAGTTTTACATGCATGTATAGCGAATGTAAACAAATAAATTTTCAGCCTGTGAAGTAGACAATAATTTTACAATATCTTACGCATTGAAATTTTGCGCGAGAGGGTGTAAAGTACTTTATATAATAGATAATCAGAAAGGCAATGTTTACGCTGTTATTTTGTGAGTGGAAAGTAGTTCCTATCATTGATGAATGTAACCTCAATACGAAGTGAATGCGCTTCCAGGTAAAAATGTGAGGCATCTTTTTACGTCGTAGCACAAAGTTCACTTTTCATTGAAGTAGAGGTTGTTCTGAATGAAACGTTAAATCTGCCACAATGAGGAGATTGATATTTTGTTCCCTTTTTTATAACTTTTGCAAAAGATTCATCATTATGATGGAATTTTAATGTTTCA
The DNA here is from genome assembly GCA_011428145.1 of Ericerus pela. Classification (NCBI taxonomy): domain Eukaryota; kingdom Metazoa; phylum Arthropoda; class Insecta; order Hemiptera; family Coccidae; genus Ericerus; species Ericerus pela. The sequence continues at coordinate 668,852 of WOFM01000349.1, forward strand.
CTGCTTTCTGATAATTAATTACATAAAATATCTTTCTCAACAACGTTGAAAAGTGAGTTTACATGTCTCGGGAATTGCTCACTCTCTACCCTCATTTTGCAAACTTCCCTCACATATAACCATTCACTTTTGAACCTTGGTGTGTAATATACTATTAAACACTATTGGGCAACCCAATACTGCGCAACAAGGTATAAAATATTCGAACATATAAGCATTTTAATATTATTATTTATGTTATTTTGTAAAAAACTATTCTTCAACTTGCCAGTCCAATCAAACACAACATTTCAATTTTCAAAAAACATTTCAAATGATTCCTTAGTCTCAAATTATGTTAAAGAGCTGGAAATTGTAATGATCAAAAAAAGATAAATTTTAAAAAATTTCCATATAATTTTCTAATTATCTTTAGCTATTTGACAACAAATAAATGAAAAAAACGAAAATTAGTAGAAGATTTGCCATTTTTTGGAATCTAGAAACTTCTCCTCTTTCCCTTAATGATTCCTTAGTGGCTATTTAAACTAGAAAGCTGTAAATGGTATCTCTGAAAAAAGAAGAAATTTACTGAATTTAGTTTTCGTTGAATTTTTTAATAATTTCTAACAATTTGAAAATAAACAAACGAAAAAAAAAGCAAATTGATGGAAAAATTTTTTTTTAAATCCAGAAACCTCTCTTCTTTTACTTAGTGATTCCTCCGCCTCTGTTTAAGCTAGAAATCTTGTATTAGTATTGCTAAAGAGAGGAAAAAATTTACTTGAAACTACTTTCCTTATAATTTGTTAATGGTTCTTAACTGTTTGAAAATAAACGTACAAAAAAATACAAAATAATGGGAATCTTGCTATTTTTGTGTTTTTTCAGATATAATTTCCAAAATATATTTCCTTTAAAAGTTTTTCTTTATTGGAAGGAGGAATTGTTGCTATACTATTTTTTGTGCATTAGTTGCAAAAAGTATGGTGTGTGAAAAGTGCTTTTGGGTTATTTTAACTGGTGTTAAGTTTGCAGCACTTGTTTTCTACCGGTCTGGAAATTCTTCACATTCGGTAAAAAATAGCCCACATTACGCACTTGTCACACAATATACTATTTTCTAACGAGAGAGCCCTAAATAGACGGTATTAAACACACCCTTATTTTGGGTTATGAATGCGACAGTGGTGAGTGTGAACACCGCAATAACAAAGTTGTAAGTTATATCACCTATACCCAATAAGCCACATAAGTTTATACCTCTGTTGGATGACTCAGATAGATGGTGTTTCATGTAGAAAGAAATAAAGTACGAAATACAAAATGTAAGGTGAGTACTGTTTTTCGCAAAGGCTTTGGCCCCATTATTGATAGCCTCATTCACGAATCATATGAATGGGGATGACAAATATCAGTATAATTCCCTGGGAAAAACAAGATTTACATTTGTAAAACATATTCTTTAGTACGAGGTAGAAGATACAGCAAACTATGAAAAATACACTTTTGTGGTGGATGAGCCAAAATAAGAATCAAAAACTCTTCTATTTTCTTTCTTAGAAACCATTCAGAAAAGTGTCGAACCTAAAACAAATTCTTGCAGCATTTTCCATATAACTATTTTCATTTATCTATCCGTGAGATTTAATTCTCTCTCCTCTGCAATTACCACGCACATTATCGTTTCTCATGACAGAAGTTGAAAGTATACCTCGTAGGGTCTACAGAAAACTTATTTTACATTCCGGTTGTACAAAACGCTGAAGTAGGTACCGTGGCAGAACACGATTTTGTCACAGATATGAATATAAATTTCGGCTACATGTTGAAATTATATAAAATACGACGAACCAATCTTCAGTGGATCTTATTCTGGCTTTTATGTTTCTTTTGATGGCTAAAAAATATCATCCGTTTTTATTTATGTTCAGATTGTTATTTGGTGAAATAATGTCGTGTAAATACAAGATTTGAGAGAATTTTCTCATGGGCAGGATTTGAATAATATTTGAGTGGGAGACCAAAAATTACACTACGTTAGAATTGTTCAAGAATTCTAATTTCATTTGACTAAAATAGATTTTCTCTCTCGATGTCGTTAATTTTGAAAATTTCATTAGGTACCTTTGTTAGAGGTAAATTGTGACTTGCAGAAAATGTAGAAAAATAGGTATGTAACTCGGCCATTTCTCCCACTAAGATCACACGATAGACCTGGATATCACAAAAATTGGAATTTCTCTTCGATATTAATGACAAATTTTCGGCAAATTTTCAACTTTTGAAAATCAACATCCGTTTTGCCAAAGATGCAATTTTAAATTAGCTCATCGTAAACCGATTTTAAAGTTTTTCGTTCGTCTCATTGAGCTCTATCACTCGGTCAAATTTCATAGACGACACATCTAACTCATTGCACTATGATCAATAAGCATGCTAGTTAAAATAATATTACTGAGCTACATCCAGGCCTTCTTATAAGAATTTAATCTAAAATGACAAAAAGACGTAAATAATTGTTTAGAAGTTTTAATTTTTTCAACTCTTGTTGGATAAGGAAATCGTGGAGGAAAGAACTGAACCTCCTTTTAGAAAAAGCCCTGCTGGTTGAGAGCACAACGAATAGTTTTATTCACCCGAATTAACGAAAATATGCATTCCCATTCTCGATTTTTATAGTCTTATTAAAATTGAGATCTATAAGTACGGTATAGGTAGGCCTACTGAAATAGATGAATGTCGTGAGTGAATAGGAATTATGTTCATTAGTGGACTTGAATGACCATTTAGGCCACCTAGTTATGCACAAAAATGCTGAACTGCACTGAATTTTACATCTTTTATTTCTATTTCACTGGAATTCATTTAAAAAAAAGAAAAAAACATCGATGAAAGTAACCTTATACTGTACGAATTAACCAAGCATTCAGATGGTTTTTATTTGCTTACTTTACTTTTGTTGATTTTTTTTTTTTTTTTTCCTCCAGACCGTATTTCTTTGGTCACGCAATGCCAAACGAATGGAATGAAGTGTCACAAAAAATGAGGATGCGAATGGTTTCTATTCGCGTCAATTATTTGGATTTTGTCAACTGAAAATAGTTTTGTATTTGGTAATTGATACGGTTTGGAGATGTTTGGCCATTAATTTCAACGATCATACGAATTATTAAAAAGAATGCTTTTATGATTTTTCCGTCAGGAAATTCTCGTCTTTCTTTTTATTTATTTTAAATTTTTGAAAAGAATGAAATCGAGGAAATTGAAGCGAATTAACGTGATTTTATTGTTTGATTGTTCAGTTCTAGAAGTAGATTATAAGTTTGTTTACGTCTAAAGAAAGTAAATGTCATTTATACACCGAGTTTCATATAATAAGACAAAATCCTTAATAAAAATCCAGAAATATTATTATTATTATTATTATCATTGCATCATTATTATTATTATTATTATTATTATTATTATTATTATTATTATTATTATTATTATTATTATTATTATTATTATACACAGGTAGCCTGTGGATATTATTTTTTATTTATTTTTGAAATAAAGTAAGATGTTTGTAATTCTGCACAAAAACAATTATATTTTAATACAGTGAGAAGTCAGTTGCGCGGTGAGAATTTTCTTTTGGTGAAGGAGGAAGAGGAAGAATTTCATTTTCTTATTTTTCATTCAGATTTTTTTCACGTCTTTCATTTTTTGTTGTCTCTTACATTTTGTTCAGTTTTTTTTTTTTTTTTTTTCAAATTTTTGTACTCCACTCTCTCATAATAGGACTACTGTGAAAAATAGGAAAAGCGCTTTAGAAAAAAGTAAAATTTATGTCTTCAAGTTGAAAACAACAACATGATGTTCCACAGAGTGAATTTTGAGCGATTGTGATTAACAACCGAAAATACTTTTTTGAAGTCGAACATAAAGCTAGTTACTGAAGTACAGCGGAAGTACTATACAGTTTACAACGAAGGGTTGAAAATGAAGAGTGGGAAATTTATTTGAAATTTTCCAACCAAAATTTTCAGGACTTGAAAAAATAATTTTATCAAAAAATTTATCTCTGTTTGGAGGAAATTGATACCGTAACGGATAGTAGCGAAAAAATTAAATTTTTCTTTCCACCCACCATAATAAAGAATTGGTTAGGAAATTTGCCCCAAGGAACGTCGAATATTAAGAAATATGAAATTAATTTGGAAAACATTCAAGATTTATTTTATAGTACCATTTTAAAACTCATGTTCCATCTTTAGTAATCTCTTAAATATTTTACCAGAGATAGGTTAAACGAAACCAGTGAGTTTATTTACGGTTAGTAGTTTGATTTCAAATTTCATTGAACTTTGATAAATCTGGAGTGAACCTGCAAGAATCATGAAATATGTTTTCATAAAATTATCCACCTACGTATCCACCCAAAAGTCGTCTCCTACCTAACTGAGTCCGATAAGGATGTACAAGGTAAACTTATTAATGCCAGAAATAAATGGCCATTTTCCGAATTTTTTTTCGTGAAAATTTAGCCATAGACCTACCGTGAAGTCACAGGCCTATTCAAAATAATTAACGTTTTTGATTAGAACAGCCATAATTCACTTTTTTAAAACTTTACTTTTTGGCAAAAGATATTCCGTTTTTGTTTTTTATTATTATTATTATTATTATTATTATTATTATTGCAAGCATCTATACCTGTGTAGCTACGTTCGGTAATCCAACTGGGTACTGGTAATCATCAACTGTGATTAGCGACCCTGGTTCAGTGATGTGCTCATGAAAAATCTTAAGAGTATGCGCTCAAAAAACATTGAACAAGCAATGGAGCAGAAAAACAAGAAAAAAAACAGAGATTTATTTCTAAAGAACGAACAAACACTGTAGTAATTGCCTACGAACTTGAAATTAATTAACCAAAAAGTGTTTTGAAAAACTTGTAGCACAGTCTCGAAATTTTATTAGGGTATTCTACACGTATAGCGCATAAGCAGTGAGCTCATTACTGCCCCGTTTTGTAGCTATATAGTTATTGTCGGTGGTTACTAACTGAGTAAGTGGACTGTATGTCAACAGATGTGGTCTGTGACCCTGATTGGCTACCATCTTTGTTGGTTATTTGGTTGATGATTTGTGGTCTCTGATCACAGATGTTCCCGTTCGTTGCTGGTAGAATTTTTTTCATCGCACAGTGTGCAACTCGTATGAGAGGAATTTTTCGGATAATACGCAATTCAAAAGTCCGAAAGTCTCAGAACTCTTCAGATGTCTCAGAATTACAGAACAAAGATTGAAAATGTTTCAGGAAGAACTTCCGATCTTAATAAGTAATCGTTTCAATTTCAAGTAGCAGGAAGCCGGTATTACTTTAAAGTTTCTATGAAATTCGAAGAAAGTGTTTAAGGTGGGCTCACTCGTGAAAGTTGTTGCGGAAAAGTGAATTGTGGAGTTAATGACTGATGAGACAGGTGGGTCTGAGAATGTTGCCACCCAGCAAAGTACGAGGAGGAGCATCTGCGTACAGGACTTGGAAAGGTCGGGTGACTTAGGGATCTTCTGGTGAGACGCCAAAGAGAAGGTAAGAAACTGGGAGTTCTGGGGGAGGCACCAATGATGAATGAGAAGTCGAGGTCAGGAAGACATGAAAAATATTCAACACACATACACTAACTGTTAACTTATAGTTCATTTCTTAGGCAAGTGGCGACTTTTAACTGACTTTGGAAAAAATAAATCTATCGCAGCAAGCCTCGCTAGAAAAAGTAGGTTTTCGAGAGAAAGAATAATAAATTTTGTCCAAAGAATAAAAGGGCAACTGTATCAGAACATAGAACATCACAAACTGAACTTACAAAGAAACAAATTTGAACAATTCCAGTTCAAATCACGTTGAAACTCTCTAACATAATCAAAACGAACTGTGGCCGAGTTGGTTAAACTCAGACAGAATTCTGGTAATTTAGCGGTACCTATATTCGAATCAGCAAAACAACTGGGGTGGGTGAAAACAAATTTTTCCATTTCAAGCTTGAAAAATGGATTTTTTAGGGCTGTTATCTAAAGAGTAAAATAGAAAAAATCACACTGAATGACTTATAACTTGGGAACAAATTGACCAGTTGAAACCAAAATTGGTAGGGCTTGGCCCTACGTCAAATGTGCTGTTTGTATCGAATTTCGTAACCATTGGACACGAATTTCAAGTTTTAATGAGTCAACATTAAAAATTAGCTCCTCCAATAGCCCCAAGGCATGAAATATAAAATCAATCGCAATCAAACTTAGAGAGGTATTAGAGTAGGTTTAAATCAACGTTTGTACCAAATTTCGTGATTATTGGTTCGAAATTACGTTTTTTAGAGCCATAAAACTGCCAAAACTGCAACATAATCGCCCATCTCTGACGTACCCTAAAACCAATTTTCCCAAAATTAAATGGTCTCATCCTCGATCTAATACGGATGTTTGGTCCAAATTTCGTGACTATCAAACAAAAATTAAGTCCTGTATCGTGTTAACAAGAATTGGACATACATACATATATATAAATACATATGAATTTTCAAAAATGGTACCAAAATATTCCTTGGATCATGAAACGAAAAACTTACTTACTCCCACCCCTAGATCCTTCCATGAGCATAAGATTAATAAGTAGATTTTCGTAAAAAACCAACTTAAATACCTAGTAGGAGGTTATCAATTCGATCCGTATGCCTGGATTTTTTTATTTTTTTATTTATGTTTCAAAATAATTCAGATTTTGATGAACTTTTTTTTTTTTAAATGATGAAGGATAATCTCATGGAGGTTCCATTAAATTTTTTTTTAAATCGATGAGGTAGTTTTTTAATTATCTTTAAATAAAAAAACTTTAGATTTGAAGTAATATTATCGCTAACGTTAGAAACGAAAAATTATTGAAAAAAAAAAAATAAATAAATAAATAAATAAAAAATGCACTAAAAGGTGAAAAATAATTCTTTTAAAATTCCTCCTACAAAAGCTAGGTCTAGGGACTGGAATTATTGAAATCGGCGCTTTTTTCTTCTACCACATAGGCTTTATGCTTGCGTCAATTCTTTCCAATTTTATGAAAAAACTTTTTAATTAGACCCGACTTTAATAATTCCAGTCTATTAACTTTGGATCTCGTTGGAGAAATTTTAAAAGAATTATTTTTCAATTTTTAGTGCATTTTTTATTTATTGTTTTTTTTTTAAGTAGGTTCTATTTTTGGAAAAAAATTTTTTTTTTATTTCTATGAATTTTTTTATTTTTCTATCCATCATTTTCTGAGATTATTTTCATTTTTAGACTGACTACCTACCCGATTTTTTTGTTAGTTTCACAGAGATTTTCCTGACATATCCATAATTATGTCTAAAATTTTTAAAAAGCTTACATTACTTAAATTTTTGGGCACCCACATCGAACGCATTAACCAAATTTGACCACTACGTCCTAGTACAACTTGATGCAACATTGCTTGATTCGATTCTTTTCGTAAACGAGAATTATTATAATTTTTATCAAACAATAGCCTATAGTTAGCCCGTTCTTAATTTGTGCGTTCCTTATAATATATCTTTAGATAGCTGTAGATTCACGGAATCAACAGACAGAAAACGGACAAAAAAAGACCTACTGCACATGTGTAGACGCCACTTCAGGGTTTTATAATCATGGCACGGATCTTCTTATTCACTTGGGTATCCGTGCTGCCTCTGGATGATCGAAGGTCTGCACATACGAGTGCAGTTGCATTTGATAACGTATTAGCTCAGCACTCGGAGAGCAGAATTAGCGGAGCATCTGGTGATGAATCAGAGCTCGCCAAAAAGCTGTGGGTGTAACACCGCCTCGTCACTTCGCAATTGTGTGACATTATCACCTATGTCAATATTATGTGATTCTTAAGTGAATTCCTGGTGCTATATTTATGTGGCACTTGTAGCACACGAGTTCTTTCTTTATGTCATCTTCATGGTACACCTGTAACGCATATGTCACATTTTCAGCATAGTCGGGTCATTAATGTGATGCTTGCGTGTCAGTTCATTGATCTGGATATTAGAATTTTTGGGCTTCTAATTGTATCTGCGGATTTTATAGTACTGCCATGTTTTTCATATTCGTTACTACGAAGGAATGTTTCTTACACATACTAACTGTGACTGTGATGCAATAGGCTAAGCCAATAATGTTTCACCACTGTAAAGTTGTCCTTTCATCTTCGCGATTGTTTTCACTCCTTTATAGGCCTAATAATTGGAATTAATTCTAATTCAGCTGAAGCATACCCTCATTCCATTCTCAGATTCAATTATTCTAGTATATCCACCGAATATTATGGTGATCGAGTAGGTATGTAGGTACTTAGCCAAAATACATGCTTAGGTAATTAGTTTTTCATTCAATAGTGATATAGTTTCAAAAAAAGTAACAATAATTTGCACTAAAAATTTAATCATTCCATTTCAGTTGGTTTATACTGGAACTTACGCTACAGCTTCTACCCACCACAACTATTTCAATGTACTTATTACTCTAATGTCGGTAATGCGCAGTTGAACCACAACTGGGACTTACAGTAAACTTCGTTGGAGGATGTCTAATCTCTGTTAGAGATATGTTGTCAGGCTAAAAAATCAAAAAAATTTAGAGGCTAAGTGTAATACCTATTATGTACCTAGTTAAAAATGAGGATTATATTTGCAAACTGTCTTCTTAAAATCTATAAATATTGATTTTATTTTTCGGAATTTGTGCTTATTATCTTATTACGTTTGTAAAGGAGCACCAGGCACCAGCAAGGAGCATAAAATATTAAAATTTCACAAATTGACAGGTTTAGTATCTCGTATCTCGCTGTTCCATGAATCCTACACGCTAAGCCTACCTACGTTAATATGCGTTTGGCTTTAAAATTTTAATTGTCTCACAAATAAGCGTTCTCCAGCGAGTACGTTTTTAAGAAAAAATAAATAAATAAATAAAAAATCGTATTTTTGTAATTATTGTGAGATCTGTACGTAACCTCGACAAACACCTTGTTGAAAGAGACGAACTGATGTTTGTTCCAACAACTAGGAACAAATTAGTGCAACAAATGCGATAAATTAGGCCCTCAACGTAACTAAAAGTATGTTTCGTATATAATTACAAAAGAATGAAATTTTTAAAAAGCAATGTATTTGGGTCAATGTAAACAGACCATATTATGTATGTGTAAGTAATGGATTATTACAGGGCACATATGCAATGAATTAAGTAAACTTATCTACTCATACGTTCGTACTTACAGTATTTTAAATAGTGTCGTCAGATTGTTATTTCACAGGTGTTATTTATTTTGTCAGGTACCTAATTATTTTTATGTAACTTATCTATATGTTTCTGAGTGGTATACAACATATTATACGTAAAACGAATACTTTTTTTGCTGCGAATCCGGTGAATTGTGAAAACTGCTTCGAAAATACCTGCAAAAAGACTTACTGCACATGTGCATATCTTATCGTCTCTCTAGGGTTTTATAATCATGGCACACTTGATCAACATTATACCTTGTTCAAAATAATAAGTGTAATTTTGGCTAGGCAAATCGCAACTCAAACACACGACAATTATATTATACATGCCTATGCGTATAATATTATCTTTACATTGGTGATGTATTTGTGCCTGGAATTTTTTATTGACATGTAAACATCTTAGGACTCTGTCTATAGCAGGAGCTAAATGAGAATTACAATCATCAAATTTGCGTAACTTGTAACTCTTACAATTGTAACTCTTGTTTGTATGTGTTTCATGACATGCTGGTATGTGCAACACTATTAGGTTTACACATCAATCCTTTATGGGTATAACCCCAATGGAATTCATGCCTTTTGTTTTTGAACAAGGTATAGTGAGATAGATCTGCTATGTATCAATACACCTATATGATCAAAAGGTACACATACCAGCAACTTACGAATTTTCCTGCATAACTTTTGTTTAGGGATGTCACAGTCGGTTCTTGGTATAGTTATGTGCATGATCATTCTCACTCATTGATAAGGATAGAACGGTTTCCATAGCAACTAGATGATTTCTTGCCAGTTGCGGAAATGATGTTTTACCCATGTTTAATCGCTTTCCTTTGAAAATCGTGTAAATAACCCTGTCCTTTCGAATATAAGTGAATTTAAACCCTCTTGTGGTTAATGTGATTTTAGTATAGTAGGGAAAATCCAAAAATGAAAATAACAGAATTAAATCTCATCGATGTTAGTGAAATGACTTAACTGAGTTCCTAAAAGGGACAACAATGAGACACATAAGTATGTGCCACAAATTAATTTTAATTTTCAACACTATTACAAATATCTCATTATAGGTACTAGATAAATGTGTTAATTTTGCATGACGTCATTACCTACCATAAAAATGACATAATTGTGTCAAATAAAAGGTGGCTAAGAGATGTTTCAGGGATGACATGGATTATCAAGGTATTACCATTTTTCATCACAACTTAAATGGTAACTAATGTGGCCAGTATATAATAATGCTTCAATTGTGACAAATTCATACATATTTCTTCCTTTTGATTGGCTATGGCTGTGTTAGACTGGATTTGGGTCACACATTGGAGACTAAGTAATTATAATTAGTCTATCTTGAAATAAAAATGGTAGCTAATTAAGGAGTGAAACTGCCCACTGCTTGAAAAATGGTCAAAACTGGGGGTGTGTGGGGATTAGAACATAACTCGTATGAGGAAATAGGCTCGGCCTATCGACAACAGTCATCACCTTTGGTGACCAATATTTGTGCCTTACATGTTAAACCAATACTGAATGTATGTTTGTTTGTACTTGTCTATTTTTGCAGATAGATAAGTTACAAATTTTGGTCCATGACGAATTGATAGATAACGATCTCGGCGATGTCACAAACCGATACAGAGATGCATTCTCCGTACTTTACCATTGCCATAGCAACCATAAAGTACGATGAATAATCTACACTATACTTATGTAAATATTACGTAAGTGTGTATGTGTGTGTGTGTAGGGAACAGGGTATATAAGACCAGAAAATCTTAAGCCAAATTGCCAGTGTTTGCCTAGGTCTTGGCTTCCCTATACCTTTTAGGTATTTTGGCATAAACACGCAAATTGTTCTGTTGAACACCTTCTGTTATTGGTTTACTTTCCACAACGTAAGGTATTCCACAAGGCGTATTCTCCAAGTATGCGGTGTATGCGCCACATATCCAAACAGTTTTTAAGGATAAAATTTAAAATTCTAATGGTCAATGACCTGAATAAATTAATAGATTTTTAAAAAAAAGTAATAATATCAATCAACTAAATAAATGAATGAAATTGCAAACTTTTTCAGGCTGCGTGCGAATAAAATCCTTTAAGAAAAAATATACCTATGTTTTAGTTTCGCTAGGTAGGTAATAGGTATATAATACGAGTACATTTGATACAGGGTATGCGATTTACTGAATGCATACCTCTCAACACCAAAATACATTGAACTTCCTTCCTTCCTCCCGAATATGGGTGAATCTTCAAAAGTTAGGTGAAAATGAATAACATAAATAAGCTTCCTTATACTGAATTTTGTTAAGTTTGTCAAATTTTGTGGAAGTTATAATATATTTTTTATATAATTTTTTAGTTTTTTCTACACCAAAAATTGATCTTAGAAGTTATGCTGTTTATCTTCCATAATTCAGCGCATACCCAAATTCAGAGAGCACGGCACGCCACTGGCTCAAAACAGTTTGTGTTAACATCCTCTATTGGAGCTACCTTAAAAATACAGATTTATCAACTTTTTATTATTGATACCTACCACGTATATGGTGTACATGTTCCGTTTTTTCAAAATGGTACGTACGACCAATGAATTTAGCTGCTGAACTTTGAATTCATATTATCGAGAAATTACGATGACGAACGTTACGACGAATTAGTGCAATAAAAAAATCTGAAAGAGGAAATTAATTTACGTAATGGTCGCCGACAGTCTCATTTATAGATGATTATGCGTTAAAGAGCAATACCACATGTTAGCCGCATAGATTGGCAAGAAAAATAATGAGATATAAATTAATAGTTCTCTTATTAGTCGAACGAGGAATGTAGGCCTCTTAATTAAGAAGCATGAAGAAGCTAAAATGTTATATCACCACGTTTATAGTTCGGAAAAATTCGCGAAAAGAATTCGAGTAGGACTAATTTCTTATGAGATCAGATTACTTAACTTTCGATCACGTCCGATGTGTGCGTCTACGTGAAAAAAGGTTCGTGGCAACGTTTTGCTGTTTGAAGGTAAATTTTCACCGAGTAGAAATGAATTTTATTAATAATAATATTTTGGCTCAGTTGGAAAACGAACTTTGTTGATTGTTTCCTGCAGAAATGTAAATGATCTTCTTAACAACCAGGAAGCACGAGCTTAATTCGTCTTCGGATGTTGGGGAGAAAAAAAAAGTAGGTACCTACTCGTAATAAAAACAATTTCATTCATTTTAAATTACGGAATTTTCAAATTTTAAGATAACTAAATATACGTCTTACTCAAGGTTGGATATCCAATTAGCTACCCATATAACATAACGCCCATGGTCGTCTCTTTTTTGAGAAAAAACAATTGTTTGTTTCCTTTTAGGTCAATACCTATATAGGTTTTGGGATATTTTTTAAGATAATTGTTTAGTTGGTACTATCGAAAAATAGGTACATCGAGAATCGTGGATGAGAAAAAACTGTTATATCATCATTAGAATCTGAAAATATTTTCCAGTCAAGTAGGTACCTACAATGCCGAAAACAATAAAACTGTTAAATTTAAAAATATTTAAAATAAAATAAAATTATATTTGCATTATACTTCCAGAGAACTAATGTTTTCCAAGCAAAAAGTATTCCATCAGCAATTATTGGTAGTTGTAGGTATGTTAGAAACAAATGCTGCATTTAACATGACTAGCAAATGATTAGGTATACACATACTTATAGGCACTCTCAAATAATTCTCGTTAACCTGAGAAGTATTTTGAACTTCATGTTTGTAGATAAGTGTACACTACGATTTTTCTTATAAGTTAAATAAGTGGAAAACATTCAAATACTGAACTCTCAGTTTAGTGCTGGGAGAAGCAGAGATTGAATAATGAATAATGTAGTATGCTTAAGCGAAGAATTTATAAAATCTACCAAATTAATTGAAATAATATATTAAATAATTAAATTTTTGAAAAAAAAAAAAAATGAAACCGACTGCGTTTAGGAACATAAAACGTAGAACTAAAATGTTGAAAATAAGTTTTCTAGGTTTTGTAATAGTAATTTTTTATAAAATTGATTTACAACTAACGCAGTCGCTGGCACAAATATCTTTCAAGTTACATACATACATACATACATATATATATACATATATATGTGTCTATATATATATAAAATGCAAAATTTTTAAATGAAGCAATTAGATTTCATTTTACTCTGATGCAATTTGTGGTAAATTTAATATAGAATTGACAATATTCTAGTACACAGCATTGTTACATCTATTTAAAACACTGGGGAACCAATCGTTAAGAATGTTTAAATTACTTATATACCTAATGCGTTGAAAATTCTCCACTCGCCTATTGATTTCAATCCAGTATTGATTTTCATATTAATATCAAAAGCTATTTATGCCAGCAACTGCATTAGTTGTAAATCAATTTTATAAAAAATTACTATTACAAAACCTAGAAAACTTATTTTCAACATTTTAGTTCTATGTTTTATGTTCCTAAACGCAGTCGGTTTCATTTTTAATTATTTCTCAATTTTTCTGCTACAAATATTTTTTAGTGCGAATCTTTAATATCTGCCTATGTTTCTCTCGTCCCTTCAATCCTCCACAATTCGTCTTTACCTTCATAGTTTCTGATAATGATGAAATACCTAATAAAAAAAATTCAAGTGACAGGTGCTTGGTCATGTTGCAATATTTATGAAACAGCAAATTTCATTTCCAATCTATTATTTTTTCTTAATTAATACCTATTTTATTATTACTCAATAGAGAACTTTGAATTTTTTTTAAATTTTGGAATTGATTAGATCTTTAAAATTGATTTTAACTATAAAATGTTATTAAAGAGAATGTAAAAAAGAGGTATATACATTTTTTTCAGTTATTTTCATACCTATCTGACATTCTCTAAATTAATGATTCTTGATAAAAGCAAAAGTTGGACCTCACCTCAGTTTTGCTTGTATTTTTGTGTATTTATTCAGCACTTTTGCATCAATTTGGTAAGTATAATACCTCCTCACACAGTCCGTCATAATATAGACCTTGGACACAGACAAATAAAAAGCTAAATGATACCTATGATGGGATATGAAATATAATTATATATAAGTGATCAATTAAAAACCATAAGTGAGCCTATCACAGTTCATTTTTCAGTACACTTTCCTGATTGGTCAGTTTGACTGAATTTTGGAAACGGGGTATTTTTATTTTTCCTTATAAATATTAATTTGAAGCAGATATATGAACGGATTTTAAATGAGCCAATCACAGTTCATTTTTCAGTACACCTTCCTGATTGGTTGGTTATTTTGAAGGTGATATATCAACGAACTTTAAATGAGTCAATCACAGTTTGTTTTCCAACATATGCCTTCCTGATATTATTTTTCATTATAACTATTATTAAGCAGATATCAGCAGACTTTAAATGAGCCAATCCTACATACTGATGCTAATATATTACTGGGAGAAGTAGTGACACTTGAAATATTTATATAATTTTAAAAACTTTTGGGAGACCCAATCAGCATGCGTTATTTTCTTATATGTTGAATCTTGGATTGTGATTGGTTATGTTGCTTTTTGTGTTGAAAAAATCCCCAAATTTTGAATGAAAATTATGGGTCTGGTATGGGGAATTTTTCAATGTTTTTTGGCCAGTGTTATTCACCTTTAAAATACGAATTTTTTGAGACCTAAGTTATTTCATATTGGTATGATAAATATTGAATGCTGTAGAGTGGCACAAAATTTCGTTAGACTGCCAGGAACAGAGTCAAACACAATACCTCCTTCTGACTAGTCAGTAAATAGGTAGGTATCTCAGTTTTAGGTGTATTCATTCATTTTACCAATTCTTTGCACGCGTACCTTTACAGTTTCATTGATTTTTCTAAGTAGGTATAATGATTGAAAACCAGTTTACACTTTTGTTTCGAATTCATTCATCAAACTACCTACACATAACATTGCCAAATTTAAAATACCCTGCAATTTCACTTCACTTTCAACCGTAATATCCTCAAGCGTTGCAATATTTCAAAGCCAAATTCCGTGTTTTACAAGCTTAATTATAACTAGCACCTGAATGACCATACGTATTGTAATTTTTATTTTCACCTTTTGTCCGCACCACACCCTCGAGTATAAATTTCGCTATGGCTTCAGATTGCTACGCCTCTATTGTCTTAAATACAATGCACCAATCACCCAATATTTCTCTCGCTAGACCATTTTAATCACCAAAAATCAAAATAATGAACGCCATTATTGGAAAAATATTTTCGAAACATTCATTCCGCAGGCAAATGATTTTGGACCTTTTCAAGGTGCTAGACTGTAGAAAAATTTTGAGACGCCTTCGAGCCATAATACTCTCGTATAGGTAGGTACCGAATACCTACAATAAATTATCGATCATCATCTATTTTGCATAGTATACTTACACCATACGTTACTTATCTGTTTCAAATGCAATGAACGTTGACCTTGTCGGTACTAAATGTAAAATATACGTATCGTACGTTCCACTATTCTTCATCAATTTCTGTCCTGGATATTCGTCAGTATACCTATAGTCTACAATAATATATTATTATGGTATATGCTATCCATAGACGTAGTATACCTTAATGTGGTGAAGTATACCTAACCAAATTTTTTTCTTTTAGCAAATTTTTTTACCTATTTAAAACAAAAATACGTAGTTTTTTCGCAAATAGTAAAAAAAGGAAAGAGATGAAAAAATAGAGGAATGAATGATTACCAAAAATGTTATTCGAAAACGCTTCTTATGTGTAATATGTAACTGACAATCATCCAAATTCGCTTATTTTTTATGGTTCTAAAGTGTTGAAATTAAACAATTTTTCTATTTCTAGTAATGTTTTAGCTCCCATGGTTTTACCTGTCATTATTCGGCCCATATCGACATTTACTTACATAAAACACCCATTACTTACTCAGTTTTTTGAAGGTCAAGTCCAACTGATTCTTTGTCAGCTGTATAACGTGAAAATGGTGGCTCGTATGGAAATAATGTAAATAACTTTTTTCATGGAACATTACTCAATCTATATTTCAATATATCTAATTTTTATTTGGCCAATAAAAACAGAGATATCAACGAAAAACCAAATTTCGTGAATTTTGACCTCGAGTTAAGAGCACGCATGCTATCGGTGGGCACTTTTGGAAAATTATTTATAATCCTTGAATAAAGGGGTACCCAAAAATTTAGCTAGATAGATTGGCTATAATCATTCTCTACCCCCAAATAAAAAAAATATATAATTTTAAAGCAAAACAACCAGCAGATTATTTGTTTAAGTATTTGAAAAACAAACATGCAAAAAATAATAAAATTTGTTTTTCAAATTTTACGTTTACGTTTAATTAGCGATACAAATATATAAAAATTGTCTACTTCTCCCACATAAAGATTTATGAATTGCCTGATGTAATTCGGTCCCCGTAATAAAATCTTGACGAAGTTAAAAAAAACAACAACAATGACAACGCTTTTCAACAGTTTCAACAACTCGTAAAAGTTCGTTTTGTCATAAACTCGAATATATCATAAATCAGCAGTTTCACTGCATTACATGCAGCATATTCGGTTAATGATCAGGTAACTGATTATTGAACGACCCGTTTCAAGAATGTGCAGAGATACGAGATTCCTTCAGGTCACAATTATTCCCTCTCCTTCTCTCCATAAAAAGAAGAAAGTTCCAAGCTGGCCTATTGTGGCTCTGATTCTTCTCAAAATAAATAGAGGCCAAGTGCAGTGAATGTTTTGCCATGCCACAATTCCATAAATTTGATTATATTTCAACTTTCTCCGCATGAAAAAAATTAAAATTCATATTGGTGCATGCAGAGAATGACTGAAACTAGTCATTACACTCACATATGTGAATGTGAAAATAGATGCAGTTGTTTTTTAAGAAAATGCAAATTTATTCAATTTTCACGTTCGGTATAACTGGCACCGAAAGTATCCAGTTGGCTCAGATATTGTCGATCAAATAAATCGATGCTAGAGATGCACTGAAAAATAAAAATAAATACTCCAACGCAGCAGCAGCTCCTTTAGAAAGAGTAGGTTTTCAAAAACTATAAAACTAAGTAGTCACTAGAAGGTTACTAATAGATCATAATATCGAGCTATTGGTGCCAAAATTTTCCTTGAGTTATGAAACGAAAAACGTACGCACTCCCATCCCCAAGTCGTTCTACGACACCAAGATTAGTAAGTAGATTTTCAACAGAAAACCTGCTTAAAAATCACTATCCATCAATTTTATCACTCCTCGTCTTTCTGTAATCGAAGATAAACACCTTAGACTATACAATGATATCGCATAGCCAAATGCATTTCTATGAGTTCCGCAAAACCGGTTTTAATCAGAAGATTACGTCCGTTTTCATGTTACAGAATGTAAGTATAGAATTATAACAAAATTTAGAAGACGGTAAAAAAATAAGATGAAAGAAAAATTATACGTTCCACAATCGATGCTAATACTTATGCATTCATCATAAACTCAAATCACATCAAATTAAACAACCATCGTCGCGTCGTTAGAAAAATTTCTCTTTAATTTTATGCATTCGAATGTATAAATATAATATTACTATTTTTATTTGCTTACTTCTTTTTAAGAACGTGTTGATCTCATGAAACGACTTTTGGGTGGGGTTAAGAACGTTTTTAGTTTCATTACCGTAGGAAAATTTTGGCATCAAAGGTGTGACTATTATTATTTTTTTTTCAACTTTCCGCGATAGCTAAATGACATAAAATATAAATAGATACTTTCTACAAAAATAACAAAAATAATACACTTAAATTTGTGACAAACGAGTTTCTGCTGATTATTTTCATAACTATTATAGGGACTGAGTTATAGGGCGATGAAAAAGTACTGTACTTAAATGATTTAAAATCATAATAATATGTATTAATTTCTTACTGTGAATTCATTATTTCTCCAAAGGTAAATTTCAATAACTGGGGACTCCATGCATGCACAGACACGAAATATGATGAAAAGAGCATCTGATTATATGTTGATGGAAATATCAGTATGCTAATTTCTTTGGTCATCTGTACTTACCTATGTGTTTTATTTTAATTTTCTGTTTCTTAATAAGAAAATAATGAAGTACATTAAAACATTTTTTTAATTTTTCCTCCTTTCTCTCACCTGCTTAGCAGAAACTTCGTAGATAAATCATTAATGAAAATAAAAAACAAACTTTGTTCATTAAAGAATAAGCTTCTCGTCCATGGATATATTCAGTCTGTGGGTGTTTTTATTTTGTTTTGCCATTGTTTCCAATCGCTTAAGGATTTTTTTTTTAAATATCAAATTCTTTCCTCCTCGCTCCCCTTGCCTAAAACAAACTTGACCACTACATCACTGAGACACAACATTGTCTATTCAAGAATCAGTTTAGAAAAATAACCCCTCCTAGAATTTTTAAATTTGTTATTTTTTGCCATTTCAAATAGCTGACTATGTCATTGAAAAACAACATTGTTTCATTTTTGTGATTTCTTTTTTTCAGATTAGATTCTCTCTCTCCTATTTCCCTCATGCCTAAAAAGAAATTTGCAAATAAATATGTCACCGAGAAACAACTTTTTTACTTAGAATCAGCTTTCTGGTTCACAAATCTTCAGTCTGTGGATGCCTTTACTTTTTTCACCCTTATAACTAAGCCAAGGACCTGACTTACTGATTTGGTACTTCCGGTACCGCTATTTTTGTTTTTATTTTGACTATAAAAGCTTAATTTAAAACTAGTAGCTACGGAATTTAGAAAAAATATTAACTATAATCTGTTGTAATTTATGCTGCAAATTTTGGTGTGGATCGGCCGAAACGTACTTACGATACAGTTATATTTTTGATTTTTTGATTTTATTTTGGCTATAAAATGGTTAATTTTGAACCAATTCTTAGCTACGAAATTCGCAAAAACACTTACTATACTTAATTTATTGTACGGTGATAATAATGTTGGTGTGAACTGGCAGGATAGTTATTCCACAATATCCATTTTTGTTTCGATTTTGAAAGTGGTAGGTAATTGTTATAAGCTGAGCAATTTCAGGTCAACAGTTACAAAATTTGGTATAAGTACAATCAGCACTCATCAGCGATTGATTTTATACTTTTTGAAAACCTACTTTTTCTAACGGAGTTGCTGCTGCGTAAGAATTTTTTTGTTGAACTTCACTTAAATTGTATAACCTAATTATTCGTGTAATTTAACATAATGATTGTTTCATTTTCTGTTTTCATTACTTTTTTCTGTATCCTATCTCTATATATATATATTTTTATAAAGCCACTTCTGTAACGCTATCACGTGACTGACGTGACCGTAATTACAAATATATTTGGCTATGCGTATACTTCAGTTTCAGTCCAACTCTAAATTTGTTTTTCTTCATTTTGCCCCTGACTAATTGATAATTTGGACACATTTATCGTTCATCTTCATGTAAATCTGTAACTTATTGCTGGATAGCAGCATTTGGTACTCACTATAGTAATATAATAATTACTACCTAAGTATAATGCAAGCTGTCTGCGCCTATATGGATACCTATTACATTTTTCCCACGTGTGTGCCTTGAGTTCCTGTCGGTTGTACAGCATGAAAATCATATTTTAGCCTGCGTATTTAAACTATTCTGTGATTATATTATATTACGGTTTCTTATTTAACAAACGAGCGTCTGTTCTTACACTTTTTTACTTTCGAAATGCACTATACGGATGTGAACCTGTACCAGACTAGCTTTTGTTTCATGTTTGTTCAGTTGGAACAGTTTTTAATTCACCTAGTACCTAGGCATCGAATGACGGAAAGATGATCGCCTTCATGTACCTGAGATTAAAGTATCTGTGTTTGCAGCCTTTCAAAAGTTATAATTAAATTTTTTTTTTGCAACACGTATCGATAAAGTAGTCGATTAATATGTGCACCTTGATGGTAAGTATATAGAAAGGACGATTTTTAAACAATGTATAATCTAAATTCCTTATGCATCGTTCTTTACTTTATGCATGGCTTGTGCGCATGCGTTACCTACTTTATGCACCGTCTGCAAATTCCTTATGCTTCGATTTATACTTTATGCATCGGCTTGTGCGCATGCGTTACTTCATGGATACACATTTCACACTTCATCTTTATCAAATTTTTTCCATTTTTTTTTTTTGGGGGGGGGGGTTGTTGCAAAAACTAGTATGTAAAACGCCTATATGTAGTAGGTGATTGATATTTGTGTGATTTGCATTACTCGCCTTCGACTCGTGCTGCAAAAGTCACACTTGTATCAAAATCACTTACTTTATACACTTGTATCACAAATAATTATTAATTATTTGTTCGATATATTTTCAATTATATACTTCTTGTTGGTTACAAACTAATAGTTTATTGAAAATATTTATAAGACGCAAAGTCATGAAGATAATTTATAAGTCTGACTTTGAGGAAAATTGCGGTGTTAAGTAGATATATTTATTAGTAAGAGAGATCTTGAGGCAGCTCATATGACATATTATTTTATATATTTATTTATTTGTTGTGAACTATTTTTTTCATGTAAGAATTTAGCGAGACAGATGCTGGGGAGGGCTAAATCTCCATCTGGTAGATACTCGGCCCTTTAGAAAATTTTCAATTGGAGGAATTACCCAGAAAAAATACGTAAAACAAAGAGTCATTTAATTTTAATCAAGTGCAGAAAAATTGCTTTGTTATTCTACCTATGGTTTTTAATTGATTTTACCTGAAATTTGAATAACCCAACGCCACACTTTCTGTCCTTTTCTCGTAATATCACATATTTTTCAACTAACCTACTTTTTACATGATTCTTAGGCTACTTTATATCTTCACCAAAAGAATAGAATGTATCAGAAAATCACATGAATTTACTTGAAATCTATTATTTAAATAGGAATTAGATTGAGCATATTTTTCGAAAAAATTTCTGGTTTCCCTAAAATTTTATTGAAAAAAAAAAGAAAAAGTTACCAACTATAAATAGCCCACTTATTAGGTACCGTAAATCTCTGTATCTCAGCTCAGAAATGCCCTTAATTCGAGAGAAAGCTATATTTTTGCTAATTTCAAATAAAAAATGCTTCTTTGTTTCATGAATATTTATTTATTAAATTTCATACTCGGTATAGTGACTCATTTGTATAACTTCAACTGAAAATTGGAACACCATTAAATAATTATCAAAATTTATTTTTATTGACATAATAAATTTTCGTAGAATAAGTTTTTACCTCTTCCCTACCACAATATACTGGATATTGATGTAAGCCTCTCTCATCTCATGAATGACTATGGTCATGGTGTGTACTCTAGAACATTATTTTTGTCATTTTTTTGTGTCAATATTCCTGTCTTAACATTATTTTCTATCAAACTTTACCTCAAGAAAAATATTAATCTGAAATATACCTACTTGAGGAGTTTCTCGAAGGTATCTTATTTTCTTGACGTAATTTGAAAAACACACTCCTGTTACAGAGTGTTTTTTGAGAAAGTCTTCTGCACCGTAATTTCAGATACCGGATCAAAAAATACTAGCCTATACCTTAAAGTAAATGAAAAATGTTTAATAAACGTGCGTCGTTTGCGGAGCAATAGGTATGCTAAAAGCATTACGTTGAAAACGTCACTTTCAAATTGTTATTTGTCTGTATCAGCCTTCAGAACTCGCGACGATAAAAAAAATTGTCTTCGGTTTTTTTTTGAGTGTCTTGTGAGTACAGCAAAGATGATAAAAATTCTTACAGCTGGAATAAAAAAATCCAAAGAACTATTGCCCTAATTTTTCAAATTAGTTGTAAATTTAAAGAAGAAATGGTGTAAGTGAAGCGTAGAATTTTTTGTTGCAAGTGACGAGTACTATATGTCTACGTTGACAAATGATATAATTTTTGACTAACGTTTTGCTTTTTGTGTATCTACGTAGCTCCTTCAGCATTGAGAAATAGCGACACATGTTTTTTTAAATTTTTCATTTCTTTTAGGTAAGTTATAAGTAGGTACTACCTATGTCATTTGCTGTTAAAGTTCACAAGGCTTCTTAGGAAGTACCCAGTATATGTATAACTAACGCAAGAAATCTCTGCACATTCGAAAATCACTGTTCATTAGTAACAGCTTCAAATCATGTACTTATGCTTATTATCACAGGAATTAATTGAGATCTGAAATTTTACGTTTGGGCTAATTGGACTCAAGTATATAGTTGATAGGTACCTCGTAATTCCTCACAAATTATCATTTTTATGCAATTTTTGTTTCATTGAAGTTCAACTGAACTTGGCACCTACACAATGTTGTTGAATACTTTGATTTTAGATTGGTAAGGTAGATGTACTGATTACGGGGTATGTAATGGGACACCATTGTCTCTCTTAAACTATTAATGCAGTCAGCTGAAAAAAAAAACTGAAAGTAGTTAATAAGACTATTCTATTGTGCCAATCACAAAAACAGTAGAAAAAACACATCTAAAATAAATTTTTGTTCCGTCTCGTTTTTGCAGACGATTCATTTCGTCTACAAAAACATGTCGAACAAAATACAGACGACTATTATTCCTAATTCTTAGAATAATAGCTGTCTGTATGATATCTAGCTTCCCACGGACAAACACCACCAGATATGCTGATAACAAAGTGTCATCATATTTGGCAGATGTTCCATATCACACCACCTTTTTGGTCGGCCATATTTGATTGAAACAAAGAAAAACGAATGTGATGTCTTGTCTTCATTTTGAAGGCATATTCATTCCTGAACTAGAAGTCGAGTAGAAACGTTAAAGTCCATACTCGATTTTATGGATATCAGGTATCACTAATATTAAGAATTAGTAATAAGTTAAATTCTAAACTGTTTGTAATAATTGAAGTGAAATATTAATAAAAGATAATATTCAGAAATTATCTTATTTGTCGAGGTAATTTAAAAGTATTGAATTACTCTCGCAACAATTTTCTTCTCTTTTTGATTTTTAACCCTGCTCTCTTCAGTTTTTTGCAATTTTTCATAAATTTTAGAAAAAATACTAATTTATATTTCAAAATATGATCAGTATCAACTGAAAATTAAACATCTGGCTTCAGCTTCAAAGTATTATCAATTCTGAGAATTCATTTAATTTTAAGAATTTTTTTATTTTCATCACATTAAAATTGAGAGGATGAATCTAATGTTGAGTACCGATTATTCATGTTTAAAACAACAAATTAATAATGGAATCAGAATGTTGTAGGTGGCATTTGTAACCTTTGTAAGAAATAATAATTAATTTTCATAATTCTAATTTTGATGTTTTGTATAAATTTCTAGATACCTCATATTAGGAAAGGAAGTACCCCATTTTGAAAACACCTTTTGTGGAGTCATAATTTGGAGTCATTTAACAAAAAAATTCATGTAAAATCAAAGATTGGTTTCGAAGACTTTTTAACATTACAAACAATAACATTATGAACATTGATCCTGATTCCTCATAAATTTTAATTTAGAGTGATTTTTCAAATTTATGTATAATTTTAAAGTTATGTACCCCAAAGTCAGTGCGTTTACCCAATATATTACAGATTTTTCCAAAAGCGAACCATATATAGGTGAAACGTTGGTGCCAATAACTTTTTGCCATTTTCACCCAATGCAGTTAAAGATTTAGCTGCAGCATAAGTATTAAGTACATATCCTAATAATTATGCCAAATCACTAATTGACAATACGGATTTAATGTTTTTTCTATTATGTGAAAAAAACATGAAGTAGGTATACTTTAAGTAGGAAGCTAGCAAAGGCGTGACTCGTAGTAAGTATTGCAAAACTCAAGTTCATAAGAATTTGTTTACTGATATCCTTATCGACATAAACTCTCGATTTGATCGAATATTTAGACCGTTGGTTGCATCATTGTGGATAAGGAGGTAGGTGGTACTGTGTAAAATGTATTAAACCACACATTTGTTGTTACGGTTTAAACACCGTATTTTTCCAAGAAACAGCAACGTACAATATGTTTTAAAACAAACAATAAATGTATGGGCGAATTTCACCTTCGGAAAAAACGATTAAGAAGTAAGGCCTAATTACCTGTAATATTTAAGTATCATGTTCGAAGACGACATTTTAATCTCCGATTTTTAAATTCACGAATTGCAGTTCATATTTGTTATAAATAATACGCTTGAAATTTTTAATAGGAAAATTCTATACTCAAATCAGCTACCTCATTGAAATTTAAAATACTGAGATAACAAAATAGGTAATTAACTTATTTAATTGACCATAATAGAAAGTAAGTATTTTTTTAAAAGTTATGGATGGTATTAAAATTTATAACACAAATAAAATTTTTTTAAACATATGTGAAGGAGGGAGAGCTCCGAATTGAATCTCAGGGAGTTGGAGGAGGGGAAGTTTCACATGAAATATTCCTTCTTTTCAGTTACTTATTAACATATTTAATTTGTACATATATCTGTATATTTAATACAATAAGGATATTTTTATGGAAAGAACTTGTCAAAAATGGGTGGATGGATTTTTACAAATGAGATCTCATTTAAGAGGATGACCTGAAAATGTGCTATGACCCATCAAAAGTACTAAAACTCATCAGAATCTAAATCAGAGACGTTTTTAATATTCTAAGGTATTGGTCAAAGATGGGTGAATGTTACTTCATGAATGAGGTTTTAAATTAAAAAGGTTGATCTGAAGATGTGTTAAGACCATACCAGGTGTTACAAACCATCAGAATCAGAATTTCTTTTTGTAAAACACATTCTCACACACAATGTGAAAATATGAAGCTTATATTTTCCTTTGATCAAAGGAGCTACAAACCATCAGAATCCAAACCAAAATTTTTTTTTTGTAAAAAAATATATTCTCACACGCATAAAAGAATAATATGAGGATGACATTTTCCTTCGATCAAAGAAGTGCTTTGAGTGCTATTACCAATCTGAAGTACTAAAATTCATCAGAATTAGAATCAGAAATATTTTTGATATTCTAAGGTAGGTATCAGTCTAAAATCGATGAATGTATCATCATGAATGAGGTTTTAAATTAAAAAGGTTTATCTGAAAATGGGCTAAGACCCATTAAAGGTACTATAAACTATCAGTTTTGTAGTTAAAAGCTGTTAAACAATTTTTATACAAAATTCTGTTTTTAGGGGGCTGTTGAGGGGAGAGTAGTGTTAAATTTAGGAGTGGCCATGTCTCTGTTTTATGACTGCCATTACCAAACACATAAATTCTGCATAATAATTTTGCAGAAAGTTTTGAAAAAAAATGTTTTTTCTAAGTCATCACTGACACAAAGTCATTTGATTGGACTTTGTTTGCATAATCAGCAAATGGTGTATTTTCAAGAAGGAAACGAGGAACGTGTTGCAGTAGATCCTAAAAAAAAAAAAATTATAGGCCTTTTTCCACTTGAACACTATTGATGAATGATCAAAATTACTGCTTTATTTGGAAATTCCACAACATTATGTGTGGCATGACAAACAAAAACTTTGGTCTCAGTGTCAAAGAGGAATTCAAAAAACAGTGATAAGACTCTAAACAACATCTCCAAAGAACAGAGAACTCTTCCATTTGCATCTATTATTGCTGCATGTGCCTGGTCTAACAAGCTTCCAGTATGGGCGAACTTAAAATGGAGTCACCCATGATTCATTTGTAGAAGCAGCACAAGTATGAAGAATTGCTATAAATGAAAATGAATGGCATAAAACACTTATGGACACTGCAGTTGTACAAACACCAAATCAGCTTAGACAACTTTATGGATTCATATATGAATGGCCTTGACTTCACCCATTCAAATTCCACTTATGTGAAGACATTTTGCAGAATTTTGATGAAATAATTGCATAATAACTGAAGACTGAATTTAATCAAGTTTTATTAATCTATAATGCAAATTGTGAAGAACGAGGGTTATTAGTTCCAACATTTATAATGAGAAACACCCGTTAACATGATGTTAGAAAACAAGAAGAGATTTTATGTCAAATTTATGACAGTGAAAATGACAAACAACGTCAAATTATGATTTCTGTTGTCAATGCTGTAACATCACTATCATATGAACAAAGTGTTTTCTGCCTTACCTCATATGTAGGGTGTGGTTAAACACTTAAGCAAAAGGAAATATCATCGCAACTGAGGTCACTTAACCTTTGTTGCTTGGCATGTTCATACAGTGGTATAGCTGCAAGTTTATTTCAAGATGGTGAAACAATTCATATTGCAATTAGGCTGAACAGTGTAGAAGCAGACTTATTACCCAGAACTTCTCTGATTATCATTTAGGAGATTTCAATGTGTCCTGTTTATGCATTAAATGTTATAAATAGACTTCTCCGGAATACAGCCCCAGTGGAGAACAGAAACACAATGTTTGGTGGAAAATCATACTACTTTATGGCAATTTCCATCAAACCCTGCCATTTATTCCACATGCAGGAGAAATGTGTGAAATCTTTTCAACAGTGGCCACAAATCAAGCAATTCTCATTAACCATAAACATGCATGCTCTGCCAAGTGACACTGAATTTGTTGTATTTCTCAAAGAAGTAGAAAATGGATCATTAAAATTGCATCCAGAACTTGGAGATCATATTATTGAAATATGAGAACAAATTTTTGGAAAGGGTTCAGTCACTGTAGAAACATATGGCAATGTTAATGACATTTTACTTTCCTCATCAATTAACTGATAAAGCAATTCCAAACACAGTCTGGCTATTAACAACAAAATTATAGAGCAAATGCCTAAAGATGCTAAAACTTTTCAGTGTAGTCAGTATTGTGACTGATGATAACAATGTCCAAAATTAATTTCCTACAAAGTTTCTCAAGAGCCTAATGGTATTTGGGCTGCCTCCACACAAATTGGTATCAAAATAAAATGCTGTTATTATTTTTATACACAATCTAAGCACAAAAATTTCCCTCATTAATGGAATACGAATGAGAGTCAAACGTATGCAGGGGTATTCAATAGATTGTGAAGTATTAACAGGTACATCAGCTAATACTTGCATTCTCATTCCTAGCATACCACTATGCCCATCTGAGATTGTTCTGCTATTTGCTCTATAATGGCTATAATTTCCTATTATTCTAGCTTTTGCCATGACAATAAATAAAGCCTCAGGGCCAGTTTCTAAATAAAGATAGTGTCTATCTGACAAAGCCAGTATTTGCACATGGACAGTTGAATGAGCAACAAGTAGTGCGTGTTCATTCGAAGGACTGAAAATTTATATATCTGAAACTAAAGAACAATACTATTTACAAAATACAGAGTATCTTCTATAATGAAATTATTGAATTCCTAGTTATTTAGTGTTAGTACCTATATTGTTTATGTTTTTCTTTGCTTTCTAAAAAATTAATTTTGTTATAATTTTTTATTTAAATAAGTTTAAATCTTTAAAGAATATAATTATGCTGTGATTGAACTTATATAATATGTTACCAATAACAAGTTTTTTTTAAATAGAGTACGGGAAAAATATATAACGTACCTACCTATTTAATGTTAATTTAATCTTAGTAGTGTTTATATTTTACTCTCTACTTTTTAAGAAATTTATTTTATTTTCATTTTCTATTTATATACTTAAAGTGATTAAACTTATTTAATGTTACCTTTAACAGTATGTATATATATTTATTATTTTTTTAAAATAGGTACCATAATTGTTTATTATGTAACCTTTCTATTTCATATTAAATTATTATTTAATACTATTCATGCTTTGTCACTTCAATTTTCAACAAATTTATTTCGTTCTCATTATACACTGTATTAATGATGATACAAATAAACTTGCATCTTCAAGTTTGCTATAATTGCTCGATTTTCGAGCAACGAATTGCTAGTCTTTATAATTGCAATTAAAGGTGTGGTGTCTCAAAATGCTAATTAATACTGAAGTGACAATAAAATTCGTATTAAATTTTTATCATTCTCAAGAAACCCACCCATTCAATCAGTCAGTATAATATAAGTATACCTACTGTAGCAGAATTCACTTAGTTGCCATAAATTTACAAAATTGAAAATATCTTGCATATTCAAATCCTCAGCTAATATGAACAACCAACAATATACCGTCTAACTTCAATCCGCTCAAATGCCCCTATAACCAGAGATAAGGACATTTTGATAATCCTTATAATATTACATCGTATGGTACAAATAATAATAAACTTTTGTAGATATTTTTTTGACAAAAATAAATTTCAAGAATACGGTTCTGATGATCAGGATCGATGTAGTGGGAGATGGTATCTCGAATGATCTTTCAGAATTTAACAATAACACTGTTCATCAAATAAAAAATAATGGAGAAAAATTGCTAAGATGAAACAACCGGTCGTACATTGCCAACAAAACTTTCTTGTTTGCTCTATTATACATATTTGTAATCGAGAAATGACGTAAATGCCAATAGAAAGATAAATTAAAGTGCAGTACAAGGAGGTGAATTAGCAGCCCTTCATCTTAGAAAAAAATAGCTGGAAAAACCTAAAGTAATCTGATCTTCTTATGTTATTAGACTGATTAAATTCCTGAGGTAAGTCCCTACGCTTTAACTGCATTGCACATCTAATCAAATCTTACAAAATTACAACCATTCATATGGATGGTCTCAATTTACTATTGCACTTGAAACGATTCACGAGGAAAATAAATGGGAATGAATTATAAGGGGACGAGTTTTGAATGTAATGTATTTAATCGATTAATAATTCGAAGATCATTTAATGTTGTTATTCAAGCTGATCAAAAAGAGTACCTATTACAGCAGTCTACCTTCTTAGTTAAGCATAGACGAATTTAGAATGATTCTAGGAAGATTGAGCCCCACCAAAAATAAAAATAGCCCCCGCAATTGATAATAGGAAAATATAGAAATTTTGTAATCTCGTTCAAAACGAACATTAAAATTAGACCGCATCAGAAACTTGCCCTCTCTCAAAGACGAACCTTTTTTTTTAAGAAAACTCTACACACATAGCCTAAGGATTTAACTTTTATATCTTAAACCAAGAAATACTTTTATTCAAACTCTCATAATAAAATTAAGATTGTTTCCCAACTCCACATCGAGATCAATAGGTTTCAAGACTCTGAGAAAAATGGGTTCCTTACAGAACTTAATAAAAATGTATAAACGAAATGAAACAAAAATCTTGTGTAAGTAGGAGTAAGAATTAATGATTTTAACTGCATAGTTACTAACCAGAGTACCACAAATACTTATTACGTTTATTTTATTTTATTTTATTTATTTATTTTATTTATTTATTTATTTATTTATTTATTATTTTATTTATTATTTTATTTATTGAGGGATATAAAGTAGCACGTTAGGCAAAGATTTAGGCTATGTTCGTTTAGCCTAATGGATTTTTGAATCTGATTTGAATTCGATTCTGGATATTCCATTTGGATTAATGTAGATTCAAAACAGATTATCTGATGACTATTTCCGTTTGTTTTGTAGAATATCTAGTTTCTTGCCCTACATTTAAGCCCATTGACAATAATGAGAATTCTTTCTTCTCAAATAACTGAGTTAAATGAACAAAACATATGTGGAATACCTTGTTGTGAGAGATATTCACACTAGAAGGTCTTCAACAGTATTTGCGTGTTCTGCCACTTCATACGATTAAGTATGGGAGAGCCAAATCCTCGGCGAACACTGGCAATTTTTGAGCCGGTTCTGAGAGTTTATATACCGGATTTGGTACATGCACACAGACACACATGCATACGTATGTATACGTAATTATGTTATGCGTTACGTCGTTTCTTGTCTCCGTTGAGATGATAAGAAACAACGCAGTGCGTTTGGTACCGGGTCGTGACATTACCGAGATCGTTATCAGGTAATTGATCTCGACTCGTACAATGTATCTTACCTGTATGTACGTACAGGTACGAACATACAAACGCACCAGTGTAAATTCGTTTAACGTCATAGAGACGATTATTGCCAGCCTTTGGGCGGCGACTGTCGTTGAGGGGTGCGAGCCCCTATAACCTCATACGAGTAATGTCCCCACAACATATTATAATTATCAATTCATAAAACACAACAAACACGAATTTCATAGATTAAAATAAGGTTAAAAATTGTACCTATCTTTCCATAGGAGATGGATATTACTTCTCAAAAATGGTACAACTTTTCATTTTACGTGCGTTAATCTCCATTATATTTAATATTTTATGGTTTTAAAAAAATACATGCAAAAAATTCAGAATCTAGAATCCGATTTATGAATTCAAGCCAAAATCCGGCCTTAACGAACATAACTAAAGCCTCAACGCTTCTGAATTTTTAGAACTTTATACCAAAAGGAAAGCCTAGCTCTTATTCTTTTTGAAACAAAAATCAGACAAAACAAAAAATTCATAAATAGGTAACAATAATATATATTAATGAAATCATATAGCAGCCGACCTTAATGTTAAATTACAAAAAAGAAAATCCTCATCCTCTCTTTAGATGTTTTGGATATAAAGAAGAGTACTGGATGTAAGCATAATTAAAAGGGATAATGGGGCCTCAAAACTGATTTACACCATGACGGACCCAAGTTTTTTTTTGGAAGGGGGTTCTGAAATGTAACAAAGTGTACAGCATTGATTTTTCTTCATTTCTTCCTTTAAAACAGGGATTTTTCAGGGATTGTGTACTTTTTTATTATTTCGATGTGGTTGACCTCCAAAACCTCTACGGATGTGTCATTGATTTGAATACTAAAAAACGCCAGCTACTTTCTATAAAATCTTCTTTGGTACAAACAGGTTAGTCAATGCACACGATGGAGAACTTGAATTTTCAAATCACCAATACTAATTAATTTTATACACGATGGTAAAAATACTGCAGTCGCAAAAAATATACAGCAATAAAATTTAGTTTTAAATCGAGTTTTCGCAATCTCATAATTTTTGATTTCACTTTAAGGAAAAAATATCCGTTACAAACGACCCAGATCATTGGTCAGTTAAGTATTTTATTGACTATCCAATTTGAATTTGTTTTTCAACAATTATATTTTTATGTGACGGTAATAATCGATTTTATAGATCAATTCTTGATCAAATTTTAGAGATCGACTCAAAGCGGTCGAGTTGAGCTATTCACATTTGAATTACCTTACTTCGTCATTAAAGCCATGATCAGTGATTGCTGAATGAGACATTTATTTTGATTGAAAAAAAAAAAAAATTATAAAAATTGCGATACACGTGAATGTACTTTTCATTGAGACATTTTATTTGGAGTATAATTTTGGTCCGGTAATTTAAGTTACTCTATGTAGTTCTTCTTGAGTTTCTATTTGTAGAAACTTAGTAGTAATCGATGGTTTAAGTTTGTAACCCGTTAAAAGTAAGTAGCGGTTTTAAATTCAAGGATGAGTGTTCAAAATTTCAAAGAACATTTGCAAGTAATTGTGAAGAACAAGATATTACGATACCTAGTTAATTTATGACACTGCCTGAATAGGACCCATTAGAAAGAACCTATTCAGTTAAAATAATTCTCAACGTAGAATTTAAATTTTAGGCTCACTTTCTTTCTGTTATTTTTTGTATCTCCTATCAGTACCCACATTATTCTACATTAAAAAGTGCGTGAAATTAATATTCTTCACAAAAACAGGCCAATCTCTCATATTTTCCATATTCATTGAAATGTTAATTTTGAAACTACAGAAACATTATATATGATTAAATGGACTTTGAATTTTGATCCTATCGTCCACCCCCTCCACAGTCATAAATTGTAAAATAGTACTAAATAACTGATATTTTATTTCACGTCAGTACCTACCCAAAGACACCCAATGAGAGCTAATAATGAACAGAATTACCAAAATACATTTTTGTAATTAGAAAGTACGAGACATGAAACATCTATGAGAAAACAATCACCAACTCCAAATATTATGACCTGGTTATAAATTTAACATTATGCAGTAAAATCAAAGCATAAATATGCAAGAAGTCTGTTACACGTCTAATAAAATAATAATAGTAGTAGTAGTAGTAATAATAATTAATAATAATAATAATAATAATAATAATTTGTGGAATACCTTACACCTTGGAAGATATTCTGACAACAGAAGGTTTTCTACAGTTTAGCATGTTCACCACATATCGTACACAAGGTATGGGGGAGCCAAGACCTTAGTGAACATTGGCGATTTTGTAGTCAATTTTGTAGACACATACATAAAGAATATGTACATATGTGTGTAATGACTAATTGCTACATATTTTACCGTTGCTATGGCTACTTGTAAAATATGGCAAGTGCACTGAAAAGATGGATTGTGACATCATCTAAGATGTAATTAATCGATTCATCAAATCCAAATATTATGTTATACTTGTAATGTTTTGCAAGTACGTATATACAAATGTATAGTGTCTTTTACATGCAGTGCACAAATTTGGTCATCTTACAATGACAATTGTTGTGGAGAGGCCAA
Organism: Ericerus pela; assembly: GCA_011428145.1. NCBI lineage: Eukaryota > Metazoa > Arthropoda > Insecta > Hemiptera > Coccidae > Ericerus > Ericerus pela. The sequence goes on from WOFM01000349.1 coordinate 701,795, forward strand.
GCTTCTAACCTCTTACGAGTAGACCAATCCCCACAATAATGATAATAATAAAAAATTACTGAATAAACAAAGAAAAAAAATTACCAAAATTTTATTCAGTAGTTCTCCAGAAATTCATGGACAACATACAAATATACCTTTTTTTTTAATAACTAAAAAACTATCTCATAGATTCTGAGAAAACAAACTATAGGACAAAAATTGATCACCTCTTATAACTGAAAAAAAAAAAAAAAAAATCAAAATCGGTCCAGTACTTCTTCAGAAATTCACGGACAAACATACACACATACATACGAGTCAGAATCTACTTTTTTTTTTTCCAGATCAGTTAATAAAAAAACGTGGACAATAACGTTGCCATTTTAAGATAATCCAGAAATACCCGACCCATAATGGTGTTACACGAATTAAAAGTCCTAAAAATGGGTTCTGAGTCACCTCCATCGACACTAATAAGAAAAATATGCTCGAGTTCGCGGACCTTCTCAGCCTAAGTTGAATAATGAAATCGAGACAATTTCACCGAAGTCCCAGTAATTAATGGAAAGTCTGCAATTACTGTGACACGCACACACGCACACACGCACAAACGCACACACACCCACACATGGAAACATGGAATACATTTATTAGTCTCAAATTTTGAGAACCACTGCACCGATACAAATATTTAACCAGAAGGTCTGAAACGATCAAATATTACACAATATATTATCGGCAATCAATGGCTTGTCTTTCAACATTATTTTGTTTTGCCAAATTACAAACGACATATAGGTATAGGTACAGCAGTCCGACAATCTTTTATACCTTTTTCCTCGTGTTTCATTTCTACGTTAGTTCTGTCTCTTCTATAGTCTCTCCGTTTGTTTTCCTTTCTTCTTCTCTCACACGGAGGGCCATTCATAGCACAGCTTCCACCGCTCAGTCGAATAATGCAACCGTTTCGCGACAAATATAAAACCATTAAAAATTGTGTTCTGCAACAAAATGAACGTCGATCGACGAGTGTTATCCTCAATGGAAATCAATTCAGGTGGCCACCGTTGAGACGAATTCCGAGGGTATTGTTGGGTTAAATGACAATTCGTAAATAAATACTGACTAATCGTCAAGAAGAATTGAAGGCTACTACTTGGATTTATTGAATTCTTATTATGCATGAAGAATAGTTTTGTACACAGGCATTAAATATTTGACAAAGCAAAAAAGTGGAAATAGGTAGGTGTAGCAATATTGCAAGACCAAATCAGAATAATAAATAAGAATTTGGGAATTAATTGCCCTCCTAAATATGGAGGGTGATGGGAGAAATGTTTTATAATTAAAGAGAAAATTCTGCGAAAATTTATTTTTAGTGCCATTTATTCGATCAAATCGTAATTCGTAAAAAAGATAGCTCCACAGTCCACAAGCCTGACGTAAATATATGAAAAGTCACAAATTTGATCTCCAAATATAATTCAAAAGGGAAATGCATTAATTTTCTTGTAACTGACGTTTATGGTAAATGTCTCAAAGAGTTATATGAAAAAAAAATCTATGAATTAAAGACATTCGGGTGACTCTTGAAATTCAATTCTAAGAGCCCAAAGTCTTTTGCGATTTGAGTTGAAAATTCCAGATTATTTGCTTGACATTCTATATGTTTCAGGGCAGCTAAACGAAAAATAAGGAAACATTTCAAAGTAAATAAGTACTTAACTTGTATAGGCTGGAAAACGTGAAAGTTTTCAATGTAAATATAATTTTAGGAAAACACAATGGTAGTCGATTATAAAATAAAAATACCTAAGAAGAAAACTACCGAAATTTAGCAGATTTTAATGTTATAAAATTTAAAAAATTTTGTTTTTACCTCATAACATAGAATTATACGTTATATTTAATTAAAAAACAAAGTTTGAGGTAAAATCTAATTCACATTTACTGAAAATTAAAACGACAGAATCGATTGGAAGTATGAAATTTATTATTTTGAAACACCCAACCGAAAAGTAAGGAATTAAAAATACGACGTGAAAAAATGCAAGTTGACTTCCTTGTACGGCTAAATTTTAACATTCGAAATGTTTAACCTGAGGTACATATCATAGAAAGATGACGTCATATACAACGAAAAGTGAAAATAAAGTTTGCAATAGAAAGTGAAAAAAACGAACTTTACAATAAAAAGTGAAAGTTTGCAACTAAAACTGAAAAAAATGTCAGAAATCCCACAAAAAAGTTTCATAGGTATCTATCGTATATATTCAAAATCAAATACGCCAAATCCAAGGTGTTTGAAATAAGATACTATATATGTACCTACAAATAGAAAAACTAGGTAATCCATTTTTAAGCCCCCATCATATAGGATAGTAGGCCTAACAAAAAATGAAAACAAAAAATCATGATCACGAATTACTTTTACGTGGGGATAGCGTTTATTTAACAAAATAAAAATTAAATACAAAAATAATTTTCAATGTATCTTCGACTGTGCAAGAAATGCCAATCATGTAAATTTTTTACTAGATATAATCAGTTAGTTTTTCTTCGGGTAAAAAAATAAAAAACTAAACCGATAATATCATTAATAAATATCTATACTTTCATTTCATTAAAATTGATTTGTTTTCGGCGAGTACCTAACCATTTTATGTGGTAGGAGAAAAGTTGAAAATTAACAAAAGAGAGTAAAATATTATCAATGAATTCAAGAAAAGTTAATTGTTTTATTCATCATAAATTTTTTTCGTGTGATGTGGAGAAGGGCGTTGCAAACTTAATTTTTGGTTAAAAAAAGTAAAATTATTAATATTATTATTTGGTTCTAACAAAAATTTTTTTCATTAATTTGTTTAACAGAGAGGATGGTTGGCAAAAATAGGGGGTAACACGCGTGTTAATTATAGGTAATTGCTAATCGTATGATTTATATCCGCTTGTTTCACACTCGTAGCAAAATCACTTACTTTTCGCACTTGTATCCCAAATAACTATTTTAAAAGAAAATTATTGTGTTACTTAAATTTCTGCTTTATATATATTTTAGTGTGTGGATCTGAACTGATTTTATTTTAGTTTTTTAGGTATTAACTAAACATTTCAGACTTGGATTGTCATATTATTTCCATTGATTAACATCATAAAGTAGGTAGGTAGTAGGTACCTGTACCTATACCTGTACACATTGTTTAAGTGCATGCCGATAGGTTACAGATTGCGTTCCACCTTTTTCATTTTTAAAATTATTGTTTCTCTTCACTGCACATTGAGTTTTTTTTAATAAAAAATTTTAACAATTCAGATTAACAAACCTATAACATGCAAAAATACCAACAAAATATATGATTCTTGTAGGTTGCCAGCGTGGGGAATCATCGAACTGACAACCTACAGGTTGAAAATATCAACGAAGCTACCACACAGCTACGATGCCGCCAATAACCGATGAAGGTGCGGTCGTTTATATTCTCAAACCCACAACCACTCCCCTCTAATGCTGCAGATGCGGTTTCAGCAGGACAGCACCCAGAGGGTGGAGCTAGACTGCTTCTAAATGAGGAAAGTAGCAAACCCGCAATGCAGGCTTACCCCATTATGGCTCATCCCACTCTGTGGAGAGGATGTGTGAACAAACGAGAGGTGCGCTTTACGTCACATTGGGATCACCATTGTGGCTGTAGTGCGGGTACAGCTTTACCCACACAGGTACAAAAATTGTGCACATCCAAACATCCCCCCTCAAATGTGGCAAAGATAGCCAATCTCTTCTAGTTAAGATACAGCTTCGCAACAGATGGGTAACTAATGCTAGACAAGCGTCGCGTATATACGCGATGCATCGATGCATCATGCGCATTATTGGCAAGTACCTAAGGCTTAGGTACTTGCCTATGTCACTTAGCCACCTATATAGGTGATCATGTATATAGGCAAGTAATTTATATTTTTTTATCTCCGTTGGACGATGAGTTTTCAGCTATGGTGGCAAGCCGTAGCCGAGTCTGTCAAAATAGAGCCAAGCCCTAGGTGGAGGAATAAGGGATGATGTCCCCACAGTTTTCAAATTAATGTTTTTTTTTTCAGAATTCATTTTTTTTTTTTTTCAAATCATATTTGCCAACAGTGTTACCTGTATGATGACATGCCGTTGGATTCATTTGTTTCATCTAAGCCTACTTGAAACTAAACTTAGTATTTCTCTTGGACTTCACTGCGCATTAGAGAAATAAATCAGAATTATTTAATTTCAATTTAATTACACCAAATATAATTTAAACCCAATTACCTTTAGAGAGGAATCTGCTAACTTGAGGTGAATATTTGATTTAAAGTTGACCCTCGGTCAAAAATGATTCAGAAAAAATGTTTAAATTGTCTCAGATTGTTTTGAATTACGATGGATTTCTACGCCTTACAATGAAAATGGTTCTCTCATTTTTGTGTTCAACCGTCGACGTTAATATTTTTGTTTTTCATCGAAGATGCTGGAACACATGGGTTACCTGCTTTATAATTTATATACGTAACGATATTATTAGTATCGTACAAATAAAATGTTCAACACAAGTTTATATAAGTGTCTCTTAATATAATAAGAAATATAGATTAAAAAACTAGTTTTTAATAAATACCCTTTTTATAATTTGAGAAAAAAAAAATTCCTCTCCCTAATCGGGTTACGACATAAGGCATTTTAAATGAAAGTACAAGTTACTACTATGACACCAAAATCATGGATTTAGCAAGTGATGAATTTTATGTTGAAAAAGCAAGCAATTGATAAGACGTGATAACCGATAATAATTTTTTACTCTCTCAAAAAACACTGCACTTGCAAAATGACACAAATTAAGACGGACGTGTACATTTGTGTGATAAATCCGTAATTCGTAGATATACTTATTTTAAAATAACAAGACAAAAATACCGACAAAAGAGAGAAACAATTGATAAAAATGGATATGTGTGTATGCGTGTATGTGTGTATGTGTGAATGTGTCACAACATGTAAAAGCAGCGCTGAAGTTGGTCATCTGGTGTACTTGAACAAATTGAGTGAGTAGAATAAAAGTGTAAAAAATATGTTCAGCGCATAAAATATGTATAAGCCGTAAATGTGTGATTATCAAATTACAGTAAGTACACGAATGAGTGAATTACATTTACAAGAAATATGATATTACATTAGATCAGAGCTGTGGGAGATTATTGTGTTGAAAGGAAAGGAGCAAAATGACATACAGAAAGTAGGAATATGATGAATATGTAATTATAGACAGTTCGCGAGAACATACAATAGAGTTATTTTCCAAAAAACGTGTGTATTAAGGAAATTTCTGATTTGGAATAAATATGAACATGTAGGAATACTTCTGAATTTTCAGACTGGAGTGTGTATTCTAGGAATCTGAAGGTGATGAGAATATTATTTGAGATTATGGAAATAATTGCCAAATACATAGAAAATTTGTGACTGTATTTTAGAGGATATTTGGCTACATTTCTAAGTCCTATAATTATTATCGTGACAACATGAATAATCATAAATTTTGTTTCACTATCCTAAAATAAACTTTCATGTATTCCACAAGAATTTTTTCAGGTATTTTATTTAGTATTTTAGTCCCTTAAATTACTCTTATAGGTGTATTCATAATATAAAGTCTGTATCTACATTTGCAGTAGGTATGAGAAAACTACTCTTTATTGAGAGAAAACATTAGCTCTCACCATGGCCGGCAAGTTTTGTGTAGCGTGTATAGCGATTGCTACACATGAGAAATTTCCAAGTGGTTTTTGCTACACATGGGAAATAATTATGTTTACACACAATTACTTATTCTACTTGACAAAAAAAATGTTGAATCATCCGAAAAAGCACATTCAGTTTAAGTGAAACTAAAACTAAGAATATGTTACTTCGTAAATAAGATGTCCAATAAACCTAATATTATAATACATGTTCGTATCTGAAAAAAGTCAAATTTTCTTTGTTCTGTGTAAAATTTGCATCAAAAAAAATTTTTTTTTTCGCTACACATGGGATAATGAAAAGTTGCCGACTCTGGCTCTCGCTATAAGATGCGAAAATTGAGCAATATTATAGATTCAAAATGGAATCGTTTAAAATTTCATCAGGTCGGAGGGGGGGTTTAAGATTTTCAAAGATAAGTATGACAAAAATCTTTCGAATTTTCGGTTTTCATATACAGTATATAGATGCAATTTAAGTACAATTTTCAGTCGTACAAAGTTGGTAAAATAGATTTATTCAATCATAATCCATTTCAACAGGGCTAAGCTAAGCTTCAGCCCCGTCTATAACAATACAACTTTTCTGACTGTAAAATTAACAGTAACACGTTAATTAAATCGGAAATCAAGCCTTAAATATTTGTCTCGAGAACATAATCTCTAGAATGCACCGTTGCCAACGACACGATAGTTATGTTGTCTAAATTAAATACTCACTCTACCCTTTACCGATACCTATAAATCTACTGTTGGACTATTAGTATAGGTACAATTTAAATGACTTACCCCGAAACATTTTTCAAATTCATTTTGAGCATAATTTCGAAGTTCGTTGAAGTAAAATTGTTATCTCTTTTGAAAGAACAAAAAATAAAAAAAATTGGAATTTTTAAAAAATTACGAACAACCCAAAAACAATGAGCACATACAGTATATACGTTCTCTATCCACAGTGTATAACTAAGCATTGAAAGCTATGCGTACGATTTCAATGAGAATTCTTCCATTACAACCGTAAAGTATCGCACCGAATACAAAATATTCGACGGAAAAATATGCTTTTTACTTCCTCATTCGCAGATCCGCCGGTAGTGTTACGTCTTTTCATCAATTTACCGACACTCCCTCAACAATTTGATCAAGTCCATCCACTCGTCAACACAGCACTCTTCCTCACATCCGTATTTTTGAAAGCTGCAGGCACATCGTCAACAACTAAATACGAAAAAATATTGGCATCATTGAACTTGCAGAATGTCATTCACCTTGACTCGACATTAATATTATTGGCCTAGGTACTTGGATACATCGTACGTAGGCACATTTATTTGTTAAGGTTATGTTTACCAGATATTAGGACGTTTTTTCATTGTAGTCGTTCATCAGACATAGGTACATGATCTGGACCATTAATTTTGCATTCCATTTTTCGTCTGCTGGCTCTGCAGAAATTATAATTATCGATTCCTGCTATTCTGCACGATTTTAATAGGTAATACGTCTGTCAATCGTGAATGAAAAAAAATTTAGAATTGAACCACTAGTTGCGATTGTATCGGGTGGCTTTTAAGTAGATTTTTGAACAAAATTGAGTTATTAAAATTTCTTGAGCATTCGGACCAAGAAGGGGAAGTGGGTACGTTTTTCGTTTCATGATCTTCCGAGCATTTTGGCGCCATTTTTGAAAATTCTTCTTTTTTTTTGAAATATGTACACTCTTTTGCGTTGAGTCCATTTCCAGGCGTAATTTTAATCGGATGGTTTCGAAATTCGAAACACGTATTCGGATTCACTTAAGGAAGAACCATATTTTTTTGGTTCGGATCGGACTCATGGTCCATCCGGTAAGTCAGTTTATATGCATTTTTATTGAACAGCGTACAGGTCGTAATTTTCAATCGGTAAACCTGAAATTTGATAGGCTAAAGACGATATCCACCAATTTTGGTGCGGATAGTTCACACAGTACATCTGGTAGGGGCGATTTTTTTTGGATTTTTAGCAGATTAATGGCTCTAAAAAACTAATTTTCAAGCTATATTCATAAAATTTAGTACAGGTATTGAATTGAAATATATCTAAAATACTTCTGAATTTGGTTCTTATTGGCCTATTATGGTTTATTCCCTGGGGCTGTTGGTGGTGTTAAATTTTTATGTTATCTCAATAAAAGTTGCAATTTTCTTTCAATAGTTACGAAATTTGGTACAAACTGTACCTTCGGCAGACCAACCCTTTTTACAGCAGTTGTTTTTCTTCGGCGTTTGTTATTTTTCATAATTTTTCAATGAAAATTCATTTTTTCCTCTCACTTTTTGCAAGTTTTATATGAGGGAAATTTATTGAAAAATTCCATGGCCATACTCACAAACAATTTCCCATTATAAGCGCAACTACTTTTAAGTATTTCCGCCCGGTTTGTTTCTCAAATGGAAAATTTCGTTAAAATCTCAGTTTCACGTCACATTCGTTTCAATAACTAAATTAGAGTTAGAGGAGACGGGGGATTAAAACACGTGCAGTAATTATAATTATGACGATAGTATAGTCATAAATAAAAAGAAAAAAAAATATAGTACCTAAGTAGCCTGTTTCTACGAAATTCAGTTAATGATATCTTCAAGTAGGAAAATATAGGAAGAAAATAGGCAATAAATGGTACTTTATGTCTGTTTCCAATTTTTTTTTTTTTACGTAATCAAAAGAATGTGAACAGAAAATATGAAACTGTTATTAATTAGCGAAGACAAAATGATTTGTAGCTTAAAAATCAACAACTGGTTGTAGATATAAAACTCTTTAATTTGTTATAATACCTATTTTAGATATTTGTTTGATAGGTACCCAGTATCTACTTACATGGTGTCCAATGAAATTGCCTGAAGTATATTCTAAAAAGCATCCGCAAACACTGACCACCAACCGAGTACATTGTGGAAAACGAGATGGAAGATATAATAACTTGGAAAAATACCGAAATCATACGTTGAAAGAAAATCATTTTTTGAAATTTTATTACAAGTCAAAGATACAAAGTCAGTTTTCTCCTTGTCTCTCCCAAATTTTAATGACTTGAAAGTAAAAACAAAAAAAAAAAACATGCACAGGCAAAACTTTCTTTTCAAACATTTTTTTTTTATAGTCTAAGTTTAAATTTTGAAGTTTGAAAAAATATTTAATAAAAAATATATTATAATAATTTCTTTCATAAATCTTTTGGACTTTTAGATTATAAAATGTAAACTTCAACTTTGTTTCCTCATAACTGCCTATTGGGTTGATAAAATTTGACGAAATTAAGCTCAATTGTCGTGGCATTATCATCGGAGTGTTTTAAGACCTCATTCGTAATTACATCTTTGATCACAGTTCTCGATATATTCAACTTTGAATGATGGTCTGAAAAAATTTCGCGTTAGGAACATCGTTGAATCGATGAAAAAATAAGAGATTAAAATTTATCAGTATTCAACAAAACAAATTTTTTCAAATTTCGAATTTATGAAGAATTTTTATCATATTTTCCTAATTTTTGTTGAATGTAATACTGTACAAAAATTAAACCTTTTTTTCTTAATTTTTATAATTGTACTAAGAAGCAAGGTCGTCAGATTTCAACTACATTCAATTTTTAGGAGCATTTTCAATTAAAAATTCGAAGAAATTTTTCAAAATTTAAAATCAACGGTACAAAAAGGTGTGAATGTTGCTGCTTTTGCCGGAGCTTAACGTTACTAATGAGAGATCAAAAAATGGAAATGGGAGGTATATAAAAGCGGCGTTGTCGGCTTGAAAAACACTGGATCAGCGATCAAAATTAAACTCGACCAGAATAATGCGTTTCCTATAAAAATTTGGCAACCAAAAATAACCACGATCAAAAACTTTTGACGCACAAGTCATTTAAAATTATGCGTGCTATCGTTACAATTAACGCACTAAGACACGAAGGTTTCAATACAAAGCATCAGCGTCAAGCGTAAAGATTTCTTGTCTGATAGAGTGATAAAATATTTATAGTCATAAAAAAACAACTCGTAAGTGTAATAATATTATTATAACTTCTCCTCTCTTTCTGTTTGAGAAAATGTTATGTTTTCAATCTGTTATACGCAACTCTTTCGGAATGTCTACAAATTAGTGTTGAAAAAATGTAAAGATAAAATTAAACCAAGTTGTAAAAATGTGAAACCAATGAAAGCAAATAACTATACCTACATGAATACCTATGTAGGTAGGCTATATTAATATAAATAGTTAGTAATTTTTATCAGTACTGGTGTAACCAAAAATAAACTCTTACAATTTCTGTTTGGACGCATTAAAAGATTACAGAAGGCTCATAGTAGCGATCCACTGGGGAAGAACTACCAAAAAAAAAATATTTCATCGATCAAATAATAAAGTAGCCTAAAATACACTGATGAAAAATAATCTAAATTGAAAAAATGTGAAGATTGTTTTTAAAGAGCTGAAGACCTTCTTCCTCACCATTAATATCAGAAAAAATATTGAGTGGGCCAATAAGAATCTATTTGTTAGGAGAGCAGTTTTGTGTTCAAGGCAACAATAGGCATTTTCAATATGAAGAAAAAGGGCAGAACTTGTTTACAAATTTTTCTCATAGCCCCATATTTTTGGATATTAAGTAGCCTATGTTGATAGAAATTACAGAGCCATAGTTAATTGTGATACAAATGCGAAAGTGGCTTATTGCAATCGAGTTTGATGATTACACCATGTGACAAACAAAAGTGATGCAAATCACAAAGAGTTGCAATCACCTACTTCACAGGTATCACATCTATTTTTTTAGTACACCCACCACAAAAAGTTGTATGAAGACGTAGGAAAATCAATTTTTATGTACAAATGAGAGTTGTAAAAATAGGTGTCAGTTCTGCTGGAAGTTTACTCATGAAGGATTGATTTGTAAACCTAATAATAGTGTGGTTGTGTGCATGCGTAACATGTTGTACACACACACAAAACACACAACCACACACCTAAATGTCATGTAATGCACGCAAGTGAGTATTACAATTGTACGAGTTACATTAGCTCTGTTTGATAGGACTACACCAACTTACACCAATCTACACCAGGAGGGCTATTCAACAAATGTAGGAATGTTATACGACTTTGTGCTAAGTTTTACTTGAATATTTGTAGAATATCCCTACCAGTGTAGGTTGGTGTAAGTTAGTGTAATCCTATCAAACAGAGCTATTTACACGAATTTGACAATTGTAATTCTTGTTTAGCCCCTACCGTAGACACAGAGTACTAAGATGTTAGACATTAAAAAATAAATCAAAAAGTGCAATAGCAAGTGCATTTTCATAGAAAACCTACTTCAAAAGTGAATGAATTCTAGAGTGAACATGAAAAATTTTTTGCAGTGGATACCTACACAAAAACACTCTGGCAACAATGCATGAAGTGTAGATTAAATAAATTTTGATACTTTATGCAGTTTTCTGTATGGGGCTTTAAGGAGACACCACACGCACCCAAAATTTCATATCATAGACCATTTGTTATCAGTCTTTGGCACCAGTACAAAGGGATTTCTCAGATTCCTCGAGGAAGTAAAGTCACGGGTCCCTTATGCATGCCACTTATTCGAGCGAGCACAAATCATTCCGATCATGCACTGAAATGGTTATACGTGTGTGCCACACCTTATAATTTTTGGTACGTGCTGAAATCCACCTCTTTAACACACTTTTGAGCTTTTCACCCCTTAAGACACATGAAAACATTAATGTTTTAGTGGGTATTATCTATTTATGTGGGTATCTAAAATGACAAGCTAATAGTTTGTCCAACTTATCATAGGAGAACTATCGAATGGATTTTGATGCAATTTTGTATAAGTACTTTTTTTTTCACTTCAAGAAAGGTTGTTAAAATCATCATGAAAGTCTATAGCTCTCTGAGGAAAATATTGTGGATTTTGACCACTTCAACCTCCCAAAAAACATTTTGATATTTCTCACCTCTTCAAACATATTGATACTAGTGGTATTAACAAGTACCCAAAATTTTATGTTACTTCAGCACACCTTTTTTGGGATATTTGGAGAAAAATTGACTTGTATTCTGGAATTCCAGAATCCAGAGAATCCTATTGCTAACAAATTTGTGCAGCTAGACATCATTTTAATTGTATTATTCTCTTTAAGGTGATAGGGAAAGACATAAAGGGACTGGTATAGATGGAGAGCTAAAGAGAGAATAGGAAGTAGGGGGATAGTGAGAATGATGAAGAGTGGGAGGGCGAATGAGAGGCAGTGAGAAAGTATGAGTGGTGAAGGAAAAGGCAATGCAGAGGACGCCTTGGATAAGATCTAGTATCGTATATCTCAAGAAGCTCAATACATTTTCTAAGAATTTGTTGAACTACAAACTGAACAGTGAGCACCTTTTGGGCGTAAATAATTGGTTTCACTACCTATTCGTTGCTTTTAGAAGAGCACGTGAAAGACTTAACAACAAATATGGCACTACATTCAGAATTACTTTCTTTCTTCAGTCAATGTTGAGAAAATCCTCATAATAACAGATCCGGCAGTAAGTATTCCGTACAGAGCATGCATTTCAGGTAAGAAAGGTACCTATGAAAGGTTTTTCGTTAAAAAAATTATATTTCAACTATTGGTAACCTACGTAATCGTTTTTTTCTTATTGAATTTCGATTTTTTATGACTCATTTTTTTCTGCAGCTTACTTGACCTGCATATACATATTATAAAACGATTTCAACACATTCAAAAAGTGAAACAACTTTCCCGATGAATGCATGAATATTCATCTAAATTGTGAAGCTCAAGAAAACTAACGAGTCATTTGAAATCAGAGCAACGGCAGATTATTATAGCGAGTACCTATGTGCGATGATAACTGATTCGCGAACCTTTTAACATTTCATTGTTGATAATACATTTTTTTCTGCTTTGTTTCAAGTTATGCTGAATCTCTGTAACAAATTTTACTTTTTTCAAATACTGATTTGATATGTTCATTTTATACATTGCCACCATAAAACGTGAACAAAATTAGACGACTGTAATAAATTTAGAAGAAAAAAAATGAAAAAAGAAATATATATATTTAAAATATTATGCAAGTCGGCGTAATTTCATAAAAGTCATCCAATTTTTTGGCACTTTTTGTGGGTATCATAGATACCCATCCAAAAACATGCCATTTTGTTTAATTAATTTTATTTAATTTTTTGTTTCATTATTCCAATTTAGTTATCATCATATACTTATTTTTCAGACGTGAATTTGTTCACAAGATGCGATATCTTTTCAAGAGAGATGTGCACCACTTTTTTTTTTGTTTTCACAAAATCCAATTGGTAGCGTAGTGTATTAAATTGTTTATGTAGACAAATAATATTGGCTGGGTATGAAAAAAAAAAAATTTACCTTCGTATTACTAAACATAGAATGATAATTAACACTGGCATAACCACAAATAAGTTTGAGCTCTATGGTCCCAAATACTTTCACTAGATATATACCTAAATTATATAAGTTAGGTAAAAGAAAAGTTCTCACTTATTCAATACGAACATAATTATTTTAATTTAGCAATCCAAAAGAAACATGAAATCATTATTTTTTTTTAAATTATAATATTGATTTATTTTTATTTTTTTTTTATTTTTTCATTTTTTTTATTTTTTTTTTTTTTTTTTTTAATGTTTACTTCTTTTTTTGACTGTTTTTTGATACAAGATTTACCTTTAGTCATCAGTTACCATCTTTGACTATATATACTACTGGACAGTAGAAGACAGTGATTTCTGGTTAGATATGCTGGCGCTAAATAGGTAACCATCGTATACTTTTGACGCACTTTGCTCTACGTTTATGTACGCTATCCTTGTGAGTTTAGGGGTTGTCTTAATCAAATGTATTCTAAATTATTGAACTCAAGCGAAATGATGAAAGTACACGCAAAGTACACTAGGGTTGCGTCTACTTTTACGTCGGCATGTATCGACATTAAAAAGTACATTGGTCTTATGGAGCTTTACTGGTCCAGTATTATATAGTCGAAGGTTCCAGTAGAATGTCTAATTCCCCTTCTCTCCCCCTTAGAAAAAAAAGGAATAAAGTAGGCCCCAATAAAAATATTAATAACTTACTATGTAGGTACGTCCCAACGAGGAAATATTGAAATACAATTCATTTAGATTTGTTGAAATTAGCTAAGAACACTGGAAATGACAAAAAAATAAAATAAAATAAAATAAAAAATAGGTATTGAAAACTTTAACCGAAAAAATTGGAACGTGTTTTCGTGATAAACGATGATATATGTTGCGAGAATATTAAATAATGAGAGGAAACGACAATCTAATGTCCAGCAATGGAGAAATCAAGTCATTTTACAAAATCGTGCGCTACGATTTTGGCAAGCCGGATAGAATCTTACATATGTTCATATCAGTACGGTGAGATGTTGACTTTCGTATGCAATGCGAGAGTATAATTATGTACGCAGATTTTACAGGAATTCGTGGGATATTCGCTGATGTTCATCTGTTTTTTGTGGAGTTAACACGAAATCTGTAAAAAATAACTGCACGAATTCGAGTACCTAAATATTTTGGCTCGTTTCTCTAAGAACCTGCTAGGATTTCTTCTGCTATCGGTTTGAAAGAAATTCTTTACTTTTCATTTGGCCAAAAATTGATTGAAAGATATGTCGTGTAGCATACAATGTCTTATTTGCGTCCACATAATTTCTGAAAGCTACCTACATAATTATATACCTTACTTTTTAAGGTTGGTTTTTTATTTTGCCTCATTTTTCATAGTCAGCAAATCTGTTTGTACTTATAGGGCGTTTTCCCCATTGCGTGTTGCATACCATTCTCCTAATTTTTATGTGACAAACAAACTTATAATTCTACTTTGAAAATACACCTGTTGACCAAAGAAGATAGATATCTTATTCTGTTAAATTGCCATAGTTTGTTTTTTCCCACTATTCTTTAGAGATCAGCATTCTAAATAACATACTAAAAGTCTCAACCCCCACCGCTCTTGCTGCAGTGGGAATTATGGACAATGTGCCCCCAAATCAGATTTTTGCAATTTTCTCGGGAAATATCGACTATAATGGAAGAATAGTATAATCAAAAAATGTTTAACATTATATTTTCAGTAAAAAAGGTTCTTACCAATTTTTAAATACGATACATGTGATAAATATACCGATTCTGTATCATTTTTTCAAAATATTCTGAGTTAATTTTTAATTTTTGTGTCAAAAACAATTTTTTTTTGTGAAATGAAAAATTATTCCAAGTTCGGACAAGCACAATTTTAGGAAATAATGCGGTGGTTCTCTTTCCTGCAATGACAAGAATTATGGATTGTATATAAAAAAAAAGCAAAAAAAAAACATAAAAAAAGCAAAAAAAAACAAAAAAAAACAAAAAAAAACAAAAACAGTTATATATGAAAAAATTTTCCCACGTTGCAAATCGAAGTATAGTGCAGATGTCTACCTGCTTTTTTCGAAAATATTAGCAGAGATTTTACAGTCCGTGCTCAAATCTAGTGTACGCAGGCGAGGGGTGGGCAAAAATATACCTTTTTCTGAGTTCGAGTTGTTTTTAGGCTAAAACGAGTGTTTTTCTCGATAAAGTCTAAAAAATGAATTTCCCAGGACCATTATGAGAAGGGTAAAAGAGAGAAAATTACACTGAATAGCTAATAAGTTGGGAACAAATTGACTAATCAAAACCAAAATTGTTAATTTTAATCCTTGTATAAAAGGTATTGTTTGTACCAAATTTCGGGACTATTGAAAGAGAATTGCAACTTTTCTTGAGATAACATGAAAAATTAGCACCTTCAACAGCTAGCCCCAGAGAATGAACTATAATACCAATAAGAACAAAATTCAGAATCATGTTAGATACACTTTAAATCAATACTTGTACCCCAAATTTTATGAATATAGATTGAAAATTAGTCCTTCTAAAGCAATTAGTCTGCCAAAAATACAACAAAATCGCCCCTATCAGACGTACCGTAAAACCTATCCACACCGAAACTGATAAGTATTGTCTTTGATGTAAAACGCATAAATACACCAAATTGCAGGCCTATCGATTGAAAATTGCGACTTGTACACTGTTCAATAAAAAAGAATATAAACTGACTTACCGGACAGATCATACGTCCGATCCGGACTAAAAACATTGGGGTTCTTCTTTAGATGGATCCAAATATTTGTGTCGAATTAAGAAACAATCCGATCAAAATTACACCTGCAAATTTACTTAACGCAAAATGTGGTACATATAAGAAAAAATACAAATTCTCAAAAATAGTGCCAAAATGCTCAGAAGATCATGAAACGTAAAATGTACCCACTCTTACCCCTGGGTTCGAATACTCAAGCAATTTTAATAAGTAAATTTTTGAAAAAAATCTACTTAAAAAGAAAGGGCGTAATATATTACAATTATTGGTTATAGTTCGTCATTTCGATTGCAGTCTTATAGATTGAAGTTTTATCAGAAAGAAAGTCAACCTCGATACCTTACAACCTCCATGCAAGAATTTTTTACGTCGAAGCAGATTTATTCTTTACATCGAAATTATGCTTTGATCAATATGAAAAGCGCTACCAACTTTCGGATTACAAAATATCAGTGTAAACATTACTTTTCTGATCATTTATTATAAAATTAAAAAATTTAAAAAAAGACAAAAATATAATTGAAACAATAAAAGTACGGCAACACAACACAATTAAAAATCATCAAAAATATGTTGAAAAGTGAAAAAAAAAAAAAAAAAGGTCAACTCCACCACATTTTTCTCATTTCCTCATTCCCAAAAATGACTCTCTGGATCCGCCACTGAATCTAACAAAATTTTAATTTAAGTTAATATAGGTTTGGGTTGATTGAAGTGGAAATGTTCGAAAATTACCTGTAATCACACACATTTCTCAGCAGATCCAATATAAAAATGAAAAACCATTGCTCGTTTAACTTAGGTAAGAAACAGTATCATTTATTCGTTGAATATATCAAATTTTAATCAATTTTATCACAATGTCATAAAGGCCTAAATCTTTTTCAAGCAATATAGTCTAATTTCTTCGATTTTGTTGTTGGAAAAATTAGAAAAATTATTAAACTTTCGACAGAAAATTATAATATTTTCGTTCACTTTTTTATGACAAAAATCTTATGCGAATATCTTAAATTTCTTAAAATGGCAAAATAATTAAGCAATGATTTGATGAACAAATAAAATACATAAATAAATTCTTGGAAAATTGAGAAATAGAGAGAGTACAGCTGCTGCTGTTGGTATGTCTCTAGAAATACGCGAATCCGGTATGTAATTAAATCATAAAATACTTTATTGCGAATAATTTTGTCAGCTTCTTCTCCTATTGAAACATAAAAAATAATCCAAACAGAAGAAAAATCGTACCTAATTGTATAAATGTAGGTAAGTAATTTTTTTTTCCTGAGATATCTCTCGTCTCATCGTAACCCAATGAGTAAACGAATTTAATAGCCTATAATTGAAGGTAAACGTTTTGAAATTATTAATGTGTAGAAATATATATTTCCATACATTATAGGCAACTGGATTATTTAAAAAAAAAAAAGTTTTAATCTACTTTTTAGGTTATTAAGCCTGCTAGGTCAAGAAATAAAAAACATTACCAGGCGTGAATTCATTTATTTTAGTAGAAAACTGAAATGCAAGTCAAAAATTTAAAGTAGATGCTTTAATTGGAACCAGTTTTTATGCATAGAAAAATTGATAAATATAGGCTAATTGTAACTACACTTCATAATCCTTACTAAAAAGTGAAAAATTATCATTTTGACGGATGTGGGTGTATTTCTAATTTCTCGTAACTACAAAGAAAAATCAATTATTTCTACAAAAAACGGTTCCGAAGATGCATCTTAACCGACGTTTATGTTGTTACTCGAATAATATTATGGGGAAACAACTGACTTGATGGTTTCTTGACATTCATTATTTAATGATTGGATACTTTTTTCTAAAAGTAACCAAAATATAACCTTGAAAACACAAATTTTATGAGAATGAAGCTCTTAAATGCATTATACAGAGAATGAAATCATTATCTTCACAACTTCATTAAAAGAGAAAGGATGATTTATTTCATCATTTCAAGAATTCAAAGGTTCCAATGAATGTTGAATCTTAATTTGCACAAGGTCACATCGAAAAACAGTGCGCATGAAAGTCTACCATGTAACTCACATTTGTTATTATCTTCTATCTTCTATAATATTATAAAGGCAAGTTGGCATTCTTTGTCACTAATGTTCTCCCAATCTACGGAATGAAATGTTTCAAAATTCATACCACACATGAAGAATATCTTACATGTGGTTTATACACCACAAAAAGTAGAATCCGTTCAGCCAAACTGCTGAAATTGGTTTAAAATTGTCTTACATAAGTGTCTAGGTGTGAGTGCATGTATGAAAGTAATCTTAACATTAGTGTCTGTGTATGAGTGCTATTGAAAATTACTTATCATATGAATAACCGAACAAAAGGCGAAGCTATACATCCTTGAAAGGAATAAGATAAAAAAAACTCAAACGGAGCAATAGCTCTGTAAGAAAAAGTAGGTTTTTAAAAAATGTAAAATTAGGTAATGACTAAAAAGTTATTAATAAATCGTAATAAATATTTGTTCCTGTTTGTCCAACGTTAGGCATTTTATAGGCAAAATGAAAACAAAAATAGTATTATCGGAAGTACCATGCGATCGATCCGTACCAAAATTTCTAGCAATTTACAATATATTTTATAAATTTTGTAGCTAATGATCGAAAATTGATAATTTTATAGCCAAAATAAAAATGAAAATAGCTATATCGGAAGTACCATGTAGCCGATCCACACCAAAATTTATAGCAAGTTACAATATATCATAATAAATATATGTTTTCAAATTTCGTAGCTATTGGTTAAAAATTAAAAATTTTATGACAAATAAAATGAAAATTACTATACTGGAAGATTTGGTAATTAAAAAATTATAAAGTGAAACTTGAAAATTTTCAATTTGAAATTTTTAAATTCCCTTCCCACCCCAAAAAAAAAAAAAAAGCCTTCGGTACTTCGCTGTTGTCTATTAAAATCTTTATTGAATGAAAATAATGATCCATAGGCTTCAAATTCTGAAATCAGATGGAATCTTCCAGTATGCGCCCAATTAAGTTATGTAAAGAAAACTATTAAATATAGGTACTTCATTTACCCTCTCCTTAAAGACTTTTTTCAAGCTTATTGCCACATTTTAAAAGCAAGAAATACAATAAATTCATAGTAATTACTACTATTGACAATAAAGTACAAATACGTCCACAAATATATTTATAAGGCATATCTTTTGAAGAAATAATACGGTTAAAAAATTGAAATCTTCTTGAATTGCAGAATGATTTCTTACTCAATTAAGAAAAGACAGAAAATAAGTCAAATATTTGGTAATATTTTGTAGTATTATCTTCTGGGCCGTCTGTTAGACGGGTACTTCAGCTTATCCTTCCATAAAATTATCTGCGACATTTTTCGCTGTCAATCTTACCAACCACCATGTCGTGTAATCGTGGTAATTTGTGGTCGACATACGAAGTTCTCTTCAAACATGGCACAACTTGAAATCATAGGTACCTACAATTCTACGTTTCACATTTTTTTGGAAGATTTTCAGCCCCAAGTATGCTAGAAAAATGACCATGTAATTAGTTTTCTATTCTGTTAGTAAATTTATGATCTGAAAACTCTTATTTTTCGTATAAATAAGTAAATTTTCTCCATAACTTAATAATGATTTTCGTGTTGTTTGTTCGAATATGCGAAAAAGCGGTACTATTTAAAAAGTTTATCCTTTTTTCGTTGAAATATAGTCATAATAAAATTGTCATAGATCAAAATCCGATCAACGTGAGAAGAAAAAAAATAAATCCACTGAAATCAGAGGTGAAAATGTAATAAAAATCCTAGGGGGAGGCTCAAGGTCCAGTCATTTTTCCTCAGTTGAAACTCGGAACAATTTTTTTTATTTTTATAGGTATATCAGAAAGTAGACATATAATATTTTCAAATTTTAAAACATTTCCATATTATGTTTTTGGCATTGGCCGGTAAACCGAAAACTTTTGTCAAAACCCTTTTTGTGTCACATTCTCAAACGTCATCGTAGGTAATCTATGCTTCAGGCAATCCCATATTAACATGCCCATGTTTTCAGTCTGCGGATGAACAGAACATTTTTGTCATGATATTTCTTGTGTCACAGTCGCTGACGTCATCGTAGATAACCTATAATTCTTCACTACACGTGCTTATCGCGAAATTTAACTTCTCCAATCTACGCTAAGAAAATGGACATGCCTCAAAATTTCTTCTTGCAGAGAAGAAATTTTTTTTTAATAAGGGGGATTTTTCGGTAAGTACATATTTACGGGCTTAGCCCGACATGCCCACCCTTGGAATGTCCTTCGATATAAATGCTTTGTTTGAAAATAAACATGAAAAAGACGAAGTCTGAATATGTTTAATTTTTCGTTCGAAATCGATTCAAGTATTGAAATTCATGCAAAATTTTTGACTTATATTTTTTTCAAATAATACTTAGTTACCTACTTTTCTGCTTTGCGATAAGTTTTGTGATCGTTTATCAACGAAGCAATATGGTGACTGATGTAGAATAAAAAAAATTATAAAATACGATCCTATCTATTTACAGAGTGCATTATAGGCGATTCATATTTTTCAATAGGTAACTTTTTTTTCTTCAAAATAATATTTACCTGTCATTTCCTTTGAGGTTACGTTAAAATAATCACATGTTTCTTCGATGTAGTGCCATGAGTGTACTGCTACTAATAAATAAAACAAATACAAACACTAAACAACGACTACATAGGTAAATCACATTAACCAGTCGATTAACCAAAACACAATTTTTTTTACCTATTTCTAACGAAATCTACGTTATCGAAGGTAATTTTTGAATTTTATACGTCAAAATTCTTTAATTATAATCACGCATTTAACGACCAACATCTCATTCGGATTTCACGTAAAGTTGAGTGAAAATAAAAAAAACGCACGCACACAATAAAAAACGCATGGATTACTAAGTAGTCTCTACAAACAAAAACACTCGGTTGATTGTCTGGAACTGGACAGGTATACGCAAACTTCCAGTTACGCGGTCATAGACAGAAGAAAAAAGAAGAAGAGAAAAATGTGTTGAATGTAATAGAAATGTTAGAAGGTGAGAAGTTAGTAGACGAAGGGGTACAGGGGGGGAGACAGACGTACGAAAGTGAGAAATCATTCATTATTTAACAACACTGTCTCGAATTTAATCGAAATATATTGGATGATTAATTTTTTTTTACACTCTCTTTTTTTACTTTATTTTTTATTTATTTTTTCTAATAATTCAATAGCATTTCTTTCGGGTACACAATATTTTTTGTACGTATGTAACCGATAGAGAAAGGTCATTTGTTATTTCAGACTAAGTGCGATAGTTTTTCTTTTCATTTTTTTCTTCTTTCTTTTTCAATGCCTATACCTATCCGCCTTTATATTTATCTCTCTTCATTAAATTCGTAATACCAATAGCTACCGCTAACTATTGTCGATAATTCGACGAAGAACTTGATATAATTTTCTGAAAATAATGCTATCGAATCGTCATTAATTTTTTCTCTCTTTTAGTTGCTGTATCATTTTGTTAGCGTAATATTTTTCGGTACACAGGCACAGTTCTGGATAAGATTAATTTCTCATAGAGGGCTCCTACGTGCACTATGAAGATATTAACGGATACAATATAAGTCTCCGCCAGTGAAAAGTGCCGCAGCTGGTTAGTTAGGCTGTAGATATCCGGCCAAAGATTAATGAGCAAATTGATATTTGTGGAGAAAAAAACAGCACTGTCGCAAATCGGGCAAAGAGAATTTATTGTCAGAAATATAATTGTGTATCGGCACATTCGTTGTAAACTTACAAACGAAATAGGCTATCGCATGTGTTTAACATAAGTGGATTCGGGCCAAGCCAAAGAAATTATATCCTTCGGAAATGAAGTTAGGCTACACTTCTCACCATAAGCATATAAGAATAACCAGCTAAGTCTGTGCGAATATTGGAAAAACTAATGCCCGAATGCAAAAACGATACTTAAGTATTAACAGTGACTTAATAATTACCTACTCACCAGAGGCGTAAGAATGGGGGGTTTGGGAACAACCGCCCAAAAAAAATTTTTTTTGGACTTTAATCCAATCAGCTTGAAATCTGGGACATGATAAAAGTTATAGGAGAATAATTATTTTTTAATTATTATGGAACCCTATATTCACTAACAGTACCAGAATAAAAGAAAAGTCGCATTTTACCTGGTTCGACCCCCTCCCCACATGGTCCTTATTCTCAGTCAACATTTTTAGGTTCTTTTATACATTGCAATGAAGGTTTTTCCCCGAGCATCTATAATTATTTGAAAATTTCAGTCACATGGCTATTCCCAGCTGCCAGTGTAGAAGTTGTTTTTCCACTACAAAACATGTAAAAACATACGTGCGAAAAAGTGTGGAAAATCTACATTCGTAACTCAACAACCGAGTCGTGCGCTTAAATGGAGTAGCATTGATGTCAGTTCGCAGGGAAATTTAATTTCTTCCAGAAACTGACATCAATGAGTTTTCACGGCTGTGCCAAAAAATTTTACCACCGTAATTTTAATTTAACGAATTTAGATTATTAAATCATAATCTTGGCTGCACATGGGCATTACCTATGTCTTATCCGACATTGTGAAAAGTGTACATCCATATTTTGTAAAATACTGATTGTCAAGTTGCCATTTCAATTAAACACAACATTTAACCTTTGAAACAAACCTCTCTCATTTCACTTAATATTTAAGCTAGAGAGCTGGGATTGGCATTTATGAAAGGAAGAGAAACTTTTCTCAAATTTTTGCTTTTTATGTAATTTTTTAGTCATCTTTAGCTGCGTAAAGTTAAACGAACGAAAAAAACGCAAATTACTGAAAAATTTGCCATTTTTGGAATCTAGAAACCTCTCTTCCTTCAATTAATAATTCATCAGTCGATTTTTAAGTTAGCAAGCTGGAGTTGGCTCTGATGGAAAAAAGAGAAAATTTGCTTAAATCTATATTCCATCAAAAATTTTATTCAACTTTAACTATTTGAATATAAACGAAGGAAAAAACACAAATTGAAGAAAAATTTGAGGTTTTTGTGTTATTAAATACATTGTTCCGTCCCATTTTTGCAGATGATTCAGTTCGTCTACAAAAACGTGTCGAACAAATTATAGACAACTATTATTCCTAATTCTCGGAATAATAGCTGTCTATATTCTTCCTAGCTTCTCACGAATGGACACCACCAAATATGCTGACAACAAAGTGTCATCATATTTGGCGGATGTTCCGTATCACGCCACCTTTTTGGTCGGCCATCTTTTGATTGAAACAAAGGAAACGAAAGTAATGTCATGTCTTCATTTTGAAGACATGGTCATTCCTGAACTAGCAGTCGAACAGAAATGTTAAGGTCCAAACTCGATGTTATGGATATCAGGTCTCACTATTATTAAGTATCAGTATTAAGTTAAAGTTTAAATGTGTTTTGTAATAACTTGAAGTTCAAATTTAATAAAAGATAAATATTTGTATTTTATCTTATTTGTTGAAGTAATTTAAAAGTATTGAATTACTCTCGCAACATACATTTAAAAAAAATCTTTTCTTGCTGATTTTTTTTTTCTTTTTTTTAAAGAGGTGTTGCAAAAAATAATATGTGACACTCTTGCGAAGTAGGTGATTGCTACTTGTATGTATCAAAATCACTTACTTTACGCACTTGTAACACCAACAACTATTTACTGGTATTTGATCTTGAACTAAAATGAAATATTTATTGTGTGAATAAAAATATTTCTTTTTATTCTATCTCAACATTATTACTAATTAACTTTATAATTTCATAGAAAAATATCCGAAAATATTCTAACAATTATAACCCCTTTGCTTGTCATCCGAAAATAATCTCAAAGTAGGGTAAGACTTTTGATTAGAGTCTGTAAAAAAAATACCCAAAAATATTTTGCCAAATCTCCCAAAAAATAATAACAATATTTCTCTGACTACACCACTGATTATATCTATATATGTTTATATATTGATATAATTAGCTGTTTTGATTCAAAATTACAAGAGGTTTGGCCTTTGCACTTTAAATGAAAAAATAATGAAATAAGAAGGGTTATCAGGTTTCTTGAAGAAAGGCAAAGACGACAAATCAATAATTAACGTAATAGATCAATAATTTACAACTAGGAAACATAGAAAAATAATAAAATAACAATATTACCTGAAGCAAGACAGTCCACTTAAATGCGATTATTGAATTGGTCAAGTATGTAAGTGCACTCAAATTCAAGTAACTGATTTTTTAATTCGAACTAATTTCACACGTCATGGAATTTACTTAAATGGATAAGATAAGGTAATGGAAAACTAATAAACTAATGATGAAATAATTAATTTCTTATTTCAACTTTTACACCCAACAAAATTTAAAATCATATATAAGAAGAAAAAAAATTTAAAAAAATTGATGATTGTAATAGGTTTTTGGCAACAATGTTGCTAAACCTGATAATTGATAATGAAAAATATGTAAGAATTACTTAAGTATCGTTCTTGCATTCGGCTCTAAAACATCGTTACAATTTTGTCCATTCAGTTTTTGCTCAATTACTAGGGGGCTACCTTTTCATTTTGAGAAATAAGCTGTGTTTGTTTTGGTAAAAAAGTATGATACCTACTAAGAACTTTTAGCGCACACGCTTTTTACTTGTTTTTGCCTCGTCAAACAACAGCTATTAACCTAAAAAATAGATATGCTTTATCACCATCAATCTGAGCCCATCTTCAAGTTTTTTTTTTTAATATAATGATTCGCCCATGCCTTATCGCTCAGTCAGTCTGGGGTAATGTTTAGTTTTTGTACAATCCTCACAATTTCATACATTCTTTTTTTCACAATTAATCTGGGCCTATTTTACTTCTCCTCCCTTACTCCAATGTTCCCTTTTCAATTTTGGAGAATACTAATGACAATGGAATTCAAATATTATGCTTATCAAGTCCTTCCTATTGATACCTTTTACTTGAAAATCTATAAATCCGTTCTGACGCAAATGCAGGCTCAGTTTATTGATTTCTTCTTAGGGGGATTGAATTACATTTTATAATATTCACGAATTTTTATAGGAGTGGTTGACAATTTTGTACATATTTCATAGATGTAAAATTTGAAAAATTCGATAATCGTTTTTTAAACTGACCTTTTTTCTCGTCATGGGGCATGGTCGGCAAGTTTTGTGTAGCGTGTGTAGCGATTGCTACACATGAGAAATTCCCAAGTGGTTTTCGACCCATGGAAATAATTACGTTTATACACAATTATTCAAATCAAATTTTCTTTATTCTTTGTAAAATTTGCACGAAAAAAAATTTTTTTTTTTGCTACACATAGGAAAATGAAAAGTTGCCGGCCCTGTCGTGGAGAGATTATACCCCAAACCCCCCTCCCGTTAAAATTGGCAGAGTGTAAATGGGAGAAATAAGAGTTGTGATCTTACCGCATTGGTATATGCTTACAGTCGACTATAAATAGTTGCCTAATTTCTGATAAATTTATCGCTGAAAATGACATGAATTGTATGTACTTCGAATTTGTGAGAATGAGAACTTTATAGAATTGTTCCGTTTTCTTAAATAATTGTTGATGCTAACGCATCCACGGGCCTAACTAACGTGAAAATTTAAAATTTTAAGAGATTTTTCTTCGTTTTTCAATTGGTTTCGGCTACGTGGCCATTTTATCCAGTGACTGGATGATATATTTGATGTCGAAATGGGGGGTATGACAGAGTTTTTCACAAAACATCCCCAAACTTTGGGTTATTAGTTGTAGTTGAGAAAATAAGGTTTTCTTGTTTAATCTTTCTTCGTACTCAATTCATGCTACCCATACTACCCATACTCAGGCAATTTGGTCACGTACCACCTTCTGTGTACGTATGTATGTAAAGTTGCATAGCATTTCTTTAATAGGAGTGTAATTTTAAAACAACAGGAAATTGACTGCTTTGTCAGTTATCTTTTCATTTTGATTATTGAAACTTAAGACTTTAATCCCTTCTTCATTACAGAATGTAGGCTAAATGATGATATGATATTTTTTTTACTCGTCTCATCAAGCACTACTTTAATACCGTTGAAGTTAAACTTACCAGCTGATTCCTTGAGTTTCGAAATTACTTTTACTACGGAAATACTATGCAACTTTACGTACTTTTTCATACAAAGTATAGAATATCTCTTTTAAGTAGGCATTTTGGTACTTCATCAAGCACTACCAACAGATATTAAGTTCAGTAGACGTTACACTCGGTATTTTTATTAAGAACAACGGTTAAATAAATTAATTTCGAGGTCCCTTATTGTTAATGAACAAAAAATTGAGACTAAATTTTTGAAAATATCAAAACTCACGTAAAAAATGCTTGAGAATAAATTTAAAACGAATGGAACTGTTAAACCGGCTGTGTCCTGCGAGGTTAGGAATTCAAATATATGCTATAGATGATAAATTATATTGAACCATCGAAATCATTGAAAAAAGAAACGATTTCGAGTTCCAATTTAACTCCTCAATGAAATATCGTTTAAGTTATCTTACATATTGTCAAAGGTGGAAGTTTAGATAATAACAGGATAGGTATATTTTAAGAGTACCTATACTAAACCCATGCCCTGTTTTGTTTTTTCTTACTCAAAACACTTGGCTCCAAAATTGCACTGCTATCAGTTTTCGATCACTTCATTGCTCCATTTTCCAAATATGTTCGCTTCCAATAAATTAGGATTTAAATAATTTCTTCACATTCCTTCTTCAGTGTTATATATTTAGGTGCCTGCGTGACGTAGTGGTTAGGTACTCGGCTTTACGATCGAAAGATTGTGTCTTGTGAGTTCGAGACCGACCGTCGTCACATTCTCGACCCAAAATTGTGATATGTTCGGTTCAGTTCTGTTGGTGATCTACTATGTCAGTGAAAAAATCATTGGTCACCGCATCCCGACCACTCGTCGTTCCACACTCTGGATGCTATGTAAAGTAGCAAAATAACCAAATAGGCCAGTCAAATTAGATTTGTCACTCAATAAAATGAGGGAAAAAGTTTTTCTTTAGGATTCGGACAGTTCAAATTACTGTCTTTAAATTGGAAATCCCCCAAAATCTGACCGCAACTTTACCCCTAAAAATCCACTTTTGGTACCCCTATAAGGGTTTTTCTTATCTTGATAATGATATAAAAAAAAATGTTAAAACAAAATAAAATTTCCTGAAAAAAAAAGTTGATATTTTTTCTTTTATACCATAGAAAGCTCACAAAATGACTCGAAAGTTTGCACATACCACTGCTAAAGGTGTACCTGCTGAAATGGATTAGGCCAAGTCTCCCTTATACTTGCTACATCAGTATATCCTGTCAAGCTAATAGATCTACCATATTATATGTAATATACATAAATAAAAAAAAAATTTATTTGTGAATGTGTGATAGTGTATGTATGTGTGTTTGTCCAATCTAGGCACTATTTCACATAGGTTGTGATTTTTTGGAAAAGGTATGTGATATAGTTCATTATAATCTCTAGTAGAATCTTCTTTAAATTTACTCACACTAGAATTATTATTTAAAATTATGTGAATAACCATAATAATAAAACCTTAAACAAAGTATCCACATTTTATTTTACAAATTTTTGTAGATAAATTCAAAATTTGTTAGAATAGCTAAACCTTATTTGCAGAATTATATTAATTTTTATCAAATCTTTGTTTATTCACCATCAGCAATTCTTATAAACAAATTTATTCACAAAATACTCGAACAGTAGATATTAAAGTTTATATTGTATGTTATAATTTTCTGCAAAGACTAGAGAACAACAGAGTAGCTGAAAAAAATGTAAAAAATCGTATAATGGCACCGTTTATTTCTTTTACTTTTTATTCAAATACAATGAGCTGTTACTATGACCATATAGTGGTTCGACGGGACGTTTGATTCTCAGTATTCTTAAATTAAAATCTTGACTATTTACAGTTTTCTTGAAAAATTTTTGAAATTTCGTCGTTATTAGCCAGATATTTCCGTTGTCCCGTTCACTCACACGAATGTCCAATGGAAATTGCAGGAGTTCCGGGTCGTAAGCCAGCACACTGAAAATACGAAACATTTGTACATTTTAAGTATCATCATATTGTAGAATTAGTTATAAATTTATTTTTATTTTCATTTTATAATCCAGAATTCTATAACGTGGGGTCTGTATGGAGTAATGGTTCGATGATAGACCTTCCAGTCGGAGGTCTTGTGGATCCTAAACCAGTTAACATCGCATTCTCAACGATCTCGAGCCAAAATGGCGGTGTATTTAGTTTGACGCAGTTCGTGTTCTCGAATCTTACCTTGAGATCCCAAATTACTCCCCTTTTCCCACATCGATATCGAATAATCTTCATATTCAGACCCTGGACAAAATAGCAACATTTCTAAATCCCAGTAAAAACATGTTATTCAAATTGAAGTAAGAAAGGTCTTAGAAATGATGTAATCCGCAAAAATTACAGTATGTATTCAAAGATGAAATTTATAACCTGAATGATTTTGATGCCATTTATATTTCCGATAATGTTGAAAAATACTACTTGTGCAAACTGTTACCAACACTTACGACAGTATTGTGAAAATGATAACATTTTCTTTTATAATCGTATAAGTTGCCTAGCCAATATTTGGCAGGCAGAAATTATATATCACACGCCAAGTTTTTTCATACCCCAATGAAATGATGACTGTTCTGTTCCCAAGGGTTTGAAAAGAACTAAACAGTATGAATAACTATAAATTTAATTTAACAAGTCGGTGCCGTAAAATCATGGTCAGTTTTGATGATAAAAATTAGCATAAAAATATATCTAATGAGTTATGGAATGATTTTTTCTAGGAGTTATTTGAGTGACACACATTTAATTGGCAACACTGATTTTTCGGTCCTGGAACCAAAAAATGAACATTTCGGACCTGTAAATTTCTCTTTTTTGGTCCTTGGACTAGAAAATGATTAAATGTGATCATGTTTCAGAATTTTTCGGTCCTACAACAAAGAAGTAGCCCACTGATCCAAAAAGATGAGCTTTCAGTCCTAAAATGAGGGCAGAAAACGTGCTTTTATGGACCAGAAGTGCATAAAAATTCCTTTGTGAAAATTCTTACTCATTTGAACGTACTTACCTTTACGATGGATTCAAAAAAAGTTTATCAGCTGTGAAAATAATTTTATCGCGTAAGTTGTATGATTCTTTCAACACTAAAATAAAGTTTGGTAGACTTAAGTGAAACGACAAGTAGGTACTGTCTATCGAAAAAATGTTATCTTTATTTATTAGATTGCAAAAACACCATTGATCCTTGATATTTCTTTCATCAAAGCTTAAAATTGAAAAAAAAATCGACTATAAACTTAGTGGTGAAAAATTATTTCTCTCCTCACCTTTATACATTCGGTAAAAAATTACTGTTTAGAAAATTTCAAACACATCGATTGGTTAGAAAATATTTCACAATCAAAAAATACGGGCATTTTATATCACATAGATTTTTAATAAAATTGGCCACGCAGCAGCAGGTGCCGAAAAGAGATGAAGAAATAAGTACTTACGCTGCAATTTGATGGAACCGGTTCATTGTCAAAATAAGTGCACTTACTTCATTAATTATTGTTTTACGATTATTTCACGAATGAGATAAATATACAAACAAATAACCTA
Organism: Ericerus pela; assembly: GCA_011428145.1. Taxonomy (NCBI): domain Eukaryota; kingdom Metazoa; phylum Arthropoda; class Insecta; order Hemiptera; family Coccidae; genus Ericerus; species Ericerus pela. The sequence continues at coordinate 731,562 of WOFM01000349.1, forward strand.
CATAGGGTACAAACTTTCATTTTTCGAAGACAACAAAAAGAAAGTCATGAATTTTTTTTACCTTTCCTTCCATTAAATTACATTTTACCGCCAAAAGACACAATTGTTGACAGTAATTAATTACCTCGAAAAATAATGCATAATTTAATCAACTCAGTAGGCTATATTATATGTACATACAAAAAATCAACTGTAACAGAATGATACGGAAATAAGAAATACGATCATGGATTCATCAACTATTGCGTGTAAAATCAATAGATTTTGGGATAAAAATGAATCGCAAGTAGTGAAATAAGTATAAAGTGGGCTTGTTAAATATTTTTGGGTGAAAAAATAAGTTAATGAAGGAGCACTGCAAGAATAGGCAACATAAACTCCAAATAATATAGAGAAAATTTGGAAATGGATAAATACCCTATGTTTCAATAAAAGAAAAAATTAGCCAGCACTGCAATAATTGAAGTAATGGCGTACATAAGGGGGGCCGAGGGTCTAGACCCCCTTTTGGAATTAAAAATGTGCTTAACCTCTGTAAATTGTGTTTTGTTGTCGGTTTTAATGATTTTTTGTTTAAGGGGGACTCAGAGGAGACCACTGAAAATGTGTAGAAAACTCTTTTAAGAAGGACTTATGTACGTTCTTGAATGGTAGATTTGGTTCACATTTTTTCTTTTGTTCTATCAATTCGGAATGTGGAGGCTGAAGTAATGAGCTGAATGAAAATACAAACGCAAGTTTGAGAGAATTTTAATAAATGCTTTCATTTAGGGAAAGGCAAAGATTTATATGGGTTAGGTCTATTTTAAAGACCCTCCACATCGAAATTATACCACGAAAATAAGGTAAATTCCAAAAAATATCACATTTTAAGATAACCACTACTGCAAATTGAGAATAAAAGTAGACTGAATCACAAAACTAATCTGATATTCAAAAAAGACCTGTCGATATTTACTAATTATTTACGAGATTATGGAAGAAGAGTGACTATGGAAACCAAAATCGTAGAATTGCGAGACTAATAAATTAGTGACAATGAACTTTATAAAGAAACAATGGGAACCGACCTACCTATTAAAAGTTCTTTCATTTTCTGTTTTGAATTTTTGATTTTCATTGGGCGTAAATAAATTCATAAAGGGAGAAATGAGGTAATTCATATCTTTTCCATCATACCTTTTTTTACCCCTTCTTTAAAACATTACACCTTCTGACAAAGATACCCAATTTCTGAATTTTAAACTTTTTGTTTTGGCTAAAAGAGGTCCACACCCTAGGACCCTTCTCCATCTATACACTTGACACATCTCATTTACTTCAACTTACTCTCTTTAGCCTGCAAATCTATTTTGATGATATTTTGTAGATTTATTCCTCCATTTCACGAGGATACATTGACGAAACATTGTTCTCCAGAGAGTACAGATTTTTATAAACAAAAATATGACTTTTTTCTTTCATATGGCATTAATAAAAAAATATTTTATCAATTCTTGTAGGTACTACCTTCTTCGAGTTTTTAGAATAATCAAGTTTCGTTTCAAATTTATATTGGCTACTAGTTGCAAAAAAGGTAGATACGTACAACAATACGTAATATCTGAAAAATTTATCTTTCAGGTGTGTCAAAATGAAAAGAAAACAAAAAAAAAAAAATAGGAAAATAAATGCGCTGAAAAATAGAAAAAATTTAAATTTTATTACACTGAGTTAATGCTATTAACATATGCTTAATTCGTAATCGGCGTTCAAATTTTCGGCCTCATAGCCGAAGGTTGTTGTTTCAACCCTTTCACTTTCAATTTTATTTTTCTACGTTTATTGGAAAATTTAAGTCACAAGGTTAAAACTAAACCCGTGCCAAACAAATCATAATATTTTATCATAGAAGACGTACTTACCTACCCATAAAAATTAAATCGAACGTAAATTCTTTTTTTCTTTTTTCTTTTTTTTTTTGGCATTATTAAAATCGTTATAATCGACATTCCTTAAACGTATCTGCTCTATATAATTAACCGAAACCTAAAGATAATCTTATTAATCGAAAATTGGAGAGTAAAATGTTTTGAAGGCTTGTTTTATTGTTTAAATACGCATTTTTAAATCATTCGAGTGAACGTACTAATTAAGTATTCGCGTAGTTTATGAAGCGATTCTGAAAATATTTTGCCCATTATTTTCGTGTAAAAATTAGGCGTTACATTTTCATATGACGCGGATGGGGTTTTGTAACAACCTACACATCTCAAAAATCTTAATCAATAAAACCGAAAATTGTAGACCATTTAATAAAATAATTTTATTTCTCCTTTCTAACCGTCCTAATTTCTAGGAAACCATTACTCTTTGTATAAGACAATCAACGAGGATTTTCCTTCGTTTACAACGCCTAATAATAAAATAATAGGTAAACCAAATATTCAAGTATATAAGTGCCCTTGGCTATTTCCTAAAAAAAAAAAAAATAGTTTTAAAAGTTTTTTATAATGAATCGTTAAAATTGGCAAACCACTACGCCATGCCGATCATCAACAAACTTGAACAAAAATATATTCTGGAAAAAGAGAATAAGTTACATAATGTAACAGCAGGAAAATGTTATAGGGTAGGCTACCATTTTAATACTATTTTCAGAAGTTACAGTTCCTTCAAGAATATTAATACCCAAAGTGAATACTAATATTATTCGAGAATAATTTAATTAAATAATTTATTGTCCACACTCGTAAGGTGGACCTTAACTTCAGGAATCAGACTTTAAAAAAATTTCAAACCGAAATAATTTGAATAACAATATATAAAAGATAAATAAATTCTTTACATTCAACAGTACAAATACCAATAATAAGACAAGTAGACAGGGAAGATTCAGCAGTATTAAATTAATATAAGTGATAGAAGACGCATATGAGAGAAAAAAAGCACCACTTTCAGGATCAAAATATCCTCAATTCTAAGGGTACCTACAAACAATTTTCAATCTCATTTTTATCTATAAAATTTGGGTTGATTGTGATTTCTAAATTAATAATTATATTTATTCAATTAAATTATTTGAAAAAAAAAAATTTCTGATTACTGCCCATGGGCCCAAATGAGGGGCAAGGAAGGGAGTGGGGACAATAGCTCTGTTCCGTAGAACCACACCAACCTACACCAGGGATGCTATTCCATATATATTCGAGTAAAACTTGGTGCAAAGTCACATAACATTCTTACATTTGTAGAATAACCCTACCAGTGCAGGTTGGCGTAAGTTGGTGTAGTTCTGTCAAACAGAGCTATTAACTTTGAAAGTGGTGCTTTTTTTTGTTACAGCATTTAGATGCATGTGCATTCTCAATTGTATTTAATACTCTGTGGGAAGACCAGAACATAACAGTAGAAATATTCTGTTTCAAACATGAAGTTATACTATATACACAACCAGGGTATATGAATTTCCACTGAAATTGTATAAAGTAGGGATTTGCTGAATGGAGGGAGTTGTGTAATTGAAGGACCAGTTTAATGAGGTCACCAAATACCTTACCCATTAGATATTGTATGTATGTAAATTTATAAAACAAAAAAGATGAAGAAGAAGGAAAAATTGAGAGGAGAAGAAGAAGAATGGAATGCAAGGATATTGTTTGGAAAGCAAAATAATAATTTTGTCTTGTGTTTGAATATGGTGGTCAATAAGAATTATGATCAAACATATATATATATATATATATATATATATATATATATATGTATGTGGGGATTAGACAACACTAGTATGAGGATATAGGATTGGCCTATCGACAACAGTTGTCACCTTCAGTAACAAATATTTGTGCATTGTATGTTAAACAAAAATGTATGTTTGTTTGTACTTGTCTATCTTTGTAAATAGACAAGTTACAAATCTCAGTCTGTGACAAGTCGAGAGATAACAATCTCTGCGATGTCACAAACCAATACAGAGATGCATTTTCCGTACTTTACCACTGCCATAGCAACCGTAAAGTACGATGAATAATCTACAAAATAACAAGTGTGTATGTGTGTGTGTAGGGAGCTGGGTATATAAGACCAGAAAATCTTAGGCTAAATCGCCAGTGTTTGCCAAGGTCATGGCTCCCTCATACCTTCTAGGTATTTTTGGCTAAAACACGCCAATTATTCTGTTAAACATCTGTTGTTGGTATACTTTCCACGATGTAAGGTATTCCACAATATGTCACATAGGTGATTCATCAAACTTGGCTTTTTACAAACAGCACTGTCAAAATAAACAAAGCCCACATTTCAAAAATCAAAAAAAAAAATAGTTAAATTCAACTGAAAATATTAGGCTCTTTGGTAATGACTAAAGACCAGTTTAGGCTAACTGAAAAATTATAATTTTTAGTTCAATTTACCTAATAGAAATCGGCTATTCATAAAGAGGCAAAACACCATTAGGCTTTTTAAATTTTATGTACAATAAGCCTAATAATTTCAATTATATGAATTTAATCAACAGTTACAACTTTTTATGTAATAATCTTATATATAAAAGCCACTTGTCTATAACACTCATCAGGTGACCAGTTTCACAGATATAGTTGGCTAATTGTATAATTGAATCTAACTTAAAATCATTTTTTTCTTCGGAATATCATATCAATTCACATAGTTAATTGATAATTCCGATATATTATGTAGATCTGTGTGAATTATTACTGCGCAGCAGCATGGGTGCTCTTCAGTTTTTGATAATTTATATTTTTTTATTAATGAATTTTTGATATTAAATTCATCTCAATAACTTTAAAATAGTTATTTTTATTTTTTAAATAAAATTCTGGCTTTTTATAAGCGGCCTAATTCAATCCAGGCTATTTAGAAAAAAAATTAAAATGTATTTTTCTTACAAGCTCAAGCCTACAAAAAAAAAATGCTACGCTCATAGGTTTATTATATTTAATTTCTAACATGGAGCATTTTTTTATTTTTTTGTAGGCTTAAAGGAAAAAATAAATTTTAATTATTTTTCTTAATAGCCTGGATTGCATTAGGCTGATTACGAAAGGCCAGTACTTTATTTGAAAAATAAATAAAATTTATTTGTCAATTAGACTGATATTATTAGGCTTATTGTGTATAAATTTTAAAGGTTAATGTTGTTTTGGCTCTTTATAAATAGCCTGATTTCTACTAGTTAAATTGAACCAAAAATTTTGTTTTCACATTTAGCCTAAATTAGTTTCAAGTCATTACATTGAGCCTAATATTTTCAGTCTAACTGAACCAATTTTGTTTCGATTTTTGAAATGCCGGCTCTGTTTATTTTGACGGTGCTGTTTGTAAAACGCCATGTTTCACGAATCGCCTACAACATATACGTTATACACCTACATATGTCAGAATTTAAAAAATATGTTTTTCGACACAATTAATCGAAAATAATAACATTAAAATAAAAAATAACCTAATTAAGAATGGATAAGTCGGTAGGTCTCACCTGAAAATTATGTAACACTTATAGTCCGGTCAAATCTTACAAAAAAAAAAAAATTAACACACAAACTTTAGCAATATATGGTTGTTGGGTGGGTCCCCTAGATGAAAATACTAAAATTTCCACCGTCCCGATCTTTTGAATTTTTGGGAACGGGAGTGTTGGCCCCAAAAATTTGATTTTTTGTGTTTTTCCCCACGAATTTTGATTTTGTGATAAAAATATATTATTAAAAAATTTCAGAGCATGAAATTTCCTGTAAAAAAAGTGACAGGCAGTTTTTTTCTCACTGTCCCCCTTTCCATTCAGAGAGTCTTGAAAAAATAATTATGTAGCGAATAGGTTTAATAGCATTATATGGGAGATACATTACTCGTAATTATCATAACATAATTCGTTAACCCAATAGATATTTTCTAACATCCACTTCCCCCCATAACCCCTTCCAATAAAAAAGGTTACACGTAGTTTTTTTCCGAACAGTCCCTTCCACTCTAAGAGAGTCTTCAAAACAACCAAATTCAGTGAATATAGTTGTTTTCAAAACTTTCTGGAGAGGAAAGGGGCGTCAGACAAAAAACTTTGAAGGTGGAAGGGATGGTAAAAGGTTAAGGAAGGGTAGTGAATGGGTAGAAAATATGTATTGGGTATACCAGATATTTCCCGTATAGTTCTGTTGAACATATTCAGTGAAGAATGGTTTTTTCAGTATTCTCTGAGGGAAAGGGGCGCGTCAGGTAAAAAACTGCATCTGACTTATTTTGTAGCAAATTTTATGATGAAAAATTTTGTACTGACCTATTTTTATCACAGAATCAAAATTCGTGAAGAAAACCGGGAGAAACTAAATTTTGGGGTATAAACACCTTTTCCCAAAAAATGCGAGAGGTAGGGAGGGTGCAACTGTTAGTATATTAATCTAAAGGACCTACCCAACAACTCTATGTAGTTACAGTTTATGTGCCAATTTTTTTTTATTTCCTCATTTTAATGCTGTTTTGACTGGACTATTAATGTTTCTCAGCAATTTTTTTGATTAGGTACTTCCTTTTTTTACATACTTTTGGTAGGTACTACAGCATTAATGAAGAACTGAAAAATCGAAGGTAGTGATAGGTAAAAAAAATAAAAAATTTAGTTGCCTTTACGATTTACAGGTTCAATCGAATTAAATATCCAACTTCAGATGATAATTAAAATACTGAATGAGCTATACCCAAAAACTTTATGTAGGTACCTTGACCTACCAGAAATACCATCCATCCTTCTTTCCAAATCATGAATTTTTCTTACGTTATCCCACTAATTCTAAATTGAAGGTTACTGGTTATGCACTTAAGGTAGGTACTGAATGATTTAATCACGAATAATTACGAGTGATTGTGACCACGAAATTAATACGATGTACTTATATATAATATGACGTATTCTATACTGCATGAGGAAAGAAAAAAAAAAAAAAAAAAACCTGATCCATTTGTTGCTAAACGATAGTTATAAATCGTGTTTCCCTAACCGTTACAATGTTTTAAAAAAACTTATGCAACAATTCGATTGCGAATGGTACACGGTTCTTCAAATAAACGATTACAGATAAATAATACACACGTGTTAGCAAAGTCCATATTGTTTTAAACCTTCCGGCCTGCATTGGCCTTTACCGCAAAAAATAATTATATCGACATCTATCTTTGGTAAATGCTTTAATTACACCTCGAACATTTGCTTTTTTAAAGACTGGATCTTAAGTATGTTACCTGTACTGTATGTGAGAGTGAGGAAGAAAAAGAGACAGAAACGAACGTCAGGTAAAGTGCGACGAAGAGAGTCAAAAGTTCGTGTAATGATTTTGTGGCTTTGGAAACCAGCTGAGGTGAGAGAGTAAGAGAAAAATGTTCAAGAGGGAAAAACTGTCTATTGTTAAAACTTATAAAGTCACGTTTGATGGCATTTGTTGCAACAACAAGTCAGTTGACTACCGCTGGTAATAGATCGTTATTACCGTAATTTTTTTTTTGTGGGCGTTTTTGAGCATATATGGTGTTTTGAAAATGAATGTAGGTATGCCGTTTTTTGTTTTAGCATTGCATAAGTCATGTGGAATAAAAGGTTCCATGTTACGAATGGGTGAATAGTCTAAATCGTTGGGAAGAAATCGTAAACTCGTGAAAATACGTTAGTTTTATTATGTCTCATTACACGATGTCGATTATTTCGTAGTTATTGTACTCAATATTATTAAAATTTTCCACTGAGAATACTGTATAACTCATGCCAGAAGAGATGGAGAAGAGTATTGACTAGGTCAAAAAACAAAATGAAATATTTGCTTGGTTAGGATGAAGTTGCCTGCATAAAGTTTCTATCCAAAGTAGTCAAAGAGTGATTTCAAAATTTAAAAGTCTGTCTGGTAACCTTTTTATGCGTATAAGTGCACTAAAAAATGTAGTGGCAGAAAATTAATACTTTTCCACATTTTTGTATAATTTTGAAATAGACACATAGATAATATGTACCTCTAAGGTCAACACAAGAGAGGAACGTGAAGAACTTGAATTTTTCTTTATTCTGAAACACATTTTTTCTCATATTTTCTCCTTACATTGTCTAAGAAACCAGTATGCACCACCAGGTTAGTAACGAAAGTGAGTAAAACTACTATAGTACTAAAAAAACATCTAAAAAAATGAGGGGAAAAAAGTGAAAGACATAATATAAAAAAAGGTACTGAAAATTTGAAAGGAAAATATTTTAAAGTTTTGAGAGTTTATATACCGGATTTGACACATGCACACAAATACACATACGTTCATATATGTATGGTATTATGTCATACATTACCTCATTTCCTGTCTCTGTAAGGTGATAAGAAATGATGCAGCGCGTTTGATACCAGTCCGTGGCATCACTGAGACCTTTATCAGGTAATTTGTCACAGTTCGTATAATGTATCTTACCTGTACATACGTACAAGTATGAACTTATAAATGTACATATATGTTTTTGTTTAACTTCATAGAGATGAAAATATGCCAGCATTTTGGCAGCAACTGTCATCGAGGGGTGTAAGCCCCTGTACCTCATACAAGTATTATCCCCATAATCCCTATTCCGAATGTATTTATGTGGTCTCATTTTCTTTTTTTTACTTCATTCTGAAAAAAATGAACATCTTATTTTAAATGAAAATACATTTCAGATTTTTAGGCTTTTATCTAAATATTTTCTGTACTATTTCCTCTGTGAATTGGATGGTTGAAATAACTTTCTTTGTGGCCTTTCTTTCATCTCTAAAAAATAATGTGTTCTTTCATTTGATCCTTAATCAAATTTTGCAAGTTTGAAAATAATATCATAAAATTGCTTGTAGTAGGTAATGAAGAGACTAAAGCTCCTCACCGGTTTCACAATTTTTTAAAAATAATTTTTCTTTTTGTAGGAGCCTAAGGGTGAAATAAAAGTTAAAATATGGTTTGTACTAGAAAATTGATCACACATAGCAATGGGTAGTGAAAGCTATTGAAATGAAACAAAAAGTGAAAAATTTTGCCAACTACTTTTCCAAAGATTTTTCAACTTGAAAATTTTTGTGGTATATCGATTAATACTGCCTTTCTTTACTGGTCAGGAGAGCTATTTCAGTAACACTTTACAACATTTCAGTCATTATGCCGTTCGAGCAAATTTTTAACTTGGTGGATAGTTTTGTGAGATTCTTACGGTACTTTATTTCATGTAAAAGGAGACATGAACAGCGTGAGTGACTAAAAGAATATAAACTGTTAGTGGAATAGCTCCTCTGAATGGTGGATGAGTACTGTACATTACTTTTGTTCCCCCGTGGCTCTAATTCATCAACAGCTTATTACAGTATTGTATACATATTATTATATTCAATTTTTGTACCTATAGAATTTGATTAAGCTTGACTGTAGTCTCACCCTTTATCACCATACAATTAACACGATACCAAGGTTCAAAAGTGAATGTTTACATGTGAGGGAAAGTTTGGGAAACAACCGCAGTTAGTGAGCAATTCCCAAGCATGTTAACTCACTTTTGAATCTTGTTGAGGAAGATATCTTATAAGTATTTATACATATAAAAGCCACTTTTATAACCATATTACCTGACTATAGTTACACATATATTTGGCTATGCGTATATTTGTGTCTAACTCAAAATTATTTTTCTTTTCATAATATCATATCAATACACAAGGTTAATTGATAATTCTAACACATTTATGTAGGTGGGTGTGAATTATTGTTGTATAGCACTAGTTTTATATAATTAATGATCAGAAAATGACAAAACATTAAAATTTTGTCATAATGACCAGTCTTGGACCAAAATTATAAAAATTGGAACAAAATTTCTACCTTCTCATTGTAGCAGATTCAATTTTTCATTCAGAAAGTATAAGTTCTACCTCAATGCAAACCAAACATAACTCGATGTAAACTGAACATAACTCAATGCAAAGTCACATAAACATCTGAGTACGTACACACACGAGGCAAGCTGTGGCAGATGAGCATACAGATGTGTATGTTGGCACAAATGCCTCGGGTTGTTCAATGCACAGTCTGCGGTTGCACAAACATTATTCGATAGTAATCTTTACACTTCAGGCTATTTGTTTTTTAGATAGACAGATCCTTACCTCATTTAGTGCCTCAGTAAATTTTGTAAAAACACAAACGAGAGATGCATTCTGCCTCAGCTTGCCTTGTTTAGCTACGTGCTGAGATGTATATGCACCTTAAAAGTGAACGTGCCTCCATGTAAAAAGATGCTTCACATTTTCACATGGAGGTGCATTCACTTTACATCAAGGTTACATTTATCAATGATGAAAGCTACTTTTCACTTGAAAATTACCAGCGTAAACACTGCCTTTCTGATCATTTATTCGGTATATATATAAGAACAAATATATCCGATAACTGATCAGAATTTTACATTTTCACCTATTCAAATTTCAAATATCTAAACTGAATTTTTAAAAGAATTCTTAATTTTTTATTAAAATTCTTTTTACAGAAGCTTTTTAACTATATGCCCCATAATAAAACTTTTCATACATTTCACACTTTTCACACTTTTCACACTTTTCTGTAGAGTAAATACCTTTCCTTCGGCTACAACCAAAACCAACAAAATTTAAAATATCAAGACTCTTACAGGTACCGTTGGAGCAAAGATAAGTTATGTAATTCTTTGGATTTTTGATAATGAATCAACAATAACCACTCATGAATAATAAAGTGATTAAAATGGTGAGGTTGTATAAACTGAATAATTTTCACGAGGAAATAGGTGTATAACAGTACTTACTTACCTACTCATCGTTTTTTTATAAAGAACCTACTTAATGAGTCATAATTTGTCATAAAACTTCATTAACTCAAGTAAATGAAATTATTTTGCCAAAGTTTACTTTTTTATCAACATTTTTTTTTTTGTCTCACTAACCAAGTTCTTTACTTTATGGCATTTTCAACCAGGATTTTCGTGTATATTTTTAAAAATGACCATTAAAATTTTCAAGAGTTGTAAATTGATCTTGACTGGCGCGTACAAATATGATTTTCCGTGAAACTTACGTAGAACCTAATAAGTACCTAAACAATAAGGGCTTTGATCCAGTTAGTGGGATACAACAAATTTATCAACTGAATTATTCAAAGTAGAAATTTTTGTTATGACATTTACGAAACAATTTTACATCTAAAAGTCCTCAGAAATAAGCTACCTATTCAGTAGATTTTCATATATCTGACTTTGCGGTGAAACCGTGAGGGATATGATATGATTTAAATTTTGAATATCTCTTCAGCTTAACCAGCCACCTATATAGAATATTAGGTCGAGTGATTTCTAACATGGATTTTTTTTTTTTTTTTTCACCAATCAAAAATTATTTGAACCAGCACTAAATTTTTCCTCCCAGATTTCCAGTTTAAAAATATTAATTAACACCGAACAAGGATTTTCTGAAAAACGTTTTTAGCTGCAGAAAGAAAATTAATTATCCATAGAAATTTTACCCGTGTTCCGTTGCTCCTGGAATCCACGTAGCGATGGCAGTTTCGGAAATTGGACTGAAAATTAGTGCACCATCGCGAGGCTCGACCGCCAACGGAGCAGCTTGCGATGATTTATGACCGACCAGTGACACTGGCAATTCACTATCGTCACCTGGATTTGGTCCAGCTTTTAGTACAGACGTCGGAACTGTAAATATGCGGTTTGAGGCAAACGGTTGGAAGTATAACTGTTTGTGGGGTAGAATTGGTGCCGACAAAGCGATGCCGATGATACCGTCCATCAAAGTAAATGATTCTCCAGCAACCTAAAATTAACAAAATTTTCATTTACCAATCGTCTATTCGCATTTAACTCGTTGCATCGGTCGCGTAGCCAGGATATTCTTAAGGGGAGGAGCATCTGATAAGAAGAAATATTACTCATTTTCTCCCACACCTTTAGCGACCTATTTCAGGAATTTTTTTTCCTAGAGGGGAAAGGCCGCCCAAAAAATTTTAATTAAAAAATGTCGACCTTTATCTACCTTCCGAGCCAGGTCTGTATGCAGGATTCGTTTCGGAAAGAAGGAGAATTTATAAATTGAAGAAATGCGAGTGAAAAAATTTTTTGTATATTTTTGACATCTTAATTTATGATTTTCATGCCAATCGTCATTATTTGTCACGAAATTAAAACCACCACTCTGTCACCATGTGAAATTCTTTTTTAAGAAAAAAAAAACAAAAAACAAAAAACAAAAAACGAGGACGAGATTTATTCCCCTAATCCCCCCTGGCTACGCTACTGCATTGCATGTTTAACACACTGCAATCCACGAAGGTAAAAAAGCTGACTTTTGAGAATCAAAAAAAAATTAATCTATTTATAAACGTCGTGGTCTATTTACTCGATAAGTTCCGAAGTCTGGATCCGGAAACATGAATGGGCTCGATATTCTCCAGGCACTGTCTTTACGGGCGTCATAAACGATCAACGCTGGATTCGTACTGTCTGTCATGTAAACGAAAACATTATCGCAGTCAGAAACTCCATATTCGCTTCTGGTATTGTCGTCGATCACCATATTGGTGAGGAGTGAATTCCTTCTCAGGATTTCGGATGGGAATGTCACAATTCTAATCTGAAATTAAAATCAAAGTTGGTGCACAATTACCCATCAGCAGAGACACCTAACAATGGTTCCTTAAAGGTTTAAGGCTGAATTTAGTAGTTAGTTGTACGATTACTTGCTCTACATAGGTGGATACAGCCTCTCGGCTGAAGGGAGTGGACGAATATGAATTTTATGAGAGAAAATTCGGACTTTAGAGGGTGCGTGGTGCCGAAGAGAAAACAAAATGTCTCTTCACTTGGATTTTTTTTCTTCTTTTTGATTTATTTCTTTAAGAACCAGAAGTAAATATCACGTCCTTCACTCCACCCACTTGTATCCGCTTATGTTGCACTGCGGTTATAATCTTCAGGTCCTCTGTTTAAGGTTATCTTGGTAGATACATTACTTTCAGAATAACATAATAATTAGTAGCCTATAGATCCGAAGAGGTAAAATAAGCTAAATTCAGAACCGTACTTAAGGGGAACCAAAGGGACCCAGGATACCGAACTTCCGCATGTAAGGGGCCTCCATATTTTCTTGTCACATCATTTACCAGGTTTGGGTAATCACTACCTCATGCCAGCCATGCCTCTCTTAGCTTCGCCACTGGTGAATGGGTGTAATTTATTTCATTGCTTTTCAAGGAAAGTATCATAACTGACACTAAAACTATTAATTTTGAGTTATTCGCCCAAATAACATCGGAGAGTAGGTCACAATTTATTTGAAATAATGTAATTCATTTATTCGGTGGAAAAGCCATTCAACGAAAAATAAAAATTTAATAAAACATTTTCGTAGAAGTAAAAATTTAAACCGACTTTTCTGAAAACTATACTTTTTGAGTTGAAAGTTTAGTTACTCTTCGATGCAAATCAATGATTTAAAAATATTTAAAAAATTCCATAATTTGATTAGTCTAGAACGGTCTTGTATAGGAGTCTACAGTAGATGAACAATATCCCACATTGCACCATAATTTACAGTAGGTAATTTTTTTCGAAGTAGCAAGATCCGCCCCACCTCCCACAAAAAAAAAACTTACTCTGTCGATAAACGTTCCTAATGTTATACCTAAATATTAGATAATTATATTTTCTTCCCCCATATTTTTCAACTTACTCATCAAAATTATAATACGAAGAGATTTCGTAGAATAGACTTATATAAGCTTTACAAGATTTTACATCATGAAATTTTTCTCATTAATCAAAATCTAATTTTGAATCAATAAACTTCTTTCATGAATTCACGGGGCGAACAGAAATTATCATAAACTGATCTATAATCGAAACCATAAAAGGTGCTAGAAAATATACCATCGATATTTCTATTCTTTTTAACTAAAAATTGTTTTATTTAATTATATTACATTTACAACCATCCTGTACCTATATATGTAAATTCGTAAGCTTACAAATACTTACTTCAAACTGTCCATAATTATATTGAAGGTCTCAAATATGAGTTAATGGAAAATACTTCATCAAATTAAATTATTATACCTTTACTTAGTAAAGGTTTGAGACCTTTGAAAATTTACTTTACATTCAGTTCTGTTCATCTCTGATTTATAGCACCAAATATCAAATTTTAAACTAATGTTTTCTGGCTCACAAATTGGTAGGTTTCCACTTCATATTATAACATGTGCAGTTTTTAGTTCAGTAATATAAATCTGACTTCAAGTTTTCTTCAATTTTCTTCGTTTCAATTTATGAAAATCTTACCTAAGAATAGGCTACCTACCTAATTTCAAGAATATATAGGCTATAGGCCTACCAAGTTTTTAAAATTTTCTTACGCTTACAATTTCAATTTCTCCATTACTTATACCTACTTATCTTTTTGAAAATGTGGAGACTTAAAATTATTAATTAATGTATCTGATGATTAATTGATCAACTTTTTTTTTTTTTTCGAGAGTTTGTGAAAATTATATATATTAAAAATTTAGATACCTAATGCAAAAAAATCCGAGCGTGAAAACCAAGTGGCACATTAATGATGAGAATTTTTTTTTAATATCTCGCCCCTTTCTAACCACTACCAGACATAATAATTAACGTTGAGCGATGTAAAGTAAGTATGTTTTTAAATTATGTTTTTCCCAAAATTCATCAATTTCCAACACTGAATAAAGAAATTTTGTGCGTTCACCAAACACATTCATTTTAATAACGCAATGTCAAGGTCATTCGACGAATCCACAATAAACCTTCAAATTACCCATTCCATTGATAAAAGAACTTGCGGTCAGGCTGAACCTTTTTTTTTTTTTTATTCCATCCTCTTTGATTAGGCTGAACGCCCCTTTTCTTAAGGTGTATTATGTAAACTATTATTGGAAAATTTTTGGAAAAAGAGAAGTAAAGCGACTGTAATAGTACAAATATATTTTCTTTTATAAATATATATTGTAATTATTATAGTGGTGAGGGAATTTTCTGACAATTCAACCGCAGTTTTTCTTTTTTGTTTCATAAATGAAAGAACACGTCATCACAATGTATTATTCCTAATGATGAAGTTGAACACTTTTGTTAAATTTTGAACCACGATTACACATTCATGAGTAATTTTAACGTTGACCTTTTTCCCACTTTTTTAAAAGTTTATTTAATTGGTGATTTTTTTGGGTAAAATTTTAGCAGAGAACTCATTGGGAAAGTTTTCTTTGGATTTTTCAGATCTTAGATTTACCATGTGAAAATTTAATCGGGTTGAAATGAATAATTGGTTGAGTAAAACGAAAATTTTCATTTTGATTCATCCTAATTTCAAAAGAGACCTATAATTCTGAAGGTAACCATTTACAGTTTACCATGTATTAGAAGGATGTGGAGGTGTTTGATGAATTTCAGCTACGTGAGTGAAGCTGGAGGCTCTATAAATTCACCCATTGCGTTTGAAGATTAATTTTTTTTCTTACATACTTCACATCAATCTATAAGAGAACTTAGTAGTATGAAGGACACGGACGTAGTTAGGAAGAAAAAGAGGCATTTGCTTTGGCTCTCCTAATTGGAAGAAAAAATTATTTTCACTTTTTTTCTTCTCGTATAGGCATAAACGAAGAAAAATATTATTGCATAACAATTATTCTGGAACTGAAAGTATACACCCTTCCTATAAAAAAATACTGCCTACGGCAATGTAATGAAATAAAAAGGTGAAGAGAGATAGTTTGACTGAACAATTTCTCAAAATTTGCTCGAAGTGGCTCAAAATATGTGGAAGTTCACATTAGCACATTGATCCATGTGGAGTTCACCCGCACCCGGCAAGATAGGCTTGGCCTATACACGCACACGACGAGGCGCGTGAATAATTATTAACACACGAACCGCCGATCGAACTCACGCCGCCCAACTACCCACGTATATACGCGCGTTGACATGTCCTATGATTGCCAGCGTGTATGAGGACTTGGCTCTCCTTGATACCTTGTACAGACACGCAATAGGGTGTACATCTGTACGCCCCAATATCTTCTGGTGGGAAACTCCCGTTCCCACACTGGTCACCCCGACGTGATTTAAATAAATAAAAAAATTTTTTCCCTCCTTCCCTCCCTTTCTGGGGTGCTTTGGCGCTATCCACCGGGGCGCAACTAATGCTACCAACCTCTCGGGTGCAATTAGCACTGGCGTGAAAACGCTTGTTACGAGAGGACTATTTGTACCAAAAATTTTATTTTTCGAGGAGTAGAAAATCATCTTTATTTTCTGCTGTGAAGGGTAGAAGGGAGTGTCACGCATACAAGTTAGCGTTGACAGGGAAAATAAAATCTCAAGTAGCACGCACACTAATGGTGATGCTGCATTACTGAGTAACCTAATTGCTGACATTACAGAGGTTGTGACTGTGCATTTTTGCAGGCAACCAATTGTAAATTAATTTTGTTAGTGGTACTTACCCCCCTGTTCAAATAAATTTGCCTGTCTTCATAGGACTGGGCAGGGATAAGCAGAGCTGGAAAATCTAAGTGAGACTAATCCACTCACCCCTCCAGAGTCAGCAACAAACATCAATACCTCTTGTGTTCAACCTTGACTCAGAGAAGAAAATAAGGAAAACCCAAGCACAACTGCTTGAAACCCAAGTGTCCCAAGAGGAACTTGGTATCCGGATACTGAGGAGTGGCACACAGCTCCCTGCACAATCTGTTGCTGCACAGTCAAGCACTCTCAGTACCACTGCAGACTCACAAATATTAGAGTCTTGCACACTTCCGTTTGGCAATATCCTTGAAAGGAGAAATAGCATGGCATCAGCATTAGAAATAGCACAGCAAGAAGCTGAGGAGGCCCGTAGACTAAAACAAGAGGCCCAAGCTGAAACTGAAAGGCTTAAAGCAGAACTGGCTAGACTTAGACTCAGCCAACAGCCACCAGCAGTACAATCTGCTGGTCGGCCACAACCAGCTGGTGGAATCGATGACATACTCGACCAATTTGTAAATGTGCTGGACTTGTGAGAGCAGAACCGAGCTCCCAGACTAGTAGAAAAGAGATACAAAGTCAAGATCCCCGAATTTACACCACCGGAACTTGACCCCTGGTTAGCCTTACTGGAGGGCGCCTTCCAAAGTGAAGAAGTCCCAGATCACTTAAAATACAAGCTGATCTGTGGAGAGATGCCACCCCAGATAATGAGAAGTGCACCAGACATGTCCAGCCAACATAGAAGATAAATTCAAATGGTTCTGTAACAGAGTCAAACAAGTGTTTGGAATGACTGACAACCAAACACTGAATAAAGTCCTAGACGGCATAAAACTGGGAGACGACAAACCGTCGGTTTTCATCGCCAAATTAATAGAAACTGGAGGTACCATGTTCACCCCAGCACTAATTGCCAACCAGTTCTGCAAACAATTGCCAGCTGACACTGCAAGACTCATTTATACTCTTGGAGCAAATAGAGCTGATACTAAGGCAAAGCTAGAGTACCTAGCCAGACTGGCTGATGATGCACTAGCGGCTGATGCCAATCGCACAACCATAGCTGCAATATCATCAGAGGTTGGAACTAACAAAAATACACTGGCAGCCTAAATTGCTGAAATAAAACGCAATTTCAAGGACCTAAAAGAGGAGAACAAAAAACTCCGAGACACAATCAACTCTGGCAAAAATTACAGCAGCCAGAGAGACAGGTCCAGGCAGTTCAATAACAAATCTAACAGACAGAGTAGGTCAAAAGACCAAAAACCTGATAGATCAAGGAGTAGAGATAGAAAAAATACACCTCCTCGTAACAGCAATAAAACCAAGAGTCCCAACTGAAAACCTTGGAATGAAAAATGGTGTTACTACCATAATGCGTTTGACGAAGCAGCCGCCAAGTGCAATCCAAAATGTGCTTGGTGGAATGCGAAAAAGCCAGAGTCAAACTAGAACGAGGGGTCGTTTTTGCGGCGGAAATCCCCTCGGAAACATACTTGCGCTGCCTGTTCATAAAAGACAGGCAACACAGGAGAAGGTACTTGGTAGATACAGGTGCAGACCTTAGCATCCTACCAGCTAGCAAATCTCATAAAGTACAAACTCCGAAATACTACCTCCAGGCTGTGAACAACCAAAGTATTCCAGCCTACGGTATTGAGACTAGCGAAGTTAACATTGGACTGAGAAGAGACATGATGTGGTCCTTCACCATTGCAGAAGTTCCAAATGCTATCCTCGGTGCAGACTTCTTAGTACACTTTGGTCTAATGGTCGATTTGAAAAATTCTAAGCTTATCGATTCTACAACAGGATTATTTGTAGAGGGCAAAACACTAATGTATAAAATAAACAAAGAGCTAGATAGTTGCACTAAAATCAACAAAAAACTAATAAAACTCTTTGAAGATTTCCCTGGCATTACACAGCCATCCTTCAAAAGAGATGCTCCATATAAACATGATACAGTCCACGTGATTGAAACTAAAGGGCAACCCTGTGTGGCTAAAGCTAGGAGATTACCTCCCAAGAAATTAGCAAAAGCCAAAGAACTGTACGATCAAATGTTACAGGAATGTATTGTCCGCCCCTCCAAAAGTCCATGGTGTACGCCTATCTTAATTAAAAAGAAGGCTAGCGGCAAGGACAGACCGTTCTTGCCCAAACAATATCGAAAAATGGCGTTCAATAGTGTGCACAACCTGTCACACCCAGGACCCAAATGTACTGCAAATTTAGTATCATCACAATTTGTTTGGCCTCGTGTGAAAGCCGACTGTAACCTATGGGCAAGACAATGTCTGAATTGTCAACAGTCCAAAGTCGCTAGACATACGAAATCCCCACTCAAACGTTTCAAGAAGACCGAGTGATTCAAAACCATACACATCGATTTGGTTGGTCCATTACCACCATCTCGAGGCAAAAAATACCTGTTGACGATGATAGATCGAGCCACAAAATGGACAGAGGCAATCCCAATTGCAGAAATGACAGCCCCTATAGTTGCTGAAAAACTCTACATAAATTGGATAGCCTGTTTTGGCGTGCCAGAGGTAATTGTAACTGATCAAGGCTACCAGTTTGAAAGTTCACTTTTCAATGAACTAACGTCCAAGCTGGGTGTAAAACATAATCACACCACAGCATACCACTCTCAAGCAAATGGTGCTGTAGAGAGGTGGCACCGTGCTCTAAAAGCCTCCATTATGGCTGCAGACACGAAGAGATGGATTGACGTCCTTCCAACCATCTTACTTGGCCTCAGATCTGTATTACAATCAGACACAGGATTTTCTGCAGCACAACTTGCGCTAGGCGAAGAGCTATGCTTACCAGGTGACTTCTTCACAACTAGTGAAAATATAAGTCCTGAACTGATGGTCCAAAACATCAGGGATGACGCAAATAGCATCATTTCCCAAGCAGCTCGACATGGCCAGCCCAAAGTCTATGTATCAAAGCACCTAGCCACAACATCTCATGTGTGGGTGCGTGATGACAGACTAAAAGGCTCACTTGAAAAGCCATATACCGGCCCATACCAGGTCATATCACGTGATGACAAAAACTTTGTCATTGTGATAGCAGGGGAACAAAAAACAGTCTCAATCGATAGACTTAAACCTGCATTCCTGGTTACTGAGGATAAAGGACAGCTTAAAGCAACAATCAAGCAAAAGGAATTAGAGATCAAACACAATAGTGATCTCACATCCTCATTGCCTGACCAGACTGACACATCAGTCGAAATCAAAACTAAAAATGATTTACCAAATGCAGAAGTTCTTAAACAACATTCAGAGCCTAACCCAAACAAGTTAGAGTTAGCTGCTCCAAATCCAAAAACAAAAAAAAAAAGTCAAATTCAATGATGACACTGTGGAGATACTATTCGACCCTTCCGAGCCACTCATAAAACGGAAGAGAGGCAGACCCAAGGGCTCCACGAAAAACAAAAACTTACACCCTATTCGCAAGTCTGCTCGGATTGCACAAAAATCATAGAATCACAAATTACAACCTATACTCACGAGTAATTTGCAGTCAAAAGTTAACATCCTCTAAAGATTAACTTTGACAAAAACCCCAGAATTTAAGCTAAACTAACAAAGCTATTCTGGAGAACTAGCAAACTCGATGATAGAAATTAACAAAACACCTCTAAAAACACCGAGGGAAAACCAAAAATACATTCCCTGTTGACTGAGCATTTTTAAAAATTAAACTCAGCCCAAAAAACAAAAATAAGTGATTTGCCGGAGCCAGGACTCGAACCTTTACTCCACACACTCGATCGAGCGTTAAAAATACGGCGCGTCACAAAAATATGCCCGAAAAAACTCATCATCAAGTACAACAACCTCGATGACGAAAGAACACCCACGTGCGTAATTCCCCCATGATCGAGAATTCACATCACTTCTTATCAACATACAACTGCAGGTGAAAATTTCTATTGTCAAATATTGCGAATCTTTGAAATACGATTCCTCGACTTAGAATAAACCAAAACATGTCGAGTTTGGCATCAAATTGCTGGTTTTCACATGACCTATTTAACTGTGCAAAGAAAACCACAGATAAGGCGAGAGAAAAATAGACTAACCCTAAAAATGAACTTAGAACAAACTTCATTCGTCTTACGAACATTCATGCGTTTAGGTCATCTTCTTATTTCTCACTTTCTGCTATTTTCATTATATTTTTGTGTCATTTTTATATTTTTTTGCTGTTGCAAAAAGCCCTTAGAACAGTTTCATCTGTCTCTAAACCCTCTCCTCATATAATTCTTCAACATTTTCGAATTTATTTCTCAAAAACCACACCCGATTATGTCTGAAAACCAGACCAAATCCGAAACCTCACCCCAGCCTGATGAATCTGCAGAGGAACGCCTCTCAGACGAAATGCATAGGCAATGCATTGTTGACCAGGTCAGGGAAGAGGAACTACTGCGAGAGGAAGCTGAGGATACTCTTTTAAACCTACCTCCTCCCTGCAGTCCCATCTGAGAAATCCTGAGAGAAATGGCGCCTCTTATCGTACCTTTCCTCAATCCTATCCTGGACGATGCCCCGACTGTACAACCACCACCAGTGCTCCCGATGGAAGTTGCACCCTCAGTGGCAGAGGCAGTGGAACCCATTGTTACCCCTCCCCCACAATGGACAATCCAAACTCGAGCAATCGAGTCAAAACCGGAACCCATTGTGGCAGCTAGGCTACCCACACTTTGGGGTATGCCTAGGAGCTACGTTGGAGGGTCTATCACCCAAAGCAACATGCCCCCTTCTCAAATGTACTATCCTAACTCTTGTCCCACTCCCTACTCTCACCAGGATAATTGTGCCCAGCGAGCCCCCCATCAACGGGGTAGAAATAGTAGGATGTCCTATAGGGACAGACAAGGTGCCCGCACCGATCAATATCGTAGCCTAGGTGCGGCCTTTGCCTCCTTCCTCCACAATTGGGAGATGGAGAAGAAAGATGGTAGACACTAGGTCCCATCAAAATATTAAGTTAGGGTAGGATTTGGCGGATGAACTCCCCCTATTTTGGTATCGCTTTTGTGCGACGCAAAAGCTGGGGGGGAGTGCTGTGGGGTTCACCCGCACCCGCCAAGATAGGCTTGGCCTATACACGCACACGACGAGGCGCGTGAATAATTATTAACACACGAACCGCCGATTGAACTCACACCAATTGGCGGGTAAAACGTGATACTCGCCGACACTATATCGAGCGACCGACGGTGTATGGCGAGTAGCGCGGTCCTACGTAGATACACATATACGCGCACTCGCCGATACGCTGCCCAACTACCCGCGTATATATGCGCGTTGCCATGTCCTATGATTGCCAGCGTGTATAAGGACTTGGCTCTCCTTGGTACCTTGTACGGACACACAATAGGGTGTACATCTGTACGCCCCAATATCTTCTGGTGGGAAACTCCCGTTCCCACAATCCATAAAGTTTAAAGGTAGGTACCAATCTCTTTATGTTGGTTTTAGATAGTTACAAGGATAATAAGAGAATTAGAACAAATAAGGTCAGTGGAATCTGAGGGTAAAATTTTCTTCAGGCAAGGGAAAGATGGCAACCTGGAAGATAGGTGCGGAAATTTTGAGTTCATATCTTGTGTCTGTAGGGCAAACATTACACTAATTTGAAAATAAACCTAGAAACCATAAGAATAAGTAACATATAGAATTAAGGAGGAGGGTGGGAGTGGGGAGGATACTTTTTTGCATAGATATTATCGCAAAAGAGAAAACTATAGATTTTATATGATTTAAGGTGAACCTAATTCTTTGACATTCAGAGCTGTTTTCCTCAATCTTCTATAAAATTTCAGATACTTAAAATTTTATTATAAAAAAAAACTTGAATTTTCAACATTTGTGACCCAAAATGTTTAGGAAAAATAACAAAAAAGCACTAAACAATCACCAATAACAGGAGTTCAAGGTAAAAAGTAGTACATAGCCTGCAACAATGTCTATAATAGAATTTAAAAAGGAAAAAAGCAATAAAAAAAAATTTCTTGACGTACAAGTAATAAAATAGGTAACTACCTAATTATAGTTAATAAGAAGTGAAATTATATCGTCTACATCATTATGGTTTAAAAGAGTTCGTTTAATTAACAGATGGCAAATTAAAATAACTTAAGTATTCTTACCAACTGATCAGTTCGTGAATCGAATATCAATAATTTTGGAGGGCACACAACGGTGAATGTTACCAAACTATCCACTACTCCGGAGTCCAGAACCCATAATCTGTCGCATTTGTCCAGTCGTATGCGAAATACCGAAATAATATTGGTGCAATTCTCTTTTGTATTGGCAACCGTGTTTGTTGTGGCTGCTCGATGCCAATCCCAACTGGGATATGCCTGCAATAACATAAACCTAATAATATTACATGGATCACCTGGGAGGTAAGTATAATTTGACCCGGTGGAAAAATCAAATTTGATTACTTTTTAGAAATAATGAAGACTACTTGCGGTGAATGATTAGGACTTTTTCAAAAAAAAAAAAAGTTTTACTTATAAGCAGTATTGTGACATTTCGATGAGGTTTAGGGGCTCGCACCCTCACGACATCGCGCCCAGCTTGCATATTCGTCTCTATGAGTTAAACAATACACACGAATGCGTTGTATTCGTACCTTAACTAAGTAATACATCGTCGAGTGAGATCAATTCTGATAAGACTTAAATGTCAACGGTACCAACGCACTGTTTCTTATATCCGACGGAGACAGGAAACGACGGAACTTGACATTAATTACTTACATTACGATGTTGTGTGTCGTGTGCAAAATTCGGTATATAAACTCTCGAACGGTCAAAATCGCCAGTGTTCGCCAGGATTTCTCCATACTGTTGATGAGGGCAGAACACGAAATACGGATGACACTCTAGTGTGAATAGCTCTCACGAAATTTCACAAGTATTTGCTCTTTATAAGAATTTATGTTAAACATAATAGGAACTAGACCACAAAAAATTAAATTAAGTAACACGTGCAGAGGAGAACACACTGTGTGAAGATTATTTTATTTTATCGGTAAAATAGAAACTTTTTTGCAGTCAATAATTTCTTGTATTTTTTGGAAGAAAAGGGATGATTTTGCCTTTATGTGTCAACTCTAAAACTATTAAAATACGAAAGAGACAATAAAGAATAACGCTCACAGTGGTGGAGAGAATGGAAAAAAAAATTGTTTCAGTCCCCAAAGTTCTTAGGTATGACTTTTTCAGGTTTTTTTCAAAAAATTGGAAATTCTTTCATCGTTTTGTATCTAATTAGAAAACTAAAGAATTTTTGATTTTTTACAACTGTATTACCTATTTCTTTTACCTCAACGAGAGTGAGAAATTAAAAAATGGTAAAAAAATGTATTCAAATATTACCTAGATACTTTTTTATTTTACTTCTAAATTATGCGATATTCTCTTTCAGATGATATAAGTAGCCTAACTATGTAATTCAAACGAGTTTTATTTTAATTTCTTCCAAAAACGTCCTTACTTCAAACAAAAACGTGGTCCAAATTCATAAATTAAAAAAAAAATTATTTCAAAATTTCTTCTCAAAAATCTCAATTAAAATATGCGTCCTAAATTAAAACTGAACTTTCTTGGCGTATAATTTATCACATATATAATAGTCATACTCGGTAAAAACTAAAATTTCATTTTTCCACTGCAATGGCGCTGGGTAGATATAGTTACGAAAAAATTAATCGAGTTAATTTTTTTTTTTTAAATAAATATTTTTTTCAATTTAATTTTCGAATAAAAAAAATTTGGAACTTCATTTTCCTTTTCTTCAAGATTGATTAGATTGATTTTTGTTTATTTTTTATATTTTATTGATTGACGGATCCTAAAAAAACAGGATTTTTTGAAATATTCATCCGAAGAAGCGGAATACGATTTTATGTATAAAAAAACGTGCAAAATCAAAATATCCGTAACAAGGGAGACAGTAGACACAAATCACTTGAATCCACAACATCCTTGTTAAGGTTCAACTGACATGTCAATAATACACCATGAAAAAGTGTGACCGAAATTTCAGTCATACATTTTCCACAGGTTTTTCTAAAAAAGAACATAAAAATGAATAATTTTACATTAAAAATAGCAGATTCCCCTCTCCTCTCGAGACTCTATTCACTACCGAAATAAATGTAATAAATTATCTACTCATTATTAGTTTGTATTAGGTATTTATTGACAGAATTTTTTTACAGCCGATGCGGTTACTTACCAATGGCAAGAAAATAACTGAATTTAAAAGATCCGCTTCGGGTACAACTTTATGAGGGCCTAAAATTTTTTTTTCAGATTAGGTCACTAGTCTTGGATCCTCTTACAAAGGTCATCCGATTGACGTGAAAATTAAATTCAACTCTAACGTTGAAAATTGTGCGTAACTTCTGAATTTTCTGCAGAACTAATCAACGATGGACTATAACCAACCTCCCACAATATGTTATGTAGGTACACATTGTCTGCGCATAAATTTACACGAACCTGCAAAGGTGGTGACATTTCGCCGCTATTTTCGAAACTGTTTCTCGGTATCCACGACACAGTGGCCGGATTCCCTGGCCACAGTCGGGGAGTGGCCAAAAATACTCGATCCCAGCCGACCTCCATGCCAGTGAAGACGGTATTTTCAGGAACATAATTCCGTATCAGCGGATAGCTGAATGGTGCGTTGAATTTAAGAAAGCTCCACTGATTCATGATTTCCAGCTGTGCCGATGCACTGACCACGAGTGCGCAAAATAGGCTGCAGATGCATTGTCGCAGGATCATGTGCGGCTCCAACATGGTTCGCGCGATTTATGTCTGTAAACAAATTTGAAAAATTTCAATTTTTCGTCCACCATAACAGTTCGTCGACGAACAAAAAAAATACCGTATTAATTTTCACGCTCAATTATTATTAGCCTGGACTGTGTGTCTCACTCATTAGCCAAGTTTCTCACATCGTAATCTTCGGTCGAGAAATAGAGGCAGAGGAGGTTGAATGGCGTTTATATTATGTGCTTTCTACTTAATCCCTATATTTGCCGGAAATATTCATTGCTTTCTAACATGTAAATAATATTCTAAACAGAAAATTACCGGTAACGAATGAAAAATATTATTAAAAAATTTTCGTCGAACGATGTCGAAAAACGTGTGTTAATTGTTTGAATTATCCTTTTCCTGTTCGTGTAGGTTCTTTCCTACAAAAGCGAGTAACATTAGGTAGGTACGTGCAATATACAATTCTGGTTATTTTGTTCATTCGAAAATTTTCAGTACGAAACCCTTGAGCTTGGTGACCGCCATTAATACTGTGCCATGTCCACCATTCAGAAATGAGGATTAAGTAATAAGGCGAAGAGAAAGAAAAACAGATTTACACTGAAATACGTACATTGCTACACCACAATATTCGATATAGTACCTAATGAAAGTAGAATGCAAAATGCGAATCATGTTGTCGGGCTCGTTGAAAACCGGATTCCATGGAAATAAATAAATGAAAAATAAAAACACGAAAAAAAAAAAGTCAGTCAGTCAGTCAGTCAATTAATGAAATGATGCTTGGTCATTTATAGTACTTAGTCAGTGTGTATGGGATATACAGAAATATTTATAAAATGGTAATTATTCGCTGTAGATACTCTGTACCAGAAATGAATACGATACATTTGTTAGGGTGAACTATGTGTTCTCGAATCGATGAAAGCTATAGTAAGGACGTGAAATGGCCTTCACCTTTCTCAAAAAAAAATAAAGTTTTTTTTCTTATTTATTACCAGTAATTACTGAAGAAGATATTGAAATGTGCATTCTTGGACATAAAGGATTACGTTATTATCTCCTCAATTTCGATCAACATTGAATGAAACTCGAATCATAGTGTACTTTTATTTTTAAAACCATAAAGGAATTCTTAGGCTGACTAATTTGTAAAAATTTTAACAAAAAAGTATAATAAAAAAGGGTCACAAAAAAGCATTACCAAAAAACTTGAGAAACAATTCAGCGAAAAAACGAGTAGCCTCTATACCAACTCATAAATAAACCTTTTTAGCGTGTGACCTTTTTCCTAAATTCTGACGTCACACAATCCGTGCGTCAAAGATAAGTTCCATTCCCCTTGTGGGCTCTGTTTTCCTGGGGAGACGAGTACCCCTCAACGCAATATCTGGAAAGGGGAACTCAACTTCCTCAAACTTCCCAATATATGATGTTACACTAAGTAACCATCATACTACTCCTTACCGAGACAATACAGCTCTGCCTCCATGAAGTCTCGTCAGCGTGTAAAACCTTTGACAACAATTATGACGTTATACCATTTGTCATTCTGAGAGACTCTATTCCCCAGAAGACTTTCTAACCGCCAAAACCCCCATCCTTCTCTATGTTTTCTTTCCCCAATTGACGAGCCGGCCAAGGAATTTACAATCTTCGCCGTGTCTAAAAGATCTATTTTTCTTTTCCTTTTTTTATGTACCATTAACTTAGGCATCATTTGCCACTATCCATAACACAGTCAAAAGAAAGTCCGCAGGTAATGTAAGATACGTGTGAAGAATCTGAAACGGCACTGAATGAATGGAACAATGAGACTGGAAAGGGAAATTTTATTTCAAAAAAGTATTGAAAGGAATTCAGATTATAGAATCAATAAATTGAGACACTGTAAGGTCGAAAAAAAAGAAGAAAAAAGAGAGGTTCAAGATTTCCTTAATAAGAGCACCCTTTAGAGTTAGTGGCATTCTATAAAAGAGTAATAGCTCTGTAAATCCATCGCAGTCGATATTTATCATACTATGCCTATAGGTAGTATAATTACACATATCACTGCAATATTATTATCTCATCCAAAACCATCTTTCATTTCGGGAAGTAACGTTTCGCTTGCACATAAAACTTAACTATCGAGGCATGTACACACATACACCGCCTTAAACCAGTTCGCCTGTTTCGTTCGAAAATGCCATAAATAAGGCTGACTGCATCAATGGACGCTTTTATTTTATGTCCAGTAATCGGGTCTATCTTTCCCTTTCACCTATTCTAAGTTTGCCCTCGAGGTACCCTTCTTCGTAATTCTTATATGGTCCAGTTATTCCT
The DNA here is from genome assembly GCA_011428145.1 of Ericerus pela. Classification (NCBI taxonomy): domain Eukaryota; kingdom Metazoa; phylum Arthropoda; class Insecta; order Hemiptera; family Coccidae; genus Ericerus; species Ericerus pela. Next base: position 759,305 of record WOFM01000349.1, read on the forward strand.
AGCTGTACGTATCAACTTTGCTGCGAAAGCAAATAATAAATCAATTCTAAGTCGGAAAATGGGACAATCTTTCTAATATTAATTAATAATAAAAAGGGATTTTTCTTCTATATTTACTTTTTAGTCTCGTTCCTGCCAAATTTCAAGCTAATCCACAACAAGAATTAAAGAATTTTTTTTTTTTTTCCATAAAACGTATAAATTTTAGTTTTCTATGGTTGACATAATTGTAGTAGACATAGTATAATACAATTAAATCACATTTTCTCAAAAAACAGGCACCCAAAAATAAAATGGCTACATTTTTACGAGGATAACAGAGCTTTTTTCAAACTTGTCAAGAGTAGAAAATGGAACAAGTTCATTCGAAATTAAAACTCGGCATTTAAAAAAAATTTGCATTGGCTGATGTAAGGTCAAGTCTGAAAAAAGTTTGGTGTTTATCGATCCATTAGTATACAAGAAAACTTTAAAAAAAAATCCTTAAAAAGTGGTTTTCTCAAAATTTTGAAAAAACTACAAAAGGGATCAGGTTGAAACTTTCAAGATAGATTTTCTTTACGTTAGTGTAAATCGGATAGAAGTGTGGTGCTTATTTGTTCGATCGTTTCTGAAAAAACTGGAAAAAAAAAAAAAAACATTGTTGGAAAAGAGGATTTTCCAGTATTTTGAGGAAATTACAAAAGGAATCGGTTGAAATTTTCACGATAGATTTTTCTTAATCACATACATGCAAGTCTGAGAAAAGTTCGATGCCTATTCGTTATGTAGTTCCCAGGAAAACTAAAAAATAATTTTGGTTCACGATTTTGAGAAAACTACAAAAGGGCTGAAATGTTCACGAAAAATAGTTATTATTAGTTTAGTGCCTATTTTTTCAGTAGTTTCCGAGAAAAGTGGAACATAAAAATTTCCTGGAAAATTGATTTTTCCAAGATTTTAATGAAATTACGAAAGGAATCGAGCTGAAATTTAACGATAAATAGTCATTATGTGAGTTCAAATTTGGTAGAAGGTTGATGCTTATTAGTTCGGTAGTTTTCTATGAAAAATGTAAAAGAAAAATGAAAAATTAATAGAGAAAATCAAGTCGACTGTGTTGTTTGAAGTTTCTTTTCCTTATCTGTGGTGCAAGGGGGTTGCGAGCTTCTTTTCTGCATTGCATTAATTTATTACTTTTCATTGTAAAGTTTTTATTTTTTTTAATTATAAATGAAACTTGGTAAACTGGGTTTTCTCGCGAAGTATTACTACGATATTTTTTTTTTTTTTTTATTGAATTCGGCAAAATGCAGAAAATCCAAATACCTACCAAGTGTGCTAACAATGTACAGCCTAGAAATTTCTGATTTCTCGATTTTAGAATTTTTTTGCACCATGGAAATTGACTTTAGGACACAAATCACAAATATTTGTAACAATATTTATGCTTAAGGAATTTAAGTTCCATTTTTTTCTTAAATTTACCCTTCACAAGTAAATTTGTTTTCCTAATTTGTCAATATTAGCAATTTTTGAATAATAGAGGCTACGTTTTGGGAGCTTTTCTACAGAAACATATACAGGCAAAATTGAGGGTTTTATTCTTGGACGTGAATTTTTCAAATCTATTGAATAGGATTTGAGGAATGAGGTAACGTTACAGAATTTGAGCACTTCACTTTTCATTCATCAGCAAAAATATTCTCGTATAGAAATTATTAATAAGCGTCGATTAAGCTATTTCAAACGGCATGATTACTCATTTTTTGCAGTATTGCAGTGGTTATGAGAATAGGGCCTATACCAAGCACCTAAAAGGGTGAATATAAAAGATAAGGCAGTTCATACCTATACATCATTTTGCCTCTTTTGGATAGTGAGGATGGAGTTTGGAAGCACTCGCGGTTTGTTTTCAGTTTCAGAAACAAATTGCCACAAGTTCTTGAATATTATTTTCTACTTTTATCCACTTCAACGACTACTTTCAATAACAAATCCTCGCTTTCTTTAAAATTTAATTTGGAAGTAGGTAACCTGAATTCATAGCTGCCGATACTGATACCTATAATACGTATTTCCTATACGACACTGAGGAAAAAGTACGTCAAAATCTTAGTTCTGGAAAAATGTTTTTTCGAAAGTACTGGGCAAACAAATTCTTTTCCATAATAGACGTATTTATGCTATATCATCATTAGGAATAATGTAGTTCATAAAACCAGCAAGGTGTTTGTTTCTTCACAGACAGCCACAGATGTCAAAATTAGGACTGAATATAATTTACAACTTCAGTGGACATGACGGATAAATATTTTTAAACCGCTATTGTTGTTCACAGTGGAATATAGACACGTGTTTTTATAATTTATTATTATCATTATTATTGTGTTTTTTGTTTTTTTTTTTAATATAGTTGTCTTTTTTAATCTAGCAAACTACCTGCACCAATAATTTAAGTCTCTTTGCGGTTAGTTGCAATTAAGATTAAATGGTTAAAAAAAAAAACAGTAAACTACAATCAGCCTCTTGTCGAACCAATTAAATACAAACACGAACTTGAATTAGGGACCTACAAAATATGATTATGACATCGAAGGGGATTTCACGTTAACAGACGATGAATCATTGGTGCTCACGAACATAAATAATTTTTTCTTTTTGATTATTCTACAATTACTACGATCATTTTCAGAATTTTGTTACAATACTTAAACGATCTAAACAGAACATCATGAAAGTCATAAAAGAAGTTTCATGAAAAAAGTTAAAGATTCGTAAAAATATGGAAAAATAAACCTCAACCCTGAAAATTAGTAATTATTTCACGAACATTACACCGATTTGGGGAACTAAGTTTTAGGGTTATATGAATGGAAATTTTATGAGGTTGGTTCTGGTTAATGTGCTATAAAACGCTAGATCTTAATTTTTCTTTTGTTATTGTTTTCCTTTTCCAAGGTACTACTTTCTAATTGGCCAAATTTACAATAATAATCTCGAAAATAATTTTTGTTTTAATTCAGAGCAATTTATTTTTCTTAGCACGTTTTTAAACAAAATAATTAGAGAAGGTTGCCGACAGAGTGAATTACCTACTCCCAAAGAAGTACCTATATACTTACATTTTAAAAAACAGGAAAATTAAATCGAGTCTGTTTGTTTCAAATTAAAACATATTTCTCAAATTTATTACCTGCATTGAAAATTTTTATGTAAAATTTATTTATATAGCTAAAACTTAGAAATAAAGATAAAATTCATGTGAAATCTCCCCCCCCCCCAAATACACCTAAGCCTATATATACGTCAAAAAAGGTGTTTCAAAACATAATGCAGCATCTGTATCAGCTACGTAATTTATGTAAATTTGAATCAATTTCAAGTTCTCCCACAACCACCTCAATAAGTAGCAATTATATTCAAGCCAAACTCCAATAAATAATAGTACACTGTGAAGAAATGGTTCGCATTATTGTTTTTCTTTGTAAAGTAAAGACGAGAAAATGGGAAAAAATAAACACAGCGAATTAATTCGACTTCAAACTTGAATTTTAATGAATTAAAAATTTATTTTTTTCACTTTTCGATGGATTTTGGCTTCCTGGTCATTTTACCAAGAGTCTGAAGAATATTTTTTAATGTCGAAGGGGGCCGAAGAAATGATCAGAAAAAAGCTGCTATGGGGCCACTTTGTTGAGGATAGTTCCTCACCTTTTTTTAAGGAGGAAATTTTTTTTTCTCAGCAGAAAAATGTTGTATCACGTCACCCCCTCCAAAAAAAAAAAAATTACCGTATGTGAATGTTGCAAAAAATAAAATACAATTCTAAAAAATCTTTTAGCTCGCTCCGCTTGCGACATTCTTTTAACTTTTATTCTGAAATTAGGGTGGTAGTGGGTTGACCTTAGTCTGTGGATATTTTTTCTCTAGACCAAGAGGATCTGGATCTCAGAAGCCCTAAGTTGGAATTCGGTGGCCGTTCGGCAGTGGTCCAACAAACATGAATTTTTCGATCACAAACTGAATCGAACTGAACACATCGCCATTTTGGGGTCGAGAATGTGAGGGTAACCGGTCTTAAACTCGTAACCTTTCAATTACAAAGCCGTGCACCTTATAACTACACCGTATAGACCCTTCAAACAACCTTCTAAACAGAGACATTCGACGTTTTGGTTAAAAATTTTTTCCTTCATAGAGGTACCTTCTAACAAAAAAGTTGAACGAAAGCTGAAGATTTCTTTTACCAATTATTGAAGATATAGATATGAAATATATCTAAAATCTACAATTTTTTATATTTTTTGCGATAAAATGTTTCAATTAAAAATCTTAATTATTTTATTAAATAATTTTGAAAACTAATCCACGACAAAATATTGTTTTTGATGTGTTCCATTTGCTGGGAAAGTCTTTAAATTGTATCTAAAAATTAAAAAATTAAAAAATTAAAAAACTTTTAGGCTTAGAAATTAAAAAAAAAAAAGTAAAAGATAAATAAATAAATCCATCAGTTTAGTAAGGTCGTGGTTCAAATTGTTTCTCGCTAATCAAAAAAATTAAGCATTTACTGGGAAAATGTTAAATTTTCATTCACTATTTATAGAGTCGCAAAGGCATGGGTGGATAAATTTAAGTATTTTTTTTTAGAATAGTAGGTACTGTCTGTTCTCTTTGATTTATCATGTTCAAAGTAGTCAAATGTTACCAGAAGGGCTTCACCATCATAAAAGTGGCACTTTATGGAAGGAATTTGTTAAATTAGTTCCGTGAAGATGGAAGGGTAGGTATATTCTACTGTATGTTGTTGTTACTGGTGATTTTCTGGACAAAACGAGGAACTTGAAAAAACGTGGGGTTTCGGTAGCTTTGATTGAAACTGGGAATACGTTGGCGAATGGTTGATAAATGGTTCAAAGTAAGTATAATTTTTCCCATATCTTCGTAACCCATCTATTGGACGTGATCAGTGATTTCTGTCGTCAACTAGAATAAAAAGATTTGCAGTTCAAATTTCTCAAGTATACTAACCCAGTTGGTGAAACTGTCCATTAAATAACATTCAAATGCAACACAGCCTTAACTATTGGTACCGTATTTATATCAATTAGCCATACATACGACAAACCTGAAGGAAATGGTTTTAATCTGATACCGACATAATTGGCCGTACCGGATCTTAGGTGCCAGGACGAAAAACTATTCAGAAAAGTGTAAATACCAATATTGGAATAAGTTAATAGTACGTCAAAGATGTCCTTAAAACTTACCAACAGTCGAAATGTACCAAATAGCTGAACGAAGAAAAAAGGTAAATCGGAAACAAAAACACCAGAATTAACAAGCGGTGAAAGACGCACAGTTTTTTGTTTTATTCACATTACGATTGGCATCAAAATATTGGAAAAAGTTGAATCACATTAGTACCTACACGAACTTGCATTTATATCACCATTATAATAGAAACCATCAAAAACAGAAAAAATAAAAAATAAAAAAATTCTTTTAATTTGTACACTGTGTTGAATGTTTTTTTTTTTTTTTTTTTTTTTTTTTTTTTTTTTTTTTTTCAATTCGTTATCAAAATTTTACGATTAACATATGCGGTCGAACCATTCGAGTCAGTCTCCGTTCGAGTACACTTTGACCATAATTCTGAAACTTTCTTCGATACGACAATCGGCATGGAACTGTATTGTGGCCACATAATTATCGTGTACTTGCATTTTGTGTATAGTAACTGGTAGTGTGCGCAGCACGCGCGAATATTCCTCCCTCCAGCCAAGTTAATACCTGTTCCGGGTTCGGTTGTTTCACAATTTTATTAAATCTTTAATATTCTCTTTTCGGTTTCCACGAAGGAGAGGAAACAAAATAATAAGTATGCAAAGAAAACGAAAACGAAAGCCCCATTATCAGTCACACAAAATGTAACTCGATTTACTGGTGACATTATATTTGATTACATGCGATGACACACAAAATTATAAAATTATTGATAATTACGTCGGATGCGTATGAGTGGGTATATTTTATACAGGTACCTATAATACCTATATATAATTTTATTTATGTGTGTAATATTGTGGTAATTCTGTTCTGTGGGATTCTCCAAGTATACTCGAACTTCTTCTTTAGCTTACCTGGCTGTAACTTTCTGGTATATATCCGACTTTAACTATAGCTACTAAAAATGCATTTTTTAACTGATTAATTTCCTATTTCTGACAATTTCTCTCCGATTGACGGCTTTTTTGTTTTTTAGTGTTCAATAACAATTGATTATTTCCATTCGAATTATTGCCAAAAGGCTCAAAAGTTGGAAAGCTATTAGAGTTAAATTACTAAAATATTAAATAATACTAGTTTTTCCTCTTCATGTCACATACGTCGAATTAGATAAAATTTTCTTGATTTTGGCCGACTGGTTTTTGAGTTAATATTGATTTTCTCTTTGAGGACCCTAAATCCAGCTCCCAACATCCCTAAAAATAAAATCTGGAATTTATAGAATTTTATATTTTCCATTTTCTTCGATAGATGATTAATCGCAACATGCCAAAAAACACATTTTCAATTATTTTTCGTTTTTAACAGCTTTAAAAAAAAAAATAAAACAAGGTATTTTTTTAATTGACCGTATGGGGAAAATTTGAGTTGAGACTGGATAGTTTTCCGTTTTATCCGTCAAAACAAAACAAAGGGCATCGAGAAGTCAAATATTCCATTCCGCTGATTAATTTCCTATTTTATTCTAATTCCTTATGTTAGTTCCTTACAATGATGTGACAGAAACAACATGCAGACTTCATATTGTACCCATCTGACAATCGCGTTTCAAAGGATTGTAACGATCAATACAATAGTTTGGCTTGTCACACCAACAATACACATAAAAACGTAATTTGAAGCGTATGAGGATGCGCAAATGTACTCTTTTTAAGAGTATTTAGGTATGATAAGGAAACTCTTTCTTTTGGACCAAAATTGGTACATTACTCTCTTTTTGTTATATGCTTTTATTCTACTCACTACTGCAATTTATAAAATATACCAATACTGCTGTCAACCTTCCACAACAAAATAATGTTTATTTCGCATGAAGCTAAAGCCTAAAAAAAATAAATAAAATCTTATCTTTTTAAAACTCGTTTTTAACCTTAACTTATTTTAGCATACCTTCTAGTAGTAGCCAAATTTTCACTAAACAAAATTTTTTTCTCCCATTTTTCTTTTTTTTTCTCTAAATTGAAATTCTGAATGTTTAAAGAAACAAAAATAATAAAAATTACGAAATAAGTAAAAATTTTTTTTTGCTTCGAGAAAAATCTGTGCACCCTGAACTGTATTCAAGATTTTTTACTGAAAATTTTTACAAAAATGAAATAATGAAAATAACTAAAGAAAAAGGCGACAAACTCACCCCCTGTTCGAGACAAGAATGGGCAGGATTCGTGAAAACATCGGGATTCGGATTCGTTTTTGAGGCTAAAAAAGATTCGTGATTCGAATCACATTAGAAAACAAAGGATTCGTGATTTTTTTTTTTTTTTGTTACAAACAAGGGAATAACAAATCATAAATCCTATTTTTCTAGCGAAAATTTTCGAGAAATTCGCGGAAATTTGAAGAAAATTTATACTTTCTGAAAAAAAAATTCTTAAATTTTACCCTTGCAAAATTAAACAGTCTCTTCAGAGAACCTTTACCTTGCACTCTCTTAAATAAAACACTTTCTTATCAAAAAGTTATTGAATGTTCAGAACTTGTTTCCCATATCAAAGTCTAACAGAATTATTTACCGTTTGAGACTTTGAGGATTCGTCATTCGTAGAAAAATGATTCATGCAAATCACTTTTAACCTCTCGGACTAAAAAAATTCTTGATTCGTGATTCGAATCACTTTCCTGTGAAGGATTTATGATTTATGATTTGATTCTAATCACTTCTCATTGAGTAATTCGCGATTCGTTATTCGAATAATTTTTTTCAGGATTTTTCCCACCCATTTTGTAGACTAAGGTGGGAAGTAATGGGGTAAAACTTAGTCTCTATAAGAGATAATTATTACTGAAGAATAAGCATCATTTTTTTTTTAACTGATTATATAGGCTTAATTGGTGGAAAAATTCATACTAATTTCTGATCTCTTTCCAGTGACAGTTTTAGATTTTTTGATGGGATAGTCCGAAGTGAAACACTGAAAAACATTTAAAAACAAATCAGAATTGTATCATTCATTTGAGGGAGAATATTTCAACTACTATATTAATTTCTACTAATTAAGAATTTTTATTGCAGTAATATTAGTATTCATTCTCGATTCAAGATTTCAAATACTAAAGCCTACAGCCTGAAAAAAAAAACTACGTTCTATATAGTTAAAGCAATTTTTTTTATCACTTTAGTAATCATAATCGCACGTATTGTTCAACCATATTTTCATGTTATTTTTATCAATATTCAATTTCCACATTTTCTAAAATTTTTTGCGGGGAGGGTTATCGATTTTTCGCTGGGAGGAAAGATCAACCCTGACCAACCTGTAGAACAAGCACTGTGAACTTCCTTTTTTATTCATTTCAAAATTGATATTGGGGTAAATATCTAATAAGTAACACTTTTATATTTCTATATAAGCTACAGAACTGGCAATGGTTTACTACGAAACAGTCGTGCTGCAAGCTGCAAGTATGCAAAAAAATCTGTTACCGAACTTGATTCTTCAGCCCTCCTTATCTAAAAATCTCTCATACTTTCGAAAGGATCTTTATTATCGAAGTATATTAACCTACCTACGTAGGTATGGGTTAGTATGTGTGATTCGTGATTGATTTGAAATTACAATGACTTATTAGTAAGTATATCCATAAAATGAAATGTGGAATACCTTGTCGTGAGAGATATTCTCACCAGAAGGAAATTCAACAGAATTTAAGCGTGTTCAACCACTTCGTACATAAGTACAGGTAAGCCAAAACCAAGGCAAACACTGGCGATTTTAGAGCCAGTTCGGGTGGTTTATATATGTCTTATTTGCACACACACAAACACACATACGTAAGATAATTCGTACATTGGTGAGAACGGCCAGGTCGCATCATCCCCTATCGAGATAAGAGATGGCTGGCTGGTTCGTGTACGGATCGTGACATCATCTCATTGTGTCATGATTTGGTACTCGTACATTACCTGCAAGTACGTACAGGTAATTACGATCGAATGTATTTTGTGTATTTAACGTCACAAGGACGATTGTTTGCCTGCCCTTTGGGGCGGCGACTGTCGTCAAGGGATCCGAGCCCCTATACCTCATACGGGAGAGTCCCCACATGAAACATGGAACTTTTTTGTAGCAGATTATAGGCTTCCCTGTTCTGTATATTTTGAAATATATACCTACCACATTTAATTTCTCTATGATATTTAATTTGAAATATTTTTTATTTATAAAAACATGTTGGAATTATCTTATCTTACACTAGTTACGAGAAATGAAGTGATTCCTTCCTCACAAGACAATTTTGATAAGCTTTGGAGTTTGAATCTCCCTCTTTTTGAGTTATATCAATTCCTAATCTGTAGGTAATAATCAAATCATCACACTATTGGAAAATAGTTTTCTGTTTTTTGTTGAAAAATGGTCAAGGTGGGTCCACACATTTTCAGTGGTCTCTTCTGACCCCTTCCCAGCAAAAAATCACTAAAACTGACAAAAAACACAATTTTTAAAGGACGTGCAATTATTTTCTTTTTCATGTCCCCTTGGACCCCTCCTTATATTCACCCTTGGAATTCAGACTAAAGTATTGTGAAAATATGAAGTTTTTAGTGAACAGGAGGGGTTTGAATTCAAGACAATCCTGTCAGGCCTGGTTACAGGATTTATTTTTGTAGGGGGATTAAATCACATTTTATAATATTTGTGAATTTTTCAGAAAGGGTTTAACAACTTTATGCATATTCTAATGGCCAAAAAGGGTCTTTTAGTACTAGAAATGAACCTCTTTTGGTGAGGTTAAATTTCCTTCAAAGTATGACAATATTCACTTGAATATTATTACCACTCAAGAATTATTTTAATTTATTAAGTTTACTATCCACATCTATCGTGGACCTTAAATGTTTGAGAGACTTTGAATGAAATTAAAACACGCAATGAATTTTAACACGCTATTAAAATAATATAGGTACCTACAAAAGCACAATATTTAAATAAGTTTGATTATTCACAGTACTAAGACTAGATGAGTATAAAGTGACAGTACTAAGACTGAGAACATGTAAAGTTACAGTTTAATTATTCTAATGGGAACAAGAGTTTATATAGGTACCCTATCAGGGTATACATTTTTACATAATATTGGGTATAAAGTAGGGATTTGCTGATTAGAGGGATTTATTAATTTGAGAATATTCGAGGTACCAGTACATTGAGTTCACCAAATATCCTGTTAAAACACGTATTGTGAATACTGGCAGGAAGTAGCAGTACTTTTGCTAGTTAATGTACATTTTAAAGGTACAAATGTACAGAATAAAAATACACTTTTTTATGTAGACGATTATGTACGTCAATATTATATTATGAAGAACATATCCTTTACACATATTTCATACATGTAGAATATGAAAAACGGAATAATTGTGTTTAAAATTGATTTTTTTTTTTTTGGCACTGGGGGGATTATACCCTAAATCCCCTCCCTTAAAACTGGCCTAGAATCTTGGCGTTCTCAGGTTTCGGTGCTTAAATGTTTTACTCCTCCAACAGTATTATTCCCCCCATTTCTACCGGCAATATAAATCTGGAAATTGGAAAGTACTGCTCCATGTGCTGAAAATACAACACTCTCGTCTTCTAAACCAGGTTAACAACATCAAATTAATTATTTCGACCGAAATATTTGTAGACGATGCCAATTGTACCTAAAGGTAAGCAATATGTACGATCGCAATTCTGTCTAGTTGAGAGGCCATTTTTGTATAATATCAGTCTGATCACCACTCACCGACTAACGATATTCTTCCATTTGTCGGTTTTATGATAAGTATAAGAATACCAACATATGTAAGATTTACTGTTTTTGTTCACGAATTTTTGTCTCTCGTTAGTCCCGTTCATTTTCGTTAATCCTTTATCCGTCTCATTAAGTTAATGATGGGAAATCGACAAGATGTAGGCGTGAAGATGCATGCAGCACTTTCTTTCGCACCTATATACATATATATATATATATAGGTACAGTATATGCGGCATAATTAAATACAGGCAATCGAAATTGAAACCTGGCCGTCGACATTAATCGTGATGAGTACAGAAATTAACAATTAACGTTCGTGTATGCCATGTTCTCGTGTATTGTGAACTGAATTTTGTATTGTTTTCCTTTCTTTTATTTTTGTTGTTTTATCGAGACGTGATCAACAGACCACCTCGGAAAGGATACCTACCTAAATCGAATTTTCTTCGCATACACCTACCTATAGGTTTACTCTGATATTCGTATACAGAAATGCATTCATTCGGTGATTTTTATCATTGTTCAACAAGTTGCAAGTATATTCTTAACACTTCATCGAAGGAGGTGGGTATAATAGCGAACGAGTTTTGACCGTTCGTACAGGTACCCACATATAGGCAGGTACACCTATACTTGACATTTACAATTGGTTATAGAATGTTGACAGATGATAAATCACCTAATTTTAATAAAATATAGGTCAATAGGAAACATTCTTTCGTTTAATGTCTTTTACAAAACAGTTATTGCTGCTGGAATAATTGACCAAATTTATTACCGAAAATTTTAATTATTTTATGATTTCATTTAGTTGACTCCACTCAAACTGACAATGGTATCAACTGAATTTCAGTGCAATACTCAAGCGAAAGTGGAACGTCAACGATATTCAAAATAACGGTACACCAATTGTTCAACTCGAAATAATACTGATTTGACTTCTCACACATAATCAGATCCCACCATTTCTCATATCTGGGCTAACAAATATTAGACAATTAGCTTTAAGCAATGCTTAGGATTTCATCCTATCCACGTCAAAAGATTAAATCCTTAGTTTAGGACAGTCTGCAAAAAATTCGGTCGGTTTACTTATATCACAATTTGCCAATATGACTCAATCGTGGCATGAAAAAAAAAAAAACTTATTTTTGACATTTATCCCGTCGGAAGTGGAGAAATAAATTGGTCACAATTTCATCAAAGTTCATAAGTTAGTTTCATTTACATTACAAAAGAGCAACAATTTGTCGTTATAACTGAATCCACTACACCTATGACTTTTTTTTTCACTCAGTTTTGGCATTTTTCTGGAGATGATAACTGCTTGTCCCTTTATCGACACACGGGTGGTACAATTTTGTAAAGTATTAATGGCACGTTCATTGTGGTGCTTGCATTGAAAATGCTATGTTTGTAGCACGATGTGTCTCTAAATCGATATTCAAGTGACACATGTGCGTCACATTTGTGGCACAAAAGAATATTAATGTAGGAATAAGGCCTAGGGTTTTTTTTCCAAGTCTGTGATGCATCACATTATGTCACACTTATGGTGTCCTCTTCACCAGCATATATGCCATTTCCAGATTGTTTCCGCTGAATGTTTATATAATTAAGCTTCCCATTGTTCTCGCTAGTTTTAAAACCACTAGTGACACTGACTTTAATGTTACAACTAGGTAGTGATATCTATATTGGATCGATATTTTTGGGTAAGATAAAAGCGGCGAAGATGCCGCATTTTCATAAAGTCATGTTGGCAGTACTGTTGAGAGAAAAATAACATTACTGGTACGTGCAGGGTAGTTGACAGACCTTCTGTTCAAGTTAGAGGGCTGTTTTTGTTTTTTGGGTAGATTGAGAAGTTTTCAATGACTCTGGTGGATATATGAAGCCTTGACCCACATTGTAATTATTGTATAAATAGTTTGAAAATAAAATTAGATTCTTTGGTATTATGGTTTATTCCCTAGGGCTGTTAAAGATGCTAATTTTTCATGTTATCTCAATAAAAGTTGCAAATCTCTTTAAATAGTCACGAAATTTGGTACACACGGTATCTCTTATACAAGTACTAAACCTACCAATTTTAGTTTTGATTGGTCAATTTGTTCCCAACTTATTAGCTATTTAGGGTGAATTTCCCTCTTTTAACCTTCTGATAATAGTCCACAAAAATTCATTTTCTAGCCTTCATCGAGAAAACCACTCGTTTTAAGTTAAAAACAACCCGATTTCAGAAAAATATGAATTTTCGCGCACCCTCCACCCGCTTCCTTACACTAGATTTAAATACGAACCCTAAAACCTCCTCTTATATTTTCATAACCAGCACGTAGACAACTGCTTTATACTTCGTTTTGCAATGTGGGATTTTTTTTCTGATGTAAGTGGGTTTTTTTTTTTTTTTCTTATATGTGTATAATCCACAATTCTCATCACTGCAGAAAAAAAAAACACCGAATCATTTCCTAAAATTGTGCTTGTTAGAACTTGGAATAATTTTTTATTTCACAAAAAAATAACGATTTTAATACAAAAATTAAAAATTCATTTATAAAATACCTATTTTGAAAATATGATACTGAATCAGAATATTTTATCGCATATATCGTATTTATGTGATATTGATAATTTTTTGAAAAAAATATAAATATTTTATACCTATATTACTTTATTAAAAGAATGTTGGTGATAGAGGTGATTTTTAAACAAAGAAAATCTACTTTTTCTTGCGAAGCTTCCTGCGCATAATTTTTTTTTCTTTTTTAACTGGCCTTTGTTTTTTTTTTTTAAATTCAGGGGTAACAATTGCCCCCTTCCCCATGCTCGTTACACCTTTGAACCACGTTTATCGTTTTTCAGTATAAAAGCTCATAGTTCAAGGGAAAATTTTGATTTAGAGGCAGGAATACCAGTTATTTACACCCAAAAAAGCGAAAATAAGATTTCGAAATGTTTTGGAATTGAACAAACACCCAAAATATACGATAATGAGAAATCGAAATTATTATTCTGTCGTTTACTAATTGTCACTTGTTAGCGACTGTTGTCGTTTTTAAAATTATCACTTTCATTTTGCCTGTTTTTTCTCCATTTTTCACCGATCTCAAATGCAAGAAAGTGTAGGTATAAGCACACTTTCATCTCCACGAAGTAGGCAATTTATGTCGTCTCAATTCTGGTTCGCAACGTGTGATTTACATCTCGACGTCGCCGTTCTGTCCGTGATTTCTATAAATTTTTTGTTACGCAATGCCACATAAATCGAATAAATTATGTCAAACCTTTTCCTTTCATTTTTGGAAAGGAGACGTGTTCACCGGACATTCTGCATCGTAGCTCACATTTTTGCAGACGTGGAAATTTAAAAATGGAAGCGTCTCCAGCTTTCAGTGAGTGCGTTTTAATTTTTTGAAATCATTTTAACGTAGATTTCTGTTTTAAAAGACTTCGCCTACCTAACCATTTTAGTCTACCAAGGATGAACGCACAACCCTGTAGGTACATGGAGCATTAACAAAACCGAACCGAATGTACCGCCATTTTGAATCGAAGTTATAACGGTGGCTCGTTTTGAACTCGCAACCATTCGATTGAAAAGCAAAGTAATCTATCCATCATGCCACACAGACCCCCCCCCCGAGAAATCATTAGTTAATAACACATTTTCAATTTTCTTTGAACCCGGTGAATTTGAAGTGATATTTTTGGCTACTACAAATTTTACAAATATTATCAGACCCTGCTTTAGGCACTCATTTCTCAACGAAAAAGAATTTAAAATAAAATAAAATGGTAGACATAATACTACATTATTAACGAAGATACTTTTATTAACAAAATTTCCGAAATTAACGTAGGTAATTTATTAAGAATTACAAAACTATAAGAGGCAAGAATGACACAAAAATCAATGTCTTCGATTTAAAATCTTTTCGTAATTTGACAATTGTTCAACGGAACAACTATTTTACGGGAAAAAAGTTTTAATCTCTTGTTTGGAGTAATAGATGCTTCGATGTAAGTGATTAAATTCATTGTTTTCAAAAATAGACGTTGCATTTGTTTGACCTATCAGCCAGAATAATTTCTTCTATTTCTATTAAAATTATTTCAAAATTAGAGAAAATTACACACTTTGAAAATAATTATTTACATGGCCTCAATATTACCACCTTAAACGTAGGTACTGCCTGTTTGGATAAAACTCGGTAGATGCGAGTCCGGCAATACGCCATTTTGTATCCTACAGCTCATAAGTGAATATATTGATATTTATGTTAAATTTGAGAAATTATACAGTTTTAGATGCTTTCATTAATTTTATGGAGCTTTTTCATCGTTTCACTCGAACTGTGCTATTGCCATTGTACATAATTTTATAGGAACAGACTATACAAATCAAATTTATCGAATGCAACTGCAGGAGAACCATTGTTTGTAGAAAGCTGAAATTTTTCCGAAATATTAACATACGTTTGGTAAAGATTTTGTAAAAATTTTGCTGAAATCGTACCATTAGTACTTGAGATAGAGCTGAAATTCTGAATGGGTTATGAGATTCAAACTGTGGATACAAAATGGCGTATTGCCTACTGTACTGATATGTATAGAACTCTAATATGGATTAGAAACACAAGAAGTGGTGGATCGGCCAGGAACGCTAAATTCGTCTCATATTATCATAATGTAAACAGGACTACTTGTATTTTTCCCATGTATTTTTCCATAAGAAAAGAAAGAGTTTGTAATGATTTTCTCAGACTGGGAAATTCTAGAATACGATCACTAATTGTCGAGGATAATCTTTAAATTCTACCCAAATGTAACGAGAAAAATGAACAAACTATATCGATAAACGATGTTGCAATAGGGTTTTTGCTTCGCATAGTGATATTCGATCAATTGAAAATTGTTTGATGAATCAATTATTTCAAGTAATCGATTTTACATTTTCTACACCAACCTGCAAACTTAATTTTTTCAACACCCATTAATTTTGAGGAGGAATAGAAAATGTTTCTTCTGCAACAGCCATCAAGTAGGATTTTCTTAATATATTTCATCTACTCCGTTTATAAAAATTTTGTGATTCTTTCCCAAGCCTGAATGATATTCGATTAATCGATTACCGTACCAAAAAATCGATTAGTTGATTAATTTAGTTAATTGATTAGTCGAACCAATCGATTAGTGTGCATCACCAGTTTCACAGATGAAAAACAAAACATAGAACTGGTTGAAGAAAAAGAAAGAAAAAAGAAAGAAAGAAAGAAAGAAAATATTGGTGATTTTAATAAGGTTTTTTACACTTTGTGCTAAAACCCTAAAAATAGATAAAACTCATTTTTAAAAGAAATATTCACATTACACGATCAATAAGTCCATATCTATTAATCAGCCATATCCTGTTTTGGTCCACATACTATCTTTGCCACCAGAGTGCGTATCTTTTGCTTCCACTTTCCAATTATGTACGATAATTTCTAATTCGACCAGCTCCCAAGCATTAAAGTAAGACTCAAAATTGATGCTTCAGTGAGTTTTCTGAGACATACTGGACTGCTGCAAGATGCAGTATAATAAGATGTAGTATACATCCTAAATGTGTATAGGCTTTTTGAAATTTTGTTAAGTATTATGTGTAGGCCTACAGGTGACTTGTTATTCATTATCATTCATGCTAGTACTTCCTAGACCTTTTGTTTTAAATTGAAAAAAAAAAAGAATAGAAGTTTGTCTCAGATTTTATTCTTGTGAATTTTAGTTTTAGACATTCATAAATTTTGATTTTAGACTTTTATTTTGAACAAATATAACAATGAATACTAAAAATTTTTTTTTAAATATCAAAAGAAGAACTAGTTAATGATTCCAATTTGCTTAGGTATCAGTTTCAAGTAAAATCAATAATCACAGTATCTGAATCAGAAGAACCTTATTCCTAGGAAAATGCAACATGTAATACCTAACATTTCTTAATATATTGGGGACTAGTTTGCTTTCTCATATGACCAAAAATATTATTAATTTGGTTAACCACAGTCGAAAATCAGTGAATTAATGATTCAAGTGGTGTAGTGGTTAAGTGCTTGGCTTTGCAGTCGACAAGTTCTGATTTCAAAACCCTACACCATTATATTGGAACCCAAAATGGCGGTGTGTTTGGTTCGGTTCTATTAGCGCTCCAGCATGTGATTAAAAAATTTATGCTGATAAACCACTGACCACCGAATCACGATTATTTCTTTCCTTATTCCAACATTAGATTATGTCCTCCAGAGACTGAAAGAAATAGACAGGTAAGTGGAAGCCCATTAAAAAAAATTTTTTAAATAAATTAAAAAAAAAAAACGAAGTATAAATTGTAATTGATGATAATACTGACAAGATTCATTCAGCAAATATCAATAAGACCTTTTAATATTATAACCTTGATAGAGTAAATAAAGTGGGAATAGAAGCAAATTTAAAAATTCTTTGTTTACTAAACAGACAAGAAAAATTATTTTTTGCAACACCTAACCAAAAAATACATTTTTGAATTTCAATACACGTAAAAAAATTTTTGGGTCCATGCTCACTTTCAAGACTTCGAGTTGACTTTTTCACACGGCTCAATCACTTTCCTGTGTGATTATATTACTTCTTAGTTTTTTTTGTTTTTTCTGAAGTTCGTAAAATCATTACCTAAGTAAAATTAATTATTTGACTTAAAAAAAATCTTTTTGGGTCATTTTTTCTTGGGTGGGGAATGAGAGGCGTGCAAAGATTTTTCGGCTAAAAAAGAAAAATAATTAATATACAATTATTATTTGGTTCTAACAAAAAGAAATTTTTTTTATGGAGATTGGTGTTGCAAAAAATAAAAGTAGGTGATTGATAATATTTGCACTTGATCTCAAACAACTATTTTTCTCAGACAGTAATTAGAAAAATTATAATCCTCCAAGTACCACTCTTAATATTTAATTGATAAAAAGAAGATATGAGTTTGGCTGGAGCTA
This sequence comes from Ericerus pela, assembly GCA_011428145.1. Taxonomy (NCBI): domain Eukaryota; kingdom Metazoa; phylum Arthropoda; class Insecta; order Hemiptera; family Coccidae; genus Ericerus; species Ericerus pela. The sequence continues at coordinate 777,325 of WOFM01000349.1, forward strand.
TACTCATGAAGAATTGATGTGTAAATATAATAGTGTGATTGTAAACGTGTGCATTGCGCATGCACACAATCACACACCTACACATCATATAACATCACAAATGAGAGTCACAATTGCCTTACACAAATCTGACGATCTGTTAATTCTCATTTAGCCCCTACCATAGACCGAGCCACACGATGTTTACTGCATCAAAAAATTTCAGAAATGTATTTACGCATGCATCATTTTATACGTAAAATGGAAGATTGATGAAACTTATTTTTCTAATCCAAAAATACTGCTCTGAGCCTAAACAAAATTACCTACCCATCATCACCGACATCGTTTTCATTCGAAAAATAAGTACCTATATAATTGAACATAAAAAAACTAGTACATTGGGTTACTTATACCACACCACATTTTTATAACAATGCAATAGCTATCCTAGGCCACCTTTATCTAGTCCTATCCAAAGGTAATTTTTTAAATTTTTTCGCCAACTAATTACTTATTGCACGAGTTGATCCATTTTTTACGCGCATTATTGATTGATTTTAGGTACAACAGTGATGAAACCTGTATCAAAGTATGGTATCAACCAGGTGAGAACAAGAAAAAAAAATTAAACTGAAATGCGACCTTAATGGTAGACGTACCAACAATGTTTAAAAAATAGAGAGGCACAATAAAAAAATACAGTCCACAGAAATCAGCTAACAATTATAAAATTTAATGACCACACCCAAAACGGTATTGTTGGAACAAGATTTATTTCTTGTAAATATACTCGCATCGTTAAAGAACTTTGTTCTGAGTTTCATTGTCCAAATGGAGCACCCTGACGTAGGTACCTTTTAAAGTAGTATTCTCGATGTTCTCGCTTGTACTTACTCTTTTTTTTTTGTCCATTATTAATTTTTTTTTCCTTTACACAATCATGATACCAATGCTTTCACTCATTTTCTGCATTGAACTCGAATTATTATAGGTACTTACAATTCATAGGTTAGATTTATGAACTTTGTAATAGTATTGACTATTTAAAAGGTAAATGCGAAAAAAATGGGTCTAATAAAAAGCTTACACGAAAATTACATTATTTGTTTTGATTTATTATTTTAATTAGGTATAGGTACCATGGTAGCACTTGAGCTCCCTCGGACTCAATTACTTATAACTAAGAACACTGAAAATTCATAGCTTAATTTCAGTTTTAACTTCATCGTCACTGTATATTATACAATCCACATAATTATATTCCATTTTTGGAAGAGAAATTATTGTTCATATAAATATTTAAATTTTTTATTTAGTTAGGAATTAATAATGCCTACCTATCAGTCGCGAGTACCACCAGGAGCATGATAATCATAGTTTTGTTCTTGGTTTTTCTTAGTTAAGTATTTGTTTAAATATCGCAGTCCTACAGTTAAAAATATCTTCAGGTATCTTTTGTTTTTGAAAGCTAAATTAAAATTACCTTTCATGGGTGTAACAACGTTTTTGTTTGGAGAGATACAATTCCAAAACCCCTAAAATTCAAAAAAGGAGAGAAGCCAAAAATTGTGAATGGGGAAAGGATAATTACGTATCTACCTGCACTCTCTGGAATACATGATTTTATGAAAATATAGGTAAATGGTAATATGCACATAGGTACATACTTATCCATATGTGGAATACCTTGTCGTGAGAGATATTCACACTAAAAGGTCTTCAACAGTATTTGCGTGTTCTGCCACTTCATACGATTAAGTATGGGAGAGCCAAATCCTCGGCGAACACTGGCGATTTTTGAGCCGGTTCTGAGAGTTTATATACCGAATTTCGCACACACACACGGACACACATGCATACGTATGTATACGTAATTATGTCATGCGTTGCGTCGTTTCTTGTCTCTGTTGAGATGATAAGAAACGACGCAGTGCGTTTGGTACCGAGTCGTGACATTACCGAGATCGTTATCAGGTAATTGATCTCGACTCGTACGATGTATCTTACCTGTACGTACGTACAGGTACGAACATACAAACGCATTCGTGTGAATTGGTTTAACGTCATAGAGACGATTATTGCCAGCCTTTGGGCGGCGACTGTCGTCGAGGGGTGCGAGCCCCTAAAACCTCATACGAGTAATGTCCCCACACCATATTTTTTTAAATAAAATAATTACTTACACGTACCTAAATTACGTACGTTTTTATTCACCCATATTTGGGAATCTTCATCAGTGACTGAACTTGAATAAAATCTCATTTTTTCTTGATCCCATTCTGAAACAAAGTTAATTTATTGGAATTAGTATTTCTATTCATCCTTTTGTGTGAAAATAGTGGCAATGTAATTACCAGAGTATAATGAATTTCTTTAGGTTCGACATATTTAGATGCGCCCAATGTAGCAACTAAAACATCCGAACTAATTCGAAGGTATATTACTGAAGGGGTTGAAGAAAAATAAAAAAATAATTTGTATTAGAATTAAAAAATTTTTTTGAGTAGGCTTCGTTTGCCAGTAATACAATACATTATTATTATTATTATTATTATTATTATTATTATTATTAGTATTATTATTATTATCCTGATAGGAAATGGAAAAATAAAGAGAAAAAAGTGATATACGACTGCAGAATTGAGATAAAAACGGTAAAAAAATTAACTGAAGAACAAAAAAAAATTCAACCCTCCAAAAATTTAGTCAGTTCCCCCAAAATGATTTTCTGGACCCACCACTAATCCTCAAGAAAGTACAAAAAGCAAGCAAAAATAACATCGATCAATAAATACTTATTACAAGTTATTTAGTGAGTATCTATCTATTTAAATAGACAGATTGTGAACATTTTCCAGATTTTTTTTTTCAAGTTTATCATTTGGTCTTGCATGGGAAAGTCTTGGTTTTGCTGAAGATGCAAGATTAAGGCAAATGCCAGTTATGCTCACTAAGCCATCACTAACAAAACAATAAACCTTTTATTTTTACTTTTCAGTAGGTTTATTTCAGTTTTCTTTAAATAATTCACTTGATTCTTTCAATTTTTTCAGAGAGGGGAGAGCGCACACAATTCTTCTAAAAGTAAAATTTTATGTCTCCAATTACCATCAGTACTCTAGTTCTACAAATATAGGTCTTTCAGCCGAAAAATTAATTACTGTGCGAGGAAAAACTGGTGTTACTTAGCAGCCTAAGCTACTATTATTTCTCTGCTTTCACGTCTTTTGATCGATTAATAAAACTGCAATTGCTTTTCTAATTTTGTGACCATATAAATTATTAAAGTTACCAAAAAAAGTGAAGTTACAAATTGCGTAGAAATTAAGTTAGATTTGTTACCTATGCTTAATAGAAGTCAGCGGCAAAAAAAAAGGATTTTACGAAAACTTTACAGTCAGTTGCAACAAGTGCAATAAATTATTATCTTAATTACCTTATGGCTCATGAGGTAATCATCACAGTGTAACATCCGAAAAAGTCACACAACCACAAAACAAAAGAGCCAACAGATAGGCAAGTAAAAGGTAAAAACTCCTGCATGGCCAAGTGTAGGAAAAAGACAATTTAGGAAGAATAAAGAAAAATCACCACAACAAACAAGACATCTAAATCACCAGCAAAACTGACCACCCCCTCCCACCACATGTCTGGTTAATTAAGGTCCTCATTTTTATAAATTTCGATTCCCATAAAAAAAAACAAGTATAGAAAAAGTAAATGAAAAACCGTATATTACTGTTCCCGGATCCACAGCTTCGCAGCAGTCTGGAAACGATGCGATGTCCTGCAGGTGTGATTCTGGAGTCGCCCCTTGTTGATCCAGCAGGAGAAGCCCCACTGACGAGTGTTTTTAGGATGGGAGACCGCAGATGTTGAACAATGTACAACTGACGGCTAATTCAAGAACTTGCTCTCACTGCTCAATTTGGTTTTTGATGTTGAATCACCTGGAAAACATGGTTTCTACACCCCTCTATGACTCTTCAAATTTTAATTTAGCCAAAATTTGAATTTAACCAAGGTGGTCAAATTATATTAACTAGATTTCGAAACAATACTGTTTGGGCTTACAAATTGAATGCCCTATTGGATGAAAAATTATGACTAGTATTAAAAATCAAATTTCCGTTAACTCCAAAATTAACCATGAAACCTTGGGAACAAGGGTAATTTTAAACACATGATTTGCGATTGTAGTTTGTAACATTAACGTAGCGGACTTGCCGAACAAGTAAGTTTTTAATTTGAGCAAAAAATTATCAGAAAGGAAAAAAACACTTTCGAGGCAAAAACCTCTACACGGCGCTATCCGGACTGCTAAAATTCAACTAACTCATATCCTAACTATACGATCGCATTTAAGTATCGAGACAAGAACCCCCAGAATCACTCCACCAATCACATCGTCTCGTACAGAAATCACACCATATATCTACAGCCAATCCTGCGGGAAAAAAAATTAAAAATCTCGGCCGCTGCATCATTTCAAATAATAACGTATTTTTCAGCCCGGTATGGCGAGCAAACATACGGGCCATAAAAATATAGCCAAGCCAAAATGAGAAACATGTATCTAGGCTATTATGCGTATATCACAGCTAGGCTAAGGGTGAACAAAGACGCACGGACAGCTACAGTTGAAGAGAAACAGGTTTATGTTTGTAGCCTAGCTGAAAGAAAAGTACGGGAATAAAATATAATAAAATTCTATAATTTGCACATATAAAATCGTAAGAAGAAATATTCGGCGATCGTATAGCCGAGGAAGAATAATATATATGTGAGAAAAAAAAACAGGGGTGACGAGTACGGAAAACAAATTTTGAATATCGGGAAAATACAGGTTAGGCTTCTCAACCGTTAATAATCAGCAAACGATGCACAAGAGCGTGGTAAAATATTTGTCGAAATGTAAATTAAACAGATGGGTATAAACCTATCAGTGAAGTAGCCAAGAGGAGAATTTTTTTAAAAGCCTAGAGTAAGACCTACCCAGGTACTTATAAAAGTATACGTATTAAGGGGGAAAATAATTTTAATATGTTTTTGAACAAAAAAATGAAGATATTGAAATGACGTTGTTGGTTACCAGCTGAACTGAATTTCTAGATTTCCTCGTTAGGTAGGCTATTACAATTTACAAAATACCACTGTCTCATTATTGTGATCGCATAATTGCTTCTCGTCTACGTTATCGTGCAGGAAACGGATGTGCTGCATCCACTTCTTAGTTCCAAGTTTTTAAACTCACCATCAAATTTAAATATCAAGTCTGACTGATACCTCAAGGAGACTGAGATATAGTTTCCGCGTTCTTATTTCAAGGACGTCTGAATAAATTCGCAGTCATAGGCTACCTACATTACCAAAGATCAACGACCACCACATTTATGTTTTATAAATCGTTCGAAACAATGAACAAATGTATAATTACTTGCTGGCCAGCCAAGCAGAGTATTTAAAACACGACATCAAAATCTGAGGCATTATACGTTTTTTGGCCACAGAACCCATCACATATTTTTTCGTACCGCTTTGACCCCAGCTACCCATCTATTCGGTAAAATAAAAAAGAGAAAATACCGAACTATAAATTTTTAGAGCTGCTTGAACTTTACAAAAACTATAATATTTGCGTACGACTGAAATAACACGTTCGATATTAATGTTTACGTCTTCGGTGTTTACATTAAAGGATCGAGTTTTTGAAAGCATTGGGACACGACTTCGAACTTAATAACGTCATTCTTGTTCTAGAAGCCAATGTTCAATACTAGTTTGTTAACTGGTTGCTCGGGCCTCTCTTACCTCACTTGGACTGACATTACCGTATAAAATTTGATCCGTTACCTTTTTCATTACCTCACAGAGAGCTGAGAGAGGCAAAGTGCCACAGAAATGTTTTCAACGCAATCTTAGGTACACATTTTTCAAGAAGAATATCATTTCTCACTCATAATTTAATCCTTAAGGGTACCTACTTGCGCCTATTGTAATTAGTGACACATTGTATCGATATTTTTTACTACAGACAGCTATCAATAGTACGGATAGGTAGTTTGGATAATTCTTTACATTTTTTCCATTATCAGTTATCAATTATATCTATATATAAGCATAATATAGAGATAAATTTGTTAAAATTAGGTAGCTGGTAGGTAATTCTTAAAGTCATTGTTAATACTAACTATAAGTATTAGGATTAGGGCAGTCATACACTTAAACTAAGCTACGTTTTAAACGGAGCTTAACTGAAGTGTGTGATAGGCCTCATTCTTGCATTCGGGGCATAATATTAGTGGCGCATAATATCGGTATTTTTTCCTATTGATAGCTATTAATACGTATTTCTAAGAAATCTAGTCGTCAATAACAAGAGCAGTAAAAAACATGTAAGCAAGGCTAAGACCAAATATTAAAACCAGACTTAACATTCCAACACCAAGACAAATATAAGGACGAAAGTGCGAAAAAGATAACAAAATCCAGGTTTTTGAGAACTGATGCAAGACCACAAGTCAGACATAAGCGCAAGGCCAACACCAAGAGTTAACTGGGCAAGATCAAAACCAAAACCTAAATCAAGGATAAAAGTATTGATTCCAGTACAAGAACAAGGCCTCATTGTGCAAGGCCAACATGAAGACCAAGATTTGACTGTGCCTGACTAAAACCAATACCATGATCAAGACAGCAGATTCCATTTAGTTGTGCGGTGCGCAAGACCACAAGTGATGTAGCCAGGATTTTCTTAAGGAGGGGATGGATGAGAAAAATTTTCTCCTTTTTCCCCTCACCCCCAGTGGAGGATTTCAAAAACTTTTTTTCTTAATGTGGAAGAAACCACGGAAGGACTTTAGTCAAATCATCTAAGTGGACCAAGAAATTTGAATTGAATCAAAGTTAACTTCCACCTTCAAGCCAAGACTGTATTCAGGATTCATCTTAAAAGGAAGGAGAGTTCTTGAATGAAAAAAATAATTATTCCAGTGAGTAAGCAAAAAAAATTTTCTTTGGACCGATTTTCACGATAATATGAATTTCTGATTTTCATGCCAATTCTCCTTATTAGTTATGAAATTAAAAACCATAATGGTCTCACTCAGTGAAATAATGCTTTAAAAAATTCTAAAGGGGGATTTTTCCCTCAAAACTTTCCTCACTACTTCACTGACTAGGACTGCAAAAGTGCACTGGGCATGATTGAAACTGATACCAAGATCAAGACAAGGTGTAGGTAACAGTATTGATTCCAGACCACAAATATTACCGAATGTGCAAAATATTGTTTGGTCATCGCTAACGTGTAGTGAGGATTATGAAAAGCTAAAATGAATAAACAGGGTGTCCCGCGAGAGGTCCGCAATAATTTAGAAACTGTTGGTGCTCACCAAAATAGGAAAAAAGTTCAGTATGAATGAATACACTTGTTTCCAAGTCATGGGCACTAAAAGTTTCAGTTAAATTTCCATAGCAAAATCAAATGAGGAAATTCAAAAAATTCTTCGTATTTAATTGTTGACCAACTGTCTTCAATAGTCACAGCCATAGATAAATAAGTTAATATAATATGGTCATAGCTTGTACAGCTTGTACCTACTTCAAAATTACATATGATGGTTATAATCAAATACACAAGTTGGTAAAAATAGTATATTATATAGTAACTTTATAAAACATTAACAATAATAAACATCAAGAATTAAAAGAATTAATTAGATTGTAAGAGAGTAATCTAAAGTAGAAAAGAATGAAACAGAATGAATGTAAGAGTACAAAACATGAGATTATATAGTATTTTGATTAATAAGTAAAAAGAGGAGGTTCAAGCGAATTTACAGAGTGTTGGAGAAAGGTTTTAATCTTATTGGTTAATAGAAATATATGTTCATGAAGTAGGACCAATGGTCTCTTAAGAATATGACATAAAGAGGGTGTTCACAAATAATTTAGTTGAAATTAGTATATATGCAAGATTGCAAAAATAGTATAAACAAGAAATGAGTTCGTAGGTTATAAGTAAACACAGTAACTGTTTATGTAGGAAATGATGTCATCAAGCAAGTTTTGACTTGTAGAAATGACGTGAGATTTTATGAAGAATAATAAGAGAAAAATAGATTGAAAGTAATGGTGATGATGATAATTAGCAATACCAATTGGAGAAGTATTATGAACGATACGAAAATATCGTTACACTGTCTTCAATAGTGACAGCCATAGATAAATAAGTTAATATAGTATGGTCACAGCTTGTACAGTTTGTACTTCAAAATTACATGAATGCGCATGGTGAGCTGCTTATTGTAGCTTCAGTGAGGCAATTTGATCAGAATGCATTTAAATCTGTGAGTATTGAAAGTAGGCATAGTTAATAAAGAAGACCTTTGTAACGAATATATTCGTCATATTTTTATATAGACGTACATATTTCGTTCACAGAAAAATACGTTTTTCTTACTAAGCAAATTCTTTCACTAACATGTACTGTCAACTGGCGAAAGTACCGTTACTTCCTGCCAACGACCACTACACGTTTTTTAACAGAATATTCGAACACCTGAACATTCTGGTATTCGAATATTCTCGAAATAATTAAATACCTAAATCAGCAAATCCCTACTTCATTCACAATACCATAGAAAACCATATACCTTGACAGGTATATAAACTCTGGTTTTCAGAAAATTAATTGTATTGTATTGTATCGAATTGTATTGTATCATATTGTATTGTGTTGTAAATAACTGGTCAGTCTTAAACTGTACCAACAAATATTCTTCCAGTCTTTGACTGTGAACGAATACTTGTAATTTTAATATTGTGTTTTAAAAGTAAAAGTCATAAAAATTATTGTGTTTTTAATTTAACTAAAGTCTCTCATATAAGTTAAGGTCCACAATAGTAGTGGATAGTAAATTCAATTAATTAAAATAATTCTCGAATACTATAATATTCCTGTGAATATTATTGTATTTCGAAGGAAGTGTAATCGCCCCAAAAGAGGTTAGTTTCCAGTACTAAACCACCTCTTTTGGCCGTTACAACCTTATTATTAATGTCGGTAATTGACGAGTAAGTACAATAAGATTTCATCTTGTTCGATTTTTATTTAAAAAATAAATTAAAACACTGAGACACTACTGTAACTGAAAACAAATTGTATTTACAAGGAACCTTTATTTCGTATTTTGGTAGATATCAACGGTTTTCAAATTATGGCGAACCTCTCTCGGGACACACTGTATTGATAAGGTAGGAAACCAAAAATCAGGTTTGTTATTTGTTGAAAACCTACCAAAAGTATGCCACGGAAGACGACGAAATGTACGCACGAGTACCACATAAGTATTAATGTTAAACTCAACCACCTCTCGAGACTGTTTCTAACCATACGTCATCGTTTCCTCCTCCCCCCCCGTTCCGCTCCACTATGGTTCGAACCTACCCAGGTCCCCCATTTCACGTCGACTAAACGTCCGCAGTTTTCGACAGAAGCCACGAAAATTGCTAAGAAATGGTTAATCTTTTCGCGCGCTTCGGCCCTTTCCCTCTCCCTCACTCTCTCTCACGCATCATCTACCCGAATGTTGGCCTCGGCGCAACCAAACCGCATTCCCATTCGTCGGAAGCGCAATCGTCGTGAATAATTCAAAATCCAAGCAATGCTCTAAATTCGACCGTAGCCATCCGCAACCAGCGTCGCAGACGCGCGATTCTCACGCCGCCGCACGTTCGCACGCCCAACGTCGACAGCCGACCAACACCAACAAACTCACCAAAACCACCCAAGGGGATGGAAGCAGATCGAAAACACGTTATCCCAGCTTCAGTCACATAAAATGTCGCGTACCGTCGCACATCGTCCAATCCAATCGGCGACCAATAAAAACCGCCGTCGCCGTCGCCGCCGCCGCCACCAAACCAACCACCCAAAATCATCGACCCTATCCGACCTTCGAGCACGTGCGCCACAAAATCGACGACGAAAATCTGCTGAAAAGGCCGACAGCTAATCGTCTGCGCGAAACGTACGTGCGACTCAATTCGTATTCGCACGTCGACTCGAGCATTCCAAAGGCGACGAAGAGGAGGGACGAACGACTGTCTCAAAGAAGGATGAGCGCAGATGACGATCATCCTTCGTCGTCGTCGTCGTCCACGAACACGAACAGCAACGTGGATGCTGCGGACGAACCGGCTGTGCAGAAGGACTCGCAATCGTCTTTGCGCCAAGGATCGTCCTTAGGTAGAGGCTCCGGCGCACGAATTCGCTCGATGGTTGCAACCCCAGTCAGCGAGGATGAAGAATCGTGTCCGTATGCTGCGCATAGGCTGAAGTCGACAAACGTTATTCGACACAGACATCATTTCTTATCGGACTTGCAACGTCGACGTATCGCCGAAATATTCAAAGGTGGCACTCAACTGCTGAAAATGCCGTTTCCATTTTTGTTGGTTTACGCTACCTACGACCAAAAGTCGTGTTGATTACTTTTTTTTTTTTTTTTTTTTTTTGCTTTATGTAGGTACGCGTGTTTTTCGTGCTAGTTTAATATTACAAACCTTGAAATAGTTTGTTTTTTCTGGTTCTTTTTTTTTTTTTTCTTCACTCTTTCTTCAGTTGCTTAATCCGGTAATTTATATTATCTATGTATAGGTATAGGGTACATGGTAAATAAGGCACACCTTCGAGCTTGGGTGATTTATCGTAGACGTTTATTTTCGAGAAAGGTATGCGCGAATTACTATATATTGGCTCATTGTGAACAAATTATTCGTTATGAATTCTACTAGTCATCGCTATGTTACTTATGTATGAAGTTCAATGAAAACTTACACAATTCTGATACATAAGTTGGTGGCATAGTTTGAAAAAAAAAACTGATAAAGGATGAGATGACTTCCTCGTTTGTAAAATTAAAATAAATAAAATAATATAGATAGGTATAGAAGATAGATTATTGATGCTGGAATCGAGAATTGGCCAATTGTTATTTACCTACCTAACCATACTAAGTTCTATTAAGAATATTGTATTATTTTAGAGAATTATAGTCTGACAATCAACCTTTTTGGTATTTTTATGTAGGTTTTCGAAGAAAATCTAAATATTAAAATTTATCTTATATTTAGACTCGGGCGTGAGGATAGGTTTGTTTGAGCGATCGTTCCAAGTGATTGAGGCAATTCCAGAAATGATTATTCCACTATCTAAGACTAGTTAGCATCTTTATAAGTATAGAATACCTCACTATTAGAATACATTTCTTTCTGTCACTCATCTCTCTCTCTCACTCGTACCTATAAATATATAGGTACTTGCATATCTTGGAGATATTTTTGGCAAATGTTTTCGGACAAATTTCTACCTCTTCATAGAAGAGACTAGTGGGCGTGTTTTCATAATTTTCAAAATTTTATATAATGAAAGACTTCGCCCCCCAAACACTCTTTTCTCCTTTTTTTATTTTACCTCACCGAAACTAACTACCCACTATAAGAAAAAAATTATAATAAAAACAATTTACTCCCACTAACCACTCACTTTATGAAACAAATTTATAACAAATTAAAAAAAAAATAATATCTTCTCTCTCTCTCTCTCTCTCTCTCTCTCTCTCTCTCTCTCTCCCTCTAAGAAATAAAATGACTATTTCTCTGCAAAATATATAATATCTTATTTTTCTTGCAATACAGTAGCTTTGAGTATATATGTAATAGACGGCTGATTCTCCTAGTTCCATTCTTCAATGATAGAGGGTTTGTGGAATGATATTACTGTAAGATATATATCTATATATTCGTATATATGGATATAATAATATGCAAAACAGAGTAATTTCATTCCCCAAACACACTACCTATGTCGATAGTAATTACCTACAGAAATTTTAGACGAATCAGCCATCCATAACATATATACTCAAAGTACAATACAGGACCAGCTGCAAGGGAGGGGTTTTGGGAGTTCAACCCCCCATGACTTTAAAAAAAAAGAATAAAAAAGAAAAATTATATCGTACCAAATAATCTTGCGTATTATTTTTAATTATGAATAGTGCAACCACGCACCAGGTCTGCTGCTGCAATTCGATCATCATTTCATTTATTTTCAAGAAAACCTCATCCTACTATTTTAAAAAGTGTATAAAACTTTTAATTTCAAATTAACTTGTTCAATTTTCATTTTCAAACTTTTTAAATAATTTGTTTTATGAGGAGGGGGGTCCATATCTGAGAAGGAAATCTTTTAAAAAAATCCCATGGTGTGACTTTCAGGAAGCTTATAAAATAAAATAAAAATTAGAATTTACACTTAGATAGAAATAAACAAAACCCCTTTTTGAGGAAATCCTGCGGCCAGCCTTGGTACAATCTGTATAATAGGTAACATATGTAGTTATCGATTTTAAAATTTGTAGCTTTTTGCAGCCCCATCTCAAGAAAAGGGCAATATGGAGTCATGAAATTTTGAGTTTACTTATGTCATTGATTAAAATATGTTTTTGTTTTTAAATTCTTCAAAACTTTTTTGGGGCAAGCGGGTTTAAAACCCACAACTTTGCTCCCATGGGAAATACAGACCTCGGACTTATCTTAAAACCTTTCTTGAGATAACGCAAATAAATTCTGAAAATTTCAGCTCGATCAGTTCAGCGGCTCTGAAGTGATTAGTATACATACAGACAGACAGATGAATAGATAAATATTCACATTTATACATACCTATATATACAGATAATTATACTACACTAGTGAGTACCAAATACTGCTATGGAGCAACAATTCACAGATTTATATGAACCATAAATGTTTCCGAAGTTATCAATAATTAATCAGGTGCAAAATTAAGAAAAAAAATGTTATGGTTAGATTGAAACTGAAGTATAGGCATAGCCATATATCTATAACTATGGTCATGTTGTAGAAGTAGCTTTATGATAACAAGGTACCAACACATTTCCGTTGAACTCGGTACAAGTCGCAATTTTTATCCCATTGTCTTGAAATTTGGTACACTTCTCTGGATCAACACGAAGACAAACTCTATTATTTTTGATCCAAATTGGCCATATGGTTCGTCTATTACATCCAATTAGGTTTCATTTCTGCAACTTAAATGGTTTTAAAATGTGTAATTTTAATCAATAGTCACGAAATTTGGTACAGACATCGTATGATTATATTAGGTATACTTATTCCATCATTCTGTTCATACGCAGAGGTAATTTGAAAAAATCATAAACTATGGGTGGATATTACAGTCACAGTTTATGTTCAATTGAACTTAGCTCAATTGAAGAGTTATTCTACTATTGTTTACATCATTTAGGTACCGTATTTAGTTGATTTCGTTTGAGAATGAAATCGTTCAATGCGAGGAGTAAAAGTATTAAGTTACTTTGTAGTTTTATTAAATAATTTGGCTGGAGTAAGCGAAATGAAAATTTTTTTCACTCTTCATAGACTTTTGGGTTGGTACTTGCCTATATCTTTAGTACTTTACACATTTGAAACTTGGAAGCCTATATAAGTATACATATTATTTGTGCGAATCGGTTGAAAACAAACTTCTATTAATTGATTAATTGAACCCTCATCAAATGACCTGAAAGCGAAATTGAAATAAATGGTGAAATTCTTGAACGTATGAAATACCTCAATGATCGAATCAATTGTTTATTCGAGCTCAGCAATATTTTCCGTATTTATAAACATCAATTTTAACGTCAATTTTTGATAGGAAAAAAAAAACACTGTTCCTTACTCTGCAGGTACGTGCGTTCATTGTCGACTATGTGCTTATGTGATTATGGCGTGACGATTTTGTAGTACTTACGTATACAAAAAAAAAATGTCCTTTTTGTTACTTATTATAATTATTACGTTGCTAATTTTTCCAGCCGAAAATTGGAAATTCAATATTCTCGGTTTAGATGAAAATAAAATCGAAATCACACGTATTGCAGTGTACGGAGTTCGAGCTTTTCTGGCTATTCCTCGAGTCTACGATGAACAACCATTTACTCTTGTGGAAGTGCCATGGCCTGAAAGATCAATTTATACCATTTACAATACGAAACCGTTTCCTAGTGGTCAGTTACAGGTATGTTCACATCAGTTATATGTGTATAGAGTCGGTTGTCTAAATTAGCCTACCTACCTACTGATACTTTTTAGTCTAATGTGGAGGATCTCGTAATTTTTCACAGGAAATTGGAAAATGTCAAAAAATACAGTCCGCGGTTACATTGGATGTCGATTACAAAGGACGAATGTACGTTTTAGACAAAGGTTTTGAAGGATTATGTCCTCCTAAAATTGTGGTTTACGATTTGAAAGTAAACAAAGAAGTAAGAATAATATACGTAACTTAAGCACAAACGAGTTGCCCAAATGTTGACTGGTTTAATGCCCTCAATTACTTAGTACATTTGACCAACCTATTGATCTCCAAGAGCGATATGCCAACAAAGCAAGGCATGGATAACGCTTCTGAACGGGAGAGGCTCATTTCCTCCTTAAAAAAAGTTCAATTTTTTGTTTTGTGTTTCTTAGAGGAAAGTACATATTTTGCAATTTCTTCTGGGAAAAGTTCCACCTGATTTTGGTAGGATTAGCCCACCAATTCCCTTCTCCTCTAGGCCCATAGCTAAGAAATTGGCGAGAGGTGGGCTGAGCCCCATTGTCACTGACTCACTCTTTAACCTTTTGTTTTGTTAACCGCTAATCACTGTTATCCGCTTACCTTCACCTGCGATATCCAAGAGCGGATATTTATCTAAGTTTGCCATTCGAATTTGGTCACTTATAGGCTATAGGGCAATTAAAATATTTTTAATATTTCATCAAGCTATTATCTTTCTTAAGAACGATAAATATTTCGACACTTGATATTTATATATAGATGCTTGTCTTAGTTTTGAAATCATATTATTTCAACGATATTACATTGCTTTAAAACTTAATTTCGGTCACCTCATAATTACTCCAATTTTTATAGAATACCAATAAATTTTATTTGAAAAACACTATAAAAACTGAGTGCACTCGTCATCAACACCTACATGTACCTGTATACGTAGGTATATGTAATTTTTATTAGACTACTGAAAACCGAAACTTCTGTCAATTTATGTTTTTAGATCTTACAAACCGACTTAAATGGCGTGCCATCTGATAATTTGAGAGCAATGGCAATCGACTCGAATCCATATACCAAAGAAATTCGAGTAATTCTAGCAGATGCTGGAAACAATTCGTTGCTCGTGTTCAACCTGCACAAAAATAACTGGTGGCGGCTATCGATTTCCAATCCATCAAAAACTGGCGACGAATTGTTCCCCGAAGAATCGGAAAAACATTTTAGTTTCAACGAACTGGCGATTTCCCAAATAAATAGCACACTGTATGCCACATCCTCGCAGCATGCCGAATTATATGCCATTAATTTGCAAGAATTAAGAAATATGGAAGAACCTATGCCTATAGATTGCAATGTGAGTAAAAAATATAGCATATTATAGCCTATTCTGCATTCGTAGGCGCACCTGCCACACTAGAAAAAGCAAAAGTATTTCTTTAATAATACAGCGAATGAAGGAGTTTCATTTTTAAGACTAAGTATCCCAGAAATATATGTTTTAAATTATATTTCCATACTTACCCTCCACATCGGAGAAAAATTGTGAACGTACCTATGATTAATAATATTGTACTTATTACCAAACTTTCATCTCATTTTACACCAGTAATAATCAGAACCAAGTGATAATGTTTTTTTTTTGAATTCATGTCCATCATCCAGCCGACCCCCACCAAAAAATTGTCAAACTATGATTTAACCTATTCTGCAGTGAAGGTTGAGCTGAAAATTGAGGGGAGAATTACTACTTAACTTATATAAATTAAGATTGGAAGGAATTTAAAAAAAAAAAAAAAAGTTAAGTGTGAATTAAAATCTACTTTGTCTTGAAACCCTCTCCTCTGTTGACGAAATTCTACCTTCAGCCTTGACTAATATTGATATTGATAATTTTTTTTTTTTTTGTTTTACAGTCGTACGATAACAATGCTACAGAAATTTCAATTACATATGTCGGCGATAAATTTGGAAAGTCAAAAGGACTCTTTGTGGATGTAAAAGGAAATCTATTCTATGTTTACGAACGCGATCATGTAATTTTAAAGTGGAATCCGTCGTATCCGTTTGTAACAGAAAATGAAAACGTCGTTTTTCAAAGTTATCCACAAATTCCATATCCTGTACAACTATTTACCGAACCATTTTACCAGATGTGGGCGTTGAATTCTAAACGAAATCAAAACTCTGCGTTCGTTGTTAAAATAAAAACTTAGTACAAGTACCAGGGACTTTGGAGAAGGCCTACGTTACTCGTTTTTCACACGTATTTTGCACTACTTACTTTGAAAATGTTTCACGTTCCTAATTGATATTTTTCTCCGAAAATATTGTTTAAATTATTTTAAAATGACAAATAAAACATGGTGAGATCGTAATATTTGGTAGCAGTCTTCTTCATATTTATCATATTATATTCGGTCAAATTTTTTACAGGTATCTGACAGCCCCCACCCTCTTCAATAAGATATTCCAAACCTCTGAACCAAGTCAGCATCCTTGTATAAGATGAAATATTTGTGATCTGCAAAGTTCACTATTTAGGTATATGTAGGTACCAACCTACGTTTTATTTTTATTTATTTTTTTCTTATTGTCTTGTGATCTTACCTAATCAAAATAATCTTGCTGACAATACATGCGGTCTTACCTTGACACCAAAATAATCAGCCTGCTGACAAAGTTCTAATCGTTTCAATAATCCCCATCGAGTACCTAATTTCAACTCCCACGCATATTCGTCTATATAATTTAATTCGTTACAACTTTCCATGTCATGTTAATGGAAAAACGAAAATAAAATAAAATAAAAAAGTTCAAACTATCTACACATAAGTTATGGGCCACTGAAAAAAGATGAAAGGTAAATTTCAGAAAAAAATTTATATAACAGTCCTGCCGATTCCCCTGTTCGAGTCAAAATTGCCATCAATCGTCCGAAAAAGAAATATGTGTGTAAAACAAATTGCATAGCGCACAGTGGAAGGCAGTTTTACAAAAACATTTTTTCCGTTTCAGACGATTGAGTGCAATTTTGACTCGATCATGGTGAATAAGCAGGACTTTTAAGTTTTATTTTTTTTAAGTTTGCCCTATCATCTTTTTTCACTGACTTGGAAATCTGTAAATTTTGAATGGAGAACATATGTGAAGCAAACTTTATTTTTTGTCAGAACGAGTTCTATCATACTAACGCGGGATGTGAAGAGAATCTGCAACACACCGTACATGAATCAAAGAGTTCCCAAATTTTCATTCACTTTGTTCAGTCTGAATTTGAAAATATGTTACTTTTATCGATGTTGTCCGATTAGTAACCTACAAATATTATTTCCATTACCTGCTGTGGTTTCTCGGCCAAAACAGTTTTATAAACTGTTGGTCAAGTTCATATTTCATAACCAGTCCACAAGGGTGACCTTAGGGTACGCTTATTTACAGAATAAGCTGCAAACAGCAACGGGGAAAAGCATTAATTTTGCTATCGTGGCAAATAAATTTGTATTGGAGACGATTCAAATAAAAATACAAGGTCTTGATGATTTTTTTTTTTAAATGTTCCCGATAAAAACGAAATATTTGTCTTCATAAAATTAACATCTACCTGCAAAACTGTACTGAGTTTTTCCAAATAATTGGAAAACCCAATAAAATAGAGATTCTATTCATATCTCTTTTTATTAATTAAGTTCAATTTACATTACATGAAGTTATTATGAACATCACATTACGTTTTACCACTTGTTAATCTGTTTCTTATACTTAATTGAAACTTGGAAAAGTCCACAAACTATTAGTGTGGACACCTAACTTTTTTTCTCAAGAGTAGTCACTGGAATGAATTTGTCTCTAAATGTAGAGGACAAATTCACCTGCACTTTTTATAACATTCAAAAATGGCCAACCTTCCATCAGGTGGTGTGATAATATGAACAACTGCCAAATATGATGACTTGACTAAGTCAGCATATTTAGTTCAGTTTGTCTGTGAGGATAGGCAGAATATAGGCGTCTATTATTCCAAGAAATCTATATTTTGTTTCGACACATTTCTATAGACAACAAAAGTTTATAGAAATGTAATGGAACAAAAAAAATTTTTTTTTGTTTTTATTGTTTGATGGTCACAAAACTTTTGACTCATCATAGCATTCTGCTTTGAAGTTTATTGGCAATTATAACGACATTTTTTTGAATCTTTGCACTGATTAGTTGCTGTTGCTGTTTGCTGTGTATGTATTTTAGAAGCTGAAATGCTCTGGATAATTATGAGAAAAACGAATTATCAAAAGGTAGCCTATAATTTTCATGCACCCAAAACATCATCAAAACTCTCATAAAAGTGAATCCATGATTATTTTTTATCATCAGAGCGTACCATATCTACCTAACTAAAAAGTAAAAAACCTTCAAAAAAATTCAAAAATAGACATAAGACTTTAAAATCAAAAATATCGATGAATATAATTATAGAAAATATTATCAATAAATTACTATCAATGTATCTTTCAGAAACAACTGAAAAATGAGTACCAAATGAAACTTTTACTTTAGCTTTTTATCAGTTCTTTGGATTTTCTCAGTTTTTTCTCCCCCTTCTAAATAATATGGATCAGTTTCTTTAACTTACTTTTTTCTTTTTAATTTTTCCAAAAATAAAATAAAAAGTGCTCCATACATTGAAATACAAATTTTACCTATTATTGATTAAATCAGTCAAAAAATAAAGCTTCAGCTCAGCTATTCGGCTTTTCATACACATAACTTAAGCTCTCAGCTTTTAACTGTATAGAGAAAAATTCATCAGCTTTCATCAGCTTTTATCGGACTTTCAACCCTTCACCTGGCTTTGTTCAATTTAGCAAAAATTTTGGGAATTTACGTTTCTTTTTTTTCGTTTCTATTTTTTTTTTTTTTTTTGTAAATAAGCAGTTTAATTTGAAATAGAATTCTTGAACTTTAAAAAGTTGTCAAATTTACTAGGGTAGAATTGAAAAAATAAACTTTTTATATTAGAAGGGTCACTTTTACTTTTGTATGTGTAAACATCTTAGTGCTTGGTCTATGGTAGAGGCTAGATTGTCAGATTCATCTAACACTAACTTTTCAACTGTAACTCTCTTTGTGTGTGTTACACCTACACAACGAGAATTACGTTAAGATATATTTATGTTTATACACCAATCATTCAGGAGTATAGCCCTGGCAAAACTCACGCCTTTTTATAAGCTTTTATTCTACTCACTACTGTCACTTTAAAATATACCAATACTGCAGCCAACCTTCCGCAACAAAATAATGTTTATTTTGCATGAAGCTAAAACCAAAAATAAATAAAAGCTTATATTTCAAAAATTAGTTTTTAACCTGAACTTATTTTAAATTTAAAACAGAAAAACCTAGTTGTTTAATTTAGAAAAGTGCAGCATTTGAACTTTGAAGTATCTTTTTAGTTTATCAGGGTTAAACTGTAGAAAAATTTCTAATCAAAAAGTGCCAAATTTTTTCACCCAAAGAAGGTTTAAAAAAATTTAGAAGAAATTATTTCTAATATTTGACTATATAGTACTGGATCAGTAAAGCTCTATAAGACCAATGTACTTTTTAATGTCAAGACATGCTGGCAAAAAAGTAGGCAACTCTAGCATACCTTCTGCATATTTTTGATATTTTGCTTGAGATCACCAATTTAGAATACATCTGATAAAAAAACCGTTAAATTTAAAAGAATAATATACATAAACATAAAGCAAAGTACGTCAAAAAGTACACTCTGGTTGCCTATTTAGCTCCGCATGTCTAACCAGAAATCATTTTTCTATACTAGTCCAGTGCTATTATAGTCAAAGTTTCTAATAAATTTGGTTAAAAAACAAAAACTTTTTGAAATTAGAGTTCCATAGATCTATAGTATCATCAGGTTTGAAAAAAATCTGCTGAATGAGTGAAAGAAGTCCATTTAACAGGAATAAAACATTTTTGGAAGGTGATGAAAAAAAAAATGAACAGTATGGTTAGTGTATGTTTGTATTTCTACTTAAAAAAAAAAAAGAAGACTGTCCTAGTTACATAAAAATGACAAATAATTGGATATTTTGAAGAAAAATAATCAGTAATATTGATATTTTATTAGAGCCAATAAAAACCGATTCTTTCTGGTTATCATTCTGGTTAAAGGTTTCTGCATTTTATGGGAATATTTTTATTTTTGTTATCAGCTCCAAAATCAATGTTGTCAATTTATTCAGGTTTTTAATAGTTATTATTCTGGTTATATTGTGGTTATAAACCCTACTCCTATAGTGCTATGCATCTAGGATAATATTCAATTCTTAAATTTTAAATTAATTATAGAATTAGTATAAAAGAAAATGAGCACTTTCATTAATTTTTTTTGTTTCTTCTCAGATATTTTTACTTCTTTCCAGTTTTATTGAATGAAAATTGATGAGGGTGCGCCTTAAAATAATTTGTGTAGGTTTAGTGTAGTATCCATCTTTACAATGCCTTTACACGTTTTCAATTTCTTCAAATTCTACCAAACAAAAATTGATGAGGAAGGTCTTAAAATTGTTGATACGAAATCCCACCTCATCTCATTCTTCATCATCATCATCACATCATTCTATATATATATGTCACACGTACACTCTCGTCACGAAGTGCTTCCCCTACCATTCTCGATCCGCTATCGCTGTTGCTTCGCCATTTCGTACTTATTCATATTTTATTTCCAAATGTAAATTTAGTCTGCTAATAAATTCTGTGGTGAATACTTCTCTCTTACTCTTTTTCGTTCCTCGCCATCACCGCCTCACATCATGGTAGCTATCGCTGTGGTTGAACTGTAAGAGAAGAATAATATTAAAGTATGAAAATAGCAGACTGATTTTTTTTGAAATTGATTCATTGTTGTGTTGAAATTTATATTTATTGAAGTGCAAATATATTGAAAATATCGTTTAAATCAAGAATGTTAAAACTCGAATTTTTTAATTAAATTTTTTTTCGAAGTCGAAAAAAAATAAAAACGTAACCAAAAATCAGTTCCTGATCCAATAACGGCCGACCCTGGAAGTCAACGAACTACAATCCAGAAAGGACCGCCAACGATACAGAGAACCACCTGAGGAAATCTTCTGCTCCCGTCTTCAAGAAATCTTCCAGAGATCTCAACCACGAAGACCACAAATTTTTGGGCCAACCTTCTACAAAATTCAGAGAAGACAACAACGGTGACATTGGGATAAAGCAAACATAAGTTCACACAACAACGGATCGACGAGAAAAAATTAAATATTGTAAGGTAATATAGATGTAGTTAAATTATTTTTTACGTATTTTCTGAATTGAAAATTTGAGGTAGAGATATAAATTTGTTTTTCTTCCCCATTTAATAATATATGTCAAATTTAGTAAACGTATTGGAAAACAAAATAGGTGAATATAGTATTGAGAAAGAGGAATTGCAAGAATTGTTGAAAAAGTTTGAAGGGGAAAAAGTTGTAGATTTGAAAATAGAGAAATATAATCTTCCTTATTATACGTATTTTATGGGTGAAATAGTACTAGAGTCATTTACAATCGATATCTCAGGTAAAATAGAGGAAATTAGTACATTTAAATATATTAAAATAACTGATTCAACGCCAAATTACTTTTCCAATAGAATATATAGTTCGTTAGAATCAGAAAAGAAATTCATAAATAGATTCTTGAAATAATAATAACATAAAAATTTAAAAGAATTTAAAAAAACTGGATAAAAAAGAAAAAGTGCCAGAAAATAAAAATATTGAATCTGAAAAATATCATATAATAAAAAAGATCGACAGAGAAAAAGAAGAAAGCAAAAAATTTATATCCATCACGAATATTGAAGATAGCCTATTAGGATATAAAAAAATTGAAGAAAGCATGTCGAGTGTTAATGAAATTAAACCGATTCAAGCTCCATTGGGAAAAGTGTTTAATGGAAAATATTATCTAGACTGGAGACGTATGATTATTTCGGCAATTAGGGGTGCTGGTTATTATGATATTTTTGGAGAACATGAATTTTTAGAATCTTATATATCCCATATTGATGATTTGAATTTTAGGCCCAATAAAGAAATGATAAATTATTGTAAAATGCAAGACAGTGCCAAAGCATTCGTCTTAGAAAGAGTTTCGAATGAAATTACAAAACAAATAAGAGATTGTAACACGGCCATAATGATGTTAAAAAAATTAGATAATATATACGGTACGAAAACATCAGTTACAGCAAACATGGCTAAATCAAAATGGATGGAATTCAGATTTCAACCTAAGGGAAACATGAGGGGATTTCTAAAAAAATGGGACGAGCTTGTTACGGATGTAAGAGATAGTGGAAAAGAAGTGAAAGAAGAGGAAGAATTAGAGAATTTACAACTTGCACTATGTTATGAACAAGCATTAGCAAAAATGCAGTTTGAAAATATGCCCCCTAATGAAAAAAATATCGACAATTTTAAACGAATTGAAAGGGAAGATGCTGATCAAAAATTTAGGGATCAGACATTAAAGAAACAAAATAATAATAATCATAATAATAACTATAATAATTATCGTAATAATGGAAATGGCAATAATAATAGTAACTATAGAGGTCGTAATAATAATTATCGTGGAAGGAACAATTATAGAGGAAATAATTTTAATAACTATAGAGGCAACAATCGAAATCAAAATACAAATAGTAATGCAAATGGAAATGAATCGAATCATCATAATGGTAATGGTAATACTTCGAATAATAATGCAAATGGAAACTATAGGGGCAATAATTATAGAAATAATGGAAATTATCGTGGAAATAATTATAGGGGTAATAATAGAAATTACAACAATAGCAACCCTAAATGTTATAAATGTGGTCAAAATGGGCACATTGCTCAAAATTGTGGCAATAATAGTAACACCCAACAAAATAGTAGTAATAATAATTCGAACACAAATTAAGGTAATTATCCACCGAAAACAGGTCAAAATAATAATAATGTCCAAAACAAAAAAGAAAGTCCCGAACAGCAGGTAAAAATGTCATGTATGGTCAGAAAACATTTAGATAATTCGAATGAATGGTTATTAAATAAATTAATTAAAAATAATGAAATAAATGAAAGTTATACGCAACTCGAAAATAAAGCAATTTTGGATGGAGCTGTGGAAATGCACCTAACAGCCGATATAAATAAACTTGAAAATATTAAAAAATTTGTTACTCCTGTAAAATTACAATGTGCGGGGAAAAACGCTTTCTTGTATGCCACACATACTGGTCAAATGACAATAAAAATTGAAAATTCCAATAAAGTACAGTCATTAATTCAACTAAATGATGTACATTACGTACCTGATCTAAATACAGACATAATTAGTGCAATAAAAATAACAAATACGGGCACAGTAAATATCGATCAGCAAAAAAATTGTGCTAATATATATTTTATAGAAAATGGAGAAACTCTAATAACTGCCCCAAAAGAAAATGGAATATTTTATATCCACTACAATATTCAAAATAAAAATATCCCAATAAAAACAAAAAATGATGAATACATCAATAAAGAGTCAGAAAATGCCACACAAATATGTCCTGTAACCCAAGAAAATGAGGATGAATGGGAGGATTTTTCAATTGAATTAGAAATACAAGAAGACGACGAAAACCCACAAGATAATAAAAATGGAGATCCATTTGAGGGGGTGAAAATAATAATATTTTCGAGGAAGAAAATATACCAAATGATGAAAAATCTAATATAAATGATAATACTGATGGTATAAATGATACTTAAAATAATAATAATATAATAAATAAAAAAATGATTATTCATAGAAGGATGGGTCATCTTAATGCACGCTATATCCAAAAATTAAAAAACCTATCTGTTGAAATTCCGGAAAATATGAATTTTAGAGACGATGATTTCAAAAACTGCCAAACATGTTGCATTGCAAATAATACAAGACTAGGGCATAATGGTATGAAAACTAAACCCTCCAGAAAATTAGAAATAACATCTTCCGACATCATGGGTCCATTCACACCATCGATCGCAAACCAAAAATACATCCTAACCTTCATCGATCATTATTCAAAATACACATTTGTCATGCCCATAACAGCAAAAAATCAAGTGGCAACGGAATTTAGAAATATAATAGCGTCCATGAAAAATAAATTCCCAAATTTCCCTATTGGAACCATTAGATGTGACAACGCGAAATAGTATACAGATGCCAAAATAGTAAGTTACTGTCAGGAAAATGGAATAACAATGGATTACGTAGTTCCTTATTCTCCAGAGTTGAATGGTGTAGCCGAAAGGCAGAACTAGACACTCATGAGAAGAGTAAGAGCTATGCTCATTGACGCCAACCTAGACATTAAATACTGGTCATATGCAATTGTCACATCAGCATATTTATTAAATCGATCACCAACAAAAGCAAACGTGGACTTTAAAACCCCGTGTGAACTATTTTATGGCATAAAACCTAACTTAAAAAATCTAAAAGTATTTGGTTCTCTAACATATCGTCACATCCCTTTTGAAGTACGTAAACAAAATGCAACTAAGGCAAAGTCAAAATCAAAAAACAAAATTGATCCAAAGTTGGCACCAAGAGCAGAAAAAAGCATAATGATGGGATACACGAATACTGGATATTGCCTTAGAGACCCTTTTGAAACAAAATCATATATTGCATGTGATGTAAGGGTAGATGAGTCTCAAAACATAAAATCTCTAGAAACATCCAACAGAAAGTTAATAATTAAACCAGCTAATTATGAACAGGATTTAGGCATCATAAACCCAATAATAATGAATATTAATGTCAATTATAATAAAACATACATAGAAGATTGCGTGCCAAAAAACTTTAATGAAATTAACACTAATCCTTTTAGGAAAGAATGGGTAAACGCAATAAATGACGAATATAACTCATTGAATGACATGAATGTTTGGGAAATTGTGGATTACGATAGGCAAAAATTAATTGATACAAGGTGGATATTTACGATTAAATATGATGAATACGGAAATCCTAAACCCAAGACCAGACTAGTAGCAAGAGGATTCAAAGATAGAACTGAGTATAACATTACAGAAACTCATGGGCCTGTTGCATCAATTAGTACAATTAGATGGTTGCTCTCTGTGGTTAATAAATTAAAATTAATTCTTGTGCAATATGATGTCAATACGGCGTACTTAAATTCCCCAATTATAAAGCCAATTTATGTTAAAAAACCAGAGGGAATAAACATCAATTCGAATCAAGTCCTTGAATTAAAAAAATCAATATACGGACTTAAAACATCAAGTAAATCTTGGTACGATCTACTTGACTATAAAATTAAGGAAATGGGTTTCATAAGAACAAAAGCTGATAGATGTCTATATCAAAAGACGAACGACAATGAAAAAACATATTTTTTAAGCTACGTAGATGATATCCTAATAGCTTCAAATTCGCAAATAGCAATTTCAAAAATAAATGAACAACTCGAAAAATCTTTTACTATCACAATAATTAATAATCCAAAATTTTTTGTAGGATTAGAAATTGAAAGAAACATAGAAAATAAAACAATAATACTATCTCAACATAAGCATATAGAAAAAATGATTAAAAAATTTGGCATTTCTGAAACAAAAAAGACAAACACTCCAATGGAAACTGCCCTAAAGATCGAAAAAGTTGAAAACGGAAGGGACGATACAGAGTATAGATCAATGATTGGTGGATTATTATACCTGGCCAGGCTAACAAGACCTGATATATTATTTCCTGTAAATTTTTTCTCGCATTACCAGAACAACTCAAATGATACCCTAAAAAATTACGTAAGAAGAATATTTAGATATGTCAGTTCTACAAAAAATTATAATATAACGTATAAATCTGAGGGGGACGGAATACAAGCATATATTGACGCTTCATATGCCCCCCAAGTAGATGAAAAAATATTGAATTAAATAATTTACAGAAAGGAAAATCAATTACTGGTTTTATGATTTTTGCAAACGGGGATTTGATAGAGTGGAATTGTTCGAAACAAACAATCCATGCTTCATCCAGTACCGCTGCAGAAATCATAGCTGTCTTTGACACTCTCGATATAATTAAGGTAGTTCAATATATGAGTTTTGAAATCTTTGTGGAAAAAATAGTCGTGGACATAATGGAGGATAATATATCAACTCAAAAAATTTGCTCTGGTGGAAGTCAGAAAAAATTGCGGGCACTTATGATAAAGTGTTACTTGATACTAGAGGCTATGGAAGAAAAAATAATTCATTTTAGATCTGTTAATTCTGAAAATCAACTTGCAGATTTACTCACAAAATCGTTAGACAGAACAAAAGTCGAAAATATAATTGTCAAAATTCTAGAAAACACGAATCTATACACATAATACAAAATACATTTATTATGAAAGAAAATACCCGTCCAAAAAAAGTCAAGTCGTACCAAGTCAAAATCCCAAAGTCGAAACTTGAAACATATTGTACAAGAAACAGTACTCTTACATTGTCCATAAATAATATAATGAAAAATTCACTCGAAAATACTTGTCGGAAATAAATAGCTGATTTTTCAGTAAATTCAACAATGAAAATAAAATTAAAATCAAACAGGCAAAAACCCTACAAATGTTAATAATAGAAATAGCATGCAACTCTCGACAAGCGTGTGAAAAATACACAACAAAATTCCCACACGAAAATATGAAAGGAAAACCTTAACAATAAACGACAGATAAAAACTCATTACACGACCTCAATAAAGATAAATTTAATAGCTTGTCTTATCCAAAAATAAACATGTCGAACGTCACCTCTGATACAAAAGAAATATGTAGAAGATAAAGCTAACGGACATTATATATTATCGTTTCACAATATTGCATGCCAAGTACAGATAATAATTGTAAAACGTAACGTTTCCGATAAACGATCGTATACCTTAAAAATCTTTTGTTAATTTTATTTCCTTGTGATTATTTTTTTTTCATTATGTACTCGTAAATGTTCGAGAATATATTCGAGCACACTTCTTAATGAATCATGTATTAGTCATTTATGTATACGAAAACTTTTTGCATGTTACCAATTTTTTAAATTTTTTATTTTTTTTTGTTTATTGCAGATACCATATATTATTATATACATCTCATATTAATGTTCCATAATCATTGCATGTTACCATATTTATGTACTTACCTATTATTTATTTATTTTAATTATTTATTTTATTTACTTTTCGAAGCACAGTGGACAAAATTTTTTTTCTGAAACCAAAGTTACCTTAAAAATATAATGTGAATTTTTTTTGAAATTTTTTATTATCCATATAACATTTATGTACTTAATATTTTTTTTGAAATAATGATAATTTGTTTACTTTCAGCGAACTTGATGAAGAACTCAATCGGTAAAATTTCAGGTCGGTGTTGATACAAAATCCCACCTTATCTCATTCTTCATCATCATCACATCATTCTATATATATATGTCCCACGTACACTCTCGTCACAAAGTGCTTCCCCTACCATTCTCGATCCGCTATCGCTGTTGCCTACTTATTCATATTTTATTTCCAAATGTAAATTTAGTCTGCTAATAAATTCTGTCGTGAATACTTCTCTCTTACTCTTTTTCGTTCCTCGCCATCACCGCCTCACATCAAAAATTAAATTTAGGAGTGTAGGATTAATTTTCACTGACCATTCCAAGGGAATTCCCATTCTGGAAATATTTTCTAGGAATTCCTGCCCCAAAAGAATGTTTTTAGGAATTGCTCATCTTTGATTATATTTAATATTCTCTGTTCACGCTAAGAAGTGCGTGATGTCAGAATCACAATAGATTTTGTAGTTGGTTAGGAAGAGAGGAAGAGGTACTATCAATGCACATTGCCAATTGCCATACATCCTTTTGATGAACTGCTAAACAGCAGTTGGTGTGACAACAAAAATTAAACAAACACTAGAGGAATGAGGAAACAGGAAAGGAAAAAATATACAGAAAAAGACTATTTCAACAAACATCAGAGTAAGAAAGCTAATACCCAATCTGGTTTTTCTCTTATTCTAACAGTCTTGGTCTTGCTTGTTGGTGATTTGTAAGGAGTATCGCCATTTCTTGCATATTCTTTCCTTTCTCTATACTTCCCGTCTTTGTTTCACGCTGTTTATCTTGTCGACTAGAAAACCATCATTTTGCATGAAGTTAACAAACATCGTATTTCAAGCAGGTAAGTGTGGATATGGTTTATGCTTTAAATATATAGTCAAAGGGTTTATGACGTCACACACTTCTTGGTGTGATTTGCAAATAGAGTTAGTAGGCATGTTCGTTCACAGAATGGGTTCTGCAAATCTGATTCATATATTGGGGTACTATTCTGTTAATATTTATTGAGGTGAGGATTAGTTACTTTACACAGAAAAGATAAGTACGGACTTCCATTTTGAAATATGTTTATTCACGACGTTAGTACAACGACTGACGAGTGGAGAACATTCTCCATCGAGCAGCGGGGGAAAGAATATTATGTTGGCGATCAGTGTCGCCACATGTAAAACGAATAAGTGTAATAGAATGTTACATACAGTGTTAGTCAATGTGATGTCCCGTGTTCGTGAGGTAGTGAGGGAATCGTATCCCAACACCCCCCTGCGATTCAAAACGGACGAACGAACATATAAGTAAAAAATTTGTCACACATTGTATGTATTTTAAAAAAAAACATATAAACAACAAAAATATTAAAATAAGCAAAAGCAGTCAAAATTATTACATGTAAGTGTCATATACAATTGCTATATATATATATAAAATGGTAAAAAAAATTGAATAAGTCGTTGACTAGTATTATAATATACAATTAATTTGTGTGTGGAAGTATGTGTTATGTGTTTTATCTTAAATATATCGTGTAATTACCAACATGAGGTATACATATGAGCCTCTGTTGTTGTGTCACGTCTTATAAGTATTGTGTGATTTTTAAAAAAAAATTTATAAATAATATGGCAGGTCGGAGAGATCAATATCTCCTCATCTCTTTCACAACTATCTTCATTCGTTTTGTTATTTTGTATATTGTTATTATTATATTCGTTATTAGTGTTTATTATATTATTATCATCTAAGTTATTATTATTTTCTTTTTCCTGTGTATCATTATTAATATTCTCTCTATCCTCTTCCGTTTCCTCCTGACTTTCCTCAACAATTTCTTTTTCTATCTCATATTCCATCCACTCATCCTGGGAATTTATACTAGGCATGCATGCCAATTTATTCGATTTATTGTTATAAGGACATATCTTATTTAAATCGTCTTCCCTATCTATAATATTGACCATTGATTCCGGTACAATCTCGTACTTTACCATGTACACCCCCCTGATTTTTGGGGCTGAAAAAATCACTTTGTCCGTCCCGCGGACGTATATATGCGCTGCCGAAAAATTTTGGTCTATGCCCAGTGCCCTATTCTCAGTTATTTTTATTCCTGACATAAGATCCACATTTAAGGATGGTACGTAGTGTACATTTTTTAATTTTATAACCATCTGGTTTCTCTCTGAATTTTCCACCCTGATAAACATTGTTCCTATATGGGTGGCAATGAGTAAGGTGTCTTGGATGGCACATTCTAACTCGATAGGCTTTTCCAGCATTATAGAATTAGACAATTTCGATAAATCAGAGATTACGTGGGCCACAGCTCCACCATCTGACATTATTCTCTTAGTGAGAGGAACATAATCAGAATCTGACTCCTGTTTTGTATCTTTCGATGTTATGAGATTTATCAATTTATTATTTGTGTTATTATTTGGTCCTTAGTCCTTATATCTGATCATCATTGACCACTGCACATCATGTTCTTTTTTATTTTTATTGTTATTATTATTTTGATTATTTCGTCCGTATCTTGTATTTTGTGCAGGACCATCTTATTTGTCTTGGGGTTTTATACCCTCTTTATTTGACAGACATACCTTAGCTATGTGCCCTTTGCCATGGCACTTAAAACATACTAGGTTATTCGTATTTGACAAATTATTTTGGTTTTGATTATTGTTGTATTTTCTATTTTCATAATTATTATTATTATTGTTTTGAGGCATTTCTGACTTTTGATTATTATTGTATGTCATTTTCCCCTGATCTATATTTTGGTTATGACTTTGATTTCTATTTGTGTAATTATATCTATTATAATTCCTACCGTATTGGAATCTTTGGTTTCTATTATTATTATTAAAATTACGAAATTTATTATTATTGATATTCCTAGATTTTTTCTCATCATATAGTCTATCTGATCTTTCGATCAACATGGCATGAAGAGTCTCTATCGTTTTTTGATCTTGGCTCAATGTATTAAATTCCAGCCTTGTCATGTCATAATCCATGTTCAAAGATATAAGGAGTTGTTCTATCTCCTCCTGTTTGTCTAAGCTTTTCCCGCAGTCCCTTATTTTCTGGGCTGCTCGAGAAAACACATCTAAGTAGCTTCTCATGTTACCTTCACTATTAAATTTTAACCTCTGAAAGGCCTGCTTCGCATTAATATATGTAACTTGCGTGCAGCTTTTATACCTTTCATCTAAAACTTTCAGAATTTGATTTATCATTTTTAAGTCTTTTACTCTTTCTATTAATTCGTTGTTTAATCCCTGATAAATTAAAGCTTTGCCCTTTTCTTGGTTACGAAAATATGCCATCCTATTAGCCGAACTGGCATTACCAGACTCAGGGTTTAAAAAATTATTTAGTTCTAATCCCAAAAACAGCACTTCGGTTTCAACATCATGCATTACTGGGTACAGTCCCTCTGCATATAGTGTTGACACCATCGTGGTCCTCCAGGCATCATAGTTCCTCCCATCAAATACTTTTTTCGTGTCGAATCTCGACATTTTATTATTATTTTCGGGTATCAGGGAGTTTATGCCCTACCTCAGAAACACGAGAACTTAAATTTAAGGGGTAACACGGTCTCAACCACACGACATTGCACAACATGGTCTCAACCGCTCGATTGGGAATGCAAGTTAAAAAATATTATATTATGAACTTTATTAATTAGTCAATATTCTAAATTAATTCTTACAAAATGTATCGCCGACGATGAGTTGATCTCTCCACCGTTGTTACTGCTTCTTGAGCTGTCAAATTACTGTGATTTTATTTTTGTCAAAAATTTGCAAAGTCAAATTAAATAAAGTCCCAAATCTTATATCAGAGCATCGATGATTCTATTAAACATATCAAAGTTCAGATTAATACACAATGCGAAAATATTCAACAAATGTGAGGGAGATGATTACTGAAAAGGAAACAATTTATCAATCTATTATTCAATGTGAACATGAAAAAATCTGTCACTTGTGTCAATGTTCGAAAATGAGTTTTCTATTGTTGGATTCGATAATTCTCATCCAACAAAGATTTCCTCTTTCGTTCAATTCTCAACCAGCAAGATAAAATTTGAAGGCTATCGATGCCACCTTTCAAGTCTCAACTTTGTTTAATTTCTGGTTGAGAATTTTCCTGAAATATACTGAAATATGATATTAATTTACTTGCAATTTAAATTTTTCAGGTTAATTTTGGGCAAAATCACACGAAATACATGTAAATTAACTTAGGTTTTCTACTTGTCTTTAATATTTCGTTTCTTTTTTCGTGTATTTTCGAAGTTTTCCTTCTGCTACCTTGCCCAAATGACACCAATCTGCGACAATTTTTACTCAGCAACCTTTGGATTTTCGCTTTTCTTTCGCTGTTTCAGTCCCTGGAACACAGCATGAACAACTGCCAACCGTTTTTGACTGTGTGCGCTGGTCTACCGAACCATAGAATCCTTTCGAATCTGATTTGTTTTCTCCAGACTTTTGACTTTGACGTTTTCACAGGCGCCCAAGATTTTACCGTTGTTTTCATCAATTTCACTTTTATTTTACTTTTAATTTGTTACTTTACTTTTATTGAACGTTTCACTTTTTCAGGATATTTACTTTAATCACTGAATTAAACTTTTTCTTTACAAATTTTAATTTTTCCTACCACTTTGCGTGGAGGTATCACTCGGCACTAAGCCTTTCACTTTGCGTGAAAACACGAACTTTCAATTATTAATAAAACACACAATTATTACATTTCAATTTACCGCACTTATTTCTGTTGTCCGCAGCTCTGCTAACATATTGAGGTGAGGATTAGTTACTTTACACAGAAAAGATAAGTACGGACTTCCATTTTGAAATATGTTTATTCACGACGTTAGTACAACGACTGACGAGCGGAGAACATTCTCCGTCGAGCAGTGGCGGTAAGAATATTATGTTGGCGATCAGTGTCGCCACATGTAAAACGAATAAGTGTAATAGAATGTTACATACAGTGTTAGTCAATGTAATGTCCCGTGTTCGTGAGGTAGTGAGGGAATCGTATCCCAACAATATTTGCGTTGTTAAAGTAAATTACATTCCAATGTTCACAAAATTGCACCTCAAAATCTGAATTCAAGAATCCATTCTAAACGAACAAAACTACCTAACCGATTCCCGCCAAATTGTTCCGTATTAATCAAGTTCGGTTGGTATAAAAGAAATTTGGATCACGAAGTAACAGAGTCTTTTACTTGGTTGATGGCTGTCGGTGCTCCGTGCTGATTGTTCGGTAAAATCGAAATTAAGTTGAATTAATTAGGTAAAACATCATTTCAGTAATAGTTTTCGCCGATGAATTTATAAATTTGTTTTGCCTCATATGAACCATGATCGGAAAAAATCAAATTATCAATAGTTTCAGTGAAATTGGAGTGGATGTTAACGACGATGTCATTAATAAATGTAAGTACCATCATCGATATTCTGTTTTCGTTCTATGTTGGTGCTCTAACAACATCTGATTATATCAGGTATACAATTATGTACCCGCTATGAACTTAACGAAACGGATATTGTGGATGAATGGATGGCATTCACAGTTTCGTGTAAAGAAGACATGATGGTATGCGTCGAAGCGCTTGCGTTGATGGAAAAAAAAGTACTAGCAAAAAAACCGACAGTTAAAGTTCCACGGATGGTTGGAAAATCTCCACTAATCGAAAGTTTCGCCGGCGAATTGTATCCTTTTTCTATATAGTTCATCTTAATATCTTTATCCTATATTCTCTCAATTAATTTATGTATTTAAATTCCTTGACGTACTCATAGAATCGATGTCGATGTTCCTGCTCATTATCATGCTAATTCTAATGTAAGTAATGACGCGCCCTGGTTTATCTGCTTTGTATAATTAGATAATTCGAAAATCTTTGTTGTACACGTTATTATCAGCTAACTTGTTGATATATTGTCATTATAATTAGCTTTTTGTCAGAATTATTGTAAGTCGTGCCTTTTCATCTATCTCGTATCGTTCATTTTGTACTAACGATTGTCGTTGAGTGTGCCTTTAGTGCGCATTATTCATCGTTGTGACTAGATCCACACTCAACAATAACGTGGTTCTATAGAAATGTAAACTTGTGATTGCTTTGTTGTATCTATTTATTATATTTTATGATTGCCCGTCATGTATTGCTCTTTACTAACAGTACCTACGCCTATTGATTTGTTCATTAATAACTAATCGTGTATTCTAGTCTAATGAATTTGGAGAAAGTTCCAAAACACCTGTTGGCAACAGATTCAAAGATGCGCGCGCTAAATATGCTGTACACAGTCCCAGATCGTTGTTTTCTCCCTCAAGTTACTCTCCTGTTTCGTTAGTGTTGTTTTATCGAAATATCTCAGTCCTCAAACGAGACACGTGCAGTTTCAGTTTTTCATGCGTTATTTTCCTTTCAGTAGATCTGCTCGAAGTAAGAAATACGACGAACGAACCAATGCTGGAGAAGTAGTCTTTCGTTTTGGAAATGATAGCGAGTTGAGCTCCTGGAAAACGAGTTTGTTCCAGTCTCAAAATGTTAATATCGCCAATGAATTTAATTCCATTCCAACGAACGTCACCTTCATGTTCGAAACTATCGCTGAAAAAATACAAGCATGTCAGAAGCACGCTGATTTCATTAGTATGGATATCTTTAAGAACAATAGCATCGAGTATTCTGACCAAGTCAATTTCGACTCCGTTATTGTAAGTGCACCTTGTGTACTCATAGGTACTGGTTATTTGTTTCATTATCAATGTAAAGACTACTAGACTCGCACGATGAAAAAATTAACGTATATTCAAGCTCAACACCCCATAAATAAGCGCTCTGATAATTATGTACTTTCAAAATTTACGAGAAATGATAAGTTCGCTTTTTCATTTTGTTCTTGGGAAACCCGCGAGACCATT
The DNA here is from genome assembly GCA_011428145.1 of Ericerus pela. Lineage (NCBI taxonomy): Eukaryota > Metazoa > Arthropoda > Insecta > Hemiptera > Coccidae > Ericerus > Ericerus pela. The sequence continues at coordinate 811,876 of WOFM01000349.1, forward strand.
CATTCTTAACTTCAACGTAATTCTTACGCCAAATCAATAATTTTCTTTCCAAAAATATGTACTTCAATATATTCCACAGAAAGTCAGGTCAGACTTTGAACTAATGATGGTGAAAGAGTGATCCAATAAAAGAGGAATCAGAAATTCGAAGTCGGAAGGAAATATGCCTCAAATAAATAAATAAATTATGAAGTGCATTGGTGGTTTTAGTTTCAAAGTTTTAAAAGTTTTTTTCCTTATATATGCATTATTATTCCTGACTTCGGTTGCTAGTAACTTATTATATCAGCATATCTTTCGTGTTACTTTGAGAATTTTAAAGAATCCATAAAGTAAAAATTTCGTTCAAATTAATCGTCGTTTGGTAAATTACCTTTTATAGAGAAATATACTGGGACTTCCCATTTTGTAATTTTTGACTTTCACATTATGCTACTTTATTGAGTTGAAAACCCTAATTTTTTATGCTTTTTTAATTTCAGGAAAGTGCCAAGTATGCCGGTAGAATCATTTGCGATGGTAATGGTAGATTAAATTCCAGTTCTGTACTATTGGACTTCTGCCTGCGTAAGAAAGTTGGCAAAAATGCTAAATTACAACTCAGTAATGTGCCTGATTTTTCGATTTTCCCCGGTCAGGTGGTCGTTATCGAAGGGAAAAATCGAACTGGAGAACGAATTGTCGCCGAAAACATATATACGGATGTGAAATTGCCAATGTGTTCAACACCAAAAGAATTCACCTCACCCAGAGGTAAAACAACGAATCTCAAAATGTTTAAGTCCTCTATTTGCATGGAAGCTCTAAAAGAATTTATTTATTTTTTTCGCAGAGCCATTACAAATTGTTATTTCTGCGGGACCTTATTCACTGTCCGAAACGATGTCCTATCAACCATTAATCGATTTAGCCAAGTACATTGACGAACACAAACCTCACGTTGTGATCCTAGTCGGTCCCATCATTGATTGCTCGCATGCTGAGCTGAATGAAGACAAATTAGATTCATCTTTTCCAGAATATTACGATGAAATACTGAAACAGTTTTTGGCCACCATCAAAAAGTGATTTTTGCCATTAATGATGTTTAGATTAACTCGTACAGGCCAAATTTATTAATTGAAAATATTCGTCCGCAGCGTTGATAAGTTACATACGAAATTCGTGTTTGTCAGTCACTGGCGAGAAGCTGGCCAGCGTAATTTATATCCTACACCTAGTCCTCGTTTGAATTCTCGAACGTTTTCCGAATTGCCCAATGTGCAATTCGTCCCTGATCCCTGTATTTTGAATATAGCTGGGTTTAATGTTGGCGTGACAGGAGCTGACATATTGATGCATTTAGGGAAAGAAGAATTATTCTGGTATTTTTTGCTTTTTTCGCCAACTTGGAATTAAAAACCATGCGTACATTTTCTTCATGTATTTGTTTTTTCTTTTTTCTTATCGTGCTTCAGTTCAGCTAAACCAGGCGTTGATCGCCTCGGCCGAGTTGCATCTCATTTGCTCCAACAAAGGACTTTTTATCCTCTCCTGCCACCAGCTGAAGAAATGACTATTGATACAGACTTGTTGCTGAAACATGCTATAATGCCGTTTAAACCGCATATGCTAGTGTTGCCGTCTGAATTGAGATTTTTTGTGAAAGTAAGTTTGTTTTATAATGTATCCTGTTGATGTTTAAATAGCATGTTCTTGCTCCTCGTCGATTATATTTGTAAAATTAGTTCTCATTTTTTGTCCATTCCTATTGACTTGTTAACTGGGAAGTTTTATCTGTGTACAGTTAGTACATTTAAGAATACCAAGTCACGAGCCACTAACGTCCATCCGTTAATAATTGTTTGCAAGAAAAGAAAATCATCCTAAATTTTGACTAAATTTTCAGAATATTTTCGGTAGTGTAGTCGTGAATCCTGAGAAACTGAGTAAAGGTCAAGTTGGTGGAAATTTTGCTCGAGTTGAAGTCAGATCAGCATTAGAAGGTGAAACCTGGACTCCAGAAAGTCATGTTTCTGTTCAGATTGTGAAAATATAAAGAAAATTATTTTATATGTTCCTAAAGTATTCTAAACGTGTTGACTACAAACAAATTATATTGTATAATTTTTTTTTTGTTTTGTTTTGTTTACACTTTCTTATTCAGCTTTAACTTTTTTCGTTGTATTTTCCTATTTACCATCAGTTTTTGTGAAATTTTTTCATCTTGTTCGGCTCCAATGTGGTTCATTTTTAAATCTAATCGTTGCAAGATCTCGTTTTTCTGAAGCGCTTCAACAAGAGCTATTCCAGTGCCCTGTAAAAGATTCAATTAGTCTTACTTAAAAAAAAGAAAAGCAAAATTTATCTAAAATTCTACATTTTCTGTTTTATGCGGTTTATTATTATTAAAAATTGAATTTTTTATGCGCGAAGTGGGAGAAGAATAAATATGTGATTGCTTTTTAGGTCCCCGAAATCCAAAAGCTGAGACCTAGCGATGATAGTAAATAAAAAGAAACCTAATTAAAAAGAAAAGAAAAAAAAACGGGTAGCAAGCCTCGTTAGAAAAAGTAGGTTTCAATGAAAAATAATTATGAATTTTGATAGTCACATTAATTATCTTTAAGTTCATAGGCGTAAATGGTATGTTATGATTGTATGAAATTTGTTGGCTGCCGATAAAATAGACAATGTGAAATTTAAAAGCATTATAAAGACTGAAAAACTTATTAAGATGATAAAGTATAGTAAATAATCGTATAATTTAAAAATAAAATCAAAGAAGTACAATAAAGTTATAAAAAACAAAATAAAAACAAAAACGGTTGTACGGAAAGCACCATCCGGTCAATCCGTACCAAAATTAATAGCATGCTACAATAAATTATAATAAATATTTGTTTTAAATTTCGTATATATTGTTCCAAAATTTCGCATTTTATGACCAAAATAAAAACAAAATTAGTAATACCGGAACTACCATCCAGATGATCCACGCCAAAATTGGTAATGTAGGATGTATATAACATTTTCTTGTTCCCACGGTACAGGTCGCAATTTTTGTTAGATAATCACGAGATTTGGTACGAACATTTTTACTAAGCCAAGAACGTGAATTAATGATTTTGGTGCGGATCGGTCCGACGGTACTTTTTGTACCATGATTTTTTTTTTTAATTTTGGCTATAAAATACACAATTTTGCATCAATAGCCATGAAATTCGGAATGAATATTTATCATAATTTATTGTAGAACGCTAAATATTTTGGTGCGAATCAACCGTACGATACTTCCGGTAAGCTTTTTTTTCATTTTTTTATTTATTTGCATGAACTTTTTACAAAAATTAACCACATGTTCATGTTTTATTCTTTTTTATTTCATAGCTTGATTATATATTTGAAATTATATCATTATTTACCATACTTTATCATCCTAATTAATTTTTCATTTCAAGAAATAATGCTTTTAAATTTCACATTGTCTAATAGGTCGACAGCAACTAACAAATTTCGTACGATCATAATATACCATTTTAGCATATGAACTTACAAACAATGTGTCCATCAAAATTCATAATTCTTTTTTATGGGAAACCTACCTTTTCTAGCAAGATTTGCTGCGATAGTTTTTTTGTTTTCTTTTGCTTCTCTTTTTCATTCGCGTAACGTTGTTTTCGTCGCCCAATATGCAACGAAACGCTCATATGTCCCTATAAAAGTTTCACTTCAAAAGGTTTTTGTTATAGAAATCGCTACTTTGATGCGTTTTCCATTTTTATATTTGGAAAAGTTACCTAATTTTCGAAATTGATAAGGATTTTAACTGGAGAGAACATGCATCAGGATAAAAATGATTTGAGGAGCCAGTTGTCATGGTCAGCAGTTTGAAATATACTGAATTGTGACTTACGCCTCCAAGAGTATTACAACTCAAATCGATCTCTTGTATACACTTATTCGTTGAGATTAAATTACAAAGGCTTGGCCCGGATAGTGAAGAAATTTTGTTTGAACATAGTATTAACGTTCGCAAAAACAAATGACTTTCTGCAGCCTTGAATAACTCCGTCGCCCCAGAATCGAGAACGAAATTTAAACGTAAATCGAAATATTCGAGACTTTCATACTTGTGCAGAACTGTTGCGAAACGCTGAGCTCCTTGTGGACCTAAGAAAGAAGTGCAGCAAGTAAATTTTGAATGCCCACAATCTGTACCAGTGTCAGTTGAAAAAGTCGATACGCACCGATTTTGTTATTCACTGCAACTATTTTTTTAAGAACAGGTATTTCGGATAACATTTCTACTATTTCGCCGAAGCAGTCGTCTGATATGTCGTTCGATGAAAAATCTACGCTTTGCAAAAACGAAAGAGAAACGAGCGAAAGTAAAATAGGCTGCATTTTGTGTCTGTTGAGGTTGCAGCATGTGATTCTGAAAATTTGAAGTAAAGAATATTATTCGGTCTTGTCTGCTTCTTTACTTGGGGTATTTTTTATTTTCATTTATCGTTTTCTGGCAAGATCATCGCCAAAAAGAAGTTGATTGACTTTGACTTTTATTCTTTTAAATGTGAGCCCTGAAAATCGATAAATTTCATGTGACGCTGTCATTTCGTCTACCCCCTGCCTTTCGAAATGTTAATTCCAAGAAGTTCGCAAAGGAAGAGGCGAATTTGAAGCTGAAGAAATCCTATTTTTCATTAATCTAATGTGTTCAAGTATCTGTGATTCGTTTACAAATTGGCATTATTTTTTACATTCTCTTAAACGTGAAGTTTAAAAAGATTTGCAAATTTGTTGGCTGCGCTGGAGAACAAATCTTCGTCCAGGTATATATGTTCTTAAGTTGTGACATGGACAAATCTGTTTCACATCTAACTTCGTAAGAACGGAATTATTTTTGTTGTCTACTTACATTTTTACTGTATTGGCTTTTTGAAGGCAAGACAGTTCACAATTATAATTTGTCTAACTGATAAAAAATGATAATAACTAACCATATATTTAAAGGCTTCTTTCAAGTTACTTTATCATACAATGAGATATTTCGCTAAAAAGGAGTCGTTGGAAGTATAACTCTTAATATTGACGTTCGAATCAGCCAGAGTCGTAGATCGTAGTCAACGAGTGCTCTCGACCCAAAAAATAATCTGTTATAAGGAGCCCAGATTCTTACGTTTATTACTGGTACACTGAAGTCTGAGAAACTTTAAATACCTCGTCTCTTATTATTGCTAATTTCCTGTAATAACTCGTCAAATCCTAACCATTGTAAATTTTGCTGGTTCTTTGTTCTCCCCTCCCTAGAAATTATGATCCTGTTAAACCTAAGGATTCAGCACGCTAAATTTAATGAGTATCGAAAGAAGGCAATTTTAACCTTGACTGAAATACAGTAGTTTTTGGAGGAGTTTAGGGAAAATTATCAGATGGGTAAGGGCGAGAGGAGGAACAAATGGACACACTGAATATAGGTAATAAGTGAAAGGCCTATCTGAATAAAATAATTTTATTTTGTTTGAATTAATTTTATCGGGCTAAAGTTCAACCACTTCCGGCTAAATACTCACTTTATTTTCTTCAAATTTCTTAAACTGCGTAAGCTTTCGGCAATGTTGATGCAATCAGCTGTCGTTAATTCAAATAAATTTTCTGAAAATCGTAAGCCTGTACTTCTCATGCCTGATTTAATGCTCAGATTCTACCACATAGAACGTTACAGATTCAATTTAAAATATTTTTTGTTGATCACTTCGCGAATTCTTTTTTTTTATATCTTATCCATTTTATTCTTGAAAATATAATTGAAAAGAATTCAAGAAACTTGCCTCTAAATTCGACAAAAACGGCAAAATCAATCGCAAATCAACATGCTTCACTTCTGCATCCCCATGTTCATAAAAATCAAATGTCAGTAACTGCTCGATATTCAGACTGAAAACGTCACACCTTACCATTTTGATCAACTCTTCGATTTCGTCGTAATTCACGTCATTCGGATACAAGCCTTCCACATAATTCTGCAAATATTTTTGCATGTAAGCATTTTTCCACGATTTAATTCTTTCTACGCTCACGTAATCCTGTAAATAAAGTTTTCAGCCTATAAGCATTCGGTACCTATACCTCGGTGTTATTAATCTTCAACGAATTCCTGCTGGTTCTAATCATATTCATTCATATTTACATATTGCCACATGTCATGATATGCTCGCTTCCAAAAAATTCCATCGGGTAATATTTTTGATGTCAATTCTAGTGGCAAATTTGTTGGCAAGATGCATAACAACTGATTCTTGTTTTTTTCTGATAATACGTCCGAATTGAAATAGCGGTAAAACGCTGAAAAACATTTGTTCTGGGTTTTGTTAAATGTTAATAAACTTTCGAGAAATAACATATTATTTACGAACTGACCTGTGAAATGATTAGCTATAACTTGAAGAGCAATGTCAATTAAACTTTTCGCGTTTCGAGTATACCATGTGGTACTTTCGGATTTAATTTTTCTTTTAGATTCATTTAATAAGTTTTTTGCTTCGGCGGACGCTCGGTATAATTTATTAATATTATCGTTCACAATAAAAAATTCTTTATTCATTTTCAAAAATTAAAAATACCGCAGTCGTGGAAGAAAACAGTAATACGTTACTAAGACAACCAATTAATACACGAAGATTTATCGAACGAATATTCTTTAATACAGCAACAGTCAATAATTATGATATGTAACGGTAATTTACTACGGTAACTTCCGTTGAACGTGTCTCAAACGACTATACATTTTTCATACACCAGTTTTCCGACATTTTTTAATTCACGAATATTAACAAAATAAAATATAATGAAGAAACTTGACAATCATTTTCTGATAATAAAAAACATTATATAAATCAACATAATAAATAATGTACAGATATACCTATTAATATGCAGACAATACTTGATAGGTTTCTCTTCCCTTTTTTAGCAGAAATCCTTGCACATTCAGGGTTGAAATAAAAGAGGAAAAGTTCGCCACATCCACCCTCACAAGTTTTGCTATTTCCTTCATCTCGCTGATGGAAAAAATTGATTTGGACAGTAATTCGCATTTTCGATGTAAAGCTGTCAAAAACCTCTTCGTCTGAACAGAATAAAATTTAGGTAAATACGGTATTCTTCATGGTTGAAGTTACTTTGGTCAGTGATAAGAGTATTACCTGACTTCTGCTGCTAATTCCTGATCCATGTTGCGACCTTTCAAAATCGAGCGTTCCCAGCTCGTCCGAAAACGTGTCAATAAGGCTCCAACGCATCAGATCGATCACATCTTTCGCATCTTGAAGATTCGCTACTTCTCGCAGTTCCACTTTCGCTCTGGCCTAATTCCGGAAAAGAAGATTATGATAGTATTCCTCAACCAATCTGGCAATAAAGTAGCTTAGGTACGTAGTGTTGCAGTGAAGTACTCGGTTTCAAATTCGCCAATTAAATTACTATAATACCGGTATATTTTATATGCATAAACAATGAAAAATAATTCACTATTCGACAGACCATTTTGATTATTTTTCTGATTCGAACAGTGAATTTTTTTCATCTCTCTCAAAATAAGGTTCTAGCTGATGATATTTTTTTTTCAACAAGGGGACAGAGCAGATTAATTTTTTCACAATTTCCCCATAGATATGAGTATACTATAACGGTCAACTTCGAAAAAAACGCTTTCATGAGTATTGCCTATTTGCGCGCTATTAGCATATTTTAGGAAAAATAATTGGAAAAATAGACGCACTTATATGGACTTCAAATAATTTTTTGGGATTTATTTGGAATGAAATCGTAAAGACAGAAAATTGAAAGGGGAATATTTTCAGCATCTATAAAATTTTCCCTACAATGGATGGTTTAGCAAATAAATCCTCCCAAAAAATTTTCATCTTATTGTGGCGACACATATTGGCGTAGTATCCTCGTCACCATCACCCGACGCCGTGGCCGAGTGTATACAGTTGCCATATTTTGGTGATGGTGGTGATTGAGGTAGGTACTCCTGTTGGTTGACAGTTTTAATCCCCGGGCTGGCAGGAAACCTACATTGGTGACCTTGACGTGATCTGGGAGTTGGTGAACAGCGCCATCTCTCTTAAGAACATGTCAGCCCGCGCTCTCCACCTTACAATGTGATGGCGTTGAGCACACTAGCGCTGAAAGTGGTAGTGTGTACTGGTGCGATGCAGGGATGTATTGGAAGGAGGCATCCACTACTCCCTTACACACACCTATCCCTCTGTTAATAGCTCCGCTTCCATTGAATCGTACTGCGCACTACTATACTGGGGGGAGTAGTGTGGCGACACATATTGGCAGAGTACTCTTGTCACCATCACCCAGCACCATGGCCGAGTGTATACAGTTGCCATATTTTGGTGATGGTGGCAATTGAGGTAGGTATTCCTGTCAGTTGATGGTTCTAATCCCCAGGCTGGTAGGAAACCTACACTCATAACAATACACCAATAGCATCAGGTGCAAGTAGAACACTCGTCTAACAGATGATAATATCACAAGAAAAATAGCTCTGTGATATTTGATATTATTAGAGCTCTGATTCTCTGGCATTTTTCAAATCATTTCCTTAAAGGGCAAGGGCTTGGGAATTGAATTGAAGTTCGTTTCCTAGATTGAGGGAGCTGGAAAAAAATTTTATTTTCACAAAAAATGGCAAAATTGGAATAAATGGCAAAAATGAGGTAATTGCCAAAAAATTTCCAAAAACGCCTATTTTCCAAGAAAAACTGTAAGATTGGAAAAAATTAAAATTTTAAGATTTTAAGTGCTATTTTTATTGTCTATAGGAGAGAAACTGAGTTTGCAAAAAAGGCTTCATAACTTCTGAAATAATGGAACTAAAGCTCTGAGAATAAACTCATTGAATTTCACATTACAAAATACATAATTTTCATATGGAGAATTGGAGAATTTGAGAATCAATTCAAATCTGAAGTTTTTTGGTGCTATTTTCATAGTCGAATGTTTTTTTTTTTTAGTTTTTGCAAAATAATGCCAAAAAAACAGTTTTCATTGCCAAATTTTAACCTTAATAATGCCAAAAAATCCGCACTCTAGATATTATACAACAAATCGATTAGACAAACAATTTGTCTGTAACAAAAACTGACAGAGGACAGAACCAACTGGGGTTCCACTCGGCATGATCAAGTTCAATTGTAAAATAACAAAACTAACAAAACAATCATCCAAATCAAACATGATAAATCATTCCTTTGGCAATCCTCTGATTAAATTGCCAGAGCACTTGACATCAATGTATCAGGCCACATGGCACACATCCTATATAGCCAACCAGGTATTCGTTTTTCACCCATTTTAAGCAACGTGGTATGATTTCAAAAAAAAACAAATTTGATTTGCCTACATACAAGGGTAGGTATATTGCGATAGAGATGTCCAACTCTTTACATGTGCTGTGATATAAAAATATGACAAAGATCTTCAACCATCATCATCAATGAAAAGTCAACTTCGTTCAATATTCTACGCTGCACATATTTTAAAGTGAAAAAAGACATCTCTATATCAGTACACACATACTATCAAGCTACTACATATACGCAGTAATAAATATCGAACTTTGAAATGTTTTATAACATTCTATCTTCGTCATGTTTTTGATCAGGCATTGGACATCTCTTTAGGTATATGTCTCTGGCTACATACCAGTATAAAGGTAATGTCGCATGATGTTACAATTAAAAATTTTATCTTACTTTGTGGCTAAAACACATGAAAAGCATAGTGAATATTAAAATTTTTCATCATAATTATCTTAAAACAAGTAATAGCTTCTTATTCGATATAAATGAAATTTTAGAGGGGGCTTGAAACACAGAGTATTAAATATAATAGAGGATGCGTGCTCATCTAAATGCTGCTATAAAAAATGTCACCACTTTTGAAGTACTTGCCCCATCTTTACAGTACCAAATTCAAATTTAATAATAATGAGAACTTTTTTCTTCAAATAATTGAATTAAATGAACAAATAAATATAACTGATAATTCAGAAACCACATCAAACCGAATTTTGTAGATTAAAATGAAACAAAAATTATATTGTTCCTTAGGAGTGAGAATACTTTGTCCAAAAAACAGTGTCATTTTTTGTCTCTCATGTGTCCTCTATCATATTTTAATACTATAAAATAAGTCAAAGATCAAGAAATTTGAGCCCTTGGTAGGGGAGAGAATTGAAAAGGAACATGAAATTGTGCCTCAAATTGGTATTTTTGAGCTGTATTATTAGTTGCCTGCAGGGTTAAGTACACTGATAACATCAAATTAAATCATTTTCTCAGCTTCTAAACACTCAAAATTCTTGTTCTTTGGCTTATTTTATTCCTTGAAGTTTCCTTTATGATTTCATTTGTATCGAACAAGTAGCTATTTCTTGTTTTAAGACAATTAGGATCAAAAATTCCTATGCTTTTCAATGCTTTTCATGAATATTTAACCCTCCGGTGAGATTACTGATGAGAATTATGACATAAATAACTTTGCTTAATAACAGAGGAGAAGCTCACGAGAAGGAATCAACTAGTCATGACCACAGAGGTACAAAGTCTTGCCGAGGCCGGCCCCATTGCTAGAAAAAATCAGCACATTTTAATAAAAAGTAAAGATAATATTTTATGTACTGACTGAACAATAAGACAGCAAAAAATAGACATTACAAAAAAAAATGTTTGTTGCCAATTTAATAGCAAACGTTGGAAGGATGGACAACTTTACAAAGATGGTATGAAAGTGACTGAACTGCTTGGGGCTTGATTTAAAAAAACAGGAAGAGAGTAAACAGAAATAAAGGAAAGATGAAAACAGGTTTCTAGTCAACACAGTACAGTCGAGTCGCACAGAGCATATGCTCAGGCGCTCAGCCATAAACTGTGTAGAAGCACAATCGAGGCAAAAAGGTAAATGGGGAAAACCACCCAAGTTAATGTGGATTGCATAGCCTCAGATTTATGACAAAATATTTATTTTTTTTAACTAATATTAAATTAAAATTAAAGTCAAAAAATTCAAATTTTGTGGAGGGGGATTTAAATTACTACTAGGGGCACAAATATTGCGGTAAAATTGAAAAATCGAACATCAAATTAAGTACTACAAAACAAAATTTTGTGTCTCCCTCTAAGAATCAAAACTAGTGTATCTCTTCCAATTTTTCCCATTAAATTATGCACCCTGCAATTTTCTATGGTCAGGTACCAGTTTCACGCAAATGGTCGGAACATGCATTATCTCATATATTAGTTCTGTGCATTTTTTTAATATACCAATCCCCCGCGATTCAAATTCTTCAATATTAAGCCAATTTTGTAGGACATCTATCACACTAAATAACTAATAACATGGGAATCAACCAAAATTGATAGGTCTGATCCTTATGTTGAAGGTAATGTTTTCATCAAACTTCGTGCCTGTTGAACAGAAATTGCAACTTTTATTGAGTTTTCCAAGAAAAATAAACCTCTCCAACAACCCCAAAACATGAACTGTAAAGCAACCGCAACTAAATTTTAAATCATGTTAGAATAGTTTTGAATCAATGTGTTACAAATTTTGTGACAATAGCCATTAAACTGTCAAACATGCCAAACAATCGTCTATACCTGACACACCATAAAACCAATCGGTACTAAATTTGAATGGTCTAGTCCTTGATTTAAAAATACGATCTTTCCATGATCACGAAATTAACAATGAGCGGAATTATAGCACTAAAATGCATGGAACTGTATTATTAACAAAACAGACTTGGCGTGGAACTAATACACTCCTCAGGTGCTTTGCACGCAACTTTAGCGCTCGCTTTTCTATAGCTAGATTTCTCAATTTCTTTTGTTTCACTTTCTAGATTCTCGCAGACTCCAAGAATAAAATGATGCCAATGAAATGTGAAAAATTTATAAATCACTAAAAGTACAAATACCTGAGTCAGTCGAATCAACGATAACAACTGCCGGGTGGTAACTGGCGTGGAATCTTTGGTGTGATGATTTCGCCTCAAATAGAGATAGAATTCTTGTAGGGCGTTCTTCGCTTCTTTTGAAAGACAGACTCGAGGGACGTATTTGCGAGCGTAGGCTATGTATTTTCGTAGCAGCTGTGAGGGTATCACGTCGAGGTTTTCCCATGGCTTCGCCTGTAATCGATCACTGAAATCAAGAAATGTTAATGAAAGCGTCAAGCCCAATCGGCGACCCAATCGTGAATACAGCCTTAGGATTTTCAAATTTAAAACAAAATTATTGTCTTATTATACTTTTCTTTAAACTAAATTTTTGAGAAGAGTAACGTTTAGTAGGCAACCAGCATGAAAGAAAAATAATTTTTTGAGCCCACGCTATTCTTAAGATCAAGTGCTTAAATTTTTTCAAGACGGGTACAACAGTTTCGGAATTGAGACTTCCATCCAGTCGAAATCAGAAAAGCGTTTCATATTTTTAAGGGCAGTTCTATCAAAGGCAAGCCAGTGGAGTAATCACTAACAGACGATATGAAAGACGAATAATACATTAATGGGATAATCTGGACAAAAAAGAACGAGTAAAATATGTACATCAGGAACCTAAATCAACGATCTATGAAAATATAAATAATAAGCAAGCTACTAAGACATCTGCCGAACTCTACGAGATACCTTAAGTAGAGTATTCGTTACTATAGCAAACACTCTATGTTGCTTAGCACTCATCTCCACTACAAATCTAGCAATCAACATTTACACTCAGCAAAATAAGCATGCTTCATCGCAAAAATTTGTTCAAAAATTTATTGAAGAATAACCTCAGCTTAATATCGGCGCTGTTCAGAGAATGCATGGAAGTATTTAACTCCGAATTTTCCAACGTTCTTTTCGTGCTTTTTCCAGAATGAATTTTCATCACGTGCTCCGAAAGTAGCGTATCAAGATGCTAATCGAAAAACAAATTACGTTAACAAATAGCAGTTGAAAATAAATTACATCGAGAATACGAACAACCGTGTACCTCATCTGGTTGATCTACTAAAATAAAGACTAAATCAAATCGTGACAAAAGGGCCTGACCCATTCGTAAATTTTCGGAAACAGTTTTTCCTTTGTTGTAATGACCACCTGCAGGATTCGCAGCGGCTAAGACAGTCGTACGAGCTGGTAACATACAAATAACCCCAGCTTTGGCTATGCTAACGGTTTGCTGCTCCATTACTTCTAAAAGGGACTAAAAAAGCCATTCACAAGCAGCACTTCGATTGGCAAATATTTCGCCTAAGTGTGAATTGAGAAAAGTACCTGATGCTGATTGGACATTTTATCGAATTCATCTATACAGCAACAGCCTTGGTCAGCAAGCACTAAAGCACCGGCCTCCAAGGCGTAGTCACCACCACCTTCACGCGTCAAGGTGACAGTCAGTCCAGAAGATGTTGTAGTGTTACCACAAACGAATACACCTGCAAAAAGAGAATCGTTTTCGAACAAATAGAGGAAAAAATACTGTTTAAAACCCGATATAAAAACATTATAGAAAAGTTGTAAGGACAATTATTTTATCCCGCGACTGGGCAGAACTGTTCGAGTTTCATTGCCCAATGGTCGTCCAATATGATTATTCTGCTATGAAAGAAATTCATTACACTGGAAAAAAAAATTTACCTCTAGGGGCAATAAACGCGCAAGCTTGTAACATCTGGGATTTACCCAATCCTGGATCGCCGACTACCAACACGTGTGACTGTGCTCGAGTTTCCACAGCATCTTTCTCAGAACCTCCGAATAAAGCCAATAACAGACCAGCCTTCACAACTTCATGACCAAAAATTGTTGGACATATTGACTGAACAAGCAGTTTGAAAAGGTCAGGCTCTGAGTGTATCTCCTGAAAGTCCAAAAGGATTCCTCACCAATTAGAGAGCAAATGTGAAAAAATTATGCTTTTATACGTAAAAAATATTCTCCAGATCAGTAATAAATGATTCAGAATTATCACTAAAAGTCTTGCCTGAATCGCATCGTAATCCTTTTGAGTGAATTGAACAGTCATACCATTATCATTATTGGAACCATCGACACAGTCCATGTTTTTATTATTAAAAAGACTAACAGCCTCTAAATATAATGAATACATACATGGTCCTTTAGATTTCTTACTATTGTCGGTACTCCAAACCTGAAATTTCAAATTCAGCATTGATTGGTCTACAGCAAAACGTGCAAAAAATAAAACTTACAATAATCAACTCACTTTTACAATTCCAACAACAGTAACCTCGTCGCCTGGTGAACAAGAACTAACTAAATCTTCCGATAATTCGCATTCAACGGTTCTGGGAACTCTACCACCTTCTCGCTAAAAATATGACAACGACTAAAATTTTAGTTGGCTAATTCAGTTTTAAACTTGATCTAAATTGACGAATACCTGATCTTCAGGGACTTGTTCTTGAATTCGTAAAGTCTGGCAATCATACGTTTGCGTGTACTCGGAAGAACGCATTGGCTGAAAGGTGCGAAATTTGCATTCTTTATTTAAGCAACTTCGGGGCTGAGTAAAGATGCCATCTTGTTGCTTAGCGCTTTGCATTAAACCGCATCCGACACATTCAAATGCTAACCATGAACACTGCAGCTTAACATTACTGACTCGAATCACGGTGCCACTAACAGAAACTAACTTTCCTGAACCATACATGAATAGCAGATCAGAAACATGGTCTTTTAAAATATATTTGACAAAAGATAAGTCTCGTATGTACCGTACAAATGAGTTTTTAAATTCTTCAGAGGTATTGGAAATCCATAATTCGAAATGCGAGACCTGATCACAGGAACATCAATCTGGGAGGAAGTATTGTCTTTTTCAATTGCACGTGATTGCTCTTTCACCGATCTCCAAATAATCTACGACACACTTAATAAATTAAAATCGCTGCAAACAAGACATTCGATGTCAAGATCACTGATACCTGGTGAATTCCCAATCCAAGACAATTTAATGTATTTGAAGGTTCGTCGAATAAATCGTCATTAAATGACGGCCACTTCTCTAGGAATTCCTTATCCGACAAACACACTTTTAAATCGAAAATACATGATCTACGTTCTTCAATTTCTTCTTCATTGAACAATTCTCCATGCCGTACGACAAAATCCTCGACAGCTTCAACTTTTCGAGAAATCTCCAAGCTTGTTTTGTAGTCTAAAATCAGTTACATATTATTCACAAAATAGAAATTAAAAATATAGGAAAACCATAACAATAAATTACCGTCGTCGGGAAAGTAGAGCTTCCAACCAGCGTATGGAGAATTATCTTCTTTGATACGTTTGAAAGCAACAAGAGGAACGGATACTTTACGCTGAAGTTCGGTTACCTCACCATCGTTCAGAACGTTTAGATTATTCTGATTACGAAAAGAATTTTGAGGATTACTCAAATTAGACTCTATAAAAAGACATAAAAATGAGAATAGAACAGTGATTAGCATTAAAAAGAAAATAGAGATAGAGTAATTCATTACTTCTTCCTTGAAACGATTTTCGAGCTCGGTAACCTCCTCGCCAAGAATATCTACCATTATACCGCCCTCGGCTAGAGCCTCGAGCTGACATACTATACAGACAGACACAACTTTGGTAGGTAAACTATAAAAGTTTCTGAAAATTTGGTCCAATATTCCAAACATAAATACATATTGTTTTAAATGTAAGTTAAGTACTCACTTTGTACTCACTAAAATGTGAGTGAGAAAACATGCAACCCAATTACTCAAATGAAAAAATTTCGAATTTATTCACTATATTAAATTAGTAAATTAATACCAATTGTCATCATTAAATTTATAGTATTTCTCATTATTCTATCACAGAAATAGGGAAAGAATACCAAAACACTCACCAAAGGAAAATACCGGAGCAAACTTGTTAGAAACAGAAAGAGACAGAAAACCAAATGACTAACATAGATATATAAGTAATATACTTGATGACTAATCCTATCCTTGTCTTTTTAATTTCCTACACGGAAATACGAGCATTTCTCTTTTTTGCCGTAAGAAATTGTTGCCTTTGTTGAAGTAATTAACTTTTAAGCAGATTCCTTCAGAAAATCTACTATTATGCTTGGTGTGATATTAGACCCCCGGTTGGGGGTAGGTACGTTTTTTGTTTTCTGACCTCACAAAAATTTTGGCGCCAATAACTCAAATTCATATACAGGGTGTCCCAGTTTTGATTACTGTCTCAGAAGCTGCTTACAGGATTTGGTAAGACAAAAAAAAAGTTATGTATAAAAAGTTGCATACTTTCAAATTAGAGGGGCTACAGAGATATTGAAGTCTCAAAAATACGCTATTTTCTTCACTTGTAGAGAAGAAAACCATTAGTGAAATAATAATTTCAGTTATGCTAAGTTAAAGTCCAGACATGGATGAATAAAAAATGTTCTTATCTTCTTTTGTCTATTCTCAAAATTGAAAGGGTAGAATCTTTATGAAAATTTGAAAAACATAATTTTTGTGAAAAGGCTAAAAAATCCATTTTTTGTCCATCAAGTACAACTTGATTAAGGACTCTATACTTTCATTCATTATGTAGACTAGGAGTACTTAATAAGACCAACAAAAAGTTGTATAACTGTGAGAAAATACGAACTGCCAACAGATCGAACTACACGAAATGCGACGACAAAACCTACACTGATGAAAAGATTGAACGACGAATAGAAACACACATTACAAACACATAAATAAAAAGACTAAATATTCACTATTTCACGATATTTATTCCACATAATATTAGCGGACATGTTAATATTACGACGGTTGATGAGCGACGAGAAGGCATACAAAACATATAATCACAGTTGAGTTACAAACACAAATATCACAGATTAATAATAATAACAAAACAGTGTTGCCACAACATGTGATGTGCGAGAATAATAAGTCAACGTATAATATAATTTGCTATTATTCCCACACGCCTCCTCAAATTATATTCATACGATAATGTCAAAATACTAATAAACAAATTTTCTAAATTAATAAAGTCATTAAAACAAAAATGACAAAAGTCAACAATAACACAAAATATTACAACACAAAAAATATCAACACAAATGGTAAACATATACAAAAAGTTACATTAATTTTAACAGTTTACAAAACATATCAAATTTGGGCTTCGGGCAGCCCTTCGTGAAAACGTCCCCCAACTGTCGCGAAGTCGGTACGTACGAATACTTAAAATCTATATCTACGTGATTGCACACAAAGCGGTACTTTACATCTATATGTTTGGATCTGCGAGTATTCCACTTTCCAGAGTGCAGAAGAGACAGGTCTACTCGGGTTATCTTCATAAATCACAGCTCTGTCATTAATCTGAATGCAAAGGTCACTTAACAGATACTTCAACCAGATCGACTCAGTGGTAGCATCGCATATTGCAATCAACTCACTCTCAGTGCTAGATAGTGCTACTGTTGGTTGCTTCTTGCTGGACCAGGACACCAGTGATCCATAAACAAAGACACAGTAACCAGAGATAGACCGTCTTGTGGTGACACAGTTACCCCAATCGGCATTAGAAAAAGTTTCTAAAATATTGCCGTTATTATCATATTCATTTGAAAATATTAATTTTTTATCTTTTGTGGTAACTAAATATTTAAGTACTCTTAATAAGTATTTGTAATGTTCGTCAGTGGCATAGCTAGAGAATTGACTAAAATACGATATTG
Organism: Ericerus pela; assembly: GCA_011428145.1. NCBI lineage: Eukaryota > Metazoa > Arthropoda > Insecta > Hemiptera > Coccidae > Ericerus > Ericerus pela. Next base: position 829,653 of record WOFM01000349.1, read on the forward strand.
CAAAGCAAATATCGGGCCGTGATCCTAGCATCAGATACATTAGGCATCCCACGAGCTGTTGATAGTTGTTGTTGAGTACACTATCACACGCATTGAGATCCCTGTCCAATTGGAGTTTGGGGTTAATGGGTGTGTAGGTTGGTGCGCAATTTTCAACGCCAAAACGCCTAGCAACAGACTCAATGAGACCCCTCTGCTCAATTTCCAGTATGCCATCTTCACGATTGTGATTGATATTTAAACCTAGATATTTCTTGACCTTTCCCAGATCCTTACACTTAAATCTTTTATTAATTTCTTTTTTTTAAAATGTGATTTGTGTTTTGTTACTTGAGCTAATCAGGACATCGTCAACATATGTGAGTAAATAGACTACAGTCCCATCATTTTTATTTTTATATATATATAAGCAGTCATCCGCCGTACTCTGCACAAAGCCAAGAGCAACAAGGAACTCGTTGAACAATTTGTTCCATTCCTTGGGCGACTGCTTTAGACCATAGATAGACCTATTTAATTTCAAAACATTATTATGTCTATCAATTTTAGTTTCTATCCCTTCAGGTATTTCAAGGTACACATCTTCCGAAAGAATTCCATTCAGGAAGGCACTACATATATCAATTTGTTCTATGTGAAATTTTAATTTATTGCTCATAACCAAGAGGGTCCTAACAGTCGAAAGTTTCACCACCGGCGCATACACTTCATTAAAATTGAAGCCCTTCTTCTGTTGACATCCTCTGGCAACTAATCTAGCCTTATATAACACCTCATTATTAATATCATATTTTTTATTAAAAATCCACCGACACGTGATGGTGGGGGCTTCCTTTGGACGTTTGGTCACCCGCCAAGTCTGATTGGAATTCAGGGCACTTATTTCGGAAGAAATAGCATCCCTCCACATCAGACTGTCCGGTGCAGCATTCGCCTCCTCAAACGTCAAAGGGACGCCATCCTCAGCAAGATATATTGCTTGCTACTTCATCACGTTCAGTCGTTTCCTGTGGAAGACAGTCTAAATTCAAGTCACCATCAACTTCAATATTTTCTAAATTTGATTCTATGACTTCTGTGAAAATATCATCATCTTTAGTATATTTATTTATATTAGTATTATCTATTTTATTTTCGAAGAACTCAACATCCCGTGACAGACGTATTTCCTTAGCATTTATATCTAACAATCTGTAACCACATGGAGAATATCCTACCATAATCAACTTTTCACTTTTATTTTTAAACTTATTAGAGTCATGTTTGAATGACAACATATATGCGTTGCATCCAAACGTTTTTAATTTTTTATAATCAAATTGTTCATTGAACCACCTTTCAAAAGGAACAAAATCCTTGTTTGTGGGGCATCTTTTCACGATATAGGCAGAGCACAATATGGCTTCTGACCAAAATATCTTACCAAAACCACTCTCAAATAACAGCGTCCTTGCCCTCTCACATAGCGTCCTGTTCATCCTTTCAGCTTTTCCATTTTGCTGAGGACAGCCGCCAACAGTAGGTTCAACCACAATTCCTGTCTCAGTACAATATGACTGGAAGGTAGTATTCAAGTACTCTGTGCCGCGATCACAACGGAGTCTCTTTACATTATAACCGAACTTATTCGAGACCATCTCGTGGTATTCTTTAAATTTTGAAAAAGCTTCCGTCTTACTGGTCAGCAGGTACACACAACAAAAATTGGAATAGTCATCTATAAATGTCATAAAATATTTCGCTCCTTTATATGCAGGAGGATTTATAGGACCACAGAGATCGGTATGTACCAATTCCAGAGGCTTACTAGTTTTTTGTTCATGCCTCAAGAATGGTTTTCGGCTCTGTTTCCCCATCACACAGTGCTCGCACAGCAATCTGCGGTTGGAGTCAACATTCGGTATTAAACCTCTGTTTGACAACAACTTAACATCGTTCACATTCAGATGAGCAAGTCGTCTATGCCACACAGTCAGCAGGCTCGACTCATCCTCCAATGTCAGATTACACGATTGACTAGACATTTTAAAAAAATCAATGGTGTAAAGATCTGAATTCACGCTAACACCAGTGGTCACTATTGTTCCACTGCAGCGTTGGATAACATTGACAGATTCCTCTTTAAACAGGGTATCGAAACCCGACTTGCTCATTCGTTTTACCGATAGCAGATTCTGCGGCAGCTCCCGAGCATATCTAACATTTTTCAATTCAATTACTATTCCATTTAACAATTTTAATTTTACTGTACCAACAAACGTAATGGAAAGAGAAACTCCTTTCTTCGCAACACAGATACTATGAGGTTTAATCAAGTCTATGTAGTCACTGAAAAAGCTTATATCGTTAATTATGTGAATTGTGCATCCACTGTCTACTACGAATGTGGTTCGAGGCATCAAATTTATATCTCCCTTTGCATTACAGAACTCATCAATTTTATTATTATTATTATTATTTACTGTGAAACTATAACCACATCTGAGCAATCGTCATTATTATTAAAATTTTCGTTGCACATCTGTGCAGAGCTCCTATTATTATTATTATTGTTGGTAACATGGTCATTAGAACGATTTCTGTTATTACTATTACTATTTCAAACGTCATTATTATTATTATTTTGATTCTTAGCATAGCAATTTCGTGCTATATGTCCAATCTTATTACAAAAATGACATTTAATATTCGAATGTCCATTGTCAGCACCAGAACTACGACGATTTCCATTAAAATTATTATTATTATTGCTTTGTGAGTTAAAATTGTGATTATTATTACAATTACGACCTTCATTATTGGAAGATGAGTTATAAAAATTATTATTATTATGATTATTATTTCTACCTCGATTGAAACCACGATTATTATTACGATTTTGGGACCTACCATGATTAAAACGATTACTATTATTATTATTATTACTACCAGAATTTCGTCCGATACTGTAATGATTACCGAAAAACACGTTCTCCTCACCAGTGACAGCCACTGATGAAGGTTTTTGAGATGCAGAATTCAGAGAGTTACCTCTCACTGTCGATTTACTATCAGATGATAGTTCACGCTGGAAGTTGTTTAGCTTCATAAACACAGTCGGTATGATAATATTGTTTTTATTATTTTTATTAATATTTTTGATCTGAATATGACAAGGTACATCTAGGATAAATGTTCCAGGGGAGTCATTATTTATTTTTAATTGTTCGGATTTTTTTGTTATTGAATTTGTTGCAATTAGGGTATTAAAATTTATTATGGCAAACTTAGTATGTCCAATTGGGTGTACAAGTGTTTGGTTATTGTTAACTGTGCACTTAAATGAACAAGATTGCAGTAAGTTTTGATTTAAATCTTGGAAGAATAAATTTTTCGCACAAGACGATAGTTTATCACTTCCTCGATTTGAAGGGAGATAACATAAAGGTTTGTCGGAGTTACAGTAATGGAGATTAGTTCCAGAAATGTATCTGACAGTATTTGATCTAATTTCATGTATGATTAAAGAGGGTTCTTGATCCCAACTACACAGTTCATTAGTGTGACTTTTGAACGTGAGTGGTATGAAATCAAAAATTTCATATTTCGTATTAAGATTTTTTAATGGTATTTTAATCTCTAATTCGAGAGTATTTTTGTAAAAATTACAGTTTACTAGTTCTGCATGGTAATAATTTTGAATTTCTGCAGTGGGGATTGCTAGATCTAAGTCTAGGTCTTTTAGTTTTGTATGTAGTCGCGAAATGTCCTGTTCAAGGATAGTCTTAGATGGAATCATATGGGACTTGCAAGATGTTAGGATGTTTGATAACCTAAAGGTATTTACCAGGTAACTATCATAGAAACCTTGTAAATAATTTAAAGATATCAATAATTCATGCTCTTCCAATGAATTTTCCATGAAAGAGTTTGTATGGGCAACGAAATTTTTCATAAAACTATTTGTATGATCAATAAAGTTATGTAAATTTGTAGAGGTATTTACTAAAGATGCATGTTCCGAGAACAGTTGGTTTTTTATTATATTATATTCATGTTTTAGGGAAATTTCATTTGCTAGGAAATTTCTTCCATCGCGGAAATTAAGCACTCGACAACAAAATCGTAGCGCATCTCCAAAGAAAGATCTAATTGGAGTAAAGACGCTTCGTTTGTTTCCAATTGCTGATGGGGTAGAATAAAAATCTTGGATGAGTGCTAAGTTTTGATTCTTTAAATTTTTTATGGAGTTTTTTAATCATAAGGCCATTTCTGTGTATTTGCAGTTTTTCCATTCGGTAGCATTACACAGTGCATGTTTGAATTTAGTAGATAGGATTACATCTGCTGCCTCGTATAAGTCTAATTCTAACGAGTACAGAATTGGAGCTGATTTTGCATATACGTAAATATTGCTGATTTCCTGGAAGTAAGCACCTGTGGACGCCGTGGTAATCCGATATGTGTCGGACGACGTTCGTTGTGCTGAATTTTTGGAAATTAGATATGCGTACATGACAGCGATTATTTGAACAATCATTTTTTTACTGAAACAGAAAGAGAAGAAGCAAAGTCTCACTTATTTCTCACTGTATCAAGTAAAATTTGATTATTCGGGAAAAAGAAATTATAGCAAAATTAAGCATAATTGTAGGATTAGTACATTTAGGTTATTCTTATTTCGGACTTATAATTTAGTTCGTTTTCTACATTCGAGAGATTTTGTTCGTTCCAGTTTTTTTACTTAAATAATAAAAAAATTTTTTTTCGTTTGGAAGTTTTCGGGAGAAAAAAAATTTTTATAATGGCATCATCCTTTCAATTTATGGATGAGCGTGTTTTTGTGTCGACCGGGGTCGTAGAAGCTAATGAGATTTGGCTTCTAAGTGAAGTTATATTAGATAGTGTCAAACATTTTCAATCGTGTCCTTGTGAGGCACGATTCTATTTTTCCTTACATAGATTATTTTCGTTGTTATATTACGGTTTGCGAAGTTCAAATAAAGAATTATTTAATTGGGAATTCCACTCTCATCGGCTTCCGGATGAGGAGATTCGTGAGGACTTCCGTGTATGGCAGCACAGCATTCGATTTGCTTGCTGTCCATCCTCCGAGGAATTTTTCCAAAAATTCTTATTTAATCTACATGACCTATATCCTCAAGGATTACGGATTGAATTCGGGGTGTCGGGGATTAGGCTCGTGGTTGATGGAGAAGTTTGCTCACGTAAGCACCACAATATTGGCATACTTTCAGGTATCTCGGTTGGGTTGCTCTGCATATCGCAGCAAAGCAACGAGACTGTCAACTTGGAGTATGTCCATACTGACAGGCATTACGTCAGCAGCTTTTTCCAGGGGGAGGTAGGATTAGAGTTTATCCAGTTTTTA